>CM038726.1:27629840-27897340 GCA_021613375.1 Megaleporinus macrocephalus | reverse complement strand
CACAGATTAACACATTACCCCCTGCTTAGCACCCCCGACCCCAGCAGCAGCTGACAATCTGACCCCCAAGATGCTGCACATATATAGAGTCAGTGATTTCAGCTCTTCTAGGATTGTAGCTCCCTCGCTTTGCTTTTGTTTTAGTTGGTTTGCTGCTTTTGGCTTTAACCGTAGCTCTACCGCAAGCACTGTGGGGCGGATACTGTTGCAGGTGTCCTTTTAAAAGCCATTTAAAATCTTTAGCATGCACAAGCAGCTGGACTTACACAATTACAGGTGGTTTAAAGGATCAAACAAGCTAAACTGACTGTGATTAATATATTGTTTTGTTGTGGGTACCACAGGCCTAGCATGCACATACCTCCTTCTGCTGCAGTACTGTGTGTTGTTTGCATGTTGTGTTTTCCAGCAGCATGTGAGTAAAAGTCCTAACAGTAAAAAGGCCAGTATTGATTAACCATGGCACATACTGCAAGCCCACGATTACCAATCAATGGCCACCACGAATCAAATGTTCAGGGGTGACATTGTGCTGACAGCCTTCTAACTGAGCGAAGCGTGTAGACTTTTTAATAAGTGGCGTCTCACTGAACTTGTTTGTATGCGGGTATGAATAGGACCAAGCACTCTCTCCTCCTCCTCCTCTTCCTTCATCACACCAGACCAGCTCAGTATTGCCTTCCCTGGCTCATTGCACAAGAACAGATAACACCCCCTAAACACACACACTCACACTCCTGCTGTTTGCTGCTAGTGGGGGTCTCCTGCAGTGTGGCTGATAAACCCCGGTATTGTTGTGATGCTTCCCTCATAACAAGCAACAGTGAACACACAATGGTTGCCCTTGGTTACTCTTATCCCCTCCGACCGGCGCACGGGTGTGGCTAACATTAGCAGCAGTGTAGATTCTCCACAGGGACCTCCCAATCTGATCTGAGGGGTCAATATTGGATCTGATCAAGGCATATTTAATGAACTGGTATCGGTAGTGTAACCTTTAGGAGTCGAGAGTTTTGGCTGCACAGGTTTAAGTATAGTTACACAATCACAATTGACTACGTTTGCAATTCCTGAACAACAAAACAAGACAGAATAAATAACTGAAGAGTTATTAAGGAATGAATGACAGACGAGGAAGGAAGAAAAAGAAATGAATGTAGAGAGCAGTTGCATTCATGCACCTCAGCTACTTGTGTGAACTTTCCTCTTCCACCTTAAATGGAAACTGAACAAGAGGTCTCGCCTCACTGATGTTCAGAGGTGTCAATTAATGAAGTACAAATACCTTGTTACCTTATTTATACTTTACTGGAGTAATTCTTTTTCACATTACTTTTTACTACTTTCTACTCCTTACATTTACACTCCATTATCTATACTTTCTACTCCTTACATTTACACTCTATTATCAGTACTTTCTACTCCTTACATTTACACTCCATTATCAGTACTTTCTACTCCTTACATTTACACTCCATTATCAGTACTTTCTACTCCTTACATTTACACTCCATTATCTGTACTTTCTACTCCTTACATTTACACTCCATTATCTGTACTTTCTACTCCTTACATTTACACTCCATTATCTGTACTTTCTACTCCTTACATTTACACTCCATTATCAGTACTTTCTACTCCTTACATTTACACTCCATTATCAGTACTTTCTACTCCTTACATTTACACTCCATTATCAGTACTTTCTACTCCTTACATTTACACTCCATTATCAGTACTTTCTACTACTTACATTTACACTCCATTATCAGTACTTTCTACTCCTTACATTTACACTCCATTATCTGTACTTTCTACTCCTTACATTTACACTCCATTATCTGTACTTTCTACTCCTTACATTTACACTCCATTATCTGTACTTTCTACTCCTTACATTTACACTCCATTATCTGTACTTTCTACTCCTTACATTTACACTCCATTATCTGTACTTTCTACTCCTTACATTTACACTCCATTATCAGTACTTTCTACTCCTTACATTTACACTCCATTATCAGTACTTTCTACTCCTTACATTTACACTCCATTATCAGTACTTTCTACTCCTTACATTTACACTCCATTATCAGTACTTTCTACTCCTTACATTTACACTCCATTATCAGTACTTTCTACTACTTACATTTACACTCCATTATCAGTACTTTCTACTCCTTACATTTACACTCCATTATCTGTACTTTCTACTCCTTACATTTACACTCCATTATCTGTACTTTCTACTCCTTACATTTACACTCCATTATCTGTACTTTCTACTCCTTACATTTACACTCCATTATCTGTACTTTCTACTCCTTACATTTACACTCCATTATCTGTACTTTCTACTCCTTACATTTACACTCCATTATCTGTACTTTCTACTCCTTACATTTACACTCCATTATCAGTACTTTCTACTCCTTACATTTACACTCCATTATCAGTACTTTCTACTCCTTACATTTACACTCCATTATCAGTACTTTCTACTCCTTACATTTACACTCCATTATCAGTACTTTCTACTCCTTACATTTACACTCCATTATCTGTACTTTCTACTCCTTACATTTACACTCCATTATCAGTACTTTCTACTCCTTACATTTACACTCCATTATCTGTACTTTCTACTCCTTACATTTACACTCCATTATCTGTACTTTCTACTCCTTACATTTACACTCCATTATCTGTACTTTCTACTCCTTACATTTACACTCCATTATCTGTACTTTCTACTCCTTACATTTACACTCCATTATCTGTACTTTCTACTCCTTACATTTACACTCCATTATCAGTACTTTCTACTCCTTACATTTACACTCCATTATCAGTACTTTCTACTCCTTACATTTACACTCCATTATCAGTACTTTCTACTCCTTACATTTACACTCCATTATCAGTACTTTCTACTCCTTACATTTACACTCCATTATCTGTACTTTCTACTCCTTACATTTACACTCCATTATCAGTACTTTCTACTCCTTACATTTACACTCCATTATCTGTACTTTCTACTCCTTACATTTACACTCCATTATCAGTACTTTCTACTCCTTACATTTACACTCCATTATCAGTACTTTCTACTCCTTACATTTACACTCCATTATCAGTACTTTCTACTCCTTACAATTACACTCCATTATCTGTACTTTCTACTCCTTACATTTACACTCCATTATCAGTACTTTCTACTCCTTACCTTTACACTCCATTATCAGTACTTTCTACTCCTTACATTTACACTCCATTATCTGTACTTTCTACTCCTTACATTTACACTCCATTATCAGTACTTTCTACTCCTTACATTTACACTCCATTATCAGTACTTTCTACTCCTTACAATTACACTCCATTATCAGTACTTTCTACTCCTTACATTTACACTCCATTATCTGTACTTTCTACTCCTTACATTTACACTCCATTATCTGTCCTTTCTACTCCTTACATTTACACTCCATTATCAGTACTTTCTACTCCTTACATTTACACTCCATTATCAGTACTTTCTACTCCTTACATTTACACTCCATTATCAGTACTTTCTACTCCTTACATTTACACTCCATTATCTGTACTTTCTACTCCTTACATTTACACTCCATTATCTGTACTTTCTACTCCTTACATTTACACTCCATTATCTGTACTTTCTACTCCTTACATTTACACTCCATTATCAGTACTTTATACTCCTTACATTTACACACCATTATCTGTACTTTCTACTCCTTACATTTACACTCCATTATCTGTACTTTCTACTCCTTACATTTACACTCCATTATCAGTACTTTCTACTCCTTACATTTACACTCCATTATCAGTACTTTCTACTCCTTACATTTACACTCCATTATCAGTACTTTCTACTCCTTACATTTACACTCCATTATCAGTACTTTCTACTCCTTACATTTACACTCCTTTATCAGTACTTTCTACTCCTTACATTTACACTCCATTATCAGTACTTTCTACTCCTTACATTTACACTCCTTTATCAGTACTTTCTACTCCTTACATTTACACTCCATTATCAGTACTTTCTACTCCTTACATTTACACTCCTTTATCAGTACTTTCTACTCCTTACATTAACACTCCATCATCTGTACTTTCTACTCCTTATATTTTAAACAGTCTCGTTACTGCAATTTCATTTCAGCTTGTTTTTATTCATGTACATTTACATTTCAGTAAAGGTTATTAATAACATGTCTTTGAAGTTTGACTTTTTGCACCATTACAATACTTATAGACAACTAGTCATCATATCTTCTGCTCCATAAAACACATGTTAATGTTCAGTAGTAACAGATATGCTTCTTTAATATATTTACATTGTACTAAAATACATTAATTTTTTTATTGGGTGTATATGTGGCTAAAACAGGAAGCCTAGCGCATCCCAAATTTATCAACATTACCATTTTAATATTACTTTATAGTCATTATGGCTTTTAGAAAATTGGGGTTTTTGGGGAGGTGGGTGCGGCCTAAGATTTTGTCTTCAATGCCAATTTTTCCTTACATTACTTTTAGTTTTATACTTTAAGTAGTTCTGAAAGCAGTACTTTTGCACTTTTACTGGAGTTAAAAGCTTGAGTTGATATTTTAACTTCTACAAGTTCTATTTTTAAACCCTAGTATTTTTACTTCTACCTGAGTAATGAATGTGAGTACTGTTAACAACTTTGCTGATGTTAAAAGAGAAGAGCTTCTGTTTTGTCTTATTTAGAAACTTCTTTCTCAGTGTTTGTCCATCAAATCTTCTCCTCCTTGGCTGCTTCTTGGCCATCTTCCCTTCTTGACAATGCCTGGAGTTCAGCATGTGGCCCCTCCCCTTCCCCCTATTCTGAGCATGAACACCCTCTGACTAGTGTTCGTTGTGTGAATGTTTTTTATTATTATTTCCTATTTACTAGGGATGCACCGATACCCCTTTTTCCTTACCAATACCAATACAGATACCAGTTTTTTAGGTATCTGCCAATACCGAGTACTGATACAGATACCAACTCTGACTTAAATGCTCAAAATATGGCTATAAATCCTGATAATTATAGTGTTCCACTTTTTTATTTGTTGTATTTTCTATGTCTTATCCTGAATAAGATATAATAACCTTGAAAAAACACCATTTACTGGTTGAGTAACTGCACATTAAAAAGTTTCAGAGCTATGAAAAAATAAAAAGTGCCCCAATCCAGAAACACGTGCAGCTATTTAGTCAATAAGCTTCATGGTATCGGTGCTCTCTATTGCCGATATCGATACTATGTGTAAGTTCCAGTATCGGCGCCGATACCACCGATGCAACACTACCGATGCAACACCACCGATGCAACACTACTATTTACAGACCCATGGCTGTGAATGGACACCAGATACTTTGTCTATCCCACAGAATGGACAGCTAGCAGACCATAAGGATATTTGCTAAAAGTGTATTGAAACACTTACTGCCCCTTTAAGTTATAAAACCGTGCTTATTACTCAGTAATTATTTAGTAACTACTGTGAAACACATACATATAGTATGTACACTGAAGTGTGGATCCACATATTGGCCCTTAAAGGTGCTAGCACAGATCATATTCCTTTGCCCTCTCCTTTTCTCTGAATTTTTTGACTTTTTATCTCTCTGGTTCATGAGGGTCAGTACATGTTTGATAATATTCTATGAATACTGAGTGATTGTCAGCGCTCCCCTGTCCTCTCTCACCCCGCAGATGGCCACAGGGCCGGGAAATTGCATTATAGTCAGGGCAGACGGTGTGACAAGAGGCTTTAGGAGCCCACCACATGAGCCAGGCCATGCTGCAGTGAGCTCATTTCCTACTGCAGGCATGCTAAACCGAACGGGAGAGGTCTCTGTTTGATATCAGTGAGTCTAGCGGGCTGATGGCGCCACCATGTTTATGAGCGCTGTTTCAGCAGGCCCTGCTCTCAGGGATATTTAGTTGTCCTTTTTCTATTTCGCACAGTTAAGTGAGACAGGGATGGGTAAGGGGGCCAGTAAACAGTACCCCAAGATGTGTGTGGGAGGGAGGGTGATGGTGTTGTGTTTTGTGGAGTGGGTGAGCACTAAAACACCATAATACCAGTCTCAGTAATAATGGAAGACATTGAGACATAGTGTCAGTTTCAGCACCACAGCGCAGTGGACAGCTCCCTTCCAGTCACGTTCTACTGCTCCAGCTTCAGCACTGTTTGCTGATATCAGTAACATTGTGAAGGTGCACCACTGCTCTTTTGTAAAGCAATATATATATATATATATATATATATATATATATATATATATATATATATATATATATACTACCGCTCAAAAGTTTGGGATCACAGTGAAATGTTCTTGTGTTCAATGTATCTTCCTTCCTTAACACAACAATGAACTGACGGGTCTCTAAAGAAAGTTGTTTCTTTCTGGACATTTTGAGTCGGTCAGCAAGCCATCAACTGCTGATGCTTCAGATACTAAACTAACCTAGAATGTTGTTCCCTTTTATACTCACTTATTAGTAGAATGTTTTTCAGCTGCATCACAATTGAGCAAGAGTGTCCTAACAACCAATTAGTCCAATAACATCCTTAACTTGGATTGGCGGCCGTACCAGGAGATTTAGACAGAGGACTGAGAATTACTGATAATAGAACTATATGTAAAATAAGCCTCTATACAAAAATTTTAATACAAACATTTATATTCTTTAAAAATCATCTGATACACTTACATTAATTGAGAAATGGACAGTATTGTTTGTGAATTGCATGAAAATTGCATGAAATGAAATTCTAAAGTGATCCTAAACTTTTGAGTGGTAGTGTATATATAGTGGAAATTACTAATTAATAACTAAATAAAAAAATAATAGGGGGACTACTGATCCTCAGAAAGTTTTGCTTTACTATTTCAACATTACATAAGAACTAATAATGCTTTATCAATCAATCAATCAACAATTATTTATATAGCGCTTTTTACAACCAGTGTTGTCTCTAAGCAGCTTTACAGAAGGGTATCGAGGTCCAGGCCCCCCCTAGAGCAAGCCAGAGGCGACAGTGGCAGGAAAAACTCCCTAATAAAAGGAAGAAACCCTGAGAGGAACCCAGGCTCAAGGGAGGAACCCATCCTCCTCTGGCCGACCCCGGATAGAGAGAGAGCAATAAAGCTAATGAGATCATAAAACAGAATACAATAAGAAGCTCTGCTTAAACATGTTTCATAAAGGTTCTAGTTCAGGAGGTGGGTGGGGACAGAAAGTTTTATATCTACACTGCTTTGTTTAGTGATGTATACAGAGTAGAAATACCATAAGTTTATATATACCATAAAGTTTTATTTAGTATTTCAAGTTTTTTCAGTCACCACCACTGTGGACAGTTCTGACTTGATGAGTTCCTCTAGAACAAAGTGTTTCACCTCACACCCCTCAGAATGAGCTTGTTTACACCTTGCCTGAAGTATCGAAATTCTGTTGCTGCCATATTAATTACATCATAAATGGAAAAATGTCATTACTCTCAGTTCATTATTGGAATTTCAGAAGATCACCTGTGCAGGTTCCTCTAGTCGCATTTCCCCTCTTAACGCAGGTCAGATAGCATATTGGATAACACTGTCCCACATACACTGTATCCCAATTACAGTATACACATTTAGCTATATCTGACAGCACATCTTTGCCCAATATAACGCCATAGTATAAGTCCTTTTACAAGATGCTGCATTCACTTGCTGTTATAAATTGTTACATGATTTTATAATATTTTGTAAAATATAACATTAAATAATATATATGTAATAATAAATTGAACATAATTGTATTACAGTCATAGTTTAACTTCGCATTGTAACTGAAAGCAATAGTAAAGTTACTCTGCCCCTCCCCCTTTTTTTACTTTTTTAATCTTTTTTTACTGCAATCACTTGCCATGTAAGCATTTAACGAAATGTCCTTTTAATATGACTAATGTTGTTGAACAAAACAAACAAACATATTTTTATAAAGGTGTTTCTAGCTAGATGTGTTTATATTTTCAGTGCAAATAAAGTAAATGTGAATGTGTAGTGTTGGGCATCCCAGGAGTTGGAACCAAAAACAAATAACTAGAACTACAAAACTACTATATATATATATATATATACAAAATAGCTTGGAAGCAAATCTGGTTCCATTGACTTTCATTGAAAGTGAGGACAGTTTTTTTTGTCCGGTAAATTTGCCATTTGGAGATACTTTTTCTAGTTTTTTTCTAGTTTTTCATTGGACAGTATTAATGAATATGTTAATGAAAGCATAAAAATGTTAAATACAAACACAAACCAGGCTCTAAAACAAATACTCAATACTCACTACATACCTAGAGCTGTGCTCCGTGGGCCTCAGGCAGCATGATTATGGTGCTGCACCTGGAATATGTGATGAACGTGACAAGCTAATAATGAGTGGATGTTTTCACTGCGTTGGAGGGAAGGAACGTGGTCTATTGTTTTATTACATGCAGAGCATATCGACTAGACTGAAAGTGTTCAGCATGTTTTCTAATGCTCATTCATTTCGTGTAAAAGCGTCTTCTCTCTTTTTCTCATTTCCCCATTCTCACCATCCACGCAGACCGCAGAGAATACAATGACATCATTAATTAGATAACATAATTGTTATCTCTGCCGTCCCAACATTTGTATGCCACAAAATGTGATGCATAGCATTTACCCGGTGAATAAATTGTATTTTATGAACTATTGTTGCAATTAAAAGAACACTTTGCCCAAAATGAGAAATGTAACCCTTGCTACTTCTGTTTATTAGCCTCCTATAGCAGTGCCGCAGGGCAGATAGCAGACAGCTGAAAAACTTCTAGCAGCCACATAACTGTAGTATCTGTCTTCACGTTATCATTAAAATGGAGGGAATGGATGAGGAGGACCAGCTAAGAGATGAAGTTTGCAAGGTAACTGGCTATGGGTTCTTTTAGTCGTTGTTCACTTCCTGACCACAGATTGTTAGATATTAAATATAAGATATTATAGTGTGTACGGTGCTGGTATGAGTGTATCACCGCAGCATTGTGGGTTTTTCACACACGTCCGTGTCACTCTCAGGTTAAGAATGGTCCACCACATCATAACACTCAGCTAAGAGTGGGTTCATAGTCAGAAACTGACCCCTAGTGCTAGAGCAGAGGTACATCGTCTGGATATGGAGGGTATGCTGCTTGTGTCTACCACGCCTCAGCTTCTTATCAGTGTCTTCTTATCAGGTCATCTCTTAGTCATTGACTCGTTCTAAGCCCTTGAAATCATTTCACTGCTGCAGTTGACAGCAGAAGCTCTTGATGGAACGCTTCGCTCACCGGTGGCAGAGTTTTACATTGTGGCCTCATAGAGAACAATGTGAACGCAGCATCAGCCGCCTTCCTACTGGGTTATGTGATGTACTGTCTGTTGTCGTATCTGATTAGTGGTGTCACAAGTCTTGGCTTCCAATGAGGCCTGCCAGTTTTACAGATTAGCTTTGTCTGGGTCAGATACTGCAAAGGCCTGTGTTTACATGAAGAGTTTAAACAAGGAGCTGCAGGGTCCTGTGACCAAGGGGCCTCGCAATGGACTGCAGCAATCCTTAAATCGCTTAATATGACTCTTATGCTATATGATCAGCTCTCAGGATTGGCTTAGAGAAATACCAGTCAATTACATATTTGGGCTACAAATTGATACATAGCCGATGGCCTAGGAGGCCCTGATGGTTCCTACAGAGTAGCTGGATGGTGTTCTTCCATTAGGCATTACTTGATTTATGTATTGACATATGTATTATGTCTAATATCAAGTTGATCATTAGGTAAACTGAAAATATGGATTTGGGTAAAGGGTAATTTGTACCAATTGTATTGGCCCAGAAATCTAATATCAGTGCAACTCTAGTCAGAACGCTGTTATAAGTGTGTTATAAGTTGTAATGTCAGAGTTTTCATATTCCACATAGAGTAGCTCATTCAGTACCTTCAGTTATTGTTCGTACAATATTCACTTCCTGTGATTTAAGTCACTGTGTAGGCTGCTTGTGTACTGTGCAGCATTTTTAAGAAGATAAAGCAAACGACTCCTGACACCTTTGAAGTGGTGATGTATTGCACCGTCAGCCACTTACAAAGTGCCTCCAAATCGGTAGTGAATAAAATAATGCATTGCTTGGGAGAGCTTTCCCTGAATGTTGAAATGCTTTCAAAAAAAGCAGCGAAAACAGTGGTCTGGTTTAGAGAGATAGACAGTATCCCTTCATCTCTGATTTTAGCCCAATGATTGTGCCTGTTCCCAACAGATCTGACCCTGCCATGCCCTGTGCATGTGGCATGGCCGCTGGCTGATCTCAGATCAGACAAAAACCTAAAATGCCGTCCAGAATCACTCGCTGCTTGGCCCTGTCTTCATGTCATGGCTGTCAGCTGATTTCGGGAGTTTGTGGGCGTGATCTGCATGTCTGAGTGGCTGACTTTGACTTTGTCCTTAGATTCGCCCCCTTTATCAACAGATTAAACCCCACACAGGCAACCAGGCCTTTATTCTGCATAGCTACTGATATCAAAGCAGGGAAAGAAATACATAGACCACCGCTAGTACATATTCTATTATAAAGACAGGGGTCTGTTCCCCATACAGACAGTGCAATCCACTCCACATAAAAAACGAAGAGGTTCAATACAGCGCTTGACAAAATTTTCATGTACAGTCAGAACAACAATTAAGTTAAACTTTATTTAGGAAATATTTATAAAGATTTGAGATATAAAATAAACCACTTGTGTGAAGAAGGGGAAGGTTTATTGGCCAAGTATGTATACACACATTAGGAATTTTGATATGGAGGTTTGAAAGGGAATAAAAACCAGTTTGGTTTCTAAAACTAGAGTGAGATGAATGACTTAAGACCTGGTGGACCAGTAGAACTGTTCCCAACAGATACACAGCATATACCTTCATCTTTGAGAGAGAGGAGAACGTCAAGCTCCGCTCTAGCTGTATATATGAAAACATCCACAGGTGTTTCTGTCCATTCTTCTACTGTGAGAAGACACCTCGGCACTGTGGGTCTGAAAGGATGTGTAGCTTTTCAAGAAGCTAATAAAAGGAAACACATGAAACAAAGAAGATGATGGTGTTCTCAGAACAATGGACTGACCACTCCAAAGTTCAGAGCTCGCAGCTGGCAGTATCTTGGATCATGAGAAGCTATGGCAGCTTCTGCTCTCTAGAAAAGAACAGAAGCTGTTATTGGTAAATAGGCTATATTCAAATATTTGTTATTACTCTTCGTTTTCTGCCTTTTTCTCGACACTGAAAAATGAACAACTCGTATCTAATGACCATTTCAGCTGGAAATTAGATGAAGAGCAGTATACACAGGATTAATGGATTTTTCTTTTTTCTTTATGGACTGTGGGCAGCAACTAATAATGATAATGCATAATGCAATAGTAGTGCAGGTTCAAATGCTTTAGCAGAAAAATAGATATTATCTGGCAGCTGGTTGCACATGAATGAAGCACAATGCTTCTTTCAGCAAGCATTGTGTTGATTGTGTATACCTTACTGTAGCCATAGACACTTTTGTGTACTGATTGCAGTATTATTGGCCAATTCCAATATTCTGACTTTAGAAGAACTAAATTTGACAGCATACGCAATTCTGTAACTTTTCTATAATGGTGTTCTCACATCTCAGAATAAGACTGTAATGATGGACTCTCAGACATCTCAGGTGACTCAGATGACCTAGTTTTAATAACCAAGAGTTAGGATGTACAATGACAGCCGTTAACCACAGAACTAAATACAAAGCAAACATAACCAGAGAGGGAGAGACAAAACCAGAACCAGAGAGACGAGCATTGTTCAAAACCAGAATAATAAACCAACCAGTGACCAAAATACAAGGATTACCCAAAAGACATCATGTCCAGTAGACAGACAAGTAACAAGAGAGACACTCAGTATACAACAGAGTAGGCTGGCAGTACTTCACAAAGGACTGAAACCAGCAGAGTGCTATGTACGTATTTGCAGGTAACTGAATGAAAAACAGGTGACGATGATTCGTTTTCTGGAAATGATGAACAAGTAGGTGGTTCATGATTGGTTGAGACCCAATATGTGGTCCCATGTCATGAGGGGGTGCATTATGGGGATAGTATTTCTTGGGTGGGATGGAGGCGAGATGAGAGCCCAGAAATGTGACAAAGAAGGTGCAACAGGTATTTAAAAAAGACTAGCCTGTCACAAGGCACCGTTAGGATCTCACATTAAAATATGGTGTATATATGTAGATATAGTAAATATAGCTTAGGTTAGATGTCTAAATGTCAGGTGTAAAAACCAATGATGCGTTTGAATGTCTGAAACTGGCAAATACCACTTGAACCAAAGTCCCATTTACAGCTGGTCCCTACATGCATAATGTGAACCATTATGTGTCACCTGACGAAATCTGACCAGAACAGTATTGTTTAGACTGATCAGCCAATCAGTAGTCAAGACCAGTCAAGCCAAGAACAGATTCCTATCCCCAGCTGATCGATCAGTGCATCTTTATTTTCAGATAAACTATAGACACTTTTTTTGTATCACTGTAATTGAATCAGTGGCATTGAAGCCTGGTAAGCTTGCATATGTGTGCTTGACATCTAGCACTAAAGAAAACATAGCATTGTGGAGCCTTGCTGACTACAGAACTGCTCTCAGATCAGCAGGGAAGAACTGTGTCCACCCTGCAGCTCTGCAGCCATACTGTGAGTGGGAGTGTATGTGAGTAGAACTGATGGTCACCTGGGAAGTAACGCCTGGTGCCTCCTGTTTGCCTGCTTGCTTGATGACAACTCAATGCCCGCTTTGTAAGACATTTGTTCTCATTACTTTAAATCCTTGCTGACTTTGGCTGCCCAGTACGATTCTTTTATTTAATCTTTTGGTGGTGGGTTTTAAAATGACATGGACTGGCCACAGATGAGGTACATCTCCTTTATAGGTCCTCTTTATATGTGTACAGTTACTCTGTAGTCCAGCCACATTTGTCAGCCATCATTTACCTTTTTAATCATCCTTCGGTGTCAGTTTCTGACTAATAGCCCACTGTTGACCAGATATTATATGATTGTTAGATCAGTCTCATCACAGCAGCGGCTTTATAGTGTGAGTGGTGCCAGTATAAGTGTATCACAGCAGCATTGCTGGGGTTTTTACATGCGTCAATGTCATTTCTATGAATCAGTTATGTATATATAAATATATAAAGAGGCCTGCGAGCATATATGCATAGTAGTGAGGAACGACTATTGACTGTGGCTCTTCAAATAAACTCATTCCAGCGTAGGAAGACATAAAGACACACTTGAAAGGTGCCTCATTTACTTGTACTACATGGCTAAATGGACTTTTCATCATCTGGCACGCTCTTAACAATTAGTGTGCTGCTCCATAATGCTTGTGATATTATAAATGGTTGCTACTTTGAATTAGCAGCTGTGTTTGATTGATGGAGGGCAGAGTGCTCCTGCAGTTCAGTGCTGTCTGTATGTGTTATGGATCAGACTGAAAGCAGAGGAATGATCTAGGCTGTTCTGCACACAGACGCTGTCTCTGTGACCTCTCACTGTTGCGTGTGATATCTCTATTAGCGTCCTCCATACGCCACAGACCTGTCACGTTGTTTGACTCGCTGTCACTGTTTCTGATGCTTTATTACTCTGTAACAGACATAATGGCAAGCAAGGTTATTGTGGTGCATATACCAGTAAGCAAGAGAGAGAGAGATAGATGAAGTGGCTTGCCTTGTGCCGGCAGTGTCATCCTTCTCTTTCACTTAATCTTGCTGTCTGTGACCGAGAGTGTATGTGTCAGGGCTTGACTGATACAGTGTCACACCAATACCGATACCGATTTTAAGAAGCAAAAATTCTGATAACGTTATAATCAGACAGTATGATTTTTTTCACCTGTAAAAACATGAAAGACAGTTCAATCTTTGGTTATATAACTATATACATGTATGTTATGTCATTTAAAATTGTACTTGGCTGTATTGGCAAGAACCTGGCGATACAATATGTATCATGATACAGCGATCACGATTATATATATATATGTCATATAAGAAAATATAGAATATCGGGATATTATGTTTGGTGATACTGTATCAATTCTCAAAAACACAGTATCGATACACAGATTCCTGGCAGACAGTGAATCACTGTGTGTTGTGTTTAAACCTCTGACCACTAGATGACAGTGTTGTAAAGCTCCACTCCAACATTAACAAGGAGCACAAGGGCGCAATTGACATTGGCATAAGCATTAACAAATCTGTTCATACAGTGGTGTGTTTTGATAGTAGGATTTGAAAAATCGCAATATATCAGTATCGCAATATATTGTGATGTATTGAATTGTACATATTGTATCGCCAGGTTCTTGCCAATACACAGCCTTTATATATATATACTGCGATATTGCCAAGCCAAGTGATATAGTGCAATTTCTCAAATCCTTCTATCAAAACACACTAGGGCTGAAACGATTCCTCGAGTAAATTGATTTTAAAAAATCTTTGTTTATATGAAGATTCATCTAATCCATACAACCATATACAGCACACTGTTTCACACAGATGACATTTACTGTTGCACAGCGCGCGCTTACAGTGTTGCCGGGTGACACGAAGAAAACGGATTGCAAAATTGAGAAAGAGAGAGAAAATAAGGAGAGGTGAAGTCAGGCTATCTGTCACAGTGTAACAGAAGCTACTCTCGTTGGTGCTACATTCACTAATACTGATGTGTGCTATCTGCTGATGTTATTGACTGAATGTGTAATATGTGTATGTATGCATCACAGTTTACTGAGTGTGCGTGTGATCTGTGTGTAGATACTCAGAAGAGGAGATCAGACAGAAGGTTGGGACGTTTCGGCAGATGCTGATGGAGAAAGAGGGAGTCATAACCAGAGAGGGATCTCACCCGAGACCTCCGTGAGTGACACACAAGCACACAAACACAGAGAGCAATCATTTATCACTTTCAGGCTTCATTGAATTGTGGTTCCTGTAGATCTTTAGCTCAGTGCTGTGGTTCACGCTGCAGCTTAGAGTGCTGCTCTTATGGGTATCGTCTAACCACAGTTACACCCACATACACACACACCCCTCCTCCTCCACTGTGGATCGATAAGCTTGACTAATGAGGGGGTTAACCAGTACTGAAAGGCTTGAATCACTCTTAGTTACCTGCCGTCCATGAATGTGGCTTGCGTGTGCTGAGATGATACTTCTCTCCACCTTGATTGGTGTACACTGGCCATGCACTACTTGAACCATCCTCTAACCCACTGTTTTCAGCCCCCGGGTGGTCTAGCTTGCAACACTTTGGTTACTATGGGCTAGCTTTAGCAGCTGAGGTCTCTGAATCTGTTTTGTGTGGGCGGGGCAGGTGAAGTCAGCCTTGTGATTGGTCACGGGAATGTTTATGAAAGCATAATCCCAATGGGTGTGTCTCAAAACCTAGTGAGGGTCTACATAGGCAGCATTTAACGTCATAGTATGCACTCCCAACATGTAGACTGTCCCAATTCTTAGATACCTTAAACATGCTGTCTACTGAGGAACCTTACTTTAACCTGATTTTAAGGAAGCATCGAGACAGACCCAATATTAGGACCCCCCCCAATGTAAAGGAGAGAATAAAGGTTATATATATTGGTTATATAGCACAAATGTAGGTTCTCTGGTTCTTTAAAAGAGGTGAGCTACTAATGTCGTGTTGATTGTTGTTTAAACTATGCATATGAGCTTTCAAGCCCCAGCCCCAGTCAGGTCATGAATACAGACTGCCCACTTTATTAGATACACCTCCTTGTCTTTACACTTACTGTCCATTTTATTTACTTCTCTTACCATATAGGTTCATTCACTGTCCTCTGTTAGAAAGACCTACATTGCTGGTCCACCTTGTAGAATTAAAATAAGAGGTGATAGTTCATCTACTGCTGCACAGTTTGTGTTCTCTAGTCCTTCACCAGTACTCACAAGACACTGCCCACATGCTGCTGTTGGCTGGATACTTCTGGTTGGTGGACTAATCTCAGTCCAGCAGTGACACTGAGGTGTTTAGATGCTCCAGCAACCCTGCTGTGTCTGATCCACTCACACCAGCACAACACACACTAACACACCGCCACCATGTAAGTGTCACTGCATTGCTGAGAATGATCCACCATCTAAGTAGTACCTGCTCTGTGGTGGTTTTGTGGGGGTCCTGACCACTGAAGACTAAAAACATGCAAAGAAACGGATGGACTACAGTCTGTAATTGTAGAACTACAGTGTGCATCTGTATCATCACTGTCCAATGAGATACATGTATCTCCATTTTTGTTGATTTTGAGTTTTCTACATCATTTGAACACGCCAATGGTCGTTTACATAGTGTAAACAATTCATGATTAATGAATCAATAGAAGTGAAAAACATTTTGGTTCTATTCACTTACATTGAAAGTAAAGTAGGTTTTTGTTCTCTCCTGTAAAGTTGCTACTTGTTTTTCATTGGACAGTGACGATATAGTAATTAATGATGATAAAATGTACAATGTATAGGGCCGGTGTGTGAATGTTTATATACGTGGGGTAATAGTATGTAGGGGTGGGCGATATGACCCTATAATAATATCAGGATATTTCATTGTATTTTTGGGATAACGGTACTCTTGGCGATATGACAAAACACTGAAATAAAAAAAAAATATTTAAAGAATACACTACTGCAACAAAATGCAAAATTTAAATTTATTATTGCATATGATATGATATGGCACATTCCTAACTGAGATATTAAAAAATACAAGAATTTTCATCAGATTGTAACAGAAGTCAATGATCCAGAATGTCACAATACTAAATAATGCACTCCAAATATCTCCATATATCCAGGACTGAAGTAAAGTGAATGATACTGGACAGATAAAATCTGTCTCTAGTAGATATATAATGGGAAATGAGAAAAGTGTGAATTTTTCTTTTGCTAAAAATAGAAAAAGTAGTACCTGATGTGAAAATTAGGGATGGGTGATATGGTACGATATTTCAGGGTATAATATCGTTCACCATATTCAAAAATGTTGGTGATATTATTGTGTACTATACGATATGGCACACCCCTAATATAGTATGTGCTAAATAGGCTCCATTTCTTACTTTCACACCTGGTACTAGCTTTTTGTATTCTGTAAAGCATTAAGCCTTGTTTATGTAAACCACACTGCTGTGTTTGATGTTATAATGGGTCGTGTTCATGATTTTAGGTTTGTCTGTTAACAGTTACTGCTGATGGCTGATTATCACTCAGAAGAATTAGCAGAAATTTGCGTGGTCCTGTGTTACACAGTGTTAGGATGTGAAGGCTGAGATTTATTGTCTTTTTTGGGTCATTTCTATCACAGATACACTCGTATAGCACTCGCAACTGCTTTTCCATTCCCTGCTCCGGAAACTAAGCCCCCTCTCTGAGGGCCACAGCACTTGCTGCTTTAAAGATAAAAAATGGCCCTCTGTTAATGCCATAGCATGGCCCCGCACACGCTACAGCGATCGTACATCATGTCAGTAACCCTGGGACACCAACTTAATAACAGTGCATTCTTCATCCAGCCAAGCGCATCTTCTCTTCCTCTCCTACCACCTCCCTGCCTTTCATTTCCTCATCCTACGCAGCCGCAGCAGCAGTGTGCCAGTGAGCAGGAATAGTTTTAGGAATGTTTCTAATGGGAAACTGGACTGTTACAGCATCAGAGATTCAGAATCTCGGACGATCCTGCTACAGGTTCATGCTGGCCAGAGCTGTCACAGAGCCCAGGCAGCGGAAAAGTGCTTTTTCTTGAGGGGTCAGATGTTTTAAGCAGTGACAGATAGTGAAACTGATTTTTAAAGAATTCAGATCAAACAGAACATGATATAATGTGGTGAAGGGTTTACCCTCTGCTCTTTGGCAAACTATGAATAAAAGATATACTGAGCAGAATTGTTGATATGTAGTAACTGTAGTGTCACGCCCGAAGTCAAGTTACTATTATTATTATTATTATTATTAGTATTATTATTGTCATAGGACATTGTTACATTAGTTGAATTGTTAAGTTAGAAGGCATTTACCAACCGTGCACCCCACTCACACGAATCTCAGAAGGGTTCATTCACCATAGTTTTCTTATTTTTTGGACCGCGTCATACACCTTTACTTAATAAAATCACGTGCCCAGACTCAAACACGAGGTTTACGTCCCCAAATGCAGAATCAACAGGACACAGCATTTCTGCATGAGAGCCTCAGACAGACTTGGACTGGGACAAGCGGATTGGAGCTGAAACAGTTTAGACTCTTTTCAGCTCTCAGTTGTGCCTCAATAAAGGTGGGAGTGTTTGTCACTGATGTTTGCGTTTGGGATACTGATAAAGATACGATGACAATGATCACTTTCATACTTAGTAGACATGTCCTTCTCCCAGTTTGACTTCTTGAGTTCTTCTATAGCACGACGTCTGAATGAACCATTCTCTGACTCACTTTATTCTCTGACTCACTTTATTCTCTGACTCACTTTATTCACTGACTCATTTTATTGTCCTACTCATTTTATTCTCTGACTTGCTTTGTTCTCTGACTCACTTTATTCTCTGACTCACTTTATTCTCTGACTCACTTTATTCACTGACTCATTTTATTGTCCTACTCATTTTATTCTCTGACTTGCTTTGTTCTCTGACTCACTTTATTCTCTGACTCACTTTATTCTCTGACTCACTTTATTCACTGACTCATTTTATTGTCCTACTCACTTTATTCTCCGACTTGCTTTGTTATCTGACTCACTTAATTCTCTGACTCACTTTATTCTCTGACTCACTTTATTCTCTGACTCACTTAATTCTCTGACTCACTTTATTCTCTGACTCACTTTATTCTCTGACTCATTTTATTGTCCTACTCATTTTATTCTCTGACTTGCTTTGTTATCTGACTCACTTTATTCTCTGACTCGCTTTATTTTCTGACTCACTTAATTCACTGACTCACTTTATTCTCTGACTCACTTTATTCTCTGACTCACTTAATTCTCTGACTCACTTAATTCTCTGACTCACTTTATTCTCTGACTCACTTAATTCTCTGACTCACTTTATTCTCTGACTCACTTTATTCTCTGACTCACTTTATTCACTGACTCACTTTATTCTCTGACTCACTTTATTCTCTGACTCACTTAATTCTCTGACTCACTTAATTCTCTGACTCACTTTATTCTCTGACTCATTTTATTGTCCTACTCATTTTATTCTCTGACTTGCTTTGTTGTCTGACTCACCTTATTCTCTGACTTGCCTTATTCTTCGACTCACTTTATTCTCTGACTCACTTTATTCACTGACTCATTTTATTGTCCTACTCATTTTATTCTCTGACTTTCTTTGTTATCTGACTCACTTTATTCTCTGACTTGCTTTATTCTCTGACTCACGTAATTCACTGACTCATTTTATTCTCTGACTCGCTTTATTCTCTGACTCACTTTATTCACTGACTCATTTTATTGTCCTACTCATTTTATTCTCTGACTTGCTTTGTTATCTGACTCACCTTATTCTCTGACTTGCCTTATTCTTCGACTTGCTTTATTTTCTGAGTCACTTTATTCACTGACTCGTTTTATTCTCTGACTCACTTTGTTCTTCGACTTCCTTTATTTTCTGACTCACTTTATTCACTGACTCGTTTTATTCTCTGACTCACTTTATTCTCTGACTCGTTTTATTCTCTGACTCACTTTATTCACTGACTCGTTTTATTCTCTGACTCACTTTGTTCTTCGACTTTCTTTATTCTCGGACTCACTTTATTCTCCTAATCATTTTATTCTCTGACTTGCTTTGTTCTCTAATTCACTTTATTCTCTGACTCGCCTTATTCTTTGACTTGCTTTATTTTCTGAGTCACTTTATTCTCTGACTTGCTTTGTTCTCTGACTCACTTTATTCTCTGACTTGCCTTATTCTTCGACTTGCTTTATTTTCTGAGTCACTTTATTCACTGACTCGTTTTATTCTCTGACTCACTTTGTTCTTCGACTTCCTTTATTTTCTGACTCACTTTATTCTCTGACTCGTTTTATTATCTGACTCACTTTATTCACTGACTCGTTTTATTCTCTGACTCACTTTGTTCTTCGACTTTCTTTATTCTCGGACTCACTTTATTCTCCTAATCATTTTATTCTCCGACTTGCTTTGTTCTCTGACTCACTTTATTCTCCGACTCGCCTTATTCTTCGACTTGCTTTATTTTCTGACTCACTTTATTCTCTGACTCGCCTTATTCTTCGACTTGCTTTATTTTCTGACTCGCCTTATTCTTCGACTTGCTTTATTTTCTAACTCGCTTTATTCTCTGACTGCTGCTTCTCACTTTGCACCTCGCCGGTGTACGCGCCACACTCCTGAAACTGCACAGATCTGATTGGCTGAGGAGCCTTTAGTGATCTTACAATGCACGTGATTGGCCTGTGAGTTTACTGTGCGGCTAAGCCCATAAACCATAAAGACAAGACACGTTCCGCTGTTTAACATTGCCAGTACTTTATTGGTTTGGGTCCACATTGGACAACCAGACCCAGAGGACCCAGGACCCAGACGGCAGCCCGCCAATTAGTGACCTCTGGTGTAGATTCTGCACTTCTAGTCTTTTTTGCATTTATTTCGCATTTATTTGTGATTTCAATTTCTTTAAAATTGTGATTGAGAAGTGAAGACCCCGGCCTGTCCATACTCACTGTGAACTGAATGTAAATGTAGTTCTTTAAATAACTGTTCAATTACTTACCTAATAACTGTACACCTTTATGTGATGTGTATTAAATGCACAGCCAGTTGATAATAATAAGTCTAGACTGAAGTGACGACCATGCTGAAATGCTATTAAACTCTCTTCTTTCTAGCTCGGATAACCCAGCTAGCTATTAGTTTCGGAGTGAAGTCTAGTGTAAACTGTTCCACTGAATGAAACATCTTGATGGCAAATATACGGAGGGACGTTGAGTTACTTAAGCTGATAAATGAGCCCAGTTCCAATGTAGCTTTTCTTTTGGATGCATTAGTTTAGAATGTCTAATACAGCACAACAGTGACTCCTAGCAAAGCTTTATAAAGCCTGAGGCACAGTTATGTTCTTTATTCAGAGTCTATTACGTCTTTTACTACTGCGGGATTACTTGCGTAGTGTAGCTTGGAGACACATGCTGAGTGCACTCTTATTCACTGTTATGAATCCTCAGGGCGTCACAGACAGTCAGAGATGAGCATGAAGTCACTCAGCCACGGGGTGACCTGCTATAATAAATGAACCCTTCACACTGTAGCGGGACTGTATAGATCTTGCCAGATAACCAGAGGATATGTAGTTTTAATGATGTAGAGGTCGTTGAAGTTAGTCATACTGCTCAGCTAATACGTTCAGAGACATTTCACTGGACGGAGCTGAAAGGCATGAAGACCTTAACCTTTCAAAGTCTTTTAAAAGAGTTGTTATTGTCGCTGTATGTTACACTTTTGTATTTAAATGCAGCTACATGATCACTTCATCGCAATGAACTGTATTTACATTCAGGTTCTGTGTCACCAGGTTCAGGTCTGAACTGTTTTCTGTTTATTTAAATGTCAAACAGTGATACAGACACGACTGCAGTGGGCTTCGTCCACCAGTATACTTTTTTCTTAAAGTTGTTCTTGAGGAAGGTCCTAGGATTGTTTTTAAACATGCTGTGTGTCAGTTCTGTTCTCTCCTAAGAACAGAAAATAGTGGTGAATGTCAGAATCTACCTAATTTAATGAAAAATAAAGAAAATAATCAACAGTATGGATTTATTCTAATAGAATATATTGTGTATTTATTATAATAGAAACCTGATGGTACTAATGTGCATATCTGAGAGAAAGGTAAAAAAAAAAAGTACATTAAAATACAAAAGTCAAATCAAAATTGATATTGGGAGGACATATACATAATTTATCATACATGCTATTATCAAGACGAGCCTATAAACTGCCATAAATTGAAGACCTGTCATATTATCCAGTAGTATCACACCTAATCTCTCCTTCAGTTGCCTTTCAGTCTGTAATGTTTAGTTTATTTTAATTAATGTAGGTAAAATTGTTTAACTAGGACTAAAATATTAAAACACACAAAGGTTTCAGGGCTTTTTTCTCTCTAATATCGAAGTAATCACAGCAAGGGTAGGAGGAGGAGCTCTATGACAGGACCAAAAACATCCAAAATATGGATTGTAGAAATGACATTTGGGCTCCTAGTAAAATGGCCTTTATCATACAGGTAATTTTTTTGCCCAAACCTCAAGCCCTATCTCTATAAATTCAGAAATACGTCAGAACTAAAGGAAAAGGTGTTGCTATTTCCATTTTGTGTTGAACGTAAAGATGTATATCTTAGCCTTTGTTTGCTCAACAACTTATATTACATTTAAATCAGAATAATTTATTGCTTATTTTGCAAACAGACACACATGTGACGTGGGTAGAATGTTTAAAAGGTTCCCTTTCTAACTGCAGAACTTTTCTTTGCTTGGTCTACAAGTAATTGAATAAAATTGAAGAGGATTCATATAAAACTCTATCTCTGTGCTGATGAGATGACAACTTAAAGGAGACCTGTTACGCTAATTTTCATTTTAAATTCCAACCCCACATGGCTGTGGGTGTCAGTTCTGCTGTATCTGTTTGAGTCAGAGTTCGATCCTGAAAGTCAGGCAGAACAAGTAGGTAAACCTGATCCACCTTTGCAAACTAGACTAGAACAGGATGATTCAGTGTCGTATTTCTTTACTGTTTTAGCTCTCTGTGCATTGTATGAAGGTGCGTCAGGCTTACCAGCGAGCAGTAAGGACCGTGTTACGAGACGATGTCACCTTGTAACGGAGAAAAGGGCTGAAATTCTAACAAAGCATGTTTTAACATTTCAGGCAGAAAAGTTGTTTCTGTTGGAGAAAGTTTCTTCCTCTGATGTGTACTTTCAGCTTTATAACTTGTTTACATACCCACTAAAGGAAATAAAAAAATATATATTAGTAGTAATTTCATTTGAAGGAAATAAATTCATTTTTATGTATATATGGAAAAAACATACTGAAGCGAAATTAGAACACTGAATGCATGTTGTCTAATCATTCATATTTGGATTTAATGAGGAAATTATGCAATTAATATTTTTTTTTAAACATCCCCCTAATGCACCCTCAGTGAGGCTACTGGTAGAACAAAGACTCTTCTAAAAGCAGCTTTCAGCTCATTTAAATGGAGCGGAACTGAAGGAGTGGAAAGATGAAGAAGACGAAAGGGTTCTGACTCCAAAAGAAGTAAAGCCCCGGGCTAGCGCCTCAGGCTTTGCAGCAAGGTTGTTGGTTTTAGCATCGCTTAAGAAATCACACCAATGGCAATTACTGTATGGAGATTAGCAGGCATGTAATTGCGGCACTAACAGGACTGTGCGACTGTGAAGGGAATTGACTGGCACTGGGGAGCACGATGGGGCAGATCATGATGTTAATACTTAAAAAGCTTAACAGAGCACACATACACGGACACACAGTTACAGAAAGTGTGCAGATGGAGCTGCTACCCTATAATCCTCTTTCTGGCCCTGCCTGGAGGACTTCTGTTCACGATGATGCACATGTTTGTACTGTTGTGACTTCTTTACATGCCAGCAAAATGAAGAGGGAGACCAGTTCAGAGTGTGTGCTGTATTCTTGAAGACACCGCGGTACAGACATGCTCTAAGAAAGCTCTAACTTCGACTGGCAAGCTGCACAGTCTTATAAACCTGCCTTTATGTTTCATCTGGCCCATGTGACCAATCTGGCCAAGTCGTTATCTCCTGGGTTTGGGGCAGGTTTCCTTGGGGTGTCCCAGCTGTAAAATGAAGGGATTTGCTGAACCATAAACCTCTCTCGTAACCTCTATAGCATTTAGTGTGATGGCCATCTGTGTCTGCACAGACTCTCTTTAACAGATGGGCTTGGAATGTACGAAATATTTACAACAGTACTAATTATCAGTGTCGCTGTTTAATAAAAGTAAGAAAATGGAGCTCTTAACAACCACGCAACACCCAATAGAGCTCCAAAACTAAAGAAACTAAAGAAAAAGAAGTATTTCTGTCCATTCCTCCACTGTGAGAAAATAACTCCACACTATCTAATCTAAAAGTCTAAAAGGAGGTGTAGCTGCTTACTGAGAAAAGAAGTTCAAGCAAAGAAGTTGCTGGTGTTCTCGGAGCAATGAACTGACCGCCCCAGAGCCCAGACCTCAACATCTTTGAATATGTTTAGGATTGTTTGGATCATGAGAGGCAGAAAATTCAGACCAACTACTGGAAAGATACCTCTGCAGATTTCCTTTGAAGAACTGAAAAGAAATAGAAGCGGTAATGAAGCTGTAATAAACTAAATGTAATATTATATTTAGCCTTAAATAGCAATAAGTGTAGTTTCACCAGTAATAACACCAGATATGACTAGAACAGATGTAAATAATCATACATACAATACAAAGTAACATGAATATATTATTGTGAAAGAAGTAGATCATATCTTGAGCTCCAGTTTGAAGATAAAAGTGTAGTTCCAGATTTCTCCTGGACGCCCCAGACATTGTATGAATGTATTCAGTTCCTTCAGCAGCAATCTTGATTTAGCTTAATGAAGTACTGAGCAGTCAAAGCAGGTATTAGATGAGAGCTGTAAATAATACTGGGTTGTTTCCACAAGGAGAAGCTCGGAAAGGGTTAAATAAACACACTAACATATGTAACTTTTGCACACTAGGTTTGGATTTCTGTTTTTTTCTTGACTCTGTGAATGACTGACCGTTGTGACTGGGAAATTATATGAAGAGATTTGAAAGTAAAACTTTAGAAGGGAGAAGAACCTGTGAGATCTGCTCCACCATTGACATTGACCCTGTATTTAATTAGAAGCTCCATAAAGTACTGTTACGCATCATGGCCCATTATGCTGCCCTGGGTACCATTTATATTGATAAGTTTCTTATAGGCTATAAACAAGTATACAACATAGTGAACGCTGTAGTGTACACTGTGTAGTATAAATTGTAACTGGGACTAATTGAAACATGTAATAAACCAATATATCCTACACAGAGTACCTGGTAGACCAGCATGAACACCAACAATATCAAAAAGCAGGACTGGAAGCTGCGGCTGTACTGCAGGATAGAGTGATATGCACATCCTTTGTTATTAGGCAGTAAGTGTGCTGGGGTGAAAGAATGTTTGCAGTTCCATTTTTCTGTGTTTTCTAATTTCAGGGTCACTGTGTTGCCCCATGGTGATGAAGAGGATGCTGAGGGTCACGCGTTCGCTGATGGCTATGAGCAAGGCTACGACTGGCATGGAGATTACTACGATCGTGATTCTATCGCCCACGATGACTACAGGTAAGAGCAGAGAACACATCGTGCCCTCTGCTCTGTGTGCCTACGCAGAGGAGAGAGAAGGGGAGAGAGGATCGCACAAGCGGCTACATTCTATACAGAGAAAGTCAGAGTTCGTCTCCGTAGTGCTGTGGCAGCTAACACCCCCCGGAGCGCGTTTGCAGTAAATCACACAGACGCAGATAGAATCAGAATAAACGTAACTCAGAAGCGAGAGATAATAGCGAGAGAGATGTCAGTAGAGGAGCTCACTGGAGAGTTGCATGATATCGTCAGAATCCGAGTGTGATATGATGGTATGTCTGCATATCCAGTTGCAGAGGTGTGTAAACACACGGTCAAGATAAAGTGCTGTTACTTCAGAGATATAAGGCACTGTAAATGTACCAGTTAAAAAAAATAGCTTAAGCTACAAAGCAGCAGGGCGAACACCGCTGTAAAGGCAAATTCATCCACTTTTAAGAATTTCTTCATGATGCAGTAGACGTGAGTCATTCAGTGGAGAAACCTATTGGATTTCAGATTACTTTATAATGGTGCTGAGGGGTTTCTATGTCTACAACGCTAACAGTCATATGCAAAAGTTTAGACGCCCCTGTTTTTTCCCTGTATGTTAAAGCAATAAATACAAAAAGGGCTCTAAGCTGCTGGGTGCTTCCAGGTACACGTCACAGGGATATCTATGTATTGTTCAGTTCTGTTTTTAACTGTTTTGCACAATTCAAATATATTACATATAAAGTTTAGTCTTAAATATCTGAAATAGTTATGGTTTATTAGTGACAAGGAACACAGCTATTACCAAAATAATATTTTTTTAATTAATAGAAATGAAAAATACAGGCCTTATAACACTAGTTAGGTTAAATACAGTTAATATCAGTATCAGTACTCAGTGTCTGTATTAGTATCGCAAGGGAAAAAGTGGTATTAGTGCATCCCTAATATTTACATTTGTTTCCTGTAGAGGTTGTGATAACTTATTTTCACCTGGATAATCAACAAAAGCATGGAGATTGACCCAGTCGCATACAATTACAATCGCATACACACATCAGCCACCAGCCATTTAATTAGGTACATGTACTTGTACCTGTATTTGACTCATTGCACTTACCACCACCATACTAATATTTTAAATTCAGTAAATAAATTGTTTTTGGACGTAAAAATGTATAGAAGTGTATTTGAGGTAGAATACTTGATTACTTAATTAAGAACATCATGTCATTTGAAGAAACTATAAGCATAAGACTGCATATGGATATAAATGTGAATACATATGAAATGCTAATTTAAATAAAAATATTTAGTATCTTGTTTGTTTCCCAAATACCTGAAACATGC
Organism: Megaleporinus macrocephalus; assembly: GCA_021613375.1. NCBI lineage: Eukaryota > Metazoa > Chordata > Actinopteri > Characiformes > Anostomidae > Megaleporinus > Megaleporinus macrocephalus. Next base: position 27,870,387 of record CM038726.1, on the reverse strand, counting down.
ACAGTGTAAGCTCTGCAACAATACCACATTTACACATTAAAATATTGTTCCTTGATGAATTGAAATAATTGATTGTTTAAAAGGAAACATCTCAGATATAGCAACATTTCCACCCACCTATTAGTTGTATGTTCATATATATACATGTATATATGATCCAGAAATATACGTATATGAACAATATATACGTATATGAATAATATATGATTTTATACTAACACACATATATATGTGTGTTATATATACAGGAATTTGAAAGAAAAATTATTATATTTGTTATATATTTGTTGATTATATTTTATATAAGCCGGGCCTTGATATAATGATATGACCAGTTATGACCCTAACAGGTCAGTTAAGCTCTCTTTTATTAGGTAGATCGGTCTAAATATCTGTTTATTAACATTTACAGAAACTGTTTTTTATGTTTGTGTTAAATTGTTTTCTGTTTTGTTCCTTTTTTTCATTAAACATATTAAAACAAAATACATTCAAACTTTTGCACACAGCTTTCAGATGCAGCGCTGGGGCCCTGGGTTTTGCACATCCTTGTTTATTGCCTGCTGTAACACACCTGACTCAGCTCAGCCAAGGCCTGAAAATTCCCCCCTGATATGAATCAGCTGTGTTACAGCAGGCAAAACACACAACTGTGCAGTGAGTGGGCTCCCCAGTGTCTGAGGCATGAGAACCAGCGCTGCATCAGGAATGTTATTACATTCAGGTGTTTATTATGAAAAGTAAATGCCTTCAGTGTTTGCACTTTAAACATAATTGAATAAAGCGTATGCTCCAGTGTATAAGTTAACCTTAGGGGTGTACCAGAGAAAAAACTCTAGCACTGCTACTGCCTCACTGCTCAGGGTTATTAGAAAGCTGTGCATCAACCTGATTATAGTCACAAGTTTACTTTATTCAGATCATGTTGAAAATGTAAGTATCTCGTATCATAGACCCAGTATCGTGAATCAAATCAAACCGTGGGGTGAGTGTATCGTTACACCCCTTTAACGTCCAAGGAAAGAACACTTTTGCCTTCTCCTGTAAAGTTATTATTATATCATTATAAATGTATTATATATTATATATTGTTTTGTTTTTTCTGTAGAGAGCAATAACATAATAAATGTACTTGGTTGTGTTTTGTAACAAGCACTCAAAGGAGCCCTTCAGTAGATTTAAGTATGTAATTACTTATTACACCTGAAGTATGTTATAAGTACACTTATATGCTTCAGTGCTACTTTTTGAGTTATTCTGCAACTATAAATTCTACTAGTAAAACTATTAGTTCCATTCAGCTCATACTTTTATATAGCATATAAACAGTATATGTAATTTGTAAGCACACATTTATATATATTTATATATAAAAAAAAATATATATATATATATATATATATATATATATATATATATATATATATATATATATATATATATATATATATATATATCACACATTTGCACCTATGTTTCAAGTTCAAGTTTCAAGTTTATTTGTCATTTGCACATCATGTCAGTACATAACATGCATTGAAATGCTTGGGGTGAGGCTCAGATACAACTCTACAGCAGGGCAGCACTATATATGTAGTAAAAACAGTGCAAGCATACAATACATAGACAATATTGAAGTAAAAATAAGCTAGAATTTATACATTTAGTAATAACTGAAATATATAAAGGACTATACAAAACATACACAAGATATATACATAAGATATACAGGAGAAACTTTTGCATAGGCAGGTTATCTAAAAAGATATATCTATTTAAAGTGACTATTTAAAGTGATATTGTCCATTTTAAATAGATATATCTTCTTAGATAACCTGCCTATGCAAATGTTTGTACCTATGTCCTCCTGTATATCTTATTTATATATCTTGTATATGTTTTGTATAGTTGTATATATTTCAGTATGATTTAAATGTGTACTGATACCCGTATTTAATTGCCTGTTTAAGAGTTATATTGCCACAGCAATGCAACAAAGATGAACTGACACACTTCTCTAAAATATACATCCAAATGGTACACTTAATGCGAATGAGTACGCTTCAGTATTTTAAGTACTACATTAAATATGTGCATAAGGGACATACAATTAAAACATACTTAGCATTTATAGCATCAGGTAAACCATGGATTTGCTTACATGTGTTCTTTTTTTGTTAGGACAGAAACACATACCTTGTAGCTTCACCTTACTGGTTTAAGGTGGAAGTCCAGCTGTTGATGCACAGTTTGTGTTAGCCATTCTTCAGAGTGTGTGTGGTCAGTTTCACTCTCTTTCCCACTGTTAAGCACACAGAGACACCTACAGTCACAGATTACTTAACTGAACTGTGCATATCATGAGTACTAGCTTCAGATGTTATGTCAGCACAGCTTTGTCTTTCGGTTCACTTACCTGTGACTTATGGTTATGACACATTTCAATCATATTAAGTTTAATATGTACTTTCTGCAGTATAGCTTTAGTATCATCGCCGGTCCTCACCCTTTCTTTCTTTCCTCTGTTCCATCTCAAGCCGAACCAAAAGAAAGTCCAGCAGTTCGCCGTCTCCTGCACCAAAGAAAAGAAAGAAGAAGAAAGGCAGAAGACACAGCCGGTCAGTCTCTTCACCCTCACCTTTCACTTTAAGTACTCAGGAACTGTAAGGAAAGGAGTGGTAGTGTTGTAAACACAGTAAAATAGAGTTTTAACTCATCATACTTAAGTATATTTATAATAAAGTATTTTCTTCATTTAATTGTAATTTAAAAATATTTAAAATATTTAAAGTATTTTAGTGCCAATTACAGAGCAAAGATATTATGATTCAGTGTATAAACTAGCTAGAAGATGGGAACCAAAGCATGGCAGTATCCCAGAGATTATCAACTAAAGAAATCATTATTATTATTATTATTATTATTATTACTGCTGAATATTAAATATGACTCCAGAAAAGTCACTACTTTTCACATTTTCTTTATACCTTTGCCTCCAACCTAAGGAAACATGTAGAGAACTAGTTAAATGACTGGTTAATTCTTCTTAACCAAATAGGTGCTGACCTATGACCCAGTGTTATTGTGTTACTTTTGCATGCGCCTGTTTGTTATTTTAGTAGTGTATGTCAGTGAGCTAATTTAGCTAATGTAAGCTAATCTTCAAGCTAATAAAAATTTGTTCTCATTACAGAGAAAAATGTGTTATTAACATATCCTCACTTAAGGGGGGAATTTAATTTAAATGTAAACAGAGTAATTCAATGGTTTGATGTAAACTGGTGCATTATACACAAACTTAATAGCTCAGACTTCTCTATAGTGGTTATAGTAACTACAGTCAATAAGTGTAATTATAGCTCTTTTAGGCAGGAGGTATTATTTATAATGTTAAAATCTAAAAGCAATACGTTTCCACTCTACTATACTACTCTGCCGAGAATGGTTTGAATAATATGGTTAAGGCCAAAATATTCTCAAAATTTAAAAAAACACAGTGCATTCATGACCAATTAATGCAATAACTTTCTTTGGGGGGCCTTTTAAAGGCCTTTAAAGCTTCAGATGCCTGGTTCCTATCACCACTCGAGTTTCTCCAGAATGGAGTGTTTCAAATAAAACCACTCTTGTATAAAATTTTGCAGATATTTTTAAAGAATTGGTGGAATTGTCCTTTAAATTGAAAATTTTGTCCGGTTATGGTTTATGCAAGAGCTCAGTTACATCTCACGCTGTGTTGCTTTTACAGTCTCAACCATGTAGGTTTATTTCACGTATATGGCAATTTAAAGTCGAGCGTTGAGACTCGGCTTAGCGCTGCATTTGATTGGCACATTTGCGAAACTGTGCTGCATAGTTACAGCTCCATGAGTGACAGAATCGAGACTGTCTGAAGGGGTTTTTTATAGGAAGTGAGAAGGGGAGCCAGGAAAATCAAGGCAGTATCTGAAGGCAAGAGAAAGTGTGTGTATGAGAGAGAGAGAGAGAGAGAGAGAGAGAGAGATAGAGATGCACACTGCCATAAAAGTCACAACCCAGAGAATTACAGTAAGAGTAGGAGAGCAAGCCGAAGTGGCAAAGAAAGGTAACCGTGACAAGCAGGAAAGTCACAACAAATTTTATAAGATTACACGCAGCCAGAGCAGCAACTCCAGGCAGTTCAGATTCAGAAAGGCACTTCGGCACAGGTGTAGGATGGAAATCTAAAATTGTGTGTCATATTACATTTATAATGACTCATACAGCCTAAATCTACATCTAGATATTACAAACTACACAGTATTTGCAGATATTTTATTAAATATTTCAAGCATTGTGGACACAACATGGCGTTATTTGCCCTGTGAGGTATAAATTTATTTCTAATATTTAACAGTGAACATAAACTTCCTCTTAGGCATGTGGATATTATGCTAAGCGCTCAGTGCTATGAAGACCTACAGACAATCTGGATGGTTTCATGATCTGTTGCTAAGATGGACATCTACAGCTTCCCCTCATTCTAGACATGTATTCAATGTAGAAATATTAAAATTGTATTATGTACCTAAAAGCATGTGGTGCGACACATCCATACATGCTGTAACATCCTACCCTCTTCAGGGAAGGCCATGCACTAGGAAAGGACCTTCTTCAAACCCTTTATCTTAGCAATAAGTGTATTCTCACCAGTAACAACATGATGTATCATTAAAACAGAGGTAAATCAAAGAACACTAGAATCTCAGAAGTCTAAAAAAATCAACTGATGCAGTATACTGCACCATCAGATCTGTGTTCAGCGCCAGGGGCAGCGCGCTGAACATGTTGTTTAGTGTGGTTGTTGTTGCAACTTTCTGTGTTGGTAACGTTTGAACCACAAGAGATATTGCAAATCGCTACATGACCACCTTTCCATTGGAAAAACTTGCCCTTGATCCAATCTAGGGTCTTTAGATACGTCATTTCCAATTTTGTTTCTGAAATAAAAACACTTGTCCTGAGACTTTTGACTCACGCTGTAGTATAAATATATTATTTTGAAAATATCTATTTTGAAAGAATAAATTTATGTATTGAGCTCCAGTTTGAAGAACAAAGTGTAGTTCCAGATTTCTCCTGGACGCCCCAGACCCTGTATGAATGTATTTAGTTCCTTCAGCAGCAATCTTGATTTAGCTTAATGAAGTACTGAGTAATAAAACCAGTAGTATAGACAGACAGACAGACAGACAGACAGACAGACAGACAGACAGACAGACAGATAGATAGATAGATAGATAGATAGATAGATAGATAGATAGATAGATAGATAGATAGATAGATAGATGGCTGTACATTTAATCATAGCAAAGGGTGTCCACATACTTTTGGCTATGTAGGTGTAGTGTTTTATTTAATATTTCAAGTATTCTGTCTGGAGGTTGAACACCACTAAATATCAACTAAATAAATATTTGAAACTTATGATTGCATTATATTAGAATTATAAGATTTATGAAGTTAGCGCTAAAATAATAATAGTTTTTAATCCCAGTAACACGCTTTCATAATTTGACTCTTTAAACCATTGACAGTAAAATTCCAGCCTGAAACCCAGATGTACTGCCTTAATCAAATCTCTTATTGATTTTTTTTTATTAAAAACACTGATTCCAGGGCTCGGAGCGGTGGTGTATGTGTGAGGGGATGTATTTGTTTGTCTTTGTGTGTGGTGTGGTGTGTGTGTGTGTGTGTGTGTTTGTGTGTGCACACTGTAGTCTCATCCCTCTGCTTCCTGTCTCTTGTAATCTGACCCACAGAGTTGACAGCTCCTCCCCCACTCGGCGAGGGAAGAGGAAGAAGAGTGGCAAGAAGCACAAGAGAGACAGGTGTGTGTCTGTGTGTCTATCCTCTTACACCAGTGCAGTACTTCACCTTTTGGCCATGTATTCATTCTAACAGACTAACATGAAGAGGGAGAGGAGGAAGCGGAGATGAAGATGGATCAAATTTAACTGCAAGCTTTGTACGGCTGCACTGAAACACAGGCTCTTGTGTAGGTTTTGAAGATCCGCAGACTCTGATAGGACAGAGCCCTTTGGCTGAGAAGCACACAGAGCATGTAGCAAGGCTCTGTGTGCGGCCACAGGGATTCGTTGTGTTCTGGATTAGCAGCAGGGCCTGTGTCTCGCTCTGGAAGGCTTATCTGTAGAGATGCAGCAGCATGCGACTTGTGTTTAGCTCAATAAACAATCGTTCCCCAATGACCGGAAGCACCGGTAACCAGAGCAGATTCTTGGTGAGAGGTGAAGACTGTGAGGGTCATGGAGATTTTAACTTGAAGCTTACATCAGTCAGAGTTTCTCTGTGGACAGAGCACCTGAGGCTGCAACTGAAATATAACAAAATCTCTTCTACAGAGCACGTCTCATACCTCAGTCCATAGTGTCTGCCAAGTCAGCCTCCATTAGCAAACTACTAACAGAATCATTTACACAGACGTGTGGATCACAGTATTTTTATATATGGTAACGATCACTAGTCGACTACTTCTGTAGGCAAGGCAAGGCAAGTTTATTTGTATAGCACCTTTCATACACAGTGGCAACTCAAAGTGCTTTACAGAAATAAAGAAATAAGAAACAAAGCATTAAAAAAAAATCATTTAAAAGAAATAAATAAACTGAGGCTGTTTTTCTTGAGCGTAGTACTCAGATGGTTATAGCAAGCTAGAGGTAGGAAATAAGAATAAGGTTTAAAAATGCTGTTGGACTGTGTGCTGATAAAATGTTTACAAGAAAGAAAATGAAACATAAAGAGGTTTAAAATGAATAACAGTTCAGTAAGAGTAAAAGTTTTAAACTGAGCTGAAAGCCTGTAGCAGACATCTTTGGAAAATGAATGTTTTAAAAAACTCAGAATAACTGTTTTCTGGTGAAGGTGAAGCTTTCGTGGACTAGCCGGTCTCCTGATTTAAATATTATTGAAAATGTTTGGATGATTTTTGGAATTGCAAGTCTAATAGAAAGTCTTGAAGAATCTAATTCCATCACAATGATCTGGGAAGCTACTTGATTCTCATAATCGCATTGCTGTCTCGATATAAGATTCACTTTTTAGCAAAACCTTTGCAACAGAATACCAGTGTTACCAGAATATTTTCCCTGCTATATTATTATTATTGAATATTTTCAAGTCTAAAAACTTCATGTGTATTAATCTGAAGTAGATATTCACTCACTAGACACTTTATTAGGTACACTTTGTCTACACTCATTGTCTGTTGTATCAGCTCCACCTACCATACAGTCGCACTTGTAGATCTACAGACTGTAGTCCATCTGTTTTTCTGTATACTTGGTTATCCTACCTTCACCCTGTTCTTTAACCGGACCACCACAGAGCAGATATTATTTGGGTGGTGGAGCAGTGTCGCTGGAGTTTATAAACACTATGTTTACTCACTGTTCACTGTATCAGACAGTCCTACCTTGGTGGTCCAACTTAGAGACAGTAGCTCATCTGTTGCTGCACAGTTTGTGTTCTCTAGTCCTTCATCAGTGATCACAGGACGCTGCCCACAGGACACTGCCCACAGGACGCTGCCCACAGGACGCTGCCCACAGGACGCTGCCCACAGGACGCTGTTGGTAGGATAGTTTTGGTTGGTGGACTATCCCCAGTCCAGAAGTGCCACCAAGGTGTTTAAACACTCCAGCAACTCACACCAGCACCACCTCAGTGTCACTGAAGGGTTGAGAATGATCCACCAATCGAGTAATACCTGCTCTGTGGTGGTCCTGTGGGGGTCCTGACCACTTAAGAACAGGGAAACAAAGTATACAGAGAAACAGATGGACTACAGTCTGTAGATATGGCAAGTGGAGCTGATAAAACAGGGGAGTGTAGCCACAGGGTTGGTGTTCCTAATGATGTGGCCAGTGAGTGTATATATAAAATATAAGAGAGGGCGAAGGTGGTCTTAAGGTGAGTTAATGTAAAGTTTTATTCCAGCTTTTACAAACTCGGAGAAACCTCTGTACATTAATACATAGTGTAATGTATGTGTGCAGTCAGATATGTTTATGTTGAGTATTTCTTAATGACTTCAAGCCTTGTTTTAAAACCAACACTATCAGCTCTAGAAGAACACAGCATCAGGCTTTGCTGAAAGAGAACAATTCATTCTGACTTTGGTCTGTATTGCGATCATACTTCAAAGAACCTGCACAGGACTGACTTGCTCAGGCGGTTTCTTTTCTCTTGCAATGATGAGACACACCAGTATTCATTTTAACCAAACCTGCCAAGTCTGAACACATGCTAAAAGAGAGGAAGCCCCATTGACATAAAAACTCTTTAATGGTTGTATAGTTCCAGCACAAGGAAGTACAAGGAAACTGTTGCCTATGGTAACTGATGTCGTGCTGTAGACATAGGTTGAAAAATACCTGGTCTAGTAGAGACATATGTGCGTCAGAAGGATAATTTAGTAAAGTTTACTTTAGTCCTTCTATTTTTTATTAGTAGTAGTATTATTATTACAAGCTTTTGTGATTTGATCCCTAGAGAACAGGAACTGTTCAGCTGACGGTTGGCAAAAATAGCGAGCATCGCACAAGCGTCGCGCATTTTCATGCAAAATAATAGCATCTGCTGGGCGGAAGCTTTTTCAGGCGCCATGAAATATTTATGAGGCTCAAAATCTGCCTGAAATATAGGTTTTACTCCTACATTACATCGCACAAAGCTTCCCCCCATAATAACCTCACAAACAGGGTGTCAGCTTTGAAAGAGAGAAGAGGGATGTGTTTCTCTCTCTCTTCCTCTCTACCTTCCTCGCACGCCGCCTGACATTAACTGGTTCCCGTAATAACTCGGAGACTGGGTGACCTTCGGAGGGAGAAAAATGAGCCTTTCTCCAAATTACCCAGAATCCTCCCCTCTGCTCTTCCTCCATCCTCCCGTTCGCCGTGGCACCCCTCCTCCTCCTCCTCATGTTGCACCAGAGTTGCACTGGCCTGCTAGTCTCGCTTATATCCCCCTAATCAATTATGGATTGAGAGAGGAGAAGAGTAAAGAACAGAGGGGAATGAGTCCCTAGAGCTAGAGTCAGATATCCTAGTGGAAGAGGGGAGAGAGAGGAGTGCTAGACTATTATAACGGTTTGTTACTAGCCCAAGCCTTGGCTTACACTGACCATGTAAAAACACGGTGGTCAGTTTATAATACACTCATATAAGGCAGGCACACCACTGCCCTCTATCTGCCACAGTCTGTTACTGCGATTAAAAGCATGGTGTAAGGTTATATGTGTGTGATATATACTTGCTTGTAGCTCACTGAATCAAAAGCTCTTGACAGTGCAGATTTAAACCTTCAAACCTCAAACCGGCTGATAGTAGGGCCCAGTCAATAAACTAATGCTGTGCTGGAAACAATATGCATTGTGCTAAAAATTCTGTCAGTCAATATATATAGTATATCGTCGCTGTCCAATGAAAAACAAGTATCTCCAAAATTTCAGCTTTACAAGAGAGACCAAAAACATACTTTATTTTCAATGCAAGTCAATGGAACCAGAATTTTTTCCAAGCTGATTTGGAGCACTTGGAGTCGTTTACAATGTAAACAGCAGAGGTGCCAAGTAACAAAGTACAAATAATCTGTTACCTTACTTAAGTAGAGATTTTGGTTATTTATACTTTACTGGAGTTATTGTTTTTCAGCTGAAAAGTAATTATTTTTTACTTGTACTCCTTACATTTTCACTCAATTATCAGTACTTTCTACTCCTTACATTTTAAATATAGTCTCGTTGCTCCTATTTCATTTCAGCTTGTTTTCATTCATGTACATTTACATTTTAGTAAAGATTATTGATAACATGCCTTTGAAGTTTGACTTTTTGCACCATTAAAATACTTATAGACAACTAGTCATCATATCTTCTGCTCCATGAAACACATGTTAATGTTCAGTAGGACACAGATATGCTTCTTTAATATATTTACATTGTATTAAACTACATTCATTTTCAATGGGTGTATATTCAGGCATATATCAATATTAACATTTTAATATAACATTATGGTCATTATGGCTTTTAGAAGAATGGAGTTTTTGGGGTGGTGGGCTAATGCACTATAGCCCCCTGTGGTGTGGCCTAAGCTTTTGTCCTTAATGGCATTTCTTTCCTTACATTACTTTTACTTTTATACTTTAAGTAGTTTAGTAAGCAGTACTTTTACAATTTTACTGGAGTTAAAAGCTTGAGTTGATACTTAAACTTCTACATAAGTATTTTTAAACCCTAGTATCTATACTTCTACCTGAGTAATGAATGTGAATACTTTTAACACCTTTGGTAAACGACCATAGCTGTGTTCAAACAATGTAGTCAAAATTAACAAAAATGGAGATACATGATATTTAGATTAAAAAGTGTAGCGTTTATTAGTCAGTACTCACTGCTCTACTGACAGATATCATTTTATGCTCTTAATTGTCCCACTTTTTAAACTCAACTCATACACAACAGAAATGTATAGTCTTCAATAATATTGTAGTAATATAGTAAATAATAAGTATTGTAGCACTAGAGGTGGCACTACCTATAATTCCATTCAGATTTTTTCAGCAGCTGTATATAAAGATTTGCTTCTTTCAGCAAACTGTGATAAATCCACACAGCATGGCTGCTACTTACAGGTCACTGTTGAGGTTGTGATGCGAATAAAGGTGGAACTACTCGTCTCCTCAGTCTCTTCAGTGCTATGCTGAGTGAAGCTGCTCGATATTGTAGGAGGGTTTGAGAAACGGAACGAGGTGAAATGTGCAGAGAAAACCTGACCTGGAATGGCACTACCTTTAATTCCATTCAGATTTTTTCAGCAGCTGTATATGAGGAGAATCTGTATATAAGGGGAAAACATTTAGGGCCCTAAAACAGAGCCTTGTGGTACACCATAAAACGTTCCTCATGTGTACTTACTGATTGCCTGTGGTCAGTTATCGTAATGATGTTTTGCGTTCTATATGTTGCTCAGGGCCTATATGATACGTGTAAATACTAAGGAGTAATATCTGTAGTACTTTAACGGTTAGCGATGCTGATAATTGAGCTGCTGCAAACAAAACTTCAGCCCACACAGCAGCTTAGTGTATATGGTTACAGTGGCTGAACCTTCTAATTATGTTTCTTTCCTGCACCGCTCAGAACTTCCCTGTCTCAGGCAGTTTTGTCTTGTTTAACCGTGTAGGATGGGCCACCAAGATAAAATGCAATTTTCCTTCCACTGTAAAGCCTGACTCTGTGTGTGTTGTATTTCTTGCATCATCGAGTTTTAACTGTTCTCACCCACCCCGTATAAAACACACTGTTCTCTGACAGAACAAAAGAGCAAGAGGAGACAAAGGGGCTGGAGTGGAAGAAAGAGAGAGAGCCAGACAAGGAGGAATTATAGGAAGTAGGATGTAAATGTTGCTGTTTGTACTCTCCGCTCTCTCTGTCTCTGTCTCTCTACAAAACAGCAGGAGGGCTGCAGCAGTACTTTCTCATCACCCTGTGCTGCCATGACAGCTTTATTTTACTTCTTTCCTTTGCTCTCCTGTACAGAGTCTCTTACAGAGGACACGACGTGATGTGGCGTTTGGGTTCATGGGTGGCAACCTCACAAATAGCACACCACACACAAAGAACACATACTGCCATGAGTACAACCAGCAGCGGGGAGTCCACGGTCACTTAGTTCTCAACAGCTTCAGTTACATATACAGTCGGAAAAGAAGCAAACATAAAAGCAAAAGTAAAATAAAGTGAAAGCAAGGTATCCAAATCAGATTGAGATCATTTTCCACATATTTCTGATCCGTATTTTGCTTCTCTAGTTTAAAACTGGGTCTATGAGGTTTACAAACTAGTTAATTAACACTAGAACTCAGTAGTCACCCAGATAGCCTAAACTGTATCTGTAAACATGAACCCCAAAATCTTAGTCCCCTCAAACCATACCCAGCTCTTCAATAAGATTGACTTGCTTTCAAACATGATGTGTTTTCATGAAAGAACTAAATTAACTTCGTCACTATGGGCAGTCATTTCAGGCCACACCAGAGCAGGTATACACAAATACTGTCACCGCCAAGGGCGGACACATACATGAGCTTAAAGACGAAACCAGGATTTTAATAAACAATCAGACGGGCAGGTACAGAAACAGAGTTACTACTACAACAGAGATAACACAGACAGCAGACAGAGGGTATAAATAACAAAGGGTAACAAAAGGGAACAGGTGACGGGACTGAACACTAATGGGGCTCAGGGACGAGGCGGGGCAAGGGCGGAGACAAAGGAGCACATGACAACACAAGAAACGTAAACAGACGCACGTGGGACAGACAGAACGTAAAAAGACAGACGAGGACAGGCAGGGCGTGACAAATATGAATTCCTCCATATTTATGATGGTTATCAAACATCTAAGAGACTGTAATAAAGACCTGAAGGAGGTTTAAGCAGATTAAAATAAATAAAATGGTAGAACATTACATAACTTTATGCTATTTTTTGAGATTTGGGTTTGTAAAATTCAGAATTACTAATTCCTATGAGTTTTTACATTATGTATAATTTACATAATAAGTATGTGGCTGTTGTAAATAACTGTTGTTTGTATGGTGCTGTGCAAAGGTCAGGTACTGCTTATTTATTTTATTTACAGTCAAACCAGCCTTTAAATACAATGGCTGCGTCAAAAAAAGCAGAAAACCTATTTAACATAAAATACTCTTTTTCTGAGCTTTCGTTCTTTTCAGGAGGTTTTCCTATTTTTACAGAAATCTGCTTGATTGTTTTCCCATAAAAAAGCTCCAGATGCCTTTTTCTACACACAATTACTCCTAATGACTTCACCCTCAACTGAAATGAGCTGTTTTTCCTTATTTGGTGGGCTCATGAATAATTCAGTGCTAGTTAATTAGAGCTCACTAGTATCTAACGTTATCTCCGCTAGCTACATGTTTTTGATCTCGACATCAGAACAAAGTAAAATAAAAAAGCTGAAACTTTCAGTTTAAGATGATCTGCTTCTTCCAACAGTGATACACTCACACAGCATGGCTGCTACTTACAGTCACTGTTGAGTTTGTGATGCTAATAAAGGTGGAGCTGCTCGTCTCCTCAGTCTCTTCAGTGCTATGCTGAGTGAAGCTGCTCGATATTGTACGAGGGTTTGAGAAACTGAACAAGGTGAAGTGTGCAGAGAAAACTAACAGCTCTGAATTAAAGTAGTGCAGGAACTTGTGTGTGCTGGGAACTGAAGTAGGGTTTCTACTTGCCAGCGTGTTTAGCGAATTCTCTGTGGAGCAGAACATTTAATTAAGATACTGGCGAATAGGAAGCCAACTTCAGCCTCGTATCTTCATAATCTTCATTAGTGTTGCTCTGTTGTCATGGTATACATTTACAGAGGGCGTTAATATTAATGAGTCGGCTCTTTTATTTCAGCCCTGTTTAGAATCGGCCCCTTTTGTAAGTGCAGGATTTGGGTTTGAAGAAGGAACAGTGTTTTCTTGTTATTCCACAACTATAACTACATCAGTATAAATCAGTTTTCTCTCGTGTGGCACCTTTAAGTAATTCCAAACACGTTCCGTAATGTTGAGGTTCCATTTTCTCTGCGTCTTTTAGTCATTTTTTGAGCTCCATTAACTCTTCTTGCTTTACTTTGACTTTCCCCGTCTGTAAACAAGAGGATTATCTTCGATCTAATCTCCTTAGAAATATCTCTGGAAAAAAATATCTCTGAAAAACTGTATTGCAAGGTCATTTTGACTAGCGCGGTCCTCGTTAGATGTTTTTATTAATTAAGTTATTTATTTATTTTTCTCGGTATGTGTTTTTAAAAAAATGGCCAGCGAAAATGTACAGTGCCTTGAAAAAAATGTTTATACCCCTTGGACTCTTCCACATTTGTTCATGCTAAATTGTACACTACCGCTCAAAAGTTTGGGATCACAGTGAAATGTTCTTGTTTTAATGGAGTATCTTCTTCCTTAACACAACAGTGGACTGACGGGTCTCTAAAGAAAGTTGTTTCTTTCTGGTCATTTTGAGTCGGTCAGCAAGCCATCAACTGCTGATCTTCAGATACTAAACTAACCTAGAATGTTGTTCTCCCTTTTATACTCACTTATTAGTAGAATGTTTTTCAGCTGTGCATCACAATTGAGCAAGAGTGTCCTAACAACCAATTAGTCCAATAACATCCTTAACTTGGATTGGCGGCCGTACCAGGAGATTTAGACAGAGGACTGAGAATTACTGATAATAGGACTATATGCAAAATAAGCCTCTATACAAAAATAGACTTTAATACAAACATTTTTATTCTTTAAAAATCATCTAATACACTTACATTAATTGTGAAATGGACAATGTTGTTTGTGAATTGCATGAAAATTGCATTAAATGAAATTCTAAAGTGATCCTAAACTTTTGAGCGGTAGTGTATTTAAGCACAAACTTCAATGTATGTTATTGAGATTTTATGTGATAGACCAACACGAAGTAGAAAGTAATTGTGAAGCGAAAAGAAAAAGATATATCTTGTATATAGGTATATTCTTCATATGTTAAACCTCAGTACCATGATTTTATTGACAGTCTCAAACTCTCTCTCTCTCTCTCTCTCTCTCTCAGGTCTCCGTCTGGCTCCAGGAGAAAGAGGAGACACAGGTTTGTACACACACTAACCCCCCAACACCTTCATCTCACAGAGCTAGTATATACCCCTACCCTGGATTATGGTCAGTCTATTGAATAACTAATCTGATTTCTGAACATCCCTGTATTAACACTCATACTGAGGTTATATCAAGTTCAGTCCTTTATAGTGTTTGCTGGACGAAGAAACCCAGTTTTGCTCTGTTTGTTCAAGCTCCCATCAGTTCTTTTTTTTATTCTCCTCAGGTCGGGCACTCCGAAGAACAAACACAAAGACAAGAGCAAACTGAGAAAAAAGTGAGTTCTTTCAGCCTCGCTCAAATATTAGATGTGATCGGCTGCTTTCAGAGCTTTGTTGGTGTCTTTCAAGACAGATGGCTCGTTTGTGTTGTTCTTCCGTTTAATTTCTGAGAATGGAGAGAATACAACTGGACGCAGATGACTTTCTTTTCCGGGCAGGAGTGATTTACACTCATTTGGTTTCAGAAACAGCTCTGGCAGTTTTGGTAATGTCTTTGTGTGTGTATGTGTTTGTGCATGCGTGTGTGTCTATATGCTTTGTGTGTGTTCTCCAGGTCTCCAGTAGAGTGTGCCAGCAGGAGGCCTCAGCACAGAGGAAGCTGCTGCAGCTCTCGCAGTGCCTCCGTCTCCTCCGTCGCCAGCATCTCCAAATCCCCCAGCAGGTAAGCCCACATGGCTATGAGCCCCTGAACATGGAGGAACAACCGCCTGAGTTTTTGTTAGGAGAACAGTAAACATATGCTTTCTTGTTGCTTCTTAAAGGCAGTTTTCAGCCGTGTCCACTTCCGTCCACCAGTTAGGTCCTGCCCTGTTAACAAAGTTAGGGCACGCTTGCTATGAGAATTTAAACCACCCCGTCTGTAAAACTGGGGTTACGCTAGTGATGGGGAAATGATACTGATGCTTCGGAGCTTGTGTCGAGAAGTCCAGAAAGCACGTATCGAGGTTCGTTAAGGGCGAGTGACGTCACTGATGACGTCTGAAGACTTGCTGGCTCAGGACTTATTGTTTCTTAATAAAAATTAAAGTCAAAATCACCCCACAATCACTGTCCCATCTCTTAAAACCACTGCAACAGTTTTAAGATCAATATCTCACGTCCTATTGGATTTATTTACTGACTGAAATCATACTGGTACGTTTTTTTTAAATAAACAGATCTCTATTTCCCACACAATCAAACACAGATCAGATGAACAAATGAATAAACCACAGAAAATGAAATTAAGGTGTTTTATGTATATACTTGTTTCCATGCTGACAATGTTGCAAGAGGCCATCGCAAATAGTTAAAATGACAATAAAGGTTTTGGCCAGCAGGGGGGTTCGTGTGCACATGAAGCTTCGAGTAATGAACCTTTTTTTGAACCATCTGGAAGCTTTAACTGGCCATCACTAGGTTTCGCTACCTGATTTAAGCCCCCATTCTCAGTCTGGTGCGTGGACAGACGAGGAGACGGAGGAAGGGCAGGATGAAATGCAAGTTTTAACAAAATATGTAATAAAGACGAAACGAAAATGAAAATAAAACAAGAAGCACAAAAAACAAAACCAGGATACACCATGAAACATCAAACTAGGGAGCCACAGATATATATATATATATATATATATATATATATATATATAGGAATAACGGAAAACAAACCACAAAGCAGGGAGGAAAACAGAGGCATTACATACACAGAATAACAAGAGAGAACGAGAAACACCTGATAACAATGGGAGGAGACGCAGACTAGGAACAGGTGGGGGGACGTTGTTAAGTCTGTGCTGGTTACCTCTAGTTTGACTCGACTCTGTATCTGGTAGTGCAACCACTCAATCTGACTTGGTTCCTCCAACAGCCAATAAAAACTGAGAGCAAGAAAAAGGTAAATACAGCAAACTAAGTATCATTAGTCTCCTCTTCAGTGTTTCAGCCTGTTTACAATCGGCTGGTCTTTTGTAAATGGAGGAATTGGATTTGAAGGAGGAACAACAGTGTTTTTTATTATTTACTTACATGTTCAGTAATACTGAGGTCCGTTTTAACTCCATTTCAGAAACTCCTACGCAAGAAGATTATCTTCGACCTATTCTCCTTAGAAATATCTCTGGATAAATAATAACGTCCGGCCAAAATAGATAAATATAAACAACAATCTGGAGGAGCACGGTTTCTCTAACAGTAGTTCTCTACAACGTATATACTGCATGTTTCAAAAACATGTACTTGACACAGGCTAAATGATCTGCCAGTGTAGTAAGAGCATTATTTTGTGTGATTATTTTGGAGTAGAAGTAAAAAAAAATATTAAACGTGACAAACATGACTGTCAACAAGCCAGAGACTGTAGCCCATCAGTTGATTGCACTAGCCCTTCTTTAGCTCTTCATCTGTGGTCAGTTTCTGCTCCTGCCTGAGAATTTTAGGGTGGATCCGTTTCAACCTAGCAGTGATAATGATGTGCAGAAACGAGCAGTGCACTGCCACATAAATAATTCAGCCCAAATAGGTCCTTTGAATGATAATAAAAAACAAGAACTAATAGTTAAAATGCTGTTTGTTCCTTTCTGAGCTAGCATGCCAGAAATGAAAGGCATTTCAGCACTGAGAAATTTTTTTTGTAATGATGGAAGATTACACAAATGACAGAGCCAAGCAAACCCACTAGAAGAAAGTGCCAATAAACCGTCAATCATTACCTTCAATGGCCATCTGGTCTGTGTTTTCAAAGTTGGATTCCTATTTGCCAACTTCTTATCTGAATTTTCCATTCCACTTTAAAAATGGGCAGCCATGGGCTGAAGGTTAGGGATCCGGTCATGTGACTGGAAGGTCCCCGGTTTGATACCCTGGATCAACAGCTCAAGATTCATAAGTTTAAAAAAAAACATTTGTGGTTGCACACAGATATAAATTATAATAATAGCACTATAAAATACTTACGGGCGTTCAGCAAGTACAATGAGGGGCACATAGCAAATGCCATGATTCAAGAGTTTTATTGTCATATGCACAGCAGAAACTGACAGTTACACTGTACAAAGAAATTCTTACTTTGCTGCTCCTTCATTCACCAGTAGATAAAGATAACAAAAAGAAATAAAAAACATACAAAATATATAAAGTATAATAATATATTGTTGAAGTAAATAAAATTAAGGTTACATTTTTTTTTAAGTAAAAATAAACGTTTGTGCTTTTATGTGCTAGTGTGAAGAGCAGCAGCCATAAAGTGCAAGTTGCAAGTAACAAATGTAAAGCACATGCCTGAAGAGCCAGGCACCTGGCCCCCTAGTGTGTACGTTTACTAGTTTGTGTATATGTGGGTGTTTCACTGCACGGATGTTTTAAATGTGGAGGTTAAATTCCACACGAGTGGTGAATAATTCTAATTATTATTACTATAATAGAGCAGCAGACACATGTAACTGCTGCTTAATTTAAGGTGGAATGTAAAATTCGAATGAGAAGCATTGCTAACTTTAGATGTGCAATTTTCTCCTCAGTAACTGACACATATATGTGATTGCTTCATAAGTGGGGTAACATACGTAAGGCTTAGTATGAATATGTTATCCTACTGTTAACTGTCAACACTCTGTCACTGTTATTTCTACCAGTCTTTGTCCATAATTACTGAGATTTAAGGGGGAAAAAATAGTTTCTAATAGTAATTTTAAACAGCCTGGCTAAAAAAAATTAAATTAAAAAATTATTTTAAAAATGTATTTATTATTTGAGAGCTGGCTCATGGTATCACTGTGTCAGAATGACCATATTTAGGAAATAGTGGATTGTGTTAATTAGAACTATGGACAGTTGTCATTATTAATATCCTCTAGTCTGTAACAGTGCACCTGTGTAATGACCTGCAAGGTAGGTGGAGCTCAGAAAGTAGGAAGATGTTTCTAATAGTGGATATTCAGTGTATGTAGATCCTCTTATTTTTAATTCCGTACACACGACTGATTCCTTTTCTGTGGATGTTTGAATGACTGGATGCCGAACCATCCACAGGTCGAATCTGAAGCACAGGGCAGACGGACACAAGCCTGGTGTGAGGTCCAGTCACAGTCCATCTCCCTCCCTCGGCCCGGAGCACGCCACCTACAGGCAGAACGGCCACCACAGTAACCGGGTGCGGAATGGCAAAGACTCCGGACCCAACCACCTCGATGGAGAGAAAGCGAACGATGTATGTAGTCTCCTCTATTGCGCCTCTTCGCCCTCCTCCCTCCACTGTTCACTTGAGTCCTCCCACTCAAATGGTCTCTCTCTCTCTCTCTCTCTAACTGCCTCCCATACTGACTTGATTGTTCTTCCTCAGTCGCATATGTGTGAGCTGATTCTTGTTTCTTTATTTGTTTCTTTCTTTCTTTATTTAGTTGTTTGTTTGTTTATTTATGTCATTTGCTTACACCTCTTTGGCTCAGTTTTGTGACTATTTTCCATTCTCAGCTGGATTTCATGTTTGTTGGGGTAAGGTTTCTTCCTGAAAAGCAGATAATCCTTCTCTTTCTCTTGATAGCAAACCTCACTTTGTCTCTGTGTGCACTTTAATATTCAGACTTTAGAGCCTGCAGAGAGAAAGATAGGCTTGCAGAATTGGAAATTTAACCAGGGTTCAATTTCAAAGGCACCAGGGAAACATATCGCAATCGACTTGTCAACCTCGAAGTTTGTGCAAGTGTATGAATCAACTCTCTTTTGCAGTTGTATGTGAAACAACAGCTTTTACGTGCCTTGAACTTAAATGCAACATAAGACGAGGAAAGTGAAATGCAACATGGTGAAGAAAGAACAAAGCTGTGTAAGTTGTGTAGTGTGTTGTATTACACAGACAGTCAGAGCAGGCCAATCTAAAATTACAAACAGAAGTTTGAACAATTGTCACTTCTATACAACAGGTGGCGATGTGCACCTTGTGCTGGCTAGACGGGAAGAAAGAAAAAGTCTAGCCATTCACTTGTGACAGCACAAATCAGCAGGACAGTTTGCTTAGTAGCTATTGTCTGGCTATGGTCAGTGTAATAACTATTTGCTATATTCTATTCATAAGCTAGTAAAATAGGCTTAAGCAAAACATCTTTAAACAAGGAGATTCTGTTTCTCTACAGTCTGGAATTGGTTTGGTTTTTAATATTTAAGGGTTTTTTTTTCTACATTGACAATAAATATAAAATATGACATCTTAAATGTTATTCAGACCTCAAGTCAATGTAATTATCAAAATAAAATGATCTGGACAAATAATAACCTCAGTCATTGCACTATCAATGTCACGGACGGTGCCGTTGCGTAGGTAACTTCTTCGAGTTATCCAAGGGCAGGCATGACGGAGTAATTGAAGTATGCGTCGCCGAGCGCTGTGCCAAACCATTGACTTCTCTCAAGATTACCTCGACAGAATCCACCGGCTGTAAACCACGCTCGCTGCTGGATGGCCACCGCCTTGTGCAGTGACATAAATCACCACAGATTAAATCTGCTAGATTGAAATTTCAGTCACAGGCAAGTAGCTTGGAGATGACAGAGCGCTGCCTTCAGAAGAAAAGAGTTTAAATGCTGTCAGGACACAGCCATCTTTCTTCCAGTCTGTTGCCTCCGCCCAGGGCTATAATTCCCAAACTTCAGTCAGATCGACTTTGATGAAGAAAACTAAAGTGCAGACAGCTAGAAAAACCGACCCGCGCTACAAAGTTGTCAGATTTCAGTGTTTTCGCAGCTCTAACGGAAAATCCAACGTTTTGGAAGTTTAGGACAAGCTTTTTTTTTTTACTCCAGCGTAACCTTAAGTGGAAATGTAAAGGACTACTACTAAAAAAAAATGTTAACCCTGCTCAAGAAAAGTTCCTTGAATGTGCAAGTGAGAGAAAATGTGCAGTATACGTTCACTATCTACGTCATTACAGACCTACCTTGTGCATCCACTCACTGGCTACTTTATGAGCTCCACCTACCTTATAGGTCCACTATGACATTACTTTGTGGTCTATCTGTTACTGTACATGATTTGTTAGTGTGTACCATGTTTTCCAGGCCCGATTTAATCACTAGTTACCTCTAAAAGCCACAGTTTTGTATTTGTTCACACAAAAAACGCAGCAGTATTCTATTCAGTATTCTTCTGTATTTTTTAACCATACGAGGTAATGTTTATTTCTTAAATATGTAATGTTCCCCACACATGCAGCACACAAGCTAAATTTTAGAGCGTTGTCATACTAGAGCTTTTTCCCATACCAAGGACCCAGGTTGTTCTGAGAGTTCAGAACGTTTGGTCAAGTGTGAAGGCAGTCCGGAGAGCCAGGTTCTCCTGAAATAAGAGATCTTCTCACGTTATTTCCCAGTTTCCGTTATGGCTAAGGAACAATCGTTGTGGACAGAAATTCTGAACATTCGGAAGCCTGGAAACAAAGTGATGTATGGAACTGTGCAATTATTCCCCAGTTCAGATGGAATTTTAATGTGTGATAGTGATATCTGTGGTAATGAGCTCCTCCCCCAAACAAGGCCAGAATCCCCATGTGCCGATTCAAGCGTTCAGGACAAGTGTGAAAACGCCCTTAGTCTTACTATGGGACTTTTAAGCATACTGTCCACCACCATAACTACCAGAGGACTTTCCTGCTTCCAGCTTTGAACTAGTGGGGCATTAGGTCAAAGCTTATTTGTACATTTGTAAATGTACATTCAAGCCCACAGTAAGCCAAATTCGCTCATGGGCATATCCAGATGTGTACTTCCATTAAAGAACCCTACAATATTTCTGTTTGCTTCATTAAACTTTGGTTCAATTGCTGACCACATGTCTGCTTTAGACCAGATGTTTATTGGGTTGTGGAGTTTTATAGCATAGCAGTCACACTGACATGGTAGTGGCATGTAGGGTGTGTAATACCAGTATAAATGTATTAGGCTGGGGTTTTCACACACATCAGTGTCACTGCTAGGTTGAAAGAGGTCTACCTCTCAAAATTTGGTTAGACCGTTGATGCAGGGCTAGAGGTTAGCAAGCAAAACTTATATCAGCAGATGGGCTACAGTCTCCACACAGTGGCAGTGCGATGCAGTGCATGGCACGGTGACAAATCTGAACCCAGCGTTATCCGTACCCTGCTTGAGTACCTGAGTTGGTTTCCCATTGCTCAACATTCCCATAGAGAGAGGCAGGGTTCTCTACTCCTACAGGGCCAGATGTAATCTCTTAACTGGGGACAGCTTGTTAAAATGTTGGTGCTAGAAAACTACCAGCAACACCTCTTTAAAAGCCACCCACAATTTTCCCCTGAGCTATTTCAATGTCTAGAAACATGGTAGCTATCATTAGATAAAAGAACAGTTTTCTCTTGCAAGGGTTAAGTTACTGTAAAGTGTTCTCCACAAAGATCTGCCTGCTTGATTGGAGGTTTTTGGCAGGACTTCTCAGCCTTGCTAACTTGCGTGAGCTAACAACTGACTTGGGGTTTAAAGACCATGTTGCACACCATTGCACCAGTACTTTGAGCTCTAGCCTCACTTACACAGTTTTTTTGTTAGCTTTCACTTGTTGGTTTTATGTTTAGAGTCCAAGAAAACGATTTTGGCTAGGTAGGGTAGGTTGCCTAACTCAGATGATGGTTGCACATGACCAGTCACCAGTCTGCACTCGTTCAAGTTCCGCCCAATATTTTTGGCTTGGCACAGCAAGTATGATAACCAAATTCAGTATGAGCGCTCAGGCAGCAGAACGCTGACAAAACAGCCACAAAAAATACAACAAAATATGTGATATTAGCGTAGTGGCCGTACCAGGCGTTACCACACTCCCTGATGGAAAATGGTTTAACCGTACACCAAGGTGGACCTATAAGGCAGGACTTTCTAATAAAGTTGTCGATGAGTGCGTCCAGTCAACATTGTCAACAAGTGTTTTGAATGTACTCTTCATGATTTGGGAGGATTTTCAGTTGTATTTGCTTACCTTAACTGTTGGTCGGGTTTCCTCCTAGTGGTTTGCATGCATTCTTTTGAAGAGGTCTCATATGCTCTTTCTCTATCCTTTCACTTGCTTGCTTCATCCCTCTCTCCTTTACTTTCTGCCTCTATTCATTTTACGTGATATCTTCCCACCAATAAATGCCCAAACTTTTCTGTCTTGTTTGTGTAAAAAGCACTCATATGCTTTGGAACTGGACCAAGTAGGTTAAACTGGGTATGTGTATTAGTTTTTCTTGTTAATACAGTTTGAACGCTCATGTTCTGCCGAGTAACACTGTAGAACCTCCCCTCCCCTTCTCCTCCAGATCGATCAGAACTTGACGGCTGTCTCTCAGGTGTTCAGAAAGCCCTTCTTTTACTTGCTTCTTGTGGACAACCATTTCTGACCTGCATGTTACCTTCCGGGTGGCAGGGTCACCTCTGTCAGACTGTCCCCCGATGTTGACCGTTTCTCACTTCAGATGAAAAAGAGAGGTGTTTCGAGTTTTTGGAATTGCTTCTAGCCCGCTCCCATGCACTTTCAGTCAATCGGCTGTGCGGCGTGGTGTCCGATTGGTTGACTGGGAGTGATTTACAGAGTCTAAGCACTTACGAAACCCGTCTTATAATCAGTAGCAGACTTTACCCCTCCCTAACACTGACTTTGCTGCTGTAACATCTAACACCCTTATAATTCAGTAGCTCTCGAAATCATAAATCTACCCTAATTCCCAAATGCTTTAATGTCTGTTTAGGGCAGCAAACCGAAAACTGGCAGTTAAATCGAAGAATAAGGAGCGTTTAGTGGAGGCGTTACTCTAAAGGGACCCAAGCCATTTTAAATCAGGCCTCTCATTAATCTCATCCAACTCAGTCCTAATGTTTGTTTATAATGAAGCTGATCCTTCTTTCATTTTTAAACCAAAACCTTGTCTACGTTTGACAATTGCTGAGAGCAAAGAGAGCTCTACCAAGAATACCATGTGCTTGTAGTGTGACTGGGGTCCCTTTGAAATGTGCTGACTTTAGTTCTCCATCCTAGCAGTGACTGCCCTCCACTCGACACCACACCCCCTCCAAACACGCCCCCACCCCCACCCCCCCAACCACCTACTCCTGTCCATCTGTGGTGTGTGTGCTCTTCTACTTTGTTGTCCTGACATGCTTTCTGCCCCCCATTGACCGTAGTCTGCATGTTCATTCCCTTCCACGTTTTCTTCCGGCAGGTTCTGTCCATGCGACGGGTTTCACCTTGTCTAGACCCCACTCCCCCCTCGCCCCCAACTTCCCCTCCCCAACCCTCCTCAACCTTTAATATTCCGTGGCTGCACATATGTCCAAGCGAAAAAGACAGCAATCCATGTAGATTTTAGTTTGGTTTCTTTGGTTTCCGTTCTTGTTCATTTGTCCTCATTTTGTTCCGTATGTTGGCCGATTTCGTTTCTTATTCTTCTCCTTTTAGTTCCGCTTGATTTGTTGTTTTCTTTTTGGTCTCCTTCTTAGTTTTGTGGTCCAAATTACTTAGCTGGGATACTAAAAAGAATTCATTGTCTTTTTCCCATTTCGCTGCGGAGAACTTTCCTTTCTCCTTCCCCCCCTCCTTTTTTTCTTCCTTTTCTTGTTTTTGTTAATATTGCATACGTGTCTCTGATTGAAATGGAAGGTAGGTAACGCTCTGCCTACGCACGTGGTCTCTATGCAGATGAGAATGTGACAAGCACCCTAGCTTGACTTCAATGTTTTCTCTCTTTCTCTCTCTCTCTCTCTCTCTCTTTCTATCTCTCTTTTTCCTCATTTATCTATGATGACAAAAGAAGTTGGCGGATTACTTTTCATTGTTTTCCTTTCTCCTCTCTTAGCGATATGTTCTCTATGATTTTTCTATCCAGTATTTCAGCTTTTATTTCTTTATTTCTTTCTTTATTTCGTTTACCAACCTTAAAATCTACCTTTGCTCTCATGCTGAAGTCTTCAGTACACTGCCCTCCCCTCAAGTCCATCTCTCTTGTCTTCGTTCTTCTTCTTCTTTTTCGTTTCGGTAGAATGCATTCATGTTTGTGCCGCATCCCTTTTGTCTCTTGGTGAAATGGTACATTCGTCTTATATTTATTTTTTCATCGTTTATCTTTTAAAGCTTTTCTTTTTTTTACCACAACACTGATTTTTTTGCTTCAACTCTTATGATCCCACAGTCATGCGTGCTTTAACTCGTACAGGATGTATTTTTGAGATTTAGGCCTAAGAGTCAACTAGATTTCTTTATAAACGTATGACGTCTGCTGAGCCGGGTCATAATTTTGTGTTAGGGCTGGTCAAGAGGGCGTTTTGGATCTTCTCTTGTTTATCGCCAAGCGATTTGCATTGCTGGTGAAAGAAAGACACAAGAAAGACTCAGGAGGTCTTTATCAATACTATGAGGTCCACCATCGCACTGGTGCAGTAAAGAAAGGCCCCAGCTTACACTTCAAGAGAAGGAGGTGCCAGAAAGTGTTCCCTTTATTCTCTAAACATCCTTTGTGCAGGTGGATTATCCTATATATTTAATATCTCCAGGAAGATCTCCTTACAATAAATAATAGGCTGAAGGGTGGTCTTTTTACACAGTACCGTATCTGTGAGGTATCAAGCATAAAGTACTCCAACATACAATTAGATAGGGGATCTACCTGTGCAGTGATGGACCTCATAGGGTTAACAGATGTTCCAGGGCAGTTCCTGAGGTTATGAGCATCAGGTTCAAATGGTCCGATCCCCTGAAAATCCCAACCATGCAGAGAGGTCAGCTTGCGATTAGAGTTTACTGTAATGAAACTGTTGTGCATGCTTGCTTTGCTGACCGTTCAATCTATTTTTAATCTGTTTCAAGCTATTAGCTCTTCCTTTCTTTGCTATATGACCGCAGTCTTTAGCAGCTAACAGGAACAAAACGGATCAGAATCACTTGCTGTCTTGGTAGGAAGTGGTTCTGCTCGAAAGCTATGAGTGTCCCAGCCCACATGATTATTTTTCCCAGGCCTAAATGATTGGTTACTTGTTTATTTTTGTTTGTTTGATTTGATTTGGTTTGAGTTGGTGTGTCTCTTTGGTTTGATTTCCATGCATTGTCTCATGCTCACTACCAGGGAAGGGTGTTGTGTCTTTTTCTCTTGCATTTTGTGAATCTAATGATGCACTTATGTTGCCCCACTTTTCCCTTCTCTTCATACCTTACCTACTAAAGGAGGGAATACCACTTTATTGGTAAGTGGATGTTAACCAAAAGGGAGTTAAAACAGAGTAACCATTAACAAAAAAAAAAAAGCAGGAAATGGGTCGCTGTTCACATCTCAGCAATTGTCTGCAGGAAAAGCAATCCACAAGCAGAAATTTACTATTGAGTAGAAGACCAATTGTTTTCTAATTCGATTGAATCTATACTTGTGAATCTTTCTTTTGTTCCTTCCATTTCTGTGATGTTCTGTCAAGTTGTCTGACTTTTTTTTTCCTAGTTTTTATTTTCCACTTTTTTCGTTTGTAGTCATTTCTTTAAAAAAAAAAAATAATAATAATGAAGAAGTCCTCCTTTTCTGCTCAGCTCTTCAGTATCTGTCGCTCTCTCTGTTCACTCTCTATTCTCCTGATCTTAATTTGTTTCACGGTTTTTACATATCTATTTTGTTTCCCTTTCTTCCTCTTCTTTTCTTTCGGGATTATATATTTTCAGCTCATTATGGTTTTGCATGCCAAGTATTGCATGCGCTGCACCATAGAGGACTGTCTATAAGCCATATCGAGAAAACTCCTAGCTCTTTTCTTTTAGATATTTACCTTTTTTGGCACCATAGCGCTCGCTCTCTCAGGTGAAAGCGATTCTAATTTCAGTATATTTTTGTCATTTTTTTATTTCTTCTTTTTTTTTTTCTTTGTTTTGTTTTTTTATCATTCGTCTACAGAAGCTACGCTCACTGGCTTCATCCTCGCCGAGTGAAACGCAGAGGCAGACGTCCCCTAATGTAAGGGAAGCGAAGAGCCACGGCACCTCCTGTAAGAGCCCCGGAGGACTGCCCGTCGGAGAGGCAGGAAAGGGGGACGAGAGGCAACAGCGGGGGGCCAAGCATCCCTCCGAGTCGTCAGGCAGACGGGGTGGCCGGCAGCGGGCTCAGGAGAAGAGCGGCCACTCTCCGACACATAGCAGTGACTCCCAGCCTGACCTCCAATCCAAAGCTAAGAGCACACATCAGAAAAAGTGAGACAAAGCTGTATACACTCTTTTTCCACCGACCCGCTTAGCCTTGTTTATATTTGCAGAATATAATATAATATAATATAATATAATATCACTTCTTTAGTAAGACCTGTACCACCTACCTTGCACTTCCACTGACCCCTTTTTGAGCTCCACCCACCCTATTACTGCCCTGTGCAGGGGGACAATTACAGACTATAGTACATCTGTTGCTGCAGATTGTCAGCCCCCCACTATCTCATTCATCATTGGTCAGTTTCTGGGCCACTGCAAAGCCGATATTATTTGAGTGGTGGGCCATTCTCAGCACAGCAGCCAGCGCAGCACACACCACAGCAGGCACTAATGGTCACTGCTAAGTTGAAAGTGGTCCGCCACCCAAAATACCCAATCCATGAGCAGATGCTGATATAGGGACAGGAGTATGGCTAGTATAGATTATGCATCAAAAGGGGGACTCAAGCCTCTAGTTTGTATTACAAAAACAAAACAGGTGTAAGTTTCTAATAAAGTGGCCAGTGATTATTATTGCTAGAGAAATCCAGTGCACTCTCCAGTGTGTACTCACTCTTCACTTTCTCGCCAGAGCGAAAGGCTCTCATTCATCAAAGAAGCACCACCGCGGAAGGGGTCCCAACCGCCACCACAGCACGTCGGCGTCACCGGGAAGGCACCGCCACACATCTGGCCGCAAGAAGAGCAAAACCCACGGGAGTGTCCGACAGCGAAGTAGCTCCTTTAGCAGCGGTCGCTCTTCTTCACGTTCCAACTCCAGAGAGCACGCTCCCAGCAAGACCAAATCCCCCCACACACGGCAGAACAACTCCAGGTGTGCCCTTATTTACTCACGCACAGCAGTTAGGCACAGCCATCAAAGCTAGAGTGGTGCTCCCTTTTCAGGCGATGGTCAGTTTGATTCCTGGCAATACCACAGCCATTTGTGGGTGACGGTCCAGTGAAATAAATTGGTCTGGCTGTGTGTACCCCATCACTCAGCTCAATGCTAGCCAAGAAATTAGCATTCCCCAAAGCACATTGGTCTGTCCTGAGATAGAGTCTTAGCAGCAGCTTGAAAAGATGAGTTGGCTGGGTTTGTGGAAGTTACATATGCCAGCCTTTTCCCTCTTAGGTACTATCATGTGGTTAGGACAGGATTTAAGGTGGACTATATTCTGTAATAGTAAAACTACAAAATGCACCTAAGTGGATCTGATGAAATGTACAATGAGAGTAGATACAAGGCAGGTATTCTTTACAAAGTGGCCATTGAGTGAATTTCCTATAAGGGGCCTAAAATTGTACTTGCATTGTAAGAATGTTTGTTTTTGTAATTGTAATAAGTGGAGACTCAAAAACCCTCATGCACACAGAAATATGTAAGCACATGCTTATAAAGTCACCTCTCACCTGTCCTTGTGTAGAGAAAGGGACAGCCCTCACTACTCTGACGCAGAGAGAGCTCGCCGGCGCTCCCGCAGTTACTCTCCCATTCGGAAGAGGAGGAGAGACTCGCCCAGCTTTATGGAGGCTCGCAGAATCACCAGGTAAACTCACTTCCTCAAACTTGATGATGAGCAGTTTTGGTCAAATTCAGTAACACAGTATGTTTCCAACTATAGCACAACATCACTGTATCGGATAAAATTGAAGTTATTAATACAGTTAATGAACCAATACTACTTCATACTGGCATGCAGAGTACTGATACCACGTGCATAAAGGATGTCTTGGGCTGTTCAGTATTGTTTTCTTCGAGTACATGTATATATATATATATATAATATCAGTAATTTCTTTCAACACCAATACTGACTATACACACTACAGTGACCAGCTGTTTTACAGTGTCTTGGGGAAATGCCACTTTTCATGTGACTAGAGATGTGATTTTAAAACACAGCTGATCTGATGTTGTTTATGTGTGTTCTGCCTGTTTCTCTTGGATAATCCAAATTTAAGAGGTTTTTGCCGTTTATTAGTTTGTATCAATCATGTGATTTGTAAATTTTTGTTGTGTGCTCAGGCATATTGCTTAATTTTTCTGCACAAGTAACACTGGGTATCACCAACACTGTACCTCAGTCCAACCACAGTCTGTGGAGTTAAACTCTGAAAAGTTGATTTCCAGACTGAGGGTTGGGGTTCGCTGTTAGAGTAATGTACTACTGAACATAATATCAGTACAGTATTAGTAAGACCTGTACCACCTACCTTGCACTTTCACTGACCCTATTTTGAGCTCCACCTACCCTATTACTGCCCTGTGCACAGGGATAATTACAGACTATAGCCCATCTGTTGCTGCAGGTTGTCAGCTGTGGAGTTGGTATAGTGTACATTGGTATAGTGTAACACTGACATCTAGTGGTCAACCTCTCTACTGCAAGCATTCCAGTTGTACGGTTTGCATATACATAATCCATTCAGCATCCTCTGATTTAGAAACACCCAGCTTGTTCTGACCACTTTACATTTACATTTACAGCATTTAGCAGACACTCTTATACAGAGTGACTTACATAAGTGCTATGTGTTCAGTCAGAGTATGTATCTCTATCTAGTACAAACAGGTTTAAGTCCAAACTACTCTTGAGCTCAAACACTGCCCTAAACAAGTGCCAGTGCTGATACCTAGACTAGATTAGACTGGAGTACCTACAGAGAAGAGAATAAATACAAGACTACATACAGTATAAGTGCGATACTAGCCAGTGTTCCTAGAAGATCAAGTGCAATTATGGTTTATACCAATTTATAAGATTAACCTACCTTTGTAGGTGTACAGTTACAGATATCACCTGTTATTAGTCACGCTTTGTCATCAACCCTCTACCAAAGTCTATTGAACAGATATTATTTGGACAGTGACTGCTGGTGTTAGAGGGTCACAGCAATGTTGCTGGGGTTTTTACTCACGTCAGTGTTCACTACTATGTTGAGAGTCGACCACCCAAGCCTATCCACCCAAGAGTGGTGAAGGATAAGAGGTCTACAGTTTCAAGGTAGGCATTTCCAGTGTTTACAGTATCACAGAGTGTTCAGATATTCACACAAACTCACTCATAATTCAGAAGCTTGTCAGTATTATTGTGAAGTGTGCAGCAGTTCTGTCTTTTTGTTTTCTCTCTCCTTTGGAATTTCCCTGAAGGTAAACAAACCCTCCCCGGTGCAGCAGGACACACGTACTTCACACATGTTGTTAGTGAGTAGGTGAATTTGTATGAGCTCACTCTTCCCCTCCTGTACAAAGGTGCTCAGAAGACAGCAGACGTCGGAATGTCGGTGGGCTGAAGGCAGGGTTACCGTGGTAACCGTTGCCGAGCAGCAGGACTCTCCTAGGCTCCCCCCTCTCTTCACGAACGCGTTTTGGTGAAGCGGCGAGCGCACAGCCAGCGTCCCTAGAGTACATCCCACCCCTTCCTGCATCCTAACCCTGTCGCCTTTCCTGCCTCTAACACAGTAGAAGGGTCACCGCCTTCTGATGAACACTCACATTACAGCACAGCTAACTGACTGAGGTGATATCAAGAGGTCTCACACTGTGTATTCAGCTTATTGTATTTAGTTTTATTGTTTATAGCACAGTTTGATTGGATTGTGATACTATTAAAGGTTTGGAAGCACCTGCCATATTAATGATTGCTGAATATTTTAAGTGTGTAGGTTAAAGCTAATCATCAAAAGGCATATTATGATGTTTTAATTAATAGTTGATTCATTTTATGTAAGAAATATGTATTTTCAGTAATCTGCCTTGATTAATTTGCTGAATTGAACATATTGTGAAAACAGTATACAGTAAAAGAAGATTTTTAATACACAAAATCTGACCATGGGGTGCCAGTTTTCTCATTAATGAGCATAAGAATGTTCAGTGTAAGAAAAAGCCTCTTGATGAACCTCAAGTCACCTACAGGCTCTGTTTCACTCAACTCTTTCAAGGATTTCAGCCTGTGCCAGTTAACAGCTCTTAGCTTGCCAGCAACACAAGCGGTGTGGGTGCTCTGAGGTGCCATACGGCGTGTGAGAGAATGTGTGAGTGTGTTGTCGGGACACATTGTATTAACAAGTGATGGCTCTATATCTGTCTCTTCTAAAATGCACTGATACCTGCAGAGGGGATACGCATTAACACTGACTAACACAAGCAGCCAATCTCTTTCAGTCTCTTCACTCCTCCAGCAGCAACTAATTACAGCAGTACAGCGCACTTCAACGATGCTATCTTTAACCCATTAGATATCTGTACTTACTCTGTCCGTCAGGAATCTGTGGACGCGTACCTTTCCTAAATAATTTGATAAATTAGCTTGTTTTCTTTGTCGGTCTAGTATGTGATAAACTAAAAGGTTTATTTTAAAAAAAGTATATCACATAAATATTCAGTACAAAGACTAAAAACGACCACTTTTCACATTTACCTCCTTTATGTGTCTTTATTATGAATGTGAAGTATTTTTGTTTTTAATTATCACAGATATTTAAAAGTGTAATAGTAGTTTTTTCAGAGTAAACCTGGCTAGAGTTGTTGTCTTACAGAGCCCATGTCTTGAAAAACGTTTTCATGAGTAAACATTGAGTTTACATGCACTTAATAATGCGATAATGGGGAAACTGCAGGTCTACAAGAGTCAGACAGTAACCGAATTTCTGCTTTGTAACCAAGAGACGTAATGTAATCGTAAGGTGAAACACAAACATGCTGCAACATGTCAAGTAACCTAGTAGATGGAGAATGGAATCTAGAAGATGGAGAATGGAATTTAGAAGTAGGAGAATGGAATCTAGAGGATGGAGAATGGAATCTAGAAGTGGGAGAATGGAATTTAGAAGTAGGAGAATGGAATTTAGAAGTAGGAGAATGGAATCTACAAGATAGAGAATCAAATCTAGAAGATGGAGAATGGAATCTTGAAGATGGAGAATGGAATTTAGAAGTAGGAGAATGGAATCTACAAGATAGAGAATCAAATCTAGAAGATGGAGAATGGAATCTTGAAGATGGAGAATGGAATCTAGAAGTAGGAGAATGGAATCTAGAAGTAGGAGAATGGAATCTTGAAGATGGAGAATGGAATCTAGAAGTAGGAGAATGGAATCTAGAAGTAGGAGAATGGAACCTTGAAGATGGAGAATGGAATCTATAGAATGGAAAATGGAATCTAGAAGATGGAGAATGGAATCTTGAAGATGGAGAATGGAATCTAGAAGTAGGAGAATGGACTCTTGAAGATGGAGAATGGAATCTATAGAATGGAAAATGGAATCTAGAAGATGGAGAATGGAATCTAGAAGATGGAGAATGGAATCTAGAAGATGGAGAATGGAATCTAGAGGATGGAGAATGGAATCTATAGAATGGAAAATGGAATCTAGAAGATGGAGAATGGAATCTAGAAGATGGAGAATGGAATCTAGAGGATGGAGAATGGAATCTATAGAATGGAAAATGGAATCTAGAAGTAGGAGAATGGAATCTAGAAGATAGAGAATGGAATCTAGAGGATAGAGAATCTATCGCTGCTTAGTGTTTCCAGTACCGTGGTCTGTTTTGCTCAGAGCAAGAAATCAGAAAGAAATGAGAGTGAGGGTTTACATGTGCTAAGAAATCTGATTACTGAGCTAAATTCCATCTCGCTTCATTAGATTTCTTAACCAGGTTTCTAGGCCTTAATCTGATCTAAGAAATCAGAATTCCATCACTGTCCAGTGAAAAAAGTGTATCTCCATTTTTGTCCATTTCTATTTTTCTACGTCATTTGAGCTGCCGTTTACACAAATTTCAAGATGAATGGACCAATAGAAGTGCCCCAAACTAGCTTGGAATTCTGGTTCCATTGACTTCCATTGAAAGTAAAGACAGTTTTTGGGCTCTCCTGTAAAGTTGCAATTTTGGTTTACGTAACCACTGTAATAATCAGATATTCGCAGAAATCCGATTATAATCAGATTATAAAATGCATAAAAACAGATTCAATGTTAAACTGTTATAGCACATTGCCATATGCAAAAGTTTTCAGGCTGTAATTAAATATTTTGTAAATATTTTATAATAATTAATGTTAATTTGCTACAATGCACTTTAACTTTGACATGGAGCAATTTTATCTTTTATTCTTTTTCTCCAACATGTTAAATTAGTTAACTAACAGAAATAATGAATTAAAGTGTGCAGAAGTGTAATCTCTGTATCTATCTGTAAGATAACCAAAATGAACATATTTAGAAAATCTATGTAATTGTTATGCAATGTTATTTATCCCGGAGTCCCCAAACTTATGACATACTATGTTGTCCATAAAAGGAAACTGAGCTGCAAAAACAGCTGTTTTGAATTTATCATGGTTGGGATGTGCGGCAGTGTAAAATTTCACATTCACCATAAAAACACAGTGATAAAAAGCCTTAATTACAGAAAAAAGCATCTAAAATACGTCAAAATCCAAAAAAAGGTTGATGTTATATTATTGAAAAACAAAGAAAACATGCTTATTTATCTTTTTTTTGTTGTTGATGGGCAACATTAATGTTTTAGGTAGGTGACTCCCTCTGTGTTCTTCTCCTGTTCTGTAGTGCACGCAAGCGGCCGATCCCGTACTACAGACCCAGCCCGTCGTCCTCCAGCTCCGGCAGCAGCTACAGCAGTTCCAGCCGCAGCCGCAGCCGCTCCTATGACAGCTACAGCAGCTACAGCCGGAGCCGCAGCAGGAGCCGCAGCAGAAGCAGGAGCCGGAGCAAAAGCAGCCGGAGCCGCAGCAGGAGCCGAAGTTTCTCCCGCAGCCCCAGCCAGGCCCACAGCTACTACAGTCACAGCAGCTACGAAAGCCCAGGCTTCTGAGAAGAGTGAGAGTGGAGCCGGTGGACGGGTACAGGAGGGAACGGATGAATGGAAAGATGGATGGAAGAAAAAGCTGAGATGAACAAATAGTCCAAACTAAGCCAGAGTATAAAAAGTATAAGAGTAATTTCTCAAAATCTAACAAGGTATTACATCTCACAGTTTGGCTGTAATCTCCAGACCAGCCGAGATGGTAGCTGAACCCAGAAGCCTGGAGAAGTTCAAACAGCAGTTCAGCGTAGACGAGTCGTTACCTTAGGAAAACTCAGTCTGGCAAGATTATGTGAGTATCACACATATTGATATTATCAGCAAATATCAATGCAGTGTTGCTAACGCAACAGGACTGTCTGCGGACGCCAAAAAGCCGAGAGAACAAAGCGAAGAAAGCACTTTCCTGTCTGAGACACTCTTCCAAGTTGCAAAAAATAACCAAAAAGGATCAGCAGAGGCAGAGACCGAGTCATGAGTACTGGGCTACTGGGCATGATCACCCCCACCAGGACCCCTCTGTCCACACCAGCAACAGAATGTGCCAGCATGACCACCACAGTCACATATAAAAAGAATTATGTAAAAAACGTGTACTTCACTTTCACAAGCTCGTTAACCAGGTCTGATTCTATATCTATACCAACACCAAATCTTAAGTAGACCACAAACAGCTTAAAACAGTCATTAATGATATTTAATATTTAATTAAATGATTAATGTAATATTTAATGATTTAATGGTAATACGCAGTTTAAAACAGTAATTAGACCATAAACAGCTTAAAACAGTCATTAATTATATCTAATATTTAATTTAATGATTAATGTAATATTTAATGATAAAATGTTAATAAGCCGTTTAAAACAGTAATTAGACCATAAACAGCTTAAAACAGTCATTAATTATATGTAATATTTAATTTAATGATTAATGTAATATTTAATGATAAAATGTTAATATGCAGTTTAAAACAGTAATTAGACCATAAACAGCTTAAAACAGTCATTAATTATATCTAATATTTAATTTAATGATTAATGTAATATTTAATGATAAAATGTTAATAAGCAAAAAACAGTGATTAGATTATAAACAGCTTTAAAACATTAATGCTGACTAGTGGAGAAGCAGAGAGTGAAGATGAATGTGCTCTCACTGTTAATGTGCCCATTGAACCCAGTGGCATCCACAAAACTTGCCTGTGTGTCAAATTTAATGTTTCTGTTTATGGTTTTCTATCTTTGCAGTTATGCAAAGCAGAAATATGATTCAGATCTGGAGAGAGGCATCGCTTTCCATTCCATCTCGTCCAGAGTTATGAGCCCATGAAGAGAGAGGCTGATATAATCGTAATCTGCCTCTCACCGTGTGAAAGAGGTGGATTCAGAAACCTTTCATTCCTCATTAATACCAAACATACCGTTGCTGTCCAAAGAAAAACTTGTCTCACTTTTTTTGTCGATTTTTATATTTCTACATCATTTAAACAAGACAGCTGCCGTTTACATTGTGTGATGAATTCATGATGAATGGACCAATAGAAATGCTCCAAAATGGCTTGGAAAATTTTCTGGTTCTATTAACTTACATTAAAACTGAAGAAGGTTTTTGGCCTCTTCTGTAAAGTTTAGAGATCCATGTTTTTCTTTGGATGGCCACGATTTGAAATGGCATGCAAAGAGTTTAGAGCCACTGAAGCAGCTGCAGCCATTCTGAACAGCAGCTGTGACAATATAAAAGTGTTTTTTATAAAACATATGGGTGTGATGTTAAATGCAAGTAGCTTAAAAGATGACTTTAAGGAGACACGCAACAATCAAATACAAAAACTAACCAATAATAAATACTTCATAAAGACAGTCTTATTGGAAAGAGGTACAGAATTCTATGGCAGTTCCTTTAGCAGTATGTCATCAGGCTGATGTCTTGATGGGTTCAAATAAACAGGCAACCTTTTATAAATAATTGTTACTGACCTCAAAAAATATGAACACCATTTAAACTCAACAGCTGTCCTTTACGTGGTGTCGAACTGAGCGAACCAATATAAATGCACGACAGTTACTTTAAAAAAATCATTACGTTACACGTTTTCCGTCTTCTCTTGTAAAGCTATTACTTTGGGTAGCCATGATATGCTGGTCAGGGGCCCCCCGGTGGCTGCACGTGCCCAGTGGCCCCCAGTTTGATAATCCGTCCCTGTGTAGAAGTAAAAGGCAAGCGCTAACCAGAAGAAGGAATAAGGAGCATCAAGAAGAGACGAATGTCAACAGCTGGAGGACGAAGGCCACTCACTGGACAATGTAGACATTCTTCCCCCATAAGACTGTCAAACGAACAAAAGCGAGAACAAACAATTCCACTCGGCTCCCGTTTTGCTAGCGGGAAGCGGGACTGTGTGCTTTTCTAAACGATGTATTATAACTGTACCGTATGCCGGGATGCTGACGTGCGAGGGCCTAGAAACGGCGAGCTCTGGCTGTAAACTATGCACTGTATATCCTTCACTATAACTACGTTAGGCTTTGTATGTGGAAGCGTTAGCATGATGCTAAAACGTTAGCAGGGGAGAGAGAGGTCACAAACGCGCGTGTACATTTCTCTTCTACTCCTCCTATTTCCCCGGGTCTCCTTAACAGTTCCATGT
The DNA here is from genome assembly GCA_021613375.1 of Megaleporinus macrocephalus. NCBI lineage: Eukaryota > Metazoa > Chordata > Actinopteri > Characiformes > Anostomidae > Megaleporinus > Megaleporinus macrocephalus. The sequence goes on along the minus strand of CM038726.1, from coordinate 27,834,025 downwards.
CGGATGCACCCGTACATAGAGGCCGCATTGCTACTGCCCCACTTTTCCTCAGCTGTGGTTAGTGCATACACGGTTGCATCGCTGCGTAGAGCTTCGAATCATTTAGTCGAGTTAGTTTCTGTACAGTTATTATAACCCTTATTTATTTATTTATTTATTTATTTATTTATTTATTTATTTATTTATTTATTTTGGTACCTACTACATCCCAACCCTGAAACCAGGCTGCAAAAATACACCTGCACATGTCTTTTTAACCATATTTATTTACCTGTGTACTAAGTTATTTATTTATTTATGTCACTGATAATTGATTCTGTGTTATTTATTTCTTATTTATTGTGTATTTATTATCTCTCTATTTAATCTGGCTTTTTAAAGAGGTCTGAGATTTTAAATGACATTCAGTAATGACGGTAAACGAGCTCCCTTATGCGCCCAGAGTCCAGAATCCAAGCTTTGTTTTGTTGAGCGTTCTTGACTCTCTCAGCAGAACGTATTGAACTGTTCGCTGTTTTAGCTGATATTCGACTCGAGTTTGAATTTTCATGCAAAACTAGGAAGTTAGTCCTCCAAATTCTTTGTAGGCCATTTCTCTAATACTTCCCTTATACCTCCCTGAGAACATGGCCAGAACTGATGTGCAGGAGTCTTTATCACACTTCTGTGGTTAAAAGTGCTGATCTGGGACCAGTTTTTGCCTTTTATACCTCGCGGCTATAAGCCGGGTTTCCATTCAGATGTTTCACAAATGTTACGCTTATTTTCAAAGTTTGGGCCGGAAAGCAAATGTGAATCAAGTTGTGTTTCCACCACAGTTGTGTAAAGAAACAATGATGTAGACTATCATGATCAGGAGCTGCATCATAAAGAGCCAGAAGAGAGATTTAACTTGGTTCTTGGTTTAAGTAGAACTATTATGATTGCAGCTCAGAGATGCTGGGCAGGCTGAGCAGTGGTGCACCTAAGGAGGGCTGAAAGGGTGACTTCCACCCTGCACCAGACAGCGCTGGGGGCACATTGGACTATTTTTCAAACAAGCTTTAGCATTTCAGAATATAGAAGATAGTCTGATCTTTAAAAAGCTATACACCAGTTATACACCATCTGCAGGGCCAATGGTTTCCAGTCACTGGCCACTGCGGTATACGAGCTGGCTGCTTGTGCAGAGTATAATGTTGTGGGCTGGAGGTTAGGGAAAAGGTCTTGTGAGCAGAAGGCTGTCATTTCTATCCTTTAAACCATCAGGACACGACTGAACTGTCCTTGAGTAAGGCACCTAACTCCCAACTGCCCCCCAGGTGCTGTGGATAGGGCTGCCCACTGCTCTGGGCAAGAGTGCTTACTGCCCCCCTAGTGTGTCAAGCAATAAGATCAGGTTAGAATGAAACCACATGAACGCTTGATGCATCATTGTTTATTTGAAAAACCCTGTTTTCCTGCCATTTGGCCTAGTTTATTGTATTTTATTATAAAATATGTCTTTCATAAAAACTCTTTTTGCGATATTTGGTGTTTTTTGGGGGGTTTTGGCCTTTTTCAGTGTATTTTCAGAATTTTCCCATAAAACTGGTGGATGGAAAACCTGCTATATCGCCCGAAGGCAGCTGAACTTTGATCAGCCGGATGCAATCTAGATACAAATTTAGGGTTAACCCTCCCTTTAGAGCCCTACGTGACTTTCACTGGGATTGACAAATGAGATGATGATGCAATCAGGGAACTCCCTTAGTCTTCCTCCCCCCTACAAACACTTCTGTTTCTTACACAGTGTTCATCCTTCATGTGATTCAATAATCTGTTCAGTAAAGAGACGATATAGCGCTTATCATGGGATTGTATAAAAGTCAGTAGATGTAGTGTACTAGTTAATACGAGAAAATAAAGTATATACCAATTAAAACCAAAGCCTTCTTCTGTTTTTGCATCAGACACACTTCATGGGAGTGCCCCTCAGACCGCACTTCATACTTTCAGCCACAGGGGGCGCCAGTATGCCTTTTGGGTTTTGTTTTCTCGCCTTTTCTCGTGAGTATGACATTTGAGAAAGTCTCCAGAATGATCTTGAGCCTTCAGGCTGTAGAACACACGCTGTCACTGAGATGTAAACACATGTGAGTTCTATTTTCAGCTGGATGGAGGCCACCTGTGTCAAATCTGCTTCTCAAAATCAGAACGTTTTATTTAAATGTGATTATTGTTTTAATCTTATTTTATCTTGTGTATTGTCTGCTTGTGATTTTGCTGTCAGTTGAACGCAACACAGCTCTGATGCCTGCTGCCTATTAGGATCCCTCTTTAAATATTATATATATATATATATATATATATATATATATATATATATATATATATATATATATATATATATATATATATATATATATATTCAATATTACTGAACACTCCACCACTTTAAACAACCAGTGTTTGGCTCTCACATCAGTGCTAAAGCCTCACTGGTGTCAAAGCACAAAGCAGTCAGTGACATAGACAGAAACGTACATCCCTGTGAGACACTGGCTCAAGCACACATTCCTCTGGGAGAGCTGAGTCAGGCAGTTTCAGAACACTGGGCTGTCAGTCGACCCAGCCCAGACAGCGCAGAACCCTGTCCTACTCACTCGCACATGTACAGGTGAAGTGCTGTTAAATAGCTTCTAGTAGAACACACACTTGATTACCAGTATTTACACCAATTAGACAGATACACTACATGGCCAAAAGTATGTGGACACCTATTCTTCTCACTCATATGAAGATATTAATATAGTTGGACACGAAGGCCTGGCTCACAATCAGCGTTCCAGTTCATCCTAACATTGTTCAGTGGGGTCGAGGATAGAAATCCTCAAACTGTGTCTTTACGGTGCCCCCTTTGTGCCACAGATGTGCTGGAAAAGGAAAGAATCCTCCCCAGACCGCTGCCACAAAGTTGTCCTACATGTTCTAGCATTAAAAGCCCCCTTCACTGGAACTAAGAGACCCCAACTCTGTATAACAGCCCCAGACCCCCCTTTACCGTTGCTTCTCCAACAAACTTGGAAAGCCAGATTCATCTGTCCGACTGCCAGACAGTGAAGCACGATTCACCCCTCAAGAGAATCTCCACTGCTCCAGAATATAATGGAGACGCGTGCTTTACCCCACACCTGTCTTAAGCATGAAAGGTTATTGTAAGTTTAAGTAATTGCGATTATGTTATAACTGGGACAGCCCTACCCGTTATTACCATAACAGACATGCTACAGATAACTGGTATCATGTTTTATTAGTACATTAATAAGATCGTATTTTACCTGCAGATTCTGAAGACCAATGTAACGGCAGGTGTATGTCAAACTCCAAACTTGTTGCTGCCCCTAAACAAGCTTTTCAGTCAGCAGCTGTGATGACTGACGGGCTAAACAAACTGAAAAGAGCCAGAAACTAACAAAATCCAGGTTTTAATGTGAAAAGCTTTATTATATCATCGCTGTCCAAAGAAAAACATGTATGTCTGAATAGGCAATTTTACAGGAGAGGCCAAAAACCTTCTTAACTTTCAATGTAAGTCAATGGAACCAGAATGTTTTCCATGTTTTTTTTCCATGCTCCAATGTTTTTCGAAATTCCCACACAGTGTTGACAACAGCGGCTTTATTCAAATAATGTAGAAAAATAAAAATAGACAAAAACTGAGATACGTTTTTCTCAGGACAGCGATGATATGAAGATTGGAAAAGCTGTGCTGATACAATGTTATGAGCAAATTAAAGCATACATCGATCCAGGCTTCTTTGGTGTGCCTGATCTTAAGAGTCCCGTTGCTTTTTGAACAACAGTTCCTGTTGAATAAAGAAAATTTTGCAGAGCTCTTGTATGAAAGCAACAGGACACTTGAGGTCATGTGTTATCACGGATAACATTGTGTTTGTGACGATCCCCTGACTCGCAATGGTGATGTTATGTGTGATAATGTGATTCCTCTTATGCGCTGTTGTTTTTTAGTATATACTGTGTATATAAATAGGTTTAGCAGTGAAAATGATGTTCTTAAGGAAATATCCAGGAATGCTGGCCATACATCTATCTGTAGTTTCAACAGAGTGGACACAGAAACAGTGAAAGGTAAACAGATTAACACGCCAAGCTCAACAGCATCCTGTCCACTGCTGCAGTCTGAACCGGTCAGAGAATAGCAGAACATGTGCGTAAGTGTTTTCTTCATTATCAGCTTCATCAGCTGTTTTTATGGGAAACTGAGGGTGTGTGTGTGAGGGTGTGTGTATGTGGTGGGTGGTGACACACTTGTGAATATATGTGTGTGTGTGTGGATGTGTAAACACAGCTGTCTGTCCAGCCACCTGTCTGTTTCTCTGTATCATCCGTGTCTGTGTTTTTCTGCTTGTGGTCATTCTGAGTGGACTCTTATCAGCCTGAGTTTATTTTAGAGGAAAGGAAGACAATGCGCTGTTCCCAGATTCCTCTGTACTTGCATTCCTTTGTGGTTTTGTAATGCTGGGAGGACCGGCTCCAGCATTTTGGGGACCCTGAGCAGCATTATTTACACCCCTCTAAATGTACTCCTAATATGAGAGGATATAAGGCCTTAAGCTATCATTTAGAATGATTAATGTTAGTAACTTATTTAAAGTGTCCTATTTATAATATGGGCTGCCGTGATGAGTTATTTCTTATCTGTTTTATTATTTGTTTAAATGTAATATGTAAAATGAGTTGAGGGTTTTGGAGTCTATAAGGACCAGTTTTAATGTAACCCAAACATTTACACATAGTATAAATAAGAAATGCTCAGTTAGGAATCTTGAAGTAATATTATTAAAACAGTTAGCTTATGCTTAGGTAGATAATGAACTGTAAAGCTAGAGGCTAATTAATAACAGGGAACTGTTACAAATGGCATAAGAAATGTGAAGAGGATTGATAGCTTGCAGTAATTAAAGGTGTTAAAAGGTGTTATTGGGTAAAGCTGAGTCTGAATGCTGTTGTGTGTGTAACTGTACATATGTACAGTTATACAGTACATACTGTGTGTGTGTGTGTGTGTGTATATATATATATATATATATATATATATATATATATATATATATATATATATATATATATATATATATATATATATATATAATGATGAATGGACCAATAGAAATGCTTCAAAATCACTTGGGTTCCATTGACTTACATTGAAAGTAAGTGGTCTCTCCTGTGAAGTTACCAATTTTAAGTTTTTCATTGGACAGAGATTATATATATATATATATATATATATATATGATTCTATAGGTCTGTCCTTCAGAAGACTGTTATGGGACTGAATAGATGTGTAGTTGCCTGAAAGCCATAATTAATAAAAGGAAATTATTTTCTAATTTTCTCTTTTATGTGTTTTCTGACTTTAATAACTTTTACTATAAGACAAATAGTCTCAGACAGTACATTTACTCTCTCTCTCTCTCTCTCTCTCTCTCTCTTTATATATATAGAATTTGTGTGTGTGTTTTTTAAGAAAAATTTATAAACAGATGATCACAATTACGAGCTGAAGTAAGACAGCCGGTTATTCAGCTGCACTGCTTTGAATTCCATTCTCCTGCTACGTCTGCCTCGAATAGACGTTCTAGTCACTTCTATAAATATCTAGGTCGTGGAGGGGGTGAATGACTGTGGCAGAAAGTTTAGGAGTGTGTGAGCGAGAGCTAGAGGGAGTGTCCAAAAGGGGGTGGTCAGTTAGAGGCTTATAAAAGCCCACCACTTCCAAACGAGTGCTACTTTCCGGAGAAAGCTCCTGAGAATCCAGGTCCTCCAGCACCAGACACAGCCATGGCCGAGAGGCGCATCCCCTTCACCTTCCTGCGTGGGCCGTCCTGGGACCCTTTCCGTGACTGGCATCAGGGCAGCAGGCTGTTTGACCAAGCCTTCGGCATGCCCGCCTTCCCCGAGGAGCTGCCCCTCTTCCCCAGCAGCCACTGGCCCGGCTACATGCGCCCGTCCATGGCGAACGAGATGGCTTCTCTGATGCAGGGCAGTCAGGTTCCGACCTCACCCGTCGTTCCAGCGCCCATGGTGCCCCACCCGTCGGCCTACGCCCGCGCCCTGTCCCGACAGCTCAGCACGGGCATGTCTGAGATCAAGCAGACGCCGGACAGCTGGAAGGTCAGTCTGGATGTCAACCATTTCGCCCCCGAGGAACTCACGGTCAAGACCAAGGACGGTGTGGTGGAGATCATAGGTAAGAGGTGGAGAGAGCTTGTCCTCCACAAGTAGTGTTGCACTGAATTTACTTAATGCATCATGCAACAATATATCAGCGCCGTCCAATGAAAATCTCCAATTTCCATTTTTGTCAAATTTGAGTTTTCTACATCATTTGAACACCAATGGTCGTTTACATTGTGTGAAAATTTAATAATGAATGGACCAATAGAAGTGCTCCAAAATAGCTTGGAAAAAATTCTGGTTCCATTGACTTACATTGAAAGTAAAGTAGGTTTTTGGTCTCTCCTGTAAAGTTGCAATTTTGAAGATACTTGTTTTCCATTGGACAGCGACGATATACTACATGAACAGCAACTGGCAAAAGTATGTAATCTGAAGGATGTAACTAATGTAATACAGTTTATTCATGTGGAAATGATCTCTGCATTCAGTGCATTTCCAGTGGGCATTATAGCTGCTGCTTTATATCACGCACCACTTCATCCAACTGTCACCCAAACATCATGACAACTTGCAGTTGGCTGGAAGAACCTTTTTCCATTTCGCTGCACACCTTTTAGAGTAGTTTGCCCACGCTGACAAACGTAGTGCCTTGAAGTGTCTGTCAGATGCACTGAAGTACAATATGCTACAACAACTGCTGTCTTTCACTTTACATATTCTGGTATGAACTGTGTTGATGTGACATATTTTCTTTATCCAACTACATTTACATCATTTAAGTTCAAAGCACCATGTAACTTAGTGAAGAACCCCACGAAGCTCCATATAGGCCCAAGCACGGCACGCATGAATTTAGACCTGTCATAATTATTACATCATCACCTGATATCAATTATTAGTGTTAATTGCAATAGTTCTCTCAACTGTTAGCACTCACAATGTAAACTGTATTGGAGTTCTATCAGTTAAGACTGGGGACGTCTACATGCCGCTCTGAAGCAAAATGCATCTCTTTAACTGTCCTCTAGTGGCTCCACAGCAGAATTTGATTTTTAGGGAAAAATAAAATAATTCTCCTTTGCAGGAAAATGAATTTTAACAGTAAATACACAAACAAAGCATTTTAACAATAAAACATAAATGCTCAAGCATAATAAGATTTGTGCACAGACTGCTTGTCACCAATATCTCTCGCTAATGCAGTCGCTAGTGAAATGGAAAAGTAGAGAAAAGTTCAAGGTGAACACAGAGAATTTCTAGACAAATGGACAAATTTATTAATATTTATATCCACTCCAGCTTTTTTCCCAGTATGTTTAATCTCCCTTGAGAAACTGATCAACTTCTATGCAAAGTATCCTGCAGGACGTGTTGGAGATGTTAGAAACGCTGCTGTAGCTGTGCTCGAACTCAAAGCAGAGCAAAGTAAATATGTGTTTTCATTTACATTATATTATAATATTCAGTCTATACTAGCACATTTGCACACACTGAGTCAAATCTGTAAAGCATTACACCAGTTAAATAGACATAAACTGTAGTGGCCCTCACAGTGGGTTAATATCTCTTCCCCCAAGTGAAGGAAACGCATGTAAATAAAGGAAACAGAAAAGTCTCTGAACAAACATTTTAACTTAGGACTGGAGCTGTATCACCTTTAGAGGGCAGTGATGAGGAATGTTTGTTTACTTGAGCTCAGGCTGTTTCTGCTGTTTAATCAGGCTATTCAGCCAATTTCACTTTAAGCTTGCATTTATAATATTTAACATTTGCAGACAATGTATTATAAAAACAATGAACTTATTAATATGCAATTTATCACCAGCTAGAACATGATAACTATGACAAGCCTAATGTAGGTTATACTACACACTAGTCTACTTTAATGCTTGGGCTTGATGCTTTAAGTTATTGTTGTCTAGTTGCTGACCCCTTGATTATAACAACATGGACACTTCAGAAAAGACAGATGAGGACCCTGGTGATTTCAGGGTCCGTGTATCTCAGGTTTTCTGAAGGTTTGCAATGCAATGAATTAGGTTTCATTAGAGAGGGTGCATCACGCTGTACCCACCTGTGGAGTTTGGCTGGGTCACACATTTTCATGGAAAGTCAAAGTCGTTGCAAAGCATTTATTTTTACAGAGAGGTTTTATTGATGATGTCATTACTGATTATAACAGTGATTAAGTCGCGCAACCCCTAAAATATACAAATTAGAACAAAGTAAATTCAATATTTTTGATTCTTCCAGTCTACATTGCCCTGTGTAATACATCATGATGTACTGCAGCACCTACAAGCTAAATGTGTTCTAATATGTATAGTAGAAAAATACATATATATATGTATATATATATATATATATATATATATATATATATATATATATATATATATATATATATATATATATATATATATATATCTGTGTAGCTGCTTATTTGTGGAGAGAAGCAGATACAGTGTAAACTGAGTTTGAGGAAGGCCGATAAGAAGTCTTGGATTTGTTCCCACCCTGTTGTAATTGTATATATACTTGGCTATAATGGACAAAACCTGATTCTAATCCTTTAAGCTGGAGCCATACTTCAGTTCCTCATCACTCACTTACTAATTATAGAATTTCCATATTAGTTTTAACAGTGACTACTGAATAACACCTTTAGATTCATACTGAAAAATAAGCCTGCAGGGAATTCTACTGACTTATAGAGTTGTAAACAAAGACATTCAGAGTGTTTTGATGTGAAGTACATCATTCTAGAGATGTTTCACAGTTCACAGTGTCGGTGATGGGAACCAGACGTCAAAATTATTATCTTCAAAATAATAATAATAATAATAATAGTAATAATAATAATAATAATCTTTATTTATAGAGCACTTTTCATACCAGTGGAAGCTTAAAGTCTTAAAGTTTGCAGAGTTTTCATCAGTAATAACAAAAACTAAGTTTTAATTAGCCCAAGTTTAAATTTATAAGTGCTAAGACATGAAAGTTTTAATTAGAAGGTTATTAGAAGTTAAAGAGATGAATTTTAAATGCTTTCTCAGTGAGCACTGATCTTGGCTGTCTAACAGAAAGTTATTGTATGAAATGGGTACATATATCTTGCCTGATGTTTAAGACCCTGTTTAATAGCTACCAATAGCTAAACACCAGTAATGGCAGAGGTACGCGACAAACAAGTGCTTAAAGAAAGCTTCTTTTCAGATTTCTAGTATTTAACCATTATCACCATTCAGGTCCGCTGGTCACTGTGGACAGTAAAACAGTCTATATTTGCAACGTAGACACTGAGACCCCTGGTCCTGTCACCACCACTGTAAATCAATGTTAGCAAGAATTATTTCACATCAGATCACTCTGAATGACCGTTTACGCCTCAACAACTGAATTATTCACAACGTTAAAGCACACTAAACCCTACCTGCTCCATTCTGGCCTTCAAAACTCCACTGCTGTATCAGACAGACAAGCTGGAGCAGCTGTTAACACAACGGGCGTCAGAAACTGAACCACCCAGATTAGGCCTTTTGTGGGAGCTGTTTGGAACAGTGAGTGTTACAGCTCCCCAAATTCCTGAGCTCTTACCCAATCCAGAGCACAAGTCACACCACTGCAGCAAACAGAAACTGAAAACATAACAAATGTAATTTAAAAGTTTCCATGCATTAGTTGGTTGGTATGCACTGGTTGGTTGGTATGCACTGGTTGGTTGGTATGCACTGGTTGGTTGGTATGCATTAGTTGGTTGGTATGCACTGGTTGGTTGGTATGCACTGGTTGGTTGGTATGCATTAGTTGGTTGGTATGCATTAGTTGGTTTGTATGCACTGGTTGGTTGGTATGCACTGGTTGGTTGGTATCCACTGGTTGGTTGGTATGCATTAGTTGGTTGGTATGCACTGGTTGGTTGGTATGCACTGGTTGGTTGGTATGCATTGGTTGGTTGGTATGCACTGGTTGGTTGGTATGCATTAGTTGGTTGGTATGCACTGGTTGGTTGGTATGCACTGGTTGGTTGGTATGCATTAGTTGGTTGGTATGCATTAGTTGGTTGGTATGCACTGGTTGGTTGGTATGCACTGGTTGGTTGGTATGCATTAGTTGGTTGGTATGCATTGGTTGGTTGGTATGCACTGGTTGGTTGGTATGCATTGGTTGGTTGCTATGTACTGGTTGGTTGGTATGCAGCCTAATTAAACATATATCTGTACAGTTGCTGCCTATAGACAGTAACAGTCAGTGATGATGTAATTTTTAATCAGGTTCTAATCACTATTTGTTTACAGCTCCAGCAGTGGGTACATTATTTTTCTCACATTATTCTCCAAATGAAGCTCAGCTTTGCAGTATTTACTCATAAATCACAGCATCATAAAGCAGGAAATGCTGAAACTTCCATCTGAATTTCATATTAAGTCATTGATGAGTTCCAGAAGGGCAGGCGAGAAGAAACTGCAGAGTAAACAGGCCTACGTCCCCCAACCCCCCCCCAAACCCCCACCCCTCAAAGGTCTTAACTTACATAACACCATTATCTCAACCACAGCTGGGAGTTAACTCTGAAGATGTGCTTTCTGAGACTTTGTAATGACCAGCTTTGAAACACGTGATGAGGCACTGATTTTGTCAGTAAACGTGATCATCAGGACCACTACTGGCCATTTAAGGACCCCCGTAATGTCCTTGAACATTAAAAATAGTAATGATTGTGAGTCACCGTGCCCAGTTTGTCCCTGTGATCACCCCCAGAGTGAAGGTTTTATGAGCACACTCTGCTGGTCTCTTAAGCCTTTTGGGAGAACGTTATGGTTCCTGTGATTATCAGAGTCGTCGTCAAAACAGTCGGCCATAACTCTGGGTTGCCAGGTTGGTTTTGAGATGTACCAGGCCAAATAGTTCGTCAGGCCAAATAGTGACCACGGGCAGAGGACAGGGAGGTGCTAGTCTTCACACGTAGAGGAGCAGAGGTGGACAGAGACACAGACAGACACAGCAGGTGTGCTGTCTTTGTAAACACTGTGTCCACTCACTGTCCACTCTATTAGACACTCCTGTCTTGTTGGTCCACTGTGTAGATGTAAAGTCAGAGACGGTAGCTCATCTGTTTCTGCACAGCTCATGTTGATCATACTCAAGTCTTTCAGGACGCTGTGGTCTGGATGGTTTTGATTGGTAGACCAATCTCAGTCCAGCAGTGACACTGAGCTGTTTAACACACCACAAACTAACCTAGTACTTATAATTGGAGATGATTTCCAAATATAAGACCAAGAGGTGTATCAGGGATACAGTTTTCTATCTCCTCAACTTTTCTTCTGTTTTTCAATACTAGTTCTATGTAGAGGTGCAGCATAACTTTTTTAGTACATGCAGCATCGATTAGCACGAGGACTGAAGTGTGTCGGGCTCTGTTCTTCTCTTTTTAGATCATTTTGGTCTCAAACTGATGCTGAAAATGCTAAAGCTCAACTTTATTTTGAGTCCCTGTCACTGAGTTAAAGTAACTAGGTGTTACTCACCTCTGGTAGGTGGCCAGTGAGACTACACGTATATTCTAAAGTTCACACAATCCCACTTAATCCTCAGTCTGTACTTCTCGTGCTTTGGAATGAAACGTGCAGGCCAAGCGTCCTTAAAAGGGCTACTTCAGTGAATCGGTCCACATTCAGCCAGCTTCGCGTGAATCTCTACCTCACAAGCACAGTGAATATGTGGGTTTCAAGGCTGAGGTCCATTTCATCAAAACAAACATCTCCCTGATGTGATCTCTCCCTGCAGGCAAACACGAGGAGCGGCGGGACGAGCACGGCTTTGTGTCCAGATCCTTCACCAGGAAGTACACGTAAGTACAGTAGTCGGAGTATCGTAATACCATCCTACTCTCTGTGCATACACCATGTGGTATGAATAAACAATTAAATCAAACATACTTCAAAAAATGATCTCCAATAGTAAAGCAAGCATTGGCAACATTTAGTGGGTAACACTGTTGACCTCCTAGATGAGCAGACCATGCTATAGCAATAAGACTTCTTGGGCAAGACTCTGAACATCACATTAGACTACATTAGCACCTAAACCAGTCTACAGAGTTATAAAGCTTATAGTAAATGCAAGAGGGAGAAACTCTCTCCCACAGAAACCAGTTTTCTCAGCTGCCAGAAACACCTCTTTTCTCTGTTGCAAGATGATGTCATCTTGTAACGTAGTCCTTATTGGTTGGATGTAAGAGTGGAACATACAGCCAGGATGCTGCTCTGGCACAGTGTGCAAGCTGACCAATCAGAGCAGGAGTGTGTCAGACGTACAGTATCAGAATAAATGCTGTCTTGGAAAACATGTAAATCTGTTCTAGTAGACCCCAAAAATAAAAGTATAAACACTGAAGATGAGAAGAAGATGATCTTCATCTACTGCTGTTTTTCAGCCACCTTGATTCGTCCTCATTGAATATTTGGCACATGTTTTGATTCCCTGGCCTGTGACTAAATAACGCAGCCTGGCAGCTAATCCTCTATTCACTCCGGCAGAACATTCCAGAAGCCCTTTCCCCGGCTCTCCCCACCGCCAGCACACAGCTCTGCTCTCTATTCTCTCTTATCTGAGTCCCAGACCTGCAAATCTCCAGAAACAGCCTCACGGCAGAGCGAGAGCCCAGCAGAACGTTCTCTCTTTTTCCTTTATTCCTCTCTCTTCTGCTTCAGATCAGAGCCTTTCCCTCAACTGCCTTCTTTTGTCTCTCTGTTTCTTGCTCTCTCTGTGTCTCTCTCCACTCTTTCTGTGCTTCCCTGTCTCAGACAAATGCACACCACCGCTGTGCTTTGTCGCCACCAAGAGGAGGGCTCTGTCCTGAGGCCCGCAGAGCAGACTGACTGTTACTATTTGATTTCACTTTAGTGTTAAATGATTACAGAGCCATTAGATGAGGCCACAGCAGCTATTACTGTTTCCTAACCATATTATACCTTAAGGTGCATCTAAATATGTTGCGAAAACGACTCCAGCAGCAGTACTGCAGTTCCATTACAGCACATCAGCACAATGTTCTGCAAGCCAGATGAGATCGATAGCGTCTCTTCAGGCCCAATAATGCCTCCTGCAGCGTTCCTCCCGCCCAGCCCTGGACATTCTTCACCTCCAAGACACCTGATTTAGCTCAGCTAGCTGGTTGCTCAAATCCAAATTCCACCTCATTTTCTTATTCACTACCTCTCCACCTCAGGACTCCAGTTTGTGAATTCAGTTAAAAAAGTACAGAGTGTAACATTAAATTTCAACAATGTTTCAAGATACTTAATAATTAAATAGTTAACATGTCAGCAAAGCCATTCAGAGCAGGTTGGTGTGAAATGCTTTGTTGTGGAGAAACAAAATTGTTCACAGTGGTGGTGATACCCTTACAGAAAATAAGTATACTTAAAGTTAATTTTATAAAATAAACTTGAGTAAAGTTGAAGTATATTTTCCAAGTATACTTTATGTAGTTACTATACTAATATCATTGTACTAGTAGTACACTTGTATATGTACTATTTTAATTCTTCTTGGGACTAAATTGGCCCACTTTTTAGTTTACGAAAGTATATTTTTATGTACATTTTAAGTGTAAGAGTAGTAAATACTTCAAGTACACAACTAGTTTACATCTTTTGTGCTGCATCTACACTAAAAGTAAACTTATGGGTTTGATGTTAGTTTACTAGTTTGTTAATTCATCTTTAAAAGTATACGTGTTTCCTTAAAGTTTCTTTTAGTACTTTAAAGTATATGACTAGGTTTAAGGTTTTTTTTTCTATTTTAACATTTATTTACTTACTAGTGGACACACATAAAATGAACAAGACATACGCAGATTAAGAAACATTTGTATCTTTATAAATCTTTATAAATCAAAATTTCAAAGAAGTATCGTACTGGATGCCTTTTTGTGCAGGGCAAGAATACTTACTTATACTTTTCTTAAGTATATCTCAACCAAAGATGAAGTACAAGTAGAGGCTGAATATACTTAGACTGTTCTATATACTTTTCAGTATAACCCAAGTACACTTAAGTATAACTGTGTTTAGGATATCAATGAGAAGTACATAAAAAGTAAACTGAAAGCATACTCACTTATTCTTTAGTTTAAAAGAAGTATACTAATGGCACACTATAAACTTATTTTTTGTTAAGGTAGGAACCAGACGTCCTTCATAGGAAGTGTGAGACATTGCTTGTATCTTGTATTGCTTGTATGTTGTACTTCAATAATTTTATTTGAATCCATTTATGGTGGAGGGATATAAGAAGGGTGCTTTCAGACAGAATAGTCCCCAAAGAAACTTCAGATCTTCCACTATATTACTATCACCAACATTACATACAAGACCCCTGCATCCCATATCCACCACTGTAAAGAAATTAAAGACTTCAAGTTTCTTTGCAAATCTATGATTCACAACAAACCACTCTGAATGACTCTGAATGATTTAGTTCTTGGGCAAGACTCTAAACATTACATTAGACTACATTAGCATGTAAACCAGTCTGCAGAGTTATAAAGTTATATAGTAAATGCCAGAGGGAGGAACTCTCTCCCACAGAAAGTTTTCTCAGCTGCCAGAAACACTTCTTTGGAATTTCTAGCTCTTTTGTCTGTTGCAAGATGATGTAATCTTGTAACACAGTCCTTATTAGTCAGATGTAGGGTTGCAACATACAGCCAGGATGCTGCTTTGGCAGTTCACCAATCAAAACACAGTGTGCAAGCTGACCAATCAGAGCACATTTAAAAAGAACTCCCCCCATCTGTGAATAAATTTGAGGCTGCAAGTTTCTTTGCAAACCAGAGATTCACATTAAATCACTTTAAATGACTCTGCTTACATCTCAGTCACTGAATTATAGGGATATTTTGAAAAATTGGTGGAATTCTCCCTTAACTCTATAACAGTCACTAGACTAACAGACTGCTCAGTTATTAGGGTTTCAAATGAGTTTGCTAGAAATGGTGTGTCTGTGTACTGTTCATAATTACTTCCGATGCAACTGGCGTGTTTACTGCATGTTAACTTCCATAAAGACTAGAACTATACAAGCCCTGCATAGCTCCAGCCTAACAGAATCCTTGTTCTGTTCTCCAGCCTGCCCCCTGGTGCTGACGTGGAGAAGGTCAGCTCCTCTCTGTCCCCTGAAGGCGTCCTGACGGTGGAGGCGCCGCTGCCCAAACCTGCCATCCAGTCCTCTGAGATCACAATCCCAGTAAACACGAGCGCCAGTACAGCCAAGTGATGGAGAAGAAGGAGAAGTCTTTTAATCAACACCTTTAGATAGATGAGATGTGCACACACAGTTTTAACTGTACTCAGTAGAAAGGTACACATACACTGACGCTTGGACGTTGCTTCTTAAAGGAATACTCCTATCTGCTGTTTGATACGTCTGTAGCAGACATTTGACTAATATGGACAATAGCGTCTCTAATTAAAAAAAATAACTGTGTTTAAAGTATTTTGGGTTTCTGTTGTCAACAGGAAATGTACTGAAGTTATTGTCTGTGATAATCAGCCATACGCTACAGATTCAGCAGACAGAGATTAGGCTGAAAAACTAGAGTATTCCTTTAAGTATAAGACAGTAGCAAAGCTCTGATATTCTTTGTGGCCATTGCATGCTCTAGTGTCTGCTCTTCTAATGCACGCTATAGGAAATACTTGCAGATGTGTTAATGGAGGTAGATAGCTTTAACAGAATGGTTCGAAAAATCACATTTACACCATTTTCACCATTTTCTACTGGCGCATCAGCTAAGACAATGTGAATGTAGCTAAGAAACATCAGAAGCCTGTAAACACAGCCCAACATTCTAGCTGAAACTGCACTGAGGGCTTCATTAAGAAGTGTTTGTTCATGTGGTTTAGGATTATTGTAATGTATCCATATGCATGCATGATGTACTGAAACCACATTCAAGTCTGACATTAATAGAGAACTGGTTGTGGTTAGAGAACTTACAGAAAAGATTTGGGTGACTATTGATTCCTATTGATTTTTGTTTGTTAGCAATGTTAGCCTCACTGCTAAATGGAAGAAGCTAAATTTTGGACACCAATCATGTCTTGGCTGACTGACTAGATCTACAGTGAGGGGAAAATTGTGTAAACTTGGTTTCACAGAACTATTCCTTTAACTTGGACGGCGTTCTTGCCCCTATTATGCCTGATCATTATTCCTGCTCCTTGTAATGAACCCAGTCTGGCTACAGACACACATCTGCATCATCACCATATATTGGTTCTGGGGTAATTATATAGTTCATTTGAATAATGGAGCATGTACACAGTGTCTTTTCAAACCAGCTCACTAACTAAGGGCTTCAGTGTCTCCTTCTTTCTGGTTCTCTCGCACGCATATAAACACATTAGCAATTAGGCAGCATTACACCGAGACCACCTTGACACCACTCACCTTATAAAGGGGTTATTTCCCTCCTTTCAGCACATGAGAAGACTACGGTGCAGTGAAGGCCTGTTAGCATCTGTGTTGGGCCATAACTGTATGCGATCAGGCAATCAACTCTGTCATTGCTTGATCTGCCTCAGACTGATGTACTCTTAGGTTTAGAGGATAGCAGTTTTACTTGTGCTAGCTTTTGCGAGAGCTCTTCGATCTTTTCAATAAACTTTTTAACTTCTTTAACGTTCTGACTCGTTATTTACATTAGAGCACTTTACGATGTGATATCACTGAACCAGTTTAAGAGTTTATCCTTTCAAACTTCAAAATTAAAATCTTAAATTATGAACAACATGTGAAGAAATAGCAGTTTTGATGGTATGACGAAGAAGATAGCACTGAAGAAAGCATGCCAACCAGCTAGCTCCAGCCCACCCTGTCTCGTAATACCACTTTGTACCAGAAGAGGCGATGGTGAGTCAATGTAGTGTCAAGTGCCTCTTTAATCCCCACAAGAAGAAGTAGGCTTGCTGTTGGCAAGAAAACACACTCGAAAGCAAAGAAACATATTTGGGGGAAATAGCATTGGTTCTGGTTTCAACCACTGGAGATGCTCTTGAAGAGTAAAGGGTTAAGATTAGATGATGATTTCACAACGTTTCTTCTAGACTGGTAAGTAAATGGGGTGAAGAGGGAGAAGGGACTGCTTGGAGTATGAGTTAATGAGATAATGTCATCTTCCATATTGCTCCTTTAAATAGCTCCTTTAAATGTTTTTAAAAAATAAACAAAAAATACTATTGTATTATTAAATGGAAATGTAGGGTTGAGGTTTAGAACATACACTCCCCAATCGAAAGTGATCTATAAATAATGATTTGGAAAATATTTAGTCTGTCTGTTGATGCCTTGAGTTTAAATAGACCAGAACTTGTAAATATCTAAAGTCTGACTGCTTAACTGAGGTTTAAATATTTTTGTTTTTTTTTATTGTGGGATTCGCAGTTTGGGGTACAGCCTGCACTCAGACCTGAGTGTAAACACTACACATAACCAAAACTGCCCACTGGCAAGTTGCACAAACTGCATATCCAACCGTACAGCAGCTACAGGGGGAGTGTTTCTGATAAACTGGCCAAAGTAGTCAGTATTTAGCAGCGCAGTTCTATTGTGCGTCTGTTTCCAGTGTCCGGTCTCAAGGCGCTCTGTACAGTGCGGCTGAAGCGAGTGTCTTAATGCAGAGATGAGCTGAGGCTGTTCCTTTAATAAGTAATGGACATTTCAAAACTTTAAAAATGATTTCCAATGAATTATTCATAGTAGGGAGGAAGGGGGCCGCACACGAACTCTTTCTTTGTATACTGAATGCACGCAATCGATTCTCTGACACGTTATTTCTGGAGGAACTTTTGTGGTTACTTGTGGGCTCGAAAACAATGCCCTGTCATCCTTGTAAGGCCATAACGGCTTTGATCACTTAGTTTGTTGGTCCCCTGCCTGTTATAAAGACTTACACAATTACAGCACCACTCCGAGACCTGATACAGAGCTATAGTCCCAGACTCAGTCACACAACTGGCATGAGAGAGACAGAGAGAGAGAGAGAGAGAGAGAGAGACAGAAAGATAGAAAAAGAGAAAGAGGGGACAGAGAGAGAGAGATAAGGGAGGCAGAGAGATAGAGGGACAGGAAGAAATAGAGAAAGGCAGAGAAAGAGAGAGATGGAGAGAGAGACAGAAAAAGGCAGAGAGAGAGAGAGAGAATGGCAGAGAAAGAAAGAGATGGGGGAGAGAGAGAGGGAGGCAGAGAAAGAAAGAGATGGGGAGAGAGAGAGGGAGGCCGAGAAAGAAAGAGATGGGGAGAGAGAGAGAGGGAGGCAGAGAAAGAAAGAGATGGGGAGAGAGAGAGGGAGGCAGAGAAAGAAAGAGATGGGGAGAGAGAGGGAGGCAGAGAAAGAAAGAGATAGGGGAGAGAGAGAGGAAGGCAGAGAAAGAGATGGGGAGAGAGAGAGGGAGGCCAAGAAAGAAAGAGATGGGGAGAGAGGGAGGCCGAGAAAGAAAGAGATGGGGAGAGAGAGAGGGAGGCCGAGAAAGAAAGAGATGGGGAGAGAGAGGGAGGCAGAGAAAGAAAGAGATGGGGAGAGAGAGAGGGAGGCAGAGAAAGAAAGAGAGAGAGAGGGAGGCAGAGAAAGAAAGAGATGGGGAGAGATAGAGAGAGATGGGGAAAGAGAGAGGGAAAGGCAGAGAAAGAAAGATTGGGAGAGAGAGAAAAGGCAGAGAAAGAGAAATGCAGAGAAAAAGAGAGATTGGGAGAGAGAGAAAGGCAGAGAAAGAGAGGGATGGGGCAAGAGAGAGAGAAATGCAGAGAAAGAGAGAGCAAGAGAGAAAGAGAGAGAGAGAGAGAGAGAGAGAGAGAGACTATGAGCAGGACACGAATGCAGTGAGCAGTGTGCTGTGTGAATGGGAGGAGCTATGGCCTCCTTTTCTGGGCGCTGTACCAGAATGAACGCTGGAGTAATGGAGTTCTGTGGGAGCAGGACGGTTCAGGAGTGGATAGGTTTAAAAAACATGAATACAGGATCTGAGAGGGTTCCATTTAAGTTCTGGGAAAAGAGGCCTCACTTGGCTTCTACACGGTTACCCTGTCAGAACCTGCTTGGGCATTGGTGTCCATCTTCTTCTATCTGACTATTCACGATGACTCAGCCTTTAACCACAGGTTTCACAAAATGTACCTCAGTCTTCATATCTAGTCTGACTTCTTTATAACTTACACCAGCTACGCCATTCACTAGCTAGGCCTCCCCCGGTCACATGATGCTACTGAACTGGGAGCAACATCAAACCAAGCTGTTAGTAAATCAGCTAACAACTCAACACACTTGGAGGAGGACACCATCACCTCACAAAGACATGCATGGTGTCTAGCCACCTCGGATCTTCTGACAGTTAGGCTAACGCTTAGATGTTTACATCATTCTGGTGTCCTCAAAGAAGCACATTAAAAACAGTGAACGAAAACCAAAGAAAACCACGTACAAATCTGACGTGTCGGTATAGCAACATCACTTCCAATTCAATCACTGTCCATTTCTGACACATGTGACATCATCGGTCTCCTGCATTCAAAGGAAATTCGCTGTAGAGCAGATCGCCTTATTTCGGTTCAGCCTTTGTGGTGTATATGTGTCCTACAAAGGATGCAGCCCCTGAATTGGGACACAGATTATCAGCTGTGAAGAAATGAGAAGCTGTAGCTGCAGACCTGAGGAGCCAATCAGATCGCAGAACTCTAGCTCCAACCAGGAGACCAATGATGTCACACCTGGTAGAAATGGAGAATGATTGATCGGGCAGCAACTGAATTGGTGGTTTGCTCTTCCCGGATGTAATGTTTCTGAGAGTTGAATCTAAATTTGATGAACTGAATTTGATTACTTTGAAAACAAATTTAAATTATACAAGTTCAGACAGACGTAGTTCAACATCAGACCTTCATATTTTTTTCATATCAAGAAAAAAGAATTTGGATTAAAACAATTCTAATTTAAATAATTCCATACATTGTATTGCTTTGGCGGCGAGCTGGCGTTGGTTCCCAGCACTGACCTGTTAGTGTTTAGTATATATCTGGGACATCTATAGTCAGTCTGGCACTCTGACATGTATGTGTTTGGCGTACATCTGTTTCCATGGTGACAGGTGGGCCTGGACAGTGAAACGTGGACAGCATGCGAGCTTGTGTGAAGCATCTGTGGAGGAGGAGTGGTGTTGCTATTCTTAGGCCTCTGATCAGGTGGAGTAGTCCTCAGCGTAGGAAAGTGGAGGGAGGCTTCGGCTCGGGGCTGAACTGGATGTGTCAGCCATACGTTCTGTTTTTAGAGGCTAAATCCATTAGCTGTGTGGTTTCCCGCCCGTGGGGACGTCTGAGGCAGTGAAGCATCTGTGTGCGTGCTTGGACGTGCTGGCATGTGAGAGTGTGTGCACGTATGTATTTACCTCTTTGTGGGGACCCGGGATGATGGACATTTTGGGGCCAGTTTTGACCAAATTTTGTTTGAATAAGAAAAAAAAATGTTTTTTGCGAAAAGAGGTTCAGCTCAGTTTTCTTACTTCAGCGTTCAGCTCACTGACACAAAATAATAAGGCAGGAAAATACAAACGTGTGTGAATGTTTTTATTCATTCAGCAACACAACCCTAGCTCTACTACACACTTGCACTCATTCTCTCTCTCTCTCTCTCTCTTTCTCTCTCCCTCTCTCTCTCCCTCTCTCTCTCTCTCTCTCTCTCTCTCTCCCCTTTCTCTCTCCCTCTCTCTCCCTCTCTCTCTCTCTTTTTCTCTCTCTCTCTCTTTTTCTCTCTCTCTCTCTTTCTCTCTCTCTTTCTCTCTCTCTTTCTCTCTCTCTCTCTCCCCTTTCCCTCTCCCTCTCTCTCTCTCCCCTTTCTCTCTTTCTCTCTCTCTTGCTCTCTCTCCCCTTTCTCTCTCCCCTTTCTCTCTTTCTCTCTCCATCTGCATGAGCCTGCTATTCATAGTAAGGTTTTCCATGTCCTGCATTTCCGGTATGTTCCATGGCAGTAGTGGAAATCTGATGACCTGTGTGTGTGTGCATGTGTGTGTGTGTGTGTGTGTGTGTGTGTGAGAGAGAGAGAGAGAGAGAGAGAGAGAGAGAGAGAGAGAGAACCTGTTACAGGAGAACACACTGACTGATGCTTCTCTAAAGGTCCACTCTATTAGAATCTCCTACTTTGCTGGTCCAGCATGTAGATGCAAAGTCAGAGACAGTAGCTCATCTACAGTGTATTCTCTTGTCCTTCATCAGTGGTCACAGGCTGCTGCCCACAGGACACTGTTGGCTGGATGTTCCTGGTTGGTGGATTATTCTCAGTCCAGCAGTGACACTGAGGTGAATGGTTACTCATTTCTCAAACTGTGAACAGGAGAGGTCTAGGTTCATGTAGAAGACTGATTCCAGAAGAAGCACTCGTAAACCAAACATTTCAAAGTTTGGTACTGAACTCAGAATGTTTTCTCTAGTGAAGAGGGAGAAGGAGGGACTGTGGATGTCCTTGTTTCCTCCAATAGCGGAAGGACACCACAGCTTTCTGGTGATATGCTGCCCCCTATTTGTTTAGAGTATGAATTTGTGATTGTAAGGATTTGAGGTGTTGAACCCGTTAAGAGATTCAGGGAATCTGTAAATCTCTGCACACACAGGCCAAGGACCAAAAGCTCAAGTGAATGCCTGTAACCCGTCAACCCATCAGATCAGCCCTGCACTTCCTTAAACATGCCTTTATGTACAATATGAACATTACACAGTATTACAGAACAGTTCTGATTTTAAATAAACAACACAACCATGTTTCTATTGCAGCCCTAAACCATAGCATAGAGTTCCTGTCCAAAGAAAAACAAGCATCTTTAAAATGATAGATTTGCAAGAGAGGCCAAAAACGTTCTTAACTTTCAATTTAGGTTAATGGAATGCTGTTTGGTTCAAAGCAGCTTTCAATTATAACACAATATAAATAACAAATTATGTAGAACTAAAAATTCATTGGACCATGTGGGAGTGTTGATGCTAGATTTTCTTTGCTGATCTGATTTCAGTCTACTGCATCTTTTCATGATGATTTGTGTTCATATCTGGGTCATTAAACTGGGCCCAGACAGAATTCCAAGCATGCCAGAAGGTGTACAGTACAGTGGATCCCCAACTGCTTAAGACTTTCAGCACTTGGAACTTTCTCTCCTTCATTCAGGCTTAGGAAATCCATGAGTCACCATTTGCTTTCCCCCCCTCTAATGCCTGGTTAAATTATTCATCTACCCAGGCCTCCTTTCACTCACCCATCCATCCATCCATTCTCTCCCTTACCAGCTGGCCGGTGCTGAGCCAAAGAGCGGCCTCGTCTCTGCACCATGTGTAGCTGTCAGCCAAGGTTTTGACGGGAAGGCATACTCACACACTCTCACTCAGCTGTCAGGCATAAAGTAGGGCAGCTCTCAGAAGACTCACATTAGTGTCATCTAAGAAGGGAGTTCCGCAGGACAGAGAGAGGAAGCTTCTCCTCTCCTTATGTCTGTCTCTCTCTGACGGTTACCCCAAAATATTGGGGTTGCTTTGCAAAATTTAAAAACTGGAATTTTATTATTTTTCCTTTTTAGCTAAGTCTAAATATGTACCTACAAATGTAAACTTCAAGCACCTTAAACACACATGAAAGCACCATCCCTGGTATGAGGAGCACATTTGGAGCCTATTTGGTGAAGATATGACACGTTCTTCAAATGAGGAGCTGTCCACAGTGACAGACAGCTCTCTGGGAAGTGAGCAGATGTGCCTCAGTCAGTGGCTGCTGCTCTGAATCATGGGGTCACTTTCAGACTGGATAGCTGGCTGATGGTATAAATTCATGCCCATCGGTTTTAATGTCATATGGTCACCAGGTCCCACTTTATATAGACTTTCTATATCCCTATATAAGCTACAGTTCATTAAATAATTAACCAACCATCTGGTGGAAAGGGATTGATTCTCAGAGTAGAGCTATGACCGAGGTCAGTATTAAAGATGTTTAATGAAAAACTGTACTTATACTGTCAAAGAAGAGTTCAGTACACAGAGCTGACACACCGTAAACTTCAAACACTGTTGTTCCTGATACGTAACAGTCTTGATTTATTAATATTCGCAGCGCCAAATTTTAAATACAATGACAACAAAGAAACAACAACAAAAACAGCTGACGACCTGTAGCAATCTATCACTCCAGGCTGTGCAGAAGACCTCCCCAGCGAGCTTCTTAATCGAATGCTTTGTTCCTTCTTAAATACTACAATTTGTGCCGGTGCCTGAATGTAACTGTAGCATCAGTTAAGGTGGACTGGAAAATTAATAAAACAAGCTGGTGAAGAGGAACTTATCAAGATCCTGGACGACTTTAATTCTGAGTTGTTGCTCTGAGCATTTAATTCCAGACGGTTTATCAAACTGTGGACAATATCGTGCAGCTCCAAGCAGTGTTTGACACTGAAGAGACTGAGGAGCATCACAAGCCCAACAGTAACCGTAAGTAGCAGCCATGCTGAGTTTATCACTGTTTGTTACATAATAGCAAGCAAGTATCTAATGATAGTATATCTAACTAAACAGTACGAGGACCGGGTTTATTTATACAGAGGCTAATTTTACTCCTGTCTGTTTCTATTTTTGACATGTTGCTTTTGTGTGATCATCACAGTATCTCACTGTAAACCAGCCAATCAGCGCAGAGCTCATTAAATTATTCCTGAGCTCGCCAAAAAAGGGAAACAGCTTATTTAATCTAGAACCAAATCACAGGGTATGTAGGCATCTGAGCATTTTTCATTGTGACCAAAGTCACATACCATATGTGCAGACATGCAGTCTGTGATATCTTTAACGTTTATGCAGCAGACAAATATCTCGAGCGTGTTTGGTTATCCGGTATCCGCATATATGTATAATGAATATATATGTGAATTCATCACTAACATACAATTTTACATTTACATTCAAAATATTTTATATCTTTTTTTTATAGTTTTCTTTAAGAATATGGCCTTTTTTACTGCTGTTGAGGATCTAACTCAAATATTACGATATTACCATTTCTGAACATCAAATCTTTGCCATGCTCAAATGTGTATCCGCTTTTTATTAACCTGTTAAATTCCATTAGTACATACTAAGGATTATTACTCACATGAATAACTATTTACATGAAATACAATAGAACCTGTTGTCTAGCAGTTCTGCGGACACATATATGCATTGGAATAATAATAATAATAATAATAATAATAATAATAATAAATGTGCCCTTTAGCTTAGCTTAGCTTTTGCCTGATCATACAAAGTGTGTACTGTTATGGTAAGGGACATGATAACGAGTAAACAGCTTGATAACTTGATGTTTTTACATTCTTGATAGAACACAGAGCACAGCGAGCACAACATATTCATCCCTCATCCTATGGAGTGAAGTTCAGCTATGAGAGATGTGAACCCCTCAGAGAGAACTCAACCAGTCAGCCTGTGAGCTTGATTTGTGGCATATGGAGGGCATCTGGTCACTGCTGCTGGCAGTCACTGTGTGTGTGTGTGTGTGTGTGTGTGTGTGTGGTATCCGAATGAGAATTTCATCAGTTTGTGTGCTCAGGCATACGTACACACGCAGACTGTACATGTATAGAGCTACACTGGTGGAGTAAGACATGTCCCTCCCTGAAGGCAGTGAGATAACTCCCTCAGACAAACAGAGGCTAATGACAGCATTAACTGGTCATAGCAGACTTTCTATACAGCCGGCCGATATTCCACCAGCAAGAAATCCTGCTTTGTAAAATAGCCACAAATCCACAGTAGTGACTGGAAGCATTTGTTTGATAAGTAAGAACGTTGCAAACAAGTTACATGTGTTAATGATCTTAAAATAATCTGCTAAGATAAGAAAAACAAGTAAACAGGTGCTGTCTAGAAACCTGACTACAGTGCCAACTGATCAATCAGTGTTGAGTTTACATGGCTGGCCAAATGACATATTCTGCAAATAACAGTTTGATCTATACTTTGTGACCCTAAACTCTCATCTCAATCCTAGTCATTAATCTTAGACATCTAATCAATGGTGTGTAAAAGAAGTCTGGCAGCTGTTCAGCATTTGAAGGGACCTCTATGTCTGGAACCATTGCATCAAGGCCCTGCAGGCATCTGACCACACCAGGGCAGTGATGTAACTGATGCCAGAATCCAAAATCCTGTGTAAGTACTGAACTGGCCAACCAAAATTAGGTTAGATCAATGGACATCCAGATGTATGATCACCCAATGTCTTTAGGCCTTACAGTACCTGCTCTAATAGTGGCACTGCAGGTTTACATGCTTCAGGGCCTCTAAAGCCATATTCCTTAAAACGGGGTATTTAACTTGGGGTCTGTTTCCACAAGAGTGATAGCAGATTCTTCCTTAAATGTATTATCAGTAGATATTATGCAGTGGTCCAAAGGTCCTACAACTAGGGTTATGCGATACTGACAAAAATAATAATTATAATTTATAATAATAATTTTGTTGATAACGATAATAAACAATATTTTGCATTAATTAAAAAATGTGCTTGTAAGTCATCAGACAAAGGCACTTTTTAGTGACTCCGCTAAAGTTTGAGTATGTGTTTTGCCAGACACCCTAGCTGGTTTAGGTCTGTCTTGGACTGTGGGCTCCCAAAGCTCTTCATACTCCTCACACTCTCTTCATACTCCTCATACTCTCTTCATACTCCTTAAACTCTCTTCATACTCCTCATACTCTCTTCATACTCCTCATACTTTCTTCATACTCCTCATACTCTCTTCATACTCCTTACACTCTCGTCATACTCCTCATACTCTCTTCATACTCCTCATACTCTCTTCATACTCCTCATACTCTCTTCATACCCCTCATACTCTCTTCATACTCCTCACACTTTCTTCATACTCCTCTTACTCTCTCTTTATACTCCTCACACTCTGTTCCTACTCCTCATACTCTCTTTATAATCCTCATACTTTCTTCATACTCCTCATACTCTCTTCATACTCCTCATACTCTCTTCATACTCCTCATACTCTCTTCATACTCTCTTCATACTCCTCATACTCTCTTCATACTCATACTCTCTTTATACTCCTCATACTCTGTTCATACTCCTCATACTCTCTTCATACTCCTCTTACTCTGTTCATACTCCTCATACTCTCTTCATATTCCTCATACTCTCTTCACACTCTCTTCATACTCCTCATACTCTGTTCATACTCCTCATACTCTCTTCATACTCATACTCTCTTCATACTCCTCATACTCTGTTCATACTCTTCACACTCTCTTCATACTCCTCATACTCTGTTCATACTCTTCACACTCTCTTCATATTCCTCATACTCTCTTCATACTCCTCATACTCTCTTCATACTCCTCATACTCTGTTCATACTCCTCATACTCTCTTCATACTCCTCATACTCTCTTCATACTCCTCATACTCAGGTGTACTGTTGTGATCATCTCCACTGTGCAGAGCTGACAGAGTACCACACTGTTGTGTTTCTGTATGAAACACTCCCACAACTTTAGATACACGTGAGAGATTCTTTGTAGCTGCAGCTTGCGCTCAGGATAAATCCATGCTTTCAGTAGACGCGGCCATCTTTGCATTGCAATGACGCACGTTATGCTAATCGACGTGTTGCCCCAGCCCTAGCTGTTCTAAACTGCTAATGCTATTTTATCAGTGGCCGAATTTCTGAATCACTGTGATCCTTATAAACTTTACAGAAAGGAAAGAGATTTTTCTCTAGGCTACAACTCTTCTTTCTATCAAAAATAGCCCTTAAAACTGGGTTACTGTTCGTTTACCTTTATTTTTGCAGATGCAGGTGAGGGGGGTCCTCATTTAAAGTGAACTCAGCAAGCAAGCGCAGTAGAATAGTGACCCGTTTAAGACACACTCTGGTGTGCATGTACAGGTGTGGGTGGCTGTGAACAGTACAGAAACCTACACATAATGGTAATGATGTGTGCCATCGCCTTATAGCGTATTACTGCTGCTATGGCAACCACTGGAAGACCCTCTGAGGGTTTAAGCGTACTGTAATTAGCTTTAAGTTATGCCTCTGGATTCCGTATGAGATTATATAAAATGTCAAGACAAGCACTCGCTGGCATATACATCAAAAGCCCTGACAATGAAATGCATGTCTTTGTACTTTATAGTACATACGTGTATTTCCATCCAACTTCAGTGGGCTGCAGAACAAGGGTCCCACTTACTGGGCCATTAGCAGAACATACATCCTACAAATACTCTTTGCTCAGAAAATGCCAGAGACAAAAGATCACATCTTTGATGTTGTCATAGTAACCTAGTCATTGCTCCATAAAGCTGTTCGGCATTCCCGTCACACATTCAGGTTCAGGCTTTTTTGAACAGGCTAGGTAGAACATGCAGCGCTCTCTGTAGGGTTGGATGGTGTAGATGTGGAGATTTTAGGCTAACACTAGTTTGAAAGTCCAATGTACACTTTTAAGGAGATACTTCTTCAAGAGTAGAATGTAGGGTGTATGGTTCTGAACAGAACCTTTAGAAAATGGTTCTATTGTAACACCAAAAATGGTTTTAATATTGTTACAAGCTCAACATCATAACAATATCAGAACCCTTTTAAAAAAACAGTCCATACAGAACCATTTAACCATGCAAAGAACCATTTAAGCAAAAAATATTCTCACGGTTCTTAATCCAAACATTCCCTTCACTAAAGAACCCTTAAGGAACCATGTTTCCTGTGCAATGTTCTCTCATGTTGTCATTATCTTGTATTAAACTAAATGTTTAGTTCAATACAACTAACCCTTCAGTGGTAACAGCTTTTATTAAATATAATGCTTAAGTGTAACCTTGCCTCAAACCCAAAAGCCAACCCTAACTCTAAACCCAATCCTAATCCCAACTTCAGCTCAGCCTAACACTGATGGTAAGAAATGGACAGTCTATAGATTGACCAGACAATTTAAGCATCTGTAGATCATCTACTTAGGGAGAGAACGCTTGAAATGAAATGTGACGCAAAATAGTGTAACTGGCACTTTTTTTTTAGTGTATGAATTCTATCCTTTCTCAATAGCATATGTGATAAACTGTGTCTAATAGAATTAATTCAAGATCACTGGACATACGGCTACCAGACAATGCTGTTGTAGGTGGCATAGCAGATGTGAGTGGCCTGGAAAGGAACATCCCTTAACTGGACTCAAAGTTGGTCATCAAGGAAGTCAACAGAGGAGGTCTAGATGGTGAATAGTAGTGAGAATGCCAGGGTTGTGGTGAGTACCTGCTGGCAGAGTGGTGTTGTTGACCAGGGCCTTCGCGCAATACTTTGGGGAGATAACACTGGTTGTCCAGGCAGCTGAGATGATGCTTGGGCATCAACCATAGTCAGGAAAGTGGATCCAAAGCACATTTAATGGCGGTTCTAAATTATTATATAATTGTACAGATGCGTCTCAGTTTGGAATCTCAAATCAGATTTCAAAATTTCTTCAATTCACTCGCAACGACAATGTCAGATCCAGAGTGGAGGAAGTGCTGGGATTTGCTTCATAGTTAATAATGCCTACGACATTAAAACATCAATCCATGCAGATAGGTTAGTGAAGTCTGGAAAAACAAATTCAATCTTATTACTTGGAGCTAACAGTGCAGACAATAGTCTCCAAATATCTGATCTACGACATAAATATTAGCCTAAATATTCACAACTGGGAAGCAATCTAGCTAATCAGGCAATCTTCCAGATTTAGGTTTGTATTTCATTATCAATTCACTTGCTTATTGTGATTTAAATGGAAATGGAGTCAGCTAAATTTCATAATCCTGGCAGGTGTTATTATGAACATGTGGATTAAAGACAAATATATACAAAGATTTAATAATAGTCCTTAAAAAGGCGAGTCACTTGACCAGAGTGGTGGTCAAGAATAGAGCAGCAGTAATGTGATACTGTGAAAATGTTATGATATTGAATTTGTATCAATAACTCTATTCAGTTATATTCTCCTGTGTTATTTTGTCCATACTGTCTGGAGAGTCCAGGGCATTACCTGCGTCCTTTGTGCTTCATCAAGGCCTTTTTTCCCCTGAGCCTTCAATCTGACACTAACAACCCCCGCCCTCCCCCAACTGAATCAATATCTGCTGGTGCTGTGAGAACAAGCCTAATTTGCTTACATCTGCCCTACTGACTCCATTCTACTCAGGCAAATTGCAGGCTTGACTTTGGGCCGGCGCTGGCTGCGTATCCGGAACGTTCCGCCATCTTGTGCAGAACCCCAAGGGTAATTCATCCTCTGATTCAGCACGCTGGCTTGTTTTTTTGTCACTCAAAGGAAATTCAAGCTTTCTTCTCCTAGCCTCCATGTCTTAGGCAGTGGGTTGCTCTAGAACTAAGGTAACGGTGGGTAATGTAGGTAGTGTTTGCCCCATTTGTCCTGCTTTCTCTACGCCGAGCCTCAAACTACACACGGGTCCAAGACTTCTAGCTATTAGGGGTGTGCCATATCGTATCGTACACAATAATATCACCAACATTTTTGAATATGGTGAACGATATTATACCCTGAAATATCGTGCCATATCACCCATCCCTAATTATCACATCAGGTACTACTTTTACTGTTTTTAGCAAAAGATAAATTCACACTTTTCTTATTTCCCATTATATATCTACTAGAGACAGAGTTTATCTGTCCAGTATCATTCATTTTACTTCAGTTCTGGATATATGGAGATATTTGGAGTGCATTATTTAGTATCATGACATTCAGGATCATTGACTTCTGTTACAATCTGATGAAAATTCTTGTATTTTTTTATATCTCAGTTAGGGGTGTGCCATATTATATCGTATGCAATAATAAAATAAAATTTTCCATTTTATTGCAGTAGTGTATTCTTAAAATATATTTTTTTAATTCAATGTTTTGTCATATCGCCAAGAGTATCGTTATAACAACAATACCATGAAATATCATGATATTATTGTAGGGCCATATCGCCCACCCCTACTAGCCATGAATGTCTAGATATTAGTAAGGCCTATTTTACTATAGTAAAAACAGACATTCCAAAAGGTCAGGTCTGTTACCGAAGGCCTGTTCTGATACACTATGATCTACAAACTGATACAGCTTTAATTTCAATAACTGCTTAACAGCATTAAGCTCTGTCATACACTGTCTGCCATTATTTTTGATATCTAACAATAGACAGAACTCAAAGCTCAGCCAGTGATTATTTAGTATTTCCAGAATGCCTAAAGTGACACTTACAGTAGATTTAGCCCTTTGTCCTAATAATACTGATAGGTAATTTAACATGCAAGGCCTTCCGCCCAACTACAGACAGTAACTGTCAGGATCTTCCTACAGATCGTAGAGAAAAAACTCAAATCAACACTTTAGTACATATTCAACATTTTCTTGTCACTCTCAGCAAAAATGTTATAGGTTTTCTGCTTATGTAAGTTTCCTGCTGCTCTACAGAACCATATACAACAGGTGGTATAAAGGTTTATACATTCAAAGGGTCCTTCGAGCTATCAAGGTTAAAAAATATACATACTTCTTTACTTTCAGTGTAGTTAATGTAAGTTAATGTACAGATATGTTTGAAACAGTGTAAAGGTTAATTATGCCTGTTTTTGGGACAGCGACAATCTACAGGTCACACCAGTAAGAGCCCTGCAGGTGAAACGTTTTGAAGCCTTGCTAGATTTATAGGAGTAATTTATTTTGTAATGTTTTGCAACTACAAATACGTATACTTTGAAACATATATGAAGAATATCATCACGTTGTGATGAAAAGCCTCAAAAAAGCCTCGATTAAATGCGGAAGCTGGCGTTTACATAGTTTGAAAGTTTCATGAGGAATGGACAAATAGAAATGCTCCAAAATGGCTTTGAAAAATGTCTGGTTCCATAGACTTCCATTGAAAGTGAGGACTATGTTTGTCCTCTCCTGTAAAGCTGCTAATTTAGATATGCTTGGTTTTCATTGGACAGCGATGACAGTGTGTTTGAAGCATTTACATTATGCAAAAGTTTGGGTACCCTGGTCAAATGACTTTTTGTTGATTTTCTGTGTGAATCGAAGTTAACACATGCTTGACAGAGAATACCTTTAATACACAATTACTGTTTATTTGCTCATAATGAACAGGAGGTGCAAAGCATAATATGCAGCTTGGGCAAAAGTCCAGCTACTTTGGCTTTAAGATTGAAAGTTTGTATATTTTTTTTCTTCTCTTGTAAAGTTATGATTTCAGCAATTTTGTTCTGCTATTATTGATGTCTAAACTATAGTTTTAGAGAAAGTATAATAAATAAAGATCAAAAAATGCCAGAATATACTGAAGATAAACAAATCAGAATATACTGAAGATCATGCGCATTGTTCAGTACAGCACTATCAACAAAGATACTGAATTTCTGGCGACCTGTGATTCATGATACAGTCCTGGTGTCAAAATAAAAACAAGTCTAATGCCTGGGTTATGCGTTCAGCTGGCGGTTCTGGTCCTAGATAATTTCGTTATGAACTATGTTCACCAAACCATCTTTCTTTTTCTCCCTTTCTAAGCAAAGGCTCTCGTGTCTTTCTTCTAATCCGCTCGTCTGATGTAAAAGAGTAGAGGCCTCTCTGAAGCAAGCCACAAACCCAAACCGTTGGCAGTAATTGAGGGCCAGATGCTAGCATTAGATACGGCATTAGCAAAGGAGGCTCTTAGCAATCTGGGAGATGGCACAGGATGGCACCGAGCGGGCGGGTGGGGAGCGCTGAAGCTGGGACGCAAACAGTGTGCCTCTATCCTAGTGATCAGTTACAGCAGGCCAGCCTATTCACTTCTCTGTCTGTCGACGACTTTCTCTTTCTCTCCGTCTACCCTCTACGCAGTTGTCTCAAACAAATCAAGCCATTTTAGCCCGAAATCATTTTTGCACACGACCCAAAACAGTTTTTAATTTTGACACAGCAGCAACACATTCAGTAAAAACACGTTCCCTTTGTTGACGTCATGCGGACGTGACTCATCTGGAATACAACAACAGCAACAGTGAACTGTGGTTAGAAGAACGCTGTTAAGTTTTAATTCACTTTTTATTATTATTATTATTATTATTATTATTATTATCATCATCATTATTATTATTAAAATTATTATTGTTATTCTTTTTTTCTCTTGAGCATCCGCTACATGACTCACATTTAAGATATCAGGAGAGGAGACAGCTAAAACTAAAAAAAAGAAGAAAAAAAAAAAACGGAAACAAACTGTAAATCATGGTCCATGAGTGACTTCCTTACAGAAAGGCAGAATCTGAGGAAATGATAAACACTGATCAGTCTTCAATATCTCACTGTATAATATGAACAGGGAAAAAAAGCAGGAGAGGAAAGGTCATTCCAAGAACAACATTAATCGTTTTACAACGTGACCCTAATTTCACCATGACAAAACACCAGACAAAGTGTTAAGCTAGCACTGGTGTTTTTAAGTCTTTTCTTTTTTTCTTTTTTTTGTCTTTTCAACTCCTTTGTTTATTAAAACCCAGATACAAGAATCGCATGTCACGATAGCAACGCCCATAACAGATCAATCAGATTATGGTTAACAATCACTGTTTTGGTATAGCGTACTTCAGCGAGGAAAAAAAAAATATCTAAGAAAAAAAAAATAAGAAATTTAAACAATCCAATAGAAAGTAATAAATAGAAAATAATCAGATTGAATTCTAGTCATTTCTTGTTCATATGAATACATAACATCTACAGTTCTTTTTCTTTTTTTTTTTAAGTTAATAAAGTCAAGCTACAGTATATAAATACATCACCAGCATGCACAATATTGTATTATCGAGAATATTGGAGCAGTAATCATCTTACACTGAGAAACAGTATAATAGGCAAGTGCATTATTATTTTTTTTGAAAATAAAAAAGTAAACAAAATAAGAAACAAAAAAAAAAATACCACAAACCTCAAAGCTGCTTTCAGATCATCTCCCATATTGACATTGCCAGTGTTCTGTCTTTTAATTGTACTTTCAGTCCAGCGAAAAAGAGGAAAAAAAATAAAAACTCATCCCATGGTTCCAGTCAATTCCATTCAGTGTATCACAACAGGGATCCGAGTGATTAGGGACTGCTTAAGAGAATTCACTTAGCGGATTTAGGGCTTCTTCCCTGATTTTTTTTTTCTACAATTCATTGCTGAGACAGATTACGTTTTTTGAAGTAACGGAATTACAAGTTTGATTATATATAGTATATGCTGTGATATATGGTAGTATATCGTAATGACACCTAATAATTCTTTCTTCAAGCTTGACATCCTCGACGTCCGTATGAGATCAATAATAATAACAACAATGATAATAAGACCGCTTTTTAGTTGAGAAGGACGATAATTTCAGCTTTTGATGAAGATAGCGTTGTACTCACTGGTTGAAGTTATTGTAGACATAAACTACTGTCTCGAGCAGGAGACCTGCGACCACAGTGATGTTTAGATTACTGTATTGCCGTGTCGGCTTTAAAGAAATGATTGACTGTTGGGCGCACATCAGGATCCACTGATTTGTTTAACAGAAACAAATAAAAGCCATCCTTTCACACTCACTGGAGCCTGTTTGCAAACTTACTTTTGCGAGGCGATGACATTCAAGTTTTTACTTCTTTGTTTTTTGTCTTTTTATTTATTATTTATTTATTTTTATTCTTTGCTCAAGCTTCAATATGTCTTCCCCTGACAGCTCAAAACACTTCCTCCTCACTTATATATAAATAAGCAGCTCAACTTCATGTTTCACTACAAGAACAGTCCCTATGCCAGTGTTTGGGGTCTATTTCAACCCTTGTCATTTAGTACTGACTGACCTACTGACAGGCTCTTCTCCCTCAAAGTGGTGTTTTGGCAAATGTTGCAGAGGCAACCAAGGAAGCGGGGTTTGTAATCTTTATTAATATCCAGATTTTTAAATTTAAACACGACACATACCTCTTATTTGACTAATTAATCTATTGCTATTCGGATTTCGTCAATCACGTTTTTTAATTTGTGGAAAAATGAAGAGAACTGCAGCTGCGGTACTAACCATCAGCAAAAGTGGCTGCCAAAGGTCCACCAGGCCCCCTTTTATCAATTTTTCACTTAGCTTTTGTTTTTCTTTTTAGATTTTCTTTGTTTTGTGAGCACGCGTGTTTTGTGTTACGGCTAGGAAACGGGTATATTTCGAAGGTCTTCACCTCTTCGCGTTTAATTGTTGCCCTCGCCGCCTTCGTCGTCCTGCTGGTCGCTCGTCCAGAGCGTCAAGTTGTCTCGCAGGAGCTGCATGATGAGGGTGGAGTCTTTGTAGGAGTCCTCGTTCAGGGTGTCCAGCTCGGCAATGGCGTCATCGAAAGCCGTCTTGGCCAGGTGGCAGGCCTGCTCGGGCGCGTTCTGGATCTCGTAGTAGAAGACGGAGTAGTTGAGGGCCAGACCCAGGCGGATGGGGTGCGTGGGCTGCATGTGCTCCTTGCTGATCTCGTGCGCCTCGCTGTAGGCCTTCTCGGAGGACTCGACCACAGCGGCTCGCTTCTCACCAGTGGCCACCTCTGCCAGGTAGCGGTAGTAGTCGCCCTTCATCTTCAGGTAGAACACTTTACTCTCGTGCTGGGCCTCGCTGCAGTTCTTGATCAAGAAGTTGTCGAGGAGGTTGAGCACATCCTGGCACACGGCTTCCAGCTCCTTCTCGATCTTCTCACGGTAGGCACGGACCATCTCGATCTTTTTCTCATTGCCATCAGCTGAGGTCTTCTGCTCGATGCTGGAGATGACGCGCCAGGAGGAGCGACGAGCTCCCACCACGTTCTTGTAGGCCACAGAAAGAAGGTTCCTCTCCTCATTGGACAGTGCCTCGTTCAGCTCTGTCACCTAGGAGACAGAAGAAGGGTAGAGGACATTTCACACAGTGTTCAGATGTTTAATTTTAAAGTACTGTACACCCCTTTGAAACAGAACTGGTATTTCTTTTACATGCAAAGCTAGAGATGGAGGGAACCGCTGGCCATGCATCAGTATTGGTCAGCTTTCAGCCCAGGTACGGACCTTAAGTACAGACCAGACACCACTAACCTGATACCATACTTGAGAGCACATCACTCAATACAGTGAATATCAGAGAACAGCAAAATTTGCAAAGACGACTGATGCTGTGT
Organism: Megaleporinus macrocephalus; assembly: GCA_021613375.1. Lineage (NCBI taxonomy): Eukaryota > Metazoa > Chordata > Actinopteri > Characiformes > Anostomidae > Megaleporinus > Megaleporinus macrocephalus. The sequence continues at coordinate 27,798,585 of CM038726.1, read as the reverse complement.
TCACTTGTTTGCAAAAGAGAAGTAATGGCAACTCGGGGTGGGCGATATGGCCCTACAATAATATCACAATATTTCATGGTATTTTTGAAATACTCTTGGCGATATAACAAAACATTGAATTAATTATTTTTTTCAAGGCTACACTACTGCAGCAAAATGAAAATTCAATTTTATTATTCCATATGTTATGATATGGCACGCCCCTAACTGAGATATTTAAAAAATACAAGAATTTTCATCAGATTGTAACAAAAGTCAATGATCCAGAATGTCATTGTGAATGACACAATCCAAATATCTCCATATATCCAGGACTGAAGTAAAATGAATGATACTGGACAGATAAACTCTGTCTCTAGTAGATATATAATGAGAAATGAGAAAAGTGTGAATTTTTCTTTTGCTAAAAATAGTAAAAGTAATACCCTGATGTGATAATTAGAGATGGGTGATATGGTACGATATTTCAGGGTATAATATCGTTCACCATATTCAAAAATGTTGGCGATATTATTGTGTACGATATGATATGGCACACCCCTACTGACAAACCTCATATATTTCCATTGTTTGCAATAGAGCCGCAACAGAAAACTGGATTTTAATTATTTTTGGAAGCCTTGAATTCCAAACATCTCATTGTTGAATTCAAGAGAAAAACAGGACAATACAAAAATAATAAACAAGCACAGAGCATCCTCCCACCTTTCTCCACCTTAAATAACCTAAACTGATGAAGGTCTCTTCTGATAATCATCCATTTTGTCAGGAATGCTGTCACCATGCCAATGTTTGTATGGATTCATGTTCATGTTGCTGTCAGCTGCGTACTGTGATGAAGTGCAGAGTGACGTTTTCTCAACGCAAACATCCAGCCCCGCCCTTGATCAGTATCAACTACTGGCCAATCATGCTGAAACAGTGTTTGTATCGGTGCAAACAACATAAATCATGAAAAAAATAAACATTCATGAAAGTGCATTTTACAATAAACCATAAACATCTTTCCTTTATTAAATAATAATCAAGTACCATCCAATTATTCTGCAGCTGAATCTACAGCCAAAGCATACAGACGCCAACAAGACAGAACCTCTGAGGAGCCCAGAGGTCTATGTCCTTGTACATAATCAACAAACTTCTGAATGTTTCAGTAACTAAACTGCTGGCTTCTTCATACTGACATACAGCTGCAGTAGAAGTTTGTATATAAACATTTGGTCCACAGTTCTATATTTACATAACACGCTGCATCAGACACTCACAAAGCAAAATTCAGAGGCCATAGAAGTATAATAGCTTTAGCATGTTGTGAAATAGTAATGGCAGTGGAGGAAAAGCAAAAAAATCTCCCTTCCTTCGACATCCTGCAGATCCCTGATAAAATCACAGACAGGGCATTTAAACGATCGTTAAATTGACAAAAGAATTAAACACTGCTGATGCAATTGCTTGACTTAGGCTGCTTTTCTCTTCTTTCCTTTTACAGAGGACACAGAAGTTGGTGGAACATCCACATGAAAGGGACCATTCTGGACTAAATGGTAGCATAATATTTAATTGTATAATGTTAATCAGCCTTAACGAGCATTCTTTAATTAGGCATTAGCACATTTACAACAGTATCATGTTTTCTTTAACTTCAACTGTAGAAAAAGAAAATACTACTAATATAAAAAAACAGCATCTGTAAAGCTTTTCTGCATTTGGCACCAACCCTAAAAGCACACTAACCTCACCTCATCCCATGAGGCAGTGGCTGAGCTGTCTGGGCAGTGCCAAGGCATTAGGGTCAGCGGTAATCCCCTCTCTCCGTTTGCTCTGACAACTAATGAAAATGCTCAATGAAGATGGGTGGTATAGGATGCTGCTGAGAGCAGTTTTCTTTGCCTTCTTATAATACTTGGGATATTTAAAAGATAGTGGACTCCGGCTATCGCTCAGCGTAAAATCTTCAGAAAACACTGAATGGGTGGGCATGAGGGTATAAAGGGATAATCTGACTATTGTGAATGAAGTGTCTTGTGTGGCCTGTGTGGGTTTTATGGACAAATCCAAAGTACTTGCTTTTGCACTAAGGATTTGTGAAGTGCATCACAGCTTTGTGTTGCATATACTACTGGCTGCATACATTTGATAGTATCATACCTAAAAGGTAAAAGCTGTGGTGCATGTGGTGGTAGTGTGAGAAAAAACTGATCAAGGGAGGAGAGAGAACTTGGGCTGGAGTTCTGGGCAGCTTCTGTCTGTAGCTGCAAAGCTGGACGCACCCTCCCTTCATGACTTACATAGGACAGAGCAACACAGAAGAGATGTGGTGGTGGTGGGGTTTACGTCTTAGGAACATAGGATGTAAATGTATAGAGCATTAGACTGGGAGCAAGAGTGGCTTCTGGCATGGTCCTCCTCCCAAACATCAGTTATTCCATAACTCCACTGGAACAATTCAAGTATTTGAGAAGACCCCTTTACTTCAAATTCAGCCAATGCTTTCTAAGTGTGCCACAAATGTTACTACTAGAATTAAGTACAACAATGACCAGCCTCTTAAAATGAAAAAGAAGAAGCTAAAGGTTTCCAGAATGTAGGAAAACTCCAACTTGTATCTTGCCAGTAATTTTCTGTGTTGTAATTTAACAATTTACCAGCAGGAGGCTGATCCCCTCCCCTCTCCTGTGCAACCTTTTGGAGGAACTGCCTTTTTTGCTGCATCATTCAGTCTCCTCACAAGTGAAAGAGAAGCCAACAGTCCTATGAGTCATTTTCAAATTTAATACAGAGAATGGCGCATGATGAGCGCCCCTCACTACAAATAGAGATGGCTCCTCTGTCTATGCCTCCCTACCATTTTCTCCTACCCTGTAAGCTGATCAAATGATAAACACTAAATGAGAATTCTTTAGGTAATTGGTCACAAACAGCGTACACAAGCACACACACAAAAATTGTCCTTTAAACTAAAGTCTCCAGACAAATACTCTAAGATTCAAACAGCAAGAATATCTTCTTAGTCCAAGAAAAATGTTTAACTTAATAAATAAATATTCTTAAAAGCAGGACTATGTGTATGTATTAAAAGGAAAATGCTATGAAAAACATTTTTTGTTTACTTTTAGTATATACGTTTGATGTATGCGCTGTTATGAAACTAGTCCACAAATGGAAACCAAGCTGAAAACCTATTTAAAACCTATTTTTAATTTAAGTGTAGGCCATCAATATAGGCAAACTGCAATATACTGTGATGTTGGAAGTTCTTAGAAGAAAATAAGATGACTTGATCTCCAGTGCTTATAGCCAAAAACACAGCCCCCTTCTCTACTCTTGAAGACTTACTAATCCACCCTTTCAGCCCAACATAAACATCCCTTCTCTATAAAAATACAAATACTTGAAACGTAATGTGGCAGTACATTTAGTCAGCTGTTCTGGAACCATTTCTATACTTATTTACTGCACTGTTACAATGTGGACAACAATGAACATCACACCAATGTGGTGCTAGACCAGTATGTATTTCCTGGGCAGCTGCAAGTGATGCTGTACTGTACTAGACCCTTACTATGACACAATGTATGCCCTTCATATCTTGAGTAAGGCCCATGAAACACTACCCCCCCAGCCCATCGCTAAGAGCGCCCAGTGGGCCTGATGGATGGGGTCGCAGAAGTGCTTTCAATACAAGCATCAGATGCAAATTTTTAGGGACGGGGGTGGCGGGGCATGTTCTTCCCATGCTTCAGTGGGTTTCCTCCGGGTACTCCGGTTTCCTCCCACACGTCCAGAGACATGCATGTTAGGTTGATCAGTCACTCTAAATTGCCTGTAGGTGTAAATGTGTGCATGAGTGGTTGTTGGCCATGCAATGGACTGGCGAACTGTCCATGGTGTACCCCGCCTTCGCCTGATGACACTAGGATTGGCTCCAATACCCCCCCAACCTTGACTGGCGAGATAAATTGAAGGATGATGGATGGATGGATGGTTTTTAGGGTGTTCATTGTTCTACATAGATTCCCTGGCTTTACTAATAAGTGTAGAATAAAGTCAAATGACTGATCAGGTGATTCTGTCAAGCCTGCCTGTTGCTAGAAACACAACAGAGGTCAGCAGGTACCAGAGAATGAATTGAGGAAATGAAACATACCTTTTAAGTTATTAAACAAGAAAACATCAAGTGACTTTAATCTGTACACAGATCTAAGATGCCTACTGCAGATCTTAATCCACAGGAATAAAGAGCGGTATTCTCTGGAAACAGCCTAATTCGCATTATTTATTTTAATTTAATCACTTGAATTTAATTCAACTGCTGGATGGAAACCTGCAAAGCGTAGAAATCTACCAATCTCAGCATTTCTCAGGTTTTCTAGCAACACCTTTTTGTCGTTGTGTGTCACCACATTCCACCTTTAGCTTCTGTCCTGCATACACACACACCTTTCGTTTCTGGACGCTGAAGGTTAGCAAAGAGCAATATATCGCACACAATCTTCCGTTTCCATAGAAACAGAATGATCTTCTTTGTTTGGGCACTCTCTACTGCAGCCCTGGATACAGCAACAGTGTCCACGCATTTGCAGAGATGTACAGTGTGCATACAAGTGTTCGCATATGCATGCACGAGACGCATATGCAAATGTGTGCCTTACAGTACGGACAGTGAGTGTGTGTGCGCGAGTGAGCGTGAATAGGAGAAATCGTGCACGTTCATGTATGTGATGGAGTGTGCGTGTGTGTGCAAGCTCAGTGCAGAAGTGCATTAGAGTGTGTGGGTGTGCAGGGTGGGGGCTGGGTGAAGAAGGGAAAGGCTGCAGCTAGCTGGCTCGCTGGCAGCAGCAGCTGTGTTAGTGAAGATGATCCTTTACTCCACAGACCAGTTCATATCTCCCCATAGCCACATGACCTTTCCTCTCTTTCGGGCCCTTTCAGACCTCCTCCACCTTACCGGCCATCTCCTGAGACGCAGGCCATACTCAACCAATGCTGCACTCACAAGGACTTCTGTGATCGACTGCAACATGAATGTATGGCTTCGAATGTTTGTGTGTTTATTTATTTTCATTATTTATAAATGAATGGAAATTTGCTGTTACTTTATTAACCTTCAACCAAAAACGGACCTGTTCCTGGTTTTGTGTCGTCTCGTTTAATTATTGTTTTCTTGTGGATGTTCATTAAAAATCTAATGACTTCTGTACATCTCCTCTGATTTTTGGAACATCTCTGTGCACCAATAGACAGAGAAAAATGATATTCATCAACAATATAATGTTTCTGTCTTTCACTCTAAAAACATTTATCCCCGAAGACCAAAATATTGAATTTAATATCAACCTTGGTGGTAATCTTGGTTCCGTCTTCCAAAACTGTGACATGGAACATTAAAATCAAAGTTTTATATCCTATTATTTTTAATTAAATAATATTTTAAATATATTTATAATTAAATAATACAACTCTTGTTAGCCATACTGTTTGATCAATGTTAAAAGCTTCTTAGGAAATCTCAAAACACATATGGACTACATTTAATGTAATATTTCAGACATAGAAATTAATGGGTTAAATATTGAAGTGAGCAAAGACTGGACCAGAACACTGTGTCTACAGGTAGTGCTGACGACACAAGTACTGGTTTTGATCTGTTAGTTTTTGCAATACTGATAGACCACAAAGTTAATCTGAAGCGGAAAACATAACATATTTTTCATTCGTTCCTTGAAGGTATTTCAGAGTGAAACATCATGATTCCATTATCTGTCTTCAGCTAGCCCAACTTTTACCACAGGCACGATTTCTCAACAATAAAACCAATAATAGTCACGTGACACAGGCGGTTGAAAGATGGTAAAACAGATGAAATGAGTAATATTTACAAAATCTGCAGCTTTCTCTGACTTTAAACTGAAAAATCATTGTGTGTTTTTAGTTAATCTGTACATCAATTGTGAAAAATCAGTTCACAAATGATTCACAGTTTTTCATGAGGGTTGGAGGTTGATGGGTATAATGGTTCTGTATTCCAGAACCATGATACATGACCAGGAGCATTTGTATCACAGTTCTAGTACCAGTTTAAGAATCGCTACACCCCCTAATTTTGATGGAACATGACCAGGCTGACTAATACGACCAGGAACAAGATTTAAAATCTCTTTATTATCTGAATTTAATTGACTGCTTCAAAGAGTTTGAAAGGAAAGTCTTGAATACTTAAAAACCTAAGTAAGTTTTCCTTTCCTGAAATCTGACCCCTCAAGCTGTCGATGTAATACTCTAAGTTTTCACCTTGTGATATAGCTGGAAAATATAAATACAGACCATCCAGACAAACTATGCCATCTTTCTAAAACAACTATCAGTCCTGCTATAGTTGCAAAACATGGCTATATATCAGTGTAATGGTTACACCAACATTTCACAATCAGTGTTGCAACACTTTGAATGGATATAACTGTCCACAGGCTCTTTGTAGCGACGCTGAGATTTCTAGCTCTAATCTCAGAGCGCATTGTGGTGCGAATTGCATCATAAGACCCATCGTAAAGCTGGCAGCCAGCCGTTAAACGAGCAAGCGCTGGACTTTGGACCCTGACTGTAGGTTATGACAAACTGAGAAATGGAACAGAGGCAAACCAGGAAGAAGGAAGGAGCTAAAGAAAAGGGAAGGCAGAGGAATGAAATGTAGAAGACAGAAAAACAATGTATAAGGGTTTGTGTGAGAGAAAGTAAGAGATTAGTAGAGAGACTACAGCAACTCATTTTCATTAGTTTTCTACCTCACATCGTGTTCATCTTAGCCATTTTGTCCTGGACTGCTTCAGGAACAATGAACATCCTTCAAACTGCTAGTGATTATTTAGTCATATAAGCTTCCTTCATCAAAAAATTACAATAGACATAACAGACCTGACAAACAGCCAATGTGCCAGATAATGGTTATTCCACTGCTCTTAGTCCCCCTCTTAACAATTCAATGAGGTTGTAGACATGGGGTCTAAATGGTAGTTAAAATATCACAGAAATGAGTTACCTTTTTGTCTTTTTGGAGGGCTGGTAACAATTCAGCCAAGCATGTGTCTTGTACTCCTTGCACATTTTGTTCTGTTGGATAACATCTGATATTGCATTCATGAATTTTGAAACCTTTATACACTAGAACAAAGTTTGAGGCCGAAAGAAGTATTTGGTTTTCCCTTCAAACAGCACTGCATTGTTACATATTTGGTTTCAATAAAAGGGATGTGCAGTCTAGCTTAAGGGTAAACATGCATCATTGTTGGACCTGCATGGGAACAGACCTACAGGTGTACCTATTGTGATATCAAACATTAACAATAGCCTATAACCAAGAACACTCCAATTCAACATCTTCAAACTCTCTTATCTCTGTGTTCTAACCATCTCCAGATTGTTCTGCATCGGCCCGAATGAAACAGGCCATTCACATCTGGCATACGTATCAAATCGTACCAGATACTAATGAAGCCACTTTAATTGATTACCACTTGCTTGCCATCCACTATCTATATTTATTTATTTCAACCCTGAAGCGACGAAACTCTGCACAACAGCTTCAGTAACAGGCTCCCCTGTGCCCTTGTTTGATCTGTGCTCTGTAGGCCAGGGGGTCTGGCTGGGGAAACGAGTGATAGCACAATCATAAAAGAAGCTCTCTGTTCGCTCATAAAGCTTGCTCTTTTTAGTAGTGTGTGCTATATCTAAACATCAGAACCTTCCAGTCACAAGCATAAGCTCAAAAATAGAAGACCAAGAATGGCAAATACTACTAAGGACTTTCTGAGGAATAATACTGCTTTATATATCGCTCTGTTCAGAAGACGGCACTAAATATAGAAAATGTTTACTACAGCAGTCCAATTTAAGACTCCAGTATGTACAGGGCACAGCCTGGTACCGAACAGTAGTGGGGTTTGTTGGTGCAGGTTACAGGAAAGAATGACCAGGAGTGAGAACATGTAGATGTTTAAGAGGGCATCAATATGGAATTTGTGTTGATGATGGTTAGTAATAATTAGAGGTCGAACGAGCAATGTATTAGTATCAGCTATTTTTTTCCCAAATATAAAAAATTCTACAAATAAACAGTTTCTGTTCATGAAAATGAATTCATCCATCCAAGGTAAAGATATATCTCCAAAATGGCAACTTTACAAGGCGGGCCAAAAACCTACTTCACTTTCAATGCAAGTCAATGTAACCAGAACTTTTTCCAAGCCATTTTAAAGCCATTCCTCAAACAGTGATATGTATAGGTAACATGTATGTAACTGTATATAAATTTTACGTTTTTTTTTGTTTGTTATTCAATTTTAGTGATGGACTGGTCTGTGTTACGGATTACATTTGAGCATAACCAGCTGATACCTGTCAAGGGCGTGGCTGTACTGTCTGCATTTACATGTCTTTTCATTGTAATTCCGCAACTCATGGTGGTATGCAGCTAACAGTTAAAGAAACTTCGGCTGATCCTGAGAGCTGATCAGTGACAAAACATGTGAGCCTTAGTGAGTTCCTTAGTCTAAGGACCCTGCAGTTGCTCATTCAAACACCAGACAAAAATACAGACCCCTATAAGTACAGGGTTAAAACGGTGAAGCTTGCGTGTGCAGACAGAAGCATGTGGTCAGATTGGTTTGTTTTATAATAGGTAACTCGGCAAAAGCTACCTGCAAAATCTATAAAACTAACAAGGCTTGTTTGGGAAGCGACTTTTAACACCACTAACTTCATATGGTATTTGACAGTACATCACTAGAGCCAGTACTTTGTTTTTAACGGAGCTGCAATAGGAAAATCTGCCAATTCCGCAGAAACAGACTGCAGTGGTGAGTGGAACGCTCCATTAGGAGTTCAATCTTCATTAATTACATTTATAGTTCAATATAATATTGAACTATATTATATATGTATATTCCACCGCCTGCAGTGGTGGAATATACCAGATGTTGACTTTTTAAAAGACGCCAACATCTTGTTGTTGAATTTTGTGTTACTCTCTTTTTAGTTATGCTGTTATAGTCAGATCTGCCGGCGTCGTTAGCCACACTCTGATAATGTTGTACATTCTCTCTATCTCCATACATCCAAACAGAACTAATTCTATCTCTTTATCTTTTCCGAATATGACTGCCCACCTGTCCTGACTGACACTAATGGAAGACTGACCGCCAGGTTCCCCTGTCACCCAAGTCACCCACCAAACTGAACGTCAGGCCTTGCTGTTACCCGTGTTGTACCAGCTACCTGGCCTCAGACTAGCTGCCTAACCTTCACTACAGACTCTACTGAAATTAACATTGACTCTAACTAGTTTCCACTAACCTTCTACCTTCATTAACTGTTCTTCATCTGTACTATAATTCATCTTAGTTATATCATATGATTATATAAGCACACCTGAGCAGCTGAACAGAAGTACAAGGTGGTACAGTCATTATATCCTTACTGTTTGAATAGTTTGATCAGAGTCTTGGTTCCCCCCAAAGTTTCTTCCTCAAGTTCTGAGGGAGTTTTTCCTTGCCACTGTCGCCTATGGCTTGCTCACTGGCAGGTTTCCTATGTTTGTTCTATGATTTCTATGATTACCTTCTGTGTTATTTTCTTCTTAGGCTTATTTATTCTCTATTGAACTTTTCTTATCACTAAATTCCTGTAAAGCTGCTTTGTGACGACATCAGTTGTTAAAAGTGCTATACAAATGAATTTGATTTGAAATTTAGACAAACCGACTGTTATATAACAACAAAAAAGAGCACAGAGCACCTTAAATAATGTAATGCTGTCACCATTCCAATGTTTGAGTGGCTTCATGTCGCCATTAGTCACGTATCACCAGTGCGGGAAGACGCTTTCTCAATGCAGGCATGTGAGTACAGCCCCACCCCTGATTGGTATAGGCTCATCATACTCTAACGCATTCTGTATCAGCCCTAAAAACACTGACCAGTCCATCTCAATAAAAACAAACAAATCACCATGATATAGCTAAATCTAAAATCTCTCTCTCTCTCTCTCTCTCTCTCTCTATATATATATATATATATATATATATATATATATATATATATATATATATATAAGGATATGTATACAAATAATATATATAATTATTATATATGAAATATTAATCTATTGCAAAGTTCTTTTTATCAGCCTGATATTGGAATTATCAGCTGTAATTCCTTCCAACATCAGACTGGTAAATCAATGTTCTCATTTAATAATCTGAATTTTATATTGGTTGCTGGTATATTGTGTAGAACTAGTTCTACTGCATTTGAAGCAAATCTGTCTATCTTAGTTACTGTCTCTTTGTTCTGCCAGTCTCTCTCTCTTACTCGCTTACTTTTTCATGAATGCAATGCGACAACCCTTTCTACCATGGTGTGGGAGGCAGAGAGACACTGAGGGACACCTGGTGTGACATTGAGAACGTGATCAGGGCATTAGAGACACATAATGAGTGAATGACTGTAGAGAGAGGAACAGACGGATGAATGAAGGAAGAAACTGGAAAGGGGGGAGGGTCCTTGCTTAAAGTAGCACGTTGTTATATAACCATGAAGTGACTGAATTTTTTAAACATCACTGAAGCTGCTACAAGCGTCTAAAAATAAAACACATAAATGTTTTAGAACTAGAAGGCTGTGAAAAAAATAGGATTGCTGTGTCTCAGAGCCACGGCTGCAGTGGTGCCTGCTGCAAGAGAGTGGGAGGACAGGCGCTGTGTGCTCTGTGTTTGCAATGGTTAACACGCACCCGTATGGTACACGTTTAGACATATGCACATATGTACATCACCTCCTTCACAACTTGCCAGCTCTAAAGTACAGTATAATCAGTTTCTAAAAAGGGCAGTAGGTACATCATAAATTCTGCCAGTGCTGGCTTGCTGATAGAATTACTGAGTGACAGCGCCGAAGGTTGGGTGGCGTATTGCTATGAGCAACTTGACATCATGATGACAAACAGTGGTCCTTGTGGAGAGTGACTTCATGTACTAAAGGACATGAACTAAACTGACTTTAGTGTTGTTGCAGTTGTGTTAAATGCTTCAAATATATATATATATATATATATATATATATATATATATATATATATATATATATATATATATATATATATATATATTAGTTTTATATTATTATAAGTTATATATTATTATTATATTATTAGTTTATATATATATATATATATATATATATATAAGAAGTGTTGGAAGTGTTTCATTATGTATTTCTAGTCATATGCAAAATTTAATAGCCCTGACCAATTTCTCTACAGGGAGATTTTAAAGCACAATTTTAATTTTACATATAGGAAACAATAACATAAATATAAAATGTGCCATAACTCTTGTAGATATTTTTCTCAATATGTTAAATTTAGCAAAATCTATGCTCTAAGAAAACATTGATACACTTGAGTATAGTAGTATATAGTAAGTTTTGCAATGCAGCATCAATTCTCAAAAACACAGAATTTTAAATTAATAGTTTATTAATTGGTTAATAGTAGGTGTGTAAGAAAATATCAAAATATTGAATATTGAGATATTATGTTTAGTGATACTGTATTGATTGTCAAAGTCACAGTATTGATACACGGATTCCTGGCAGACAGTGAATCATTGTGTGTTGTGTTTAAACCTCTGACCACTAGATGGCAGTGTTTTAATCCATTTTCAGCTCCACTCCAACATTAACAAGCAGCACAAGGGTGCAGTGCTGTGTTTTAATAGTAGGATTTGAAAAATCACAATATTTCACTTCATATATTGTGATATATTGAATCGTGACCACATATTGTATCGCCAGGTTCTGGCCAATACACAGTTCTAGTTAATTATGTGTAAAGATTGGTGGCAGACAGTGCTTGACATCAAATATATCAAATCGTAACTCCTGTATCATGACACATATCATATGTGCCAATGTACAGCCCAAAAAATGAAGAGTAACTGCACATTCAAATGTAGAAAATGTTTTTTTTTACGTAGAAAATCAACAAAATGTAATTTGACCGCAATGATGTAAGTTGTATATAATTGCTTTTAATAGATAATAGATAAAATCAATAGATTTCCTACATCAGAGACAGTCAGATTACAGCCATCTGAAGATTGGTGGACATTTCCAGCATTTCCTGCCACAGAGGTAGAATCTATTGTTTTATAAATCCATCATTGACGCTTTAATTTATGAGAGGAGAAAGCTGTTTGTTTTTGCTGAATACGTGTAATTGACCTGCGCTAAACCCTGACCCAAAGGCATGAAGACATAACACCAGTGTGACAGCCAGGCCATAACATGTCAGAATAAATTTGCCAACTGGTAGTCTAACACAACAAGGGTGCGATAACACAACATGGCCTTCACAACCTGCTGTCATTCATAGATGACAATAAAAAAAGAGTTTAATTTGCTTTATGAAAACAGTACCCTAAGACCAACCTATTTTAAATGATTTCCATTAACCATTCATATTCATGTAAAACATATAGTTATAAAAGATAAGCTATTGGAAATGTGATAGAGGATAAATATTATGCTGATTTCTACACAGCCCTTACAGTACTAGCAGTTATAGTCTGGTAAGAAGCAGTAGGGTTAGTAGTAATAAGCAATTAATAGTGGCATTAGTCAGCAGTGATAGTGATAGTAGTGCAGTCATGGTGTCGCTGCTGTAATACAGCACTACTACGGCTTAATGCCACGATGCCTCTCCCATCACTCTGATTAATTTATTACATTACTGAGCACGGGATTGTGTCATTTTATTGGGTCACAGGAGGGAGGGATTATGATATTTTATTAGGTCAGAGGGGAATGAGGGATTCCCCAGGGACAAATGGGCGTGGCGGTTTCTGACACACCCAGCTGGACCTCTGCTGCAAAAGGGACCCTCCTAATGACAGCATGCATTTGTCAGGTCTAGGATACACTTCTCCTATCCGGATTTCATCTTCACCCTAGCCTTGTTTTTCAGACAGTAAGGTCACCTGCACTTATTAGAACATTGAGTCGTCATCAGACGTGTCCTTTTGAAGAGGGAGGACGAAGCCAATTCACTTTTATTGAGTGCCTGAAAGCAAACGGCATATCTTGAGAATGACTCAACACACAGCTAATAGAGGCCCTATTCACTATCAAATGAATATCCTGAGGATGAATGTGGTGGTATTAGCGTTAGGTAAGATTTAAGAGCTCCCGTTTTGGATCCTTGGATTGGGTAGGCTAGGAGCCAATCAGATTCCAGTTTGCTCAACTTTGATGTCTTATTCAGACACCTTTTTTAGAAGACATGTGAATTATATACCAAACAGCAAAATAGACCTCAATACCTACATAATGACTATGTAATATGCAGAGACGACAAGCATATCAATATTAGTGGGCAATTATTCATTATTTAATTTAATCTAATTCATCAATATTGACTAGATCTGACCAATCTGACTGATATATGATGTTGCATTTACTGAAACGTTTTATTCAGAATACTAAATTTGCTATGTACGTCCCTCCATCATGCCAATCCAATTTCAGCACAGACACATAGGTACATTAAAAAAAATGGATACTGGCATCTGGCCCAGACTTCCCACATCACTCCCATCCCCAGTAATACAGCTAATCCATTTGTTCAAAAGGTTAAAATCCAAATGGCCATCAGTAAGGGCTAATGGCTTAGGCTATGCGATGATGCACCAGAGAGCAGCGCACTTCATCTCATCCCCTCAGTCACGTCCCATTTAAAGATAAGAGATGCTGGCGTACGCCCTCCCCCAAGAAAAAGCCACCATCGGACCATGACGAAGCTTTTTTTTTTTTCCCCCCATCAGCGGACGTCCTCCTCTCCTCCTCGCTTCCTAATGGACCAGCGCACCCCAGAGACACGAGGGGACTCATTAGCTTGAGGGCGAGACCTCAGCACGCAGTCTGCAGAGCGCCTTCTCTTCTTGAGATTAGTGGGCACTGTGATGAACGCTCGTGGTCAGTGGGATGACGGTGTTAGGATGGGGGTTTAAAAAGGGGGTTTGATCCGTGCATGCATTGTTAAAACAGGGCTTGAGAAAGGGCTTGAGAGAGAGAGAGAGAGAGAGAGAGAGAAAGAGGTGGGTGGGGCACCTTGCCCCATTATGAGGATCTAATATCCTAGGATGCTAGACTTTTTTCTTTTTTCTTTTTTTTGTGAGTAGTGCATCCTATTCTTTCTGGGTGAGGGTTGATGGATTGCAAGAAATGGTGCATTACAGGCACTACTGCACCACGACACGCCTAGTGGGAGAGAAACGGCTCGAGCAGGCATGCTGGCTATAAGTCGATGCATTTTTTTGGAGTCATTTCAGCCCAACTGAGACACCAGCAGCGCCAAATGAACGTGAGAGTAAGTGACCCTCAGTCCTTCTATGGCGATGTAGTAGTAGTAGTCCAGGGTTTGTTCTGGCACCAGGCACCGCCCAGACATCAAACAGCCCGCATTCACTCCACACGCTGCCCACAGTCAAACTGGACCCCTTCGCCTCGCCAAGAAACGTCTAGAACGAGGGGTTTGGGTCGTGTAAAACAAAATAACGATGATAATAATTAAAAAAAATAAGTACGAATTAAGCGACTTGACTCGTTAAATAGAGGCTAGCTGTGTTGTGTGAAACTGGACCTGTCATATTAACGGTCAACTTGGCTTACTAGTCGAATCTCGCCGTACCACCTTAAATGGTGCAGCAGTTCCAGAGGAACTGCTGCACCATTTAAGGTGGAACGGCGAGATTCGAACAAGAAGCGGGAAAAAACGAATTTATGGGCTTTCCTGAGGGGAAAATAAGTGCCATACGTGCTAAAAGGGCGAATTTGAGTACCTACTCAGCCGCTTTCCTACTGTTTGAGCTCCATTTCTGACCGCAAAAAGCCGTTAAGACGTTCGCCGAGTAACGTTGACGCGCAGCTAACGGTTCAATAACCAACTCCAACTTGTTCCCACACATTTTTTTCTTTTCAGCGTGCTTACCGATTTCATAGCAGCTGCCATGTCGTCGTATCTCTCAGCCTGCTCGGCCAGCCTGGCTTTCTGAACCAGCTGTTCGCGGTCCACCATGGTCGCTTATGTTACTGGATGCCTGGCTCTGCGTCTGGCTCACACCGCGTCGAGTTGACGGAGTTGAGGGTGGCTGTTCTTCCTCAGCTTCTCGGTGGCGATGCGGTAACGCGGTGGGGTCTGTCTGTCTATCTGTCCCGCTCCTGCTTCTGCTTCTGCTCCTGCTCCTGCTCGCCGCTGCAGCTGCTCCCTGCTGTGAGCGCGTGCAGTACCGGACCCCCCTCTCACGCTTTCACACGATTGCGTCATCGCTGCGAAGCGGGTACGGGCCCGGCCCGCGCTGTCACACGCCTTATTTGGGCATGGGGGCGTTCCCTTGCTAATGACTCAGCCAATCAGCGGCGGCGTCTGAAATCAGGCGCTCCTGCACACTGGGTTTCTGGGAAATGTAGTCTTTTGGAAGTCTGTCTGTACATTCTTTTCTTTTTTTCTTTTTTTTTTTTTGCATTGACACGCCCCAAAATCAGTCATTGGCACGGACTGCTGCTGCAGGCTGCTTGCGAACGTGCTTGTACCTAGATGCGTATAAAAAGCGAAGTGTGGCCGTGAAGACGGCGTGTGATTTCTGGTTCTAGTTGTCATTGTGGCTCTGGACACCAACAAGTTTTAATTTTCTATCAGCTTCTCTGCTTGTCCACCTCTCTCCCTGCTTTTAGCTATCTGTCTAGTCCACAACCCCCTTAGCTGTCTGTCCATGCCCTTCTCTCTCTCTCTCTCTTTCCAGACTACCCTCTTTTCTCTCAAACCACCACTCTCTCTTTAGGCCAATGAGAGAGCAGGGCCTGGCGGGAGGACGACAAAGAAGGCGGCTGCTAGACACGTAGACAGGGTCTGATGACTTTGGCCATGGCCCTCCAGTGAAGCTTCGAGCTGGTGACGAAGTTGAGCGCTATGGTTCAGCAGGCTTACCTGACTGTCTCAGGCTTATATGAAGGCAGAGCGGAGGAGTGTGGCATGGGTCGGCCTTAAACCCGCTGCAGTCAAGGCCAGGAGAGCTCAGTATCTGCTTTGGTGTACCGAGGAAGGTGACGCAGCATTGAGAAAAGGATTGTTGGCGTGCATGACCGAGAGCATGTTTGGTTCCTGGGACAGTGGACGTTCCTAAAACCCTGGCTGTGGATAGGCTGTCGGCTAAGGGAGTGTGGGGATGCCTCAGGGACTCTGCTCAGACTCTGCCTGAAGTCCTTGCAAGTCAATAAAATGATTGACCATTGAATGGAGGCTGTGGAGCATCAGATGTTGTGGTCATTCAGACTGGCGAGGCATGGAACATCCTGGTGCGCTCCCAGGGATAACCTTCTCATAACTAGCACCCTCTAAAATGATGACCCCCTCTTTCCTAGGACCCCTAATAGCCAGAAGTCGAAGTCAGAGCAGTGCCACAATGCCTCGTTTATTTTTATAAGGGGCCCAAAAGCATGGCTAGAAGCCCCAAAAGCATGGCTAGGGCCCATAAAAGCAAGGCTAGGGGCCCCAAAAGCATGGCTAGGGCCCCCGAGAGGCCCTCGGGTCAAAGTCCCTAAAAGTCAGAGGATCCTTAAAATGGAGTGCCCCTAGAAATAAAAACATATTGTATCATAAATGTTGATAGGCATCGCATAATGTTTTGGGCCAGAGCCCCCCCTGAGAACCCCTGACCTCAAGGGCCCCTGGGCACTAGCCCCACTGGCCCGGTCAGTAATCCAGCAATGGTTTTTAGTGTTTATCTACACATGTAACTTGTATATGTATATGGCTGTAGGGGAGTGGTTGGTCTTGGTATCTACCATGAACACAAATTGTAACCTTGCTGTCGGTTAGTGCCGCGGTTAGTTTCTCCACTGCTGCTACATCCAGTTTAGTATGTGTTTAAAGTGCTATGTTACCTGTGTCTTCTTCTGTGCTGACAAACAATAGCATTTTCTTGAAGTCCTTTTAGTAACAAAACATTATTTCACAGAAAAAAAGGATCAGAATCATATCAGTATTGGACTAAAGTTTAGATCTGGCTGCATTAATATAAATAATACTCCAGAAGAGCAGAAATTTCAGGTGACTTTCAGTTACTTACATGCCACTCGCCACCCAAGCACCCTCAGCTGTTGTCCAAGCATACTCCCTGCCATCTCTTTAGCTGGCCTCCAGGCTCCACTCGCCAGGCTTCAGTGCGTTCAGGAGGATACCACCTGTTCTTAGTTCATAAGTGCTTCTTCCTCTGTGGTCCTCAGCCAGGCTCTGAGTAAATGGAAGCACCATTTCACTCTGGGCTGCTGGGGTCCCATCCCACTTCTGACACCACTGTAGCATTGGTGTAGAAATGATATGCGGGAAACATAGTGCTTTGAGAGAATGCTTTTTTATACAACACAGCAGAACGGTAGAAGCAACGCGTAGGGCTGCCTAACACAGCTGGGGAGCAGGCAGGTCCCTTAATGGGGGATGCCGGCCCATACTACTAACGCCATTGCCCAGTACAAATCAAACACATACAACACATCTTAAACTCACAACAACAAATGACTCTTCTACAGTGGCCGTTGTGCTTCTGTGAGCCTGTGCCCATGTTTTCATGGCTATTTTATTCCAGTAATTTATTTGATGGATACAAATTGTGAATGGGGCCCTTTTATGCCTCACAAGAGAAAAAGTTTGGGGACCCTTAGGCCATCTCTTTTCCCCTATGACCACCACCTTCTTTCTGCTCCATCTTTTTCTCTCCATGACCACCTTACTCTTGCTTTCAAGCCATCTTCTGTTTAGTCCCATCCCCATCACTGCAGCATGACACACCAGCGAGCAGCTGTTTTGAGGATGAGGGTTTTTATGTATTTATTTATTTATTTTCGGCTCTGCTGAAGGAGAGTGCCAAATGGCAGCAGGGTCCCAGTAATCCAGGAGAAGCCTGTCCTCAGCAGCTTAGTGCTCAGGAAGAGGGCCTGGGCCAAGAATCCAACAGACCTCTGGCTGTAGTCTGCCAGCGCAGTAGCCCAGGACAAACACACTCTCACGCTCCCAGGCACACTCACACTGTTTTACCACCCTTGCCAGGACCTTCCGTCCTCTAATCCTAATCCTAATGCCAACCTCAACCTTAATCTGGACCTTACTATTGCCATGAAGGAAGTAAAACATGTTCACGCACACGTACACACAAAGGTTGGTGACGGCTGTGTGGAATGGGTGACGAAACTTTTTGTTCTCACGTCTTATTGTCTCAAAATGTCAAAATCAAAAATCACAGTGCTGTTCAAAAAGCAGTGGCCACTCTTTTCCTAATTCAGTCCCAGTCAAATATTTAAAAAAAAAAAAACTACTCTTTTTTTTTTAAGGCAACAGCTGTGTAATCAAAGTCAAGCTGACGTCAACTAATCACTGATGACATCAGGAGTTAAACCACAGGAGAAGAGCATGCTATGCAACAAGCAACTTTAAAGATCTCTAGCAAAGCCAAACTCCACAGGCCTGTAGATCATGAACTGGCCTTTCCAACGAGTCCTGCATTGCTACCCATTGAGGAACCAGTGATGTGGAATCTTGCAAACTTGTATCTGGCTCACGTGCACCCAAAGCAGCCTTGTCTGGAGGTCCGGAGAGCGAGTCATCTTCTCTGATGTGTCCATGAGGTGTTGTTAGTGTCGTAATCATGTGATCAGCAACTTGTTGACATCAGGCTTAGAGCATCATCACAGAGCAGTCAACTTGTCTGTGCAGCCCATAGTCTAAACAACCATTATGTATGTAGGTTTTATTTATTTTTAGAAGATATTTTAAGGAGATATATGGCTCTTTCAGAAAACTCCTAAAAACCACCTGGAAGACCTGATAGATCCACCAATACTGTCGCCTTCAGATGAACAGCATTTGAAGCTTAAACAGAAGAGAACACCAAGCTTCACTCTGGCTTCAGATCTGAAAACATTCACAGGTGTTTCTGTCCATCCTTCCACTCTCAGAAGACACCTCAGCAGCTCTGGGTCAACGAGGATGTGTAGCTGTTCAAGAGGCTCCACAGTGAGTAATAAAACCAGACAAAAAAGAAGAAAATGTGCACCACAGCAACAAACTGGAACTGGAGTAAGAAGTTATGGATTGATGTTTGGGATTCCTTGGATCGTAGGAAGCAAATGAAGCAACCAACAAACTAAGCAACCAACAAACCAAACATTCCTGCAAATTTCTTTAAGAAACTAAAAGCAAGTCTCCTGAAAGGATTAGAAGGGCCAACACACTAAATACTGGAACAAATGCTGTATTTTCTGTGAAATATATCTTCTGCTTTTGATCTTGACACTAAAAATGTAATAACTTTACATGTACCACTTTGACTGGACATGAAATTAATGAGGGTCGGCCACTGATCTCGTATTGTACTGTATTCTTATCTTTTTAAAAAATGTAGACGTTCACAGATGTCAAGTGTCAAATAATGTATTATGGTATTTTCTCCACTATTCAAAACAATACAACATGTTCCTGCAAACACTTCACTAAATAATGTGCAACCAAAACAAATCCTAATATATTTTCAGATTACAGCCTTTAGTTTTCTACCTAAACAGTTTCTCAAACTCTACCTCTGCTACTAAAAAACAGTTTGACGCCTTTTTTTGACCCGGACAAAGCCACATTGCATTGGTTACTTCACATAATATAGTTAGAGTTATCTACCACAAAGCCCCATTCGGAATATTCATTGAGAACTTCAAACCTGAGCACATCTTTTTCACTCTAGAGAATTTTCCTTTGGCGTGTTCCACATGTAGCTTTCTTTATACAAAAGATTTCCAAAACATTCCTAATTTACTAATCCACTTACATTTGGTTTTATTGCCAATAAAAGATTTAATACATCTCTAATTTCCATTCAAATACATAATTTTAAAACCTAATGTCGGCTGCCCTCGGAGTTCTGATGATGCAGGGACTAATACTAATCTGAATTCCCCAAAAAGTTGTAACAGAGTGTGAAATGCTAAGAAGAAAGTAATAAGAAAGCAGTGACTAGTAAATTCTGTTTGACCTGTACTCGACAGTAAACATAATATTCTGTTTCACCTTATAAGCTTGACTGCTTTATTTCTTTACTTTTTAATACATGCTCATTTAAAATTTGATGCCTGCAACATGTTCCAAAAAGCCTCAGTACAGGAGCATGTTTACCACTGTGCTACCTCTGCTTTCCTTTAAACAGTACTTAATCAATGTTTGAGCACTGAAGACTTAAGTTGAACCAGTCCAGAACCCACATTCTCTGATAACCCAGCCCTGCGTTTGTAAGAAGTGCAGAATGTCCCTGAAAAAGACGTCATCTAGAAGGCAGCACATGTTGACCCAGAAGTGTTCAGTGTTAAAGTCACAGGAAGTGAAATACTATAAGAGTCAGAAGAATAGGTGGTAAATGAATGAATGAATGAATGAATGTTATAGAACACAGCTTTGGAACTCAGATCAGACTTAAGACTGCAGTGGATGCTGCGGGAAATGGTGTTACTAACAGTGATATTTCTGAGCCTACAGGCTTGGTGTTCTCAGAAGGACCTGATATTATGCTCTGAGTGAAATACCCAACATCCTAGTCATCACTTGTTGATGAATCTTGTTCTTAAACTGTAGGATTATTTGCAGTTCCATTTTTGGAAAAGTTGGCGAATCTCAATACATCCTGACTCACATATTCACAAACAACTAGGCTTTTCCTGAATTCTGCTGTTATATCCGAGCATCATTGCATCTTATTGTTTAAGTTTTGTTTTTTTTGTTTGTTTGTTTTTTGCACAAAACAAGCCACACACAGGTACACGATTTTAAGGTGGCCTGTGCCCCTCCCAGAATCTGATTGGCCACATTTCACATTTCCTGTTTATATTGACCTCATCCCAAATTTTGGAATGTGTTGCAGGATTAAATTTCAAAATGAGCATATTGCTGCATTCGAAAAAAAAAAAATATCACTAAAATGATAACTTCACAGGAGAAGGAAAAAACCTACTTTACTTTAAATGCAAGTCAAGGTAACCAGGTGTTTTTCCAAGTCATTTTGGAATTTTCCTTTCGTCCACTTCTCATGACATTCCCACACAATGTAAAGGAAAACAGGTAGTTTCAAAATATGTCAAGAACTGAAAATGACGGAAAATAAGTTTTAACGTTTTGTTGCAGCAGCAGCGATATTTCCTGAAATATCTGTTGATAAGGCATCAAGCATCTTGTGTTTGCAGCATTTTTCTTTAAATGCAGATGAAAATAACCATATTTATTAATAAGTTATATAATTATTTGCATTTGTTTTAAGTTTCTTGGAACTGATGTTTGTAATATGATCCATAATGTAATATAACCCATAATCATATGTCCTCCATGCATTTACCCCCTCCCACCAGCCCTGTATCAGCTTAGAGACCCTCCGTGACACCATGTTTCATTCAGAAACAGTAAGAAAAGGGAAAATACGTTCACTTTGACTTTAATCTGGGACAAACAGAAAAGAAAGTTTAAGAGATGACATCTTTTTAAAGCTGGTTTTAGTTTTCAGAGGACTGATGACCAGCGCTCTGATCTTATCAGATGTTCTACTCGGCCTTGATGCTGTCTAAAGCGGCCGGTCTGACTATCGTTTGTCTTCAGCTTTAGAATAAACCCACAGACGTGAGCTGCTGCACTTACATGGCAAAGTCAGTCTTGTCTTTCAGTGTTCCAGTAGAATCTGTGGGTATGCAGGGAAACTCTTTCATCTGAACGTAAATAATGGATGTCCTGGCGGGCTCCGGAACGCAGTACCTCTCTTTATCAGACTGCACGACTAGCAGCGTGTGCTAAATATTAAAAAAATTGTACGAAGATAAAGAGAAAGAAATAGGGTCTAAAGCTTTGGTTTCCACTGTATATCAACCGTTTTTCCACAACTGGTGTGGAAAAAACAAACAATGCGTATATATACATACAGTATATACGTATTTGGGATTCATATAATTCATAAAGTGCTTAATTAGAATATCTGTAGTATTTATCTGTTACCATAGATGAGCCTAAATTCCTTTTTCTTAACACCTGCTAGCTGTTACGTCTTTATATCTTCCGAATAGCGGCGCTAGCGGTTATTTACAAAATGTACATTAAAAGTCTTGGTATCTGAACCGCACCCGTCCCACTCCCTGCCTCTGTTTGGGCCTGGAGCCGGACGGGCGGTGCTTGCGGTTATGCAATCATGAGAGTGAACACGTCACGCCGGCGTCCTCTGAGTGGTCGCAGTTGTGGACGTCCCACGATATGTGGGAGCACTGCTGGAGCGAGGCCTCCGTGCCGGTGCATTTCACATTGTCCAGGAGGATGGTGCCCCTGCCTGGCCCGAAGAAAGCCTCCACCCGAGCAGCTACAGCATCTCCACAGCCGAGCAGCCTGCACACCACCTGGGCGTCCGGGAGGTCCCAGGCGTCGTCACACACGGTGCCCCACTCACCGCTTTGGAACAGTTCCACCCGGCCCTCGCAGCGGTGCAGACCACCTGACAGCCTTATCGTACCTACAGAGACAGAAAGATGGTAGACGCTTTATGGCAAACAGGTTGTAAAGCTCTGTAACCCTAAGAAGTCGCAGTTATTGATGGATAAAAGCATTTTATGAATTTCTGTGGATGATTAGTATGTTGAAATTTGCTATTGATAACTGATAACTGGGATGGCAAGGAGTTTTGACAGGGTGGCAGTGTGAAGGTGTAACTGAGGGTATGTGTGTGTGTGTGTGTTTGTTTTTGTGTGTGGGAGGTTGGGGGGTGGGGTGTAGATGGTGTGAAGAGAGGTGGCACAAATCCACACCCTAGTGTGTATGTTCACTAGTGTGTGTATATGTGGGTGTTTCACTGCACGGATGGGTTAAATGCGGAGGTCAAATTCCGCTGTGTGTAAACACATGTGGCTAATCGTAGTTCTACGTTCTAATCGTAGTCCTACGTTCTACACGAATAATGATGTAGAAGGTAGAAGTACCTTCAAATAAAACAACTTTAGGGCAAAAGTTAAAAAAAAAAGTACTTAAATATTGAGTAACGTGCAGTCAAACTGCTGTAGTGCTTCTTAATAATTAGAAGTATTGTTATTATTATTATTTTAATCTAAAATAAAATGCGTAAGCTCCAAAGTCAGAAATGTGCCCAATTAGAAAGTGGTACAGATGTTCTCAACAATAAAAACAAACTGGAATTGGTAGGTAAGTAAATATGAACAACTAAAGATTCATTTATTTACTAACATAATTGAGTAGTAGTAAAAGTATTACAATTAGAAAATAAGAAGCAAGGGTGTAGAATTAGCATGGACAGAAATGATGTGTCCCCACCAGTATCTAGCAACTACTGAACTGTCCCCCACCAATAACTTTACAAAATCCCCCTCCAAAAAACCTAGAGTCCTACCTCTTCGTAACACATATGCCTGTCACGTGAGACTCTGTAGCTACGTTTGGTTATAAGCAGTGCCAAAACTACACCGGAAAGAATGGTGTAGTACATCAGTCCTTTATTATTTTATCACGAAGCAAAGAGAAAACAACAAAAATGAAACTGGCATTAAGATATTGCTGGTGATCTCAGAACCACCCCAGAGTCCAGACTTGAATATCTTTGAGTGTGTTTAGGATTACTTGGATCATCTTTTTACTTGGTGTTTAACAAACTTCTAAAGGCTCATTTATTCTTCCTCCACGTGCGGAAATGTCTGTGTGCGTTTCAAGCGATATAGTCGTCACTGCCCACATACTTCTGTGCGTCAGCTCCATTGGCATGGTTGTTGAGCAACACCTCCAGTAGAGGGCAGTACAAAGTAAATCAAACATGGTGACGCTGGATGAGCTCGTAGTTTTGTAGTTACTTCAAAAATAACGAAAAACAGCAGTTTGTCTCTGCGCCGCGGCAAAGTCACATCATGGTTAAAATTTCTAACCAACTCGAATAACTAATCTTCAAAAATCCTGCCGTTTCCTCTTTGTTGTGTTTGTATGGAAGTGGTCACGGTCGCTGTCTGCAGCGGTATTGCTCCGTCCCGTCCGTATCCGTTAGCTTTTTAAAAACCGTGCAAATTACATACACAATGATAACAATGAGTACGGATAGAAAGCTCCATGCGTATCCGTATCCATATTTAACGTTGAGTATAAATGAGCCTTAAGACTGAACTATGGAGGTGTGGAGAAAATATCCCTGCAGATTTCTTTTAAAAAAAAATTTTGTTTTACATTTCGATTGGAAAGAATATAAATAAACTGTGATCTCTGACTTGTGCACAATAATTATATAGTACATCTTCACTGAGACAGCATAGCAAAACAACAGTATCAGAAACAAGAGTTTCTTCACACTGGACCAAACTGTGAAGATACATGTGATTTGCTTTTTCAAGTGGAGATAAAGTTTAATAGTCTAATGGGAATCTTCATTCTTACTTACCCTCTGCTGGAGTTGGGGTGGTGACACTCCTTTCCGTCACACCAAAGCTTCTCGACGTTCCTGCCAGGGCCTGGAAAGCTGAAGGAAAGAAATGAAAGGTTGAAGGACCAGTGATCAGTATTCCATCTCTCAGACTGAAGTGAGTCAGCATTAGTCTACATTAGCAGGCGATGGAGTAAGTGCCCTATCAGTGGGGCAGAAGCTTCTTTGGAAAAAGTGAGAGGATATTTTAAACACGAGTCGCTATGGTGAATTACGAAACAGCTCGGCATGGAACAAATAAGATGTCATGTCCAGAGAGAAGTCGTTTTTAGATGCAGGTGGAATATTATTAAGGTTGGGTATCAATTGATGCTGTTGCCAGCTGTGATTGATAAACTTCTAAAAGTTTTAATGCGTCATCAGTTCTACACAGAATCACAGGGGGTGGGTTATGCTGTGTGCTGAGTTGGTTTATGGTTCATTATTGTCAGGGACTTTTATTTTGAAGGGCAGGGCTGTATCACCAGGCCTAACCCTGTTTTCATGCTTTTTGCCTCTTGCTGCCCGAATTGTTGGTTGCAGGTGGTTTCTGAAATTGAGTTTACTGTTATTTGCTGTAGTTTCACTAATGAATCAGATGCGTTTCTGCTAAAAATGAAATAACCTGGGCAGAAATAGCTAGTCCATAATTCCAGGCATCACTGTCTGTGCAGTCACTTTGTTGTGTTTTGCAATTGCTGCCATACCTTAATCCTTAAAAGAACAAATATCTAGAAACTAAAGTGTTTCCCATCGGCAAAAATATAACACTCACCGCACTGCTCAATTCCTATAGGTAATTTGTGGTGTTGCTGACTCCGCCCACTTTGCATCACCAATATCCTCTCTGCCTCCTGAGCCCAGTCAGCAGCATTGCAATCTTACAGTCTGTTGTATTGACTGTTATATGTAATATGTATCACAGTGCAGTGTGTTCAGATGTTCTATGTTTAATTCTGAATTGTTTTACTGCTTATTGTTCTCAGGGTTATTCAGAGAAGGATGCGGAGGAGTGCAGACCTGAGCTAAGCTAGAGCTAGCTGTTATCCTCAACTATTTTTTACGGCATGGCCGATACAGCCTTCAATAAAGCTGTGTGACTTTTTATTAGAGATGAAGGCTGCAATATTTTGACAAATTGCACTAGTAGTGCCACATTTAAATAAAACAATGATAAAAAAAAACTCTGGACCCAATGATTTTTCCTGTAGTCCTTTATAAAATCCCATTAAACAAGACTTAAACCTGCACATAATAGTGAAATTACAAAAACAAAATAATAAATACTGATCAAATGTGGTCATATTGACCATTACCAAAACTGTACACTAAACCTAACCATGTCTCCAATGCGACTGCAGTATAATTAAATCCAACAGCAGGCTTAACCTGGAACCTATAAGCTTTACAGCTTTAAACTAACTTTATGTTCCTTGTTGCCTCCTTATCATCACTACTCATGCGTCCATCACATGTTTGTACGTTGGAAACATGCACGTATATAAGTGTATATATATATATGTATGTGTGTGTGTGTGTGTGTGTGTGTGTGTGTATATATATATATATATATATATATATATATATATATATATATATATATATATATATATATATATATATATATATATATATATATATGTGGCCGTTTGGCTCCACGTGGCTGAGTCGGATGTGGAGTCCCCCTCACCGCAGGCCTCAGATGATGCTGATGCTCCCTGACTGGTCTCTAGACTTTGCACGTGGCCACGGCGGACTGCCTCGTACGCGAGGCTTGCGGAAGTGATGCTGTGGCGTTGTGGTGTGATGAGTTTTGGGCTTCTTCTCGGAATAGTTAGGAAGCAGGTGCAGAGTCAGTGTAGACTGGAGTAGCGCGTGTATATAACAGTGTGTTGGAAGGAGAGGTGTGCTGTAAACTAGTAGATACATGTACGTGCTAAAGATTTAAAGAGGAAGAGACATGAAGGAATAGAGAAGTGAGCACTGCTTGGTTCAGCAGAATGGGGGTTGGCTGTACTTGTGGAGTGGGGGAAGTGCACTAGCCTGGGGATGAGACAGGAACTGAATGAGGGAAGGGGCGTGAGTGTGTGTGTGTGTGTGTGTGTGTGTGTACATTCACTGTTAGGCCTTTCATAGTGAATGATGTTGATTGGTGCATTGTGACAGTGTGAGTTTTATGAATGGGGTAGTGACAGTGTGAGAACCCATATAGGCCTAATACTTTGCTGCAGTGGTCACCAACCCTGGTGTTGGAGAGGTACCGTTTTGTGGAGTCTAGTTTCAACTGCTACCTGATACACCTGCTTTAGCTATTTTAGCTAATAATGTCTTCACTTATTCTTGAATGGCTGCAAATGTACAAATTTTTGTGATGTTCTCCTGTAAAGACTAGGAAATCTCCTTCTGATGATGTGTCTTGAATGTAGGGGGAGTGAATATGTGAGATGAGCTGAAATGTTTGGGTTTTTATCCGTTGGCTGGACAGGATCTCTTATATCATATATTTATTCAGTGGAAGTGAGAGAACTGATGCAATGGGATGCAATGCTCTGCTAATATTACATAACACGACATCTTATTAAACACTACTTTAATAGCCCCCTTTAAACAGTGTGCAAAACTCCCCTGGTGTTCAGGGCTTGTTAATCCAGCATCGACTGCCTGCTAACTTGCTTTAATGGAGGCAAAATGTTTTGTTTAACAATTCCTTCTTTTCTGGAAATGCTCTGTTCTAATTTGCTAATGAGCTCTGCCACACTGAGATCTCACTCTTCTCACTCTTTAGTCTTCAGATTAAGAAATGAGAAATGAGTTGTCAGATTTATAAGCATGTTACAGTTATATTATTGTATATAGTATTGTCAGAGGTATCCCAGGCATAGTTACAGCTGCTAGGCTATTAAGGACCAACTGGTATAGTAAACCCATTTACTACAGTGCCACCCTGAGGCAGACCAGTGCTGCAGCTCTGGTTACTTAAAAAAACCTCACAAGCTTACCAGTCGTGGCTGAAGTAGCTAAACAATGACTGTGTAACATCATAACAAGTTCTGTTTTAGGAACCTCGCAGAATTTTGCTTTTGTAATTGAGATTGAAGAGGTCATCCTGGACCCCCAGGACCCCTGTACTTCACATCTTGCCCTTAAATTAAATTTTACTTGGTTCCAAGTCCTTTACAGTCAACGATTGCCAGATACTTTGATGTCTAGGTGCCACCAGACAGCTGGCCTGTGATGCATTTTCAGTTCCTGCTTGTTTCACATGCTCCAGATCTCCAGTAAGTGAAACGCGTGATCAGTGGGTTTCAGGTCAGGTGGCTGACATGGTCATCGTGATTTCAGGCCTGTAAAAACTGCAGTATGTTTTAGGCCCCGGTGCTGGTGCGGGTGAAGCATATCTGTAATGCTTTTGTGCATCGCTAACAGCAACCAGTCATTAAAGTCAGATAAGCCAGTCTGGCTCTCATATGCCACCGTGGATCTCATGTACCCGTTTAATGGGTTTTTAAAAAGCTGTAAAAAAACCCCCAAGAGGTCAACTCCACTTAAACTCCACTTTAAACTACCTGTACAGCTTTTCTTCAGTTAACTCAACTTGAAGCTTTTTAGTTTTGTCAAAAGATATTTAAACTTTCTAACTTTGTGTAAACAGTATAGATTGTTTTAACTCAGTTTTCCCACCAGCTTGGATTCTGTCTATAGCACAGTCCCACCAAACATTTTATCCTCTTAAACTAGATGTAGACATCTGTGGCATTGCTGGGATTCAAACTAACAAACTCCTGATGCTGGGGTGAGTGCTTAGACTGCTTTGCCACGTGTTACTACAGCATTACTTTTAAGGGTAACGCAACCACTATTGTTAAGGACACCGAAATCTGAGTAGTTTCAAGACTTTATGAGTGCTGCTACAGACATTCACCACAGAGCAGGAGGTTGTTGCCAGTATTGCCACAGCCATCCGTAATTGGGAGTACATGAAGAGAAAATTCTTGATTGGACTGTCTGATGAAAGAGCCCAAACTAGTGAGGAAATTAAATAAAAACAAACACTAGGGGTGTGTCTCAAAACCTAGTGAGTGTCTAAGTAAGCTGTCTAGGTAGCAGCTGTGTAAGTATCAGCGTTCTCTCCTCATCTCTCCTCATAAAACAGATTACTGAGACGCTCTAGTTAGAGAGAGACTGCGTCACGGCTCGTTCCGCCCACTGCAGCACGCCACCCGTGGTTTAGCTGGTTTCTAAGCTACCGGCCGTATAAAGCGGCAAAATGGTCAACGACTCAAAGTTGATAATAAAAACTGTTTTGTGTGATTATATGACAAGAAAACATTAAAACACCAGAGAGAATCAAAATAACTCACATTTTAAAACCACTTCACTGCTCGTAGATTTGCCTGCGTTGCATCATGGGATTGTCTTAGCGGCTGAGGAAGCGTTCGATGCTTCCTTAAAATCAGGTCAAAATAAGGTGCCTCAGTAGACAGCATGTTTAAGGTATCTATAAATTGGGACAGACTACATGACGTAAAATGTTGCCTATGTAGACCCTCACTAGGTTTTGAGACACACCCTATATATTTAACTAATTGAAATATAAAGGCTAGAAATGTGACCTAAAAGAACCAAAATAAGAAGTTGGGTTTACTTAAGAAAAGCAGAATATTCGCTTAGTATTTTAGGTTTAGCTGATCATTATTTTTATATATTAAATATTTATATATATTAGCTTTTATGTCTAAAAGGTTTAATCATATATGGTTTAATCTGTAGAGACTTAAATACTCTCACACTGAAGCTTATATCCTGCACTTATTATGCAGTAACTCCAGGGATTACATATGCAAAGTGAATAATTCTGAAGTGACAGAGTGTGTAACAGAAGTAAAGGTCCATTTCAGTGGTTAATGCCTCATTCAAATCCAGTATGCTGCACTGCAGAGCCAAGACTGAGCCAAACAAAAACCTTGCATCCAATTACTTATAGACTGCCTGCTGTGTTTTGTCCATTCGTCCACCTCCAACTTACTTGAGCAGATGACCCCGGCATCCTCATGATGTCCACAGTTATGCTGCCCCCAGCCCAGGTTAAAGCAGTCGGCCAGCGCTCTCTCGCTTCCCTGGCAGTCCACGTTGTCCAGCAGGATGGGCCCAGAGCCGTAGCCGAAGTAGGCAAGTGGGACGGCTGCGAGGGCGGGGCCACACCCAAGCTGTCTGCACACCACCTGAGCGTTGTCCATGTCCCAGTCATCGTCACACACCGTTCCCCAGACGCTGTTGTAGGAGACTTCCACGCGACCCTGGCAGCTGCTGTTTCCATTCACCACGCGGACAGTGGGCTGCTCTGAACAGAGGAAGAGACCAGACATCTGATAGATGGTTGTCTGAATCGGCTAGACGACCCTCAGTAGCGTCCACACCATCAATATGATGGTCCATTCATAGCCACATTGTCAGTTATAAACTATTTCAGTCCTAATCAAGGGGCATTTGCAAGCTGTTTTAAAATATAAAGTTAATAATACAGCAGTTAGGGCTGCGCAATATATGGATTTATCTTCATTAACGTCTGCAAACACAATAGCTATGCAGCAGAATACACAAGTCAAATAAGACAAATTAGACTTAACACATCATGATACAGTTTTCTTGTTGCTTGGCACAAAAATAAAACGTTGGTTCTCGTTTTTCATGACTACTGTAGAAGATAAGTTTGTTGAATTTACACCGATTTAAAGGTTCTTGGATACGGGTAAGAGTGGGCAAACTACTTATACAGAGAAACAGATGGACTACAGTCTGTAATTGTAAAAATACAATGTGCTTATATATGGTAAGTGGATAAAATTCACTATATAACAATATATACTTTTATATTGATTATTCTAATTAATGTAAATAAATTGGTTTGGTGTAAAATTCCCCCATGCTAGAGAAACGTCCAGAGACAAAAATTGTTTAAAGCGGGGGTGATAGTAACCAGACGTCTAAAGACTTTAGAGCTCTAAAACCTCCTTCATTTCTCAAACATATATATATATTTTTTAATTCATGGTGGAGGGATACATGCAGGGCACTGTGAGGCAAAATAGTCCCCAAAGAAAATGTCTTGTGTCATATCTGTAACTGTTTTACCGTCACCACCCTTACATACACCCTTAAAACCCCTGGTTACTATCACAAACACCGTAAACAAATCTGATTGGTTCTTGCTGTACAGTGCACCACTTCAAATCAAACAACTCTGAGTGACTTTGACTGCATCTCACTGTTTAAAAACGTTTAGTTTTTTGATACCAGAGCTAATACATTTATATTTATCAAATGTAGAGATGGGGACTACACCTACCTGGATTAGCACTACAAACATATGTCCAAGTAGGCTTTACAGTAAAAGTAATAACTAACATTTTTGTATTATAGCCTAGTCCATAAACATTCCACTGAGTACAATAAGCATACCATTGTCATATCCAGTGCTAATCATTTTTTAAACAACTGTTTGCAGATATTGATACGACTCTGACATCATTGGGTTTCCCTACTTCATATCGTGATGGTCGCATTTAAGTCTGTCTTCAGTGTTACCTTTAGTGGTCATGCCTGTGGAGGGTTCAGCTGCAGTTGTGTCTGTAATTGGAGCAGTCACTCCCGTCTCTGAGGGAAGGGAGAGAGAAATGCACAGGATGATGAGACACAAACAGAAAGGAGGATGAAAGACAGAAAGACAAGGCCCCACAGAGGGCTGCAACTGCAGCCCTGCATTATCATGTATTGATTGAGGCGTGTCATTCTGCAAAACAGTGCCCTCTGGTGGGTCAGCCGGAGTAGTGCAAGATCCTACCTTCCTGCATGAAAAGGGACTCCTGCTGAAGTGTGAATATGTGTGTGTGTGTGTGTGTGTGTTCACAGTGTGCCTGTTTGCATGTGACAGATGGGCTATTCGCTTCAGTCTATTGGTAATGCCAAAGCAGGCAGGCAGGCGCAGCGGTTGGCTACACTAGTTTGGCCCACCATTTACCCATATGTGGTTGTGGGCAGCGGGTAAACATATACACTCATATATATGTGCCATTAATACCTGCTGTGCTCTCTGTATGGAAGAACGCTCTGCCCATGGTCTCTGTGTCAAAAGGAGGGTCAGTGGTGGTACCTGATCCTTCAGAGAGAGAGAGAGAGAGAGAGAGAGAGAGAGAGAGAGAAAGGTTGTGTTGAGCTCCGCAGCCTACAAGCATTACTAGGCAACTTGCTTATAAAGAGTTATTGAATATTTTATATTTGTAAGACTGAACTGTTCTTGTCAGTTAGGTTTCCTTCTGACGGGTCTATCCAGCGCAGGCCTCATAGACTGCAGGCCTAATGTACCTGTGCAGATGACCCCGGCGTCCTCGTGATGGCCACAGTTGTGGATGCCCCAGCCCAGGCTGTAGCAGGTAGCCAGCTGGCTCTCGTAGCCGTTGCAGTTGACGTTGTCCAGCATGATGAGGCCGCTGCCATAGCCAAAATAGGCATTGGTGGTGTAGGAGACTGCGGGACCACAGCCAACCTGCTGGCACACCACTGCAGCATCCCGTATCCCCCAGTCATCGTCGCACACCGTGCCCCAACTGCCCCGGTAGTAGATCTCCACCCGACCCTGGCAACGGTCCACACCGCCCATAAGCCGGATGGTACCGTCTCCTGCAGCATGAGAGGGAAGGTGGGCTTCATGAGTTTGATTCTGAGGGGGGGCTTTAGCAAACAACAGCTCTTCTTTATAAATGTAATGATAAGTGGTGGTCTAGAGAGGCCGAGAGGTGGTTACCCCATCATTTTCTTGTTATCTCAAGATACCGAAAGTTGTTTTCTCAGCTTGTCTTGAGATCACAAGATAAATAAAAGCTTTGATGCCACAAAGTAGGTAATATTAGGATGATGGATCATTCCTTGTGCTGGTATGCGTGGCTGGTACGAGTGGATCAGACAGAGCAGTGTTGCAGGAGTTTTAAACTGTGTGTCCACTCACTGTCCACTTACCATATAGGAGCACTTTGTTGTTCTACAGTTACAGACTGTAGCCTATCTGCATACTTTGTTACACTGTTCTTCAATGGTCAGGACCCCCACCTGACCACCACGTATTACTTGGGTGGTGGACCATTCTCAGCTCTGCGGTGTCATATTAGTGTTCCTATATTTTACAGATGACATGTTCTCTGTTAGACATACTACAATTTCTACTGACCCCTGCGTCAGATCTAAAACTGTTTATGTCCATCAAAGGAAAAGATAGTGGCTGTTCTCAGGTTTCTACAGAAGAATGACTGGCCCTCTGGGCCCCACAGGATGACTCTTTTCAGCAGTTCAAACAAGTTGCTAAAGGGCTATGTTGCTTTGTTTAGATCACAAGCATGTACGTCATATTTACGCCACCCTATCTAGTGAGTAGGGCTGTGTATTGGCAATAACCTGGTGATACAATGCGTATCGTGATACAGCGGTCACGATTCAATATATCACGATGTACTGTGATACTGCAAGCAAACTGATATATTTCGGTTTTTTAAATCCTACTATTAAAACACACCACTATATGAGCAGGTTTATCAATGCTTACAATAGCATTGCACTCTTGTGCTGCTTGTTAATGTTGGAGTGGAGCTGAAAATGGATTACAACACTGCCATCTAGTGGTCAGAGGTTTAAATACAACACACAATGATTCACTGTCTGCCAGGAATCTGTGTATCAATACTGTGTTCTTACATCCCTACTAGTGAGTAGAACATCTAAGGACGGGCCATCTAAGTGCAGGGGTTTAACAAAAGGTGGGATCTTTTCGTTACACCCCCGCAGGCAGGGGTTGGGTGCATGTTTGTGCTGTGTGAGTAACTTACTTAAGCCAGAATTTCTGCGAGAGGGAGTGGTGTGCTCCTCAGGGCTTCCTCTAGGCCCAATCACGGTGTTACCTAGAGGAGAGGGAGAAACTGAGAAGTCAACATGGATAATGTCATCCTAATATGATGTCATCCCAAATCAGAATTCAATTTAAGATGATATTCAATTAGCTTTATGTCCATGGAATGTAGTAATATGTGCTGTCACTCACATATAGAGTTAATTTCCCATTGTGTTATTGGGTAGCTTGGGACATCTTATACCTAATGACTCTAATTGGCTAAATTTGTAATTGGGAATTAGATCTTTAAGCTTTTGGTGAATTAAATATATATACTTTGACTTGCTTACATAAAGCTACAGCTCGTTGACAGCTACAAATACACGTGTAATCTGCGAAGTTACACATGACTGGCCTATTCTAGTCAGTTTATATATGTATAAACGACTAAACTGGTCTTATATTATATTGAACAGTAGTGTAAATGACCACCCAGTCGACCTGACCTTACCTTTGCAAATGACAGCCACGTCCTCGTAGTGGTAGCAGTTGTGGATGCCCCAGCCCTGATTGCCACAGTGGCTCAGGTCTGATTCTCCCCCTTTGCAGTCCACATTGTCCAGAAGGATGGGCCCAGAGCCCTGGCCAAACTTGGAGCTGCTGCCCACAGCCATGGCCAGTCCACAGTCCAGCTGCCGACACACCACATTGGCGTCCACCATGTCCCAGTCATCGTCGCACACAGTGCCCCACGTGCCATTGTACTGCACCTCCACACGGCCCTCGCACCGGCTTCTGCCGTTCACCAGCCGTACTGGGGTGGGGTTTGGAAAGGGAGGAAGATGATGGTATGAGGTCAGTTTGCTAAGTACGGCCAAGGGACGAGAAAAACGAACGCCCAATGTTCTTACTTATTCGTGTTGAAAAAGAGAGCTGCACTGGGGGGTTTGAAAAAGGCTTGTTAATTAAGCTTATGCAGGTTTATTATTCAGTAGAACCTTGTAATCAGTAATTACAATATACTACAAATAATTCAGCAACAGTAATGAACTATTGAGTGTGAGCCTGCATACATTTCTTTGCTATTTAAAATTTTCCTGCATTGGTTTATTCTAAACACTAGAAGTCCACAGTCGCTAAATTGTTTCTGTAAATATATCACCCAAGACTGCTCAAACCAGATCTGCAATTTGTACTGGCCCCTCCATCAGTTTGAAAAGTGTAAGACCAAACTGGGAGACATGCTTGATACCAGCACAATACTAGCATGGAATACCAGATCAGCATGGAATGGAAAAAGCAGGATGTCTCGTTTGTGTGTCTGCATATCATTGTAGGCTCATAGGGGCCACGGATTATGTATGCAATTTCTGTTATGTCTGTTTTTAAAGAGCTAATTTTATTTATTTAAAAAAAAGTATAAAAAGAAGCAGAACTTAAGAATGGAATCTAGTGTCTAAATGTCTGTACACCTGTTCTACAGTGTGTCTTACCAATTACAATGATTTTTTTTCATTTTATAGCTCAAACTGTATCCAGCTCCTCTTTAAACTTGAGCGTTTAGTAACGTTAGCTTTAGCATTAGCTAAATTTGGACGGCTGTGGAGTTTGGCTTTTTACAGTCGCTTGTTAACTTCTCTTATTTCAGTTGCTTTATTTATGATATCATTAGCCATCAGTCAGTGTTGACTCAACTTTCATCTTATAACTGTGTTAAGTCTTAAGTCATGCAACCCCTGGTGGACATTAACACTGATATTTTACATCATAAAATCAGCCATACGGTCAGTTGTGGCTTTTTGGTTCAATTTACTATTAGGTATGTCAATGTGAACACTATGTGAACCAGATCTACACAGTCGAGTCACATTATTATGACCACCAGCGAATATCCAGAGTGACTGTCCTGTGCTGCATTGACAACAGCTAGCCGAGCTGGGTGACTCAGTAAAGTCCTGGTAGGCAGAGATGGGCACTCGAGTGAGCGACTTAAGTCGCACTTAAGTCGCCTAGAAAAAAACTTCAGACTTGACTTGAAACTGGTCCCTAAAGACTCTCAACTCGGACCTGTCCAAAATAACTCGTGAACAATAAGAGTCAGTCCGTTATCCAGGCACTGTACTCTAAAGTTGTTTTTGTTGTGTGTGCAGTAGCCGTACTTTTGTTTCAGTGATTTGGGACGCAGCCCGCTTTCTCGTGACGTATCACAACATCCGCTAATCGCGAGCGGGAAATCAGAGAGAAGCGTTAAACGTAAATAAACGAGGGTGGCATGGCTTCAGCTAGAGAACCGCACCTGGTAGCGTGCGGCTACAGGGAGTTTAAAGTTCTTGGACAGAACCGAAGGGTGGCAACGTGTAAAGAATGTGGGAAGCAAATTAAAGACACTGGAACGACAATGTTAAACTTCATAAGGCATCTGAAACACACCCGGACAGGTCTGTTTACTTTACGCTAGCCACTTAGCCGTCAATAAAGCTAATATATAAATACAGTTATTTACTTTCTTTTTTTTAACCTTATCATGCGTCCTCATCAGGCTAGACTCAGTAAAAAACACTCTCGAATTTGAGCTTCTAAAATGTAATAGCACTGCTAAGTTAACATTTAGGACACATCTACTGAGCCTACTCACTCCCCGAAGTCTAAGTTGTAAAGAGAGTTGTGTTGTAATGTAACTCGCAGTTGTTGTTCACTTTACAAAACAAAGAAATTTTCATTTCCTTTGAGGAAAAAAATGCATTGAATTTAAAGAAAGTAAAGGAAGCGCTGGAGTAAAAAATATTTGTAAATAAATGTTTTGCACACAAAGTTGATTTTATATATATTTTATATATATTTAGCTGTGTATCATGAACTTAAATATGTTGACTTGACTTAGACTCTATCTGAAAGACTCGTGACATGACTTAGACTCTAGCCGAAAGACTCGTGTATTGACTCAGACTCTATCTGAAAGACTTGTGACATGACTTAGACTCTAGCCGAAAGACTCGTGTATTGACTCAGACTCTATCTGAAAGACTCATGACTTGACTTAGACTCTAGCCGAAAGACTTGTGACTTGACTCAGACTCTATCTGAAAGACTCGTGACATGACTTAGACTCTAGCTGAAAGACTTCTGACTTGACTTAGACTCTAGCTGAAAGACTTCTGACTTGACTTAGACTCTAGCTGAAAGACTTCTGACTTGACTTAGACTCTAGCCAAAAGACCCGTGACTTGACTTAGACTCTAGCCGAAAGACTCGTGACTTGACTCAGACTCTATCTGAAAGACTTGTGACATGACTTAGACTCTAGCCGAAAGACTTCTGACTTGACTTAGACTCTAGCTGAAAGACTTCTGACTTGACTTAGACTCTAGCCAAAAGACCCGTGACTTGACTTAGACTCCAGCTAAAAGACTCATGACTTGACTTACGCTCTAGCCTAAAGACTTGAGACTTGACTTAGACTTTAGCCTAAAGACTCGTGACTTGACTTAGGCTCTAGCCTAAAGACCTGTAACCTGACTTTGATTCTAGCCGAAAGACTTGTGACTTGACTTAGGCTGTAGCCGAAAGACTTGTGACTTGACTTAGGCTCTAGCCGAAAGACTTCTGACTTGACTTAGACTCTAGCCTAAAGACTCATGACTTGATTTACGCTCTAGCCGTAAGGCTCGTGACTTGACTTAGGCTCTAGCCGAAAGACTTGTAACTTGACTTAGACTCTAGCCTGAAGACTCGTGACTTGACTTACGCTCTAGCCGTAAGACTCGTAACTTGACTTAGGCTCTAGCCTAAAGACTCGTGACTAGACTTGGACTTGTATTTTGTGACTTGTGAACATCTCTACTGGTAGGTGGTCACAGGTATCTGGAGTCTACAGTGCTGACTACAGTGCATCCCACAGCTGCTGAAGGTCATGTGGGGAAGGATCTATAAAGCCAACACTCAATTGGGTTCAAGTCTGGGGAATTAGGGGTCCAGGGGTGGTACTTGGTCAGAGAACGTAGGACATTTCTAGCCATGTTACGTGTCACATTGTCTTGCTTGAATATCCTATCCACCCCAGTGAAGGCAGTCAGTATGTATGGGTGTATGTGATCTGCAAAGAAGGAATCAGACCCAAATTGGTTGAGAGTGCCCTCCACAGGGATGAGTGGGTCCAGAGAATGCCACGAAAACATTTCCCAGACCTTAACACTGCCACCTTTGAAAGCAGAAAGTGCTCATAATAACCTGACTCGACTGTGTAAATGCAGCGATGCATCATTTGCATCATTTGCTTTGATCTGGAGCAAAAGAATTAAACTACTATAATAAACACACCCACAAACTACACTACAAGTATCATGTACTCATCAGCTCTGTAATTATGTACTATCTCTGTACTCATTCACATGTGTGAGCAAATCTCTCTTCTTGTACTTGTAAGCCATTGTTATACACTGAATACCTCAATGTGTAGGTGAGCCTGCTTTAGTGTTACTCTACTGGCTGTAGGTAAGAGCACAAAAGAGGACTCAGGTGCCTCTGATATAATAACGGCTAATAGCAACAAGAATGCCTTTAATCCTCATCGATTTAAGGCACAAAATAAGGCTAAATATGAAATATGACTCCCAGAAACGAACAAGATGGAAGAGAAAAGAGAGAGAGAGAGAGAGAGAGGGAGAGAGAGAGAGGAGGCACAGCAATGGAAAAGAGGATTATGTAAATTGAGAGCAAGGGGAAGTGACCTGTTTTTTTGTGCCTCGCAGGCTGATGTGAGCCTTTTGCTGTCTCCCTGCCTCCCTCTTATTTTCATAGACCCTCCTTCCCTAATAATGTGTGTGTGTTTTCTTTAACTGAGGTGCGTGTGTGTGTGTGTGTGTAAAAAAGAAGAAAGGACACAGAAGCGAGGCGTGAGAATACACTCACCTTGCGACAGGGTGGAGGCTGTCGTGTTGTTATTGGCTGAGGGAGGGCGGGGGAGAGAGGGAGAGAGAGAGGGAGAGAGATATTTGGTCAAATTATTTGTTGAAAAGAGGTTCTTGGCCCTCCATGGTTACAGTGCTCGGTATCTACTATATCTATTTTCCTGTAATTTTAGACCTGGTGAAGCAGGAAGCCAATTCAGCTCAGTCTGTGTTAGCAGTGGACTCACCGCGGAGTGGACGTATACACCGTCATGTGTAGTTAACACGTCCTCTACAGAGAACACACTCTGCACAATTACTATTTATTTATTTTAACACATTGGGGGAAAAACAAAAACATGGCCTGTGCAAAAGTTATAGCATATTACATATTTTATGTTTTATATGTTTTTTTAAAACCACTTAAAACCATCAATACCAAATTCTTAATATGATTCTAAACTTTTGAACAGTGATTTCTTGAACAGCAATTCAAAACTTATGAACAGCAATTCCAAACTTATGAACAGCAATTCCAAACTTATGAACAGCAATCCCAAATTTATGAACAGCAGTCCCAAATTTATCAACAGCAATTCCAAACTTATCAACAGCAATCCCAAACTTATCAACAGCAATCCCAAACTTATCAACAGCAATCCCAAACTTATCAACAGCAATTCCAAACTTATCAACAGCAATCCCAAACTTATGAACCGCAATCCCAAACTTATCAACAGCAATCCCAAACTTATGAACAGCAATTCCAAACTTATGAACAGCAATTCCAAACTTATGAACAGCAGATCCAAACTTATCAACGGCAATCCCAAACTTATCAACAGCAATTCCAAACTTATGAACAGTAATCCCAAACTTATCAACAGCAATCCCAAACTTATCAACAGCAATTCCAAACTTATGAACAGTAATCCCAAACTTATGAACAGCAATCCCAGACTTATCAACAGCAATTCCAAACTTATGAACAGTAATCCCAAACTTATCAACAGCAATCCCAAACTTATCAACAGCAATTCCAAACTTATGAACAGTAATCCCAAACTTATGAACAGCAATCCCAAACTTATCAACAGCAATCCCAAACTTATCAACAGCAGATCCAAACTTTTCAACAGCAATTCCAAACTTATCAACAGCAATCCCAAACTTATCAACAGCAGATCCAAACTTATCAACAGCAATTCCAAACTTATGAACAGCAGATCCAAACTTATCAACAGCAATTCCAAACTTATGAACAGTAATCCCAAACTTATGAACAGCAATCCCAAACTTATCAACAGCAATTCCAAACTTATGAACAGTAATCCCAAACTTATCAACAGCAATCCCAAACTTATCAACAGCAATTCCAAACTTATGAACAGTAATCCCAAACTTATGAACAGCAATCCCAAACTTATGAACAGCAATCCCAAACTTATCAACAGCAGATCCAAACTTTTCAACAGCAATTCCAAACTTATCAACAGCAATCCCAAACTTATCAACAGCAGATCCAAACTTTTCAACAGCAATTCCAAACTTATGAACAGCAGATCCAAACTTTTCAACAGCAATTCCAAACTTATCAACAGAAGATCCAAACTTATGAACAGCAATTATGAACTTATCAACAGAAGATCCAAACTAATCAACAGCAGTTCCAAACTTATCAACAGCAATTCCAAACACATTAACAGCAATTCCAAACTTATGAACAGCAGATCCAAACTTATTAACAGCAATTCCAAAATTATGAACAGCTATTCCAAACTTATCAACAGCAGATCCAAACTTATGAATAGCAATTCCAAACTTTTGAACAGCTATTCCAAACTAATGGACCGCTATTTTCAAAATTATGAACAGCAATTCCAAACTTTTGAACAGCAATTCCAAACTTCCAAGCTCATGAGGATTATAGCTCTGCACATAAGGCATGTGCCAATAAGAATAAGTTCAGAAATGTGAAGTTGATCATGCTGGATTTCCCCTGAATGGTTAAATTATGGAATTGAGCTTATGCCTAAAATGATATACTTGTTTTCCTCAAGCTATTTCTCAAAAGGAGGCCCCTTTCTCTCCTACACTTTATTCAATGACTGTCAATTCTCCTGACACAGGGCTGGACTGCTTTGTTGTATCTCTATATTGTATGTTATAGAAGCCTTTATGAAGTTTTGCTCTAACCTCCCTCTGCGGCCCAGTTCAGGAACAGTGGTTGACTGTATGCATGGCCTTGTTTTCTTGCTGTCATACAACAGTCTTTAGGATACGACATTCATATAGACACATTATAGAGGCACACTCTCGAGCCCTGGCTCCTCAGTGTTCAGTTTCTGTTATACAAAAGTGCTTCCAGTGTCTCTTTACAGCAGAGCATTTAGGTCATTTCACAGGCTTCTGCTTTTATTAATACTCTGTAGGGAGATAATGTTATTATTGTTAATGCATAGAACATCAATACATGTACACAACACCCCCTGTTCCCACCCCCTGACCTCCGGATATGCAAACAAATGCTCTGTGTACACAAGCCAAGATGGCTAATTACATGTTATATTATTAAGCAAACATCTTTAACATAAAACTATGTAACCACTTCCAAAACTCCATTAAACAGTATTGCCATGTTTTGATAATGAGTGTGGAAGACTTACTGGGGACTGATCGTCTTGTCACTTTGTGATCTCCTGCAAAGCAATACATGAAACTGAAGATGAATGACAGACGCATGACAACACAATAAAATATAACATGGTTTTACAGCCGTTCAACCAATTTAAGAAGGCTGTGCTTTTGGTGACCTCACATTCTCATCCCTTATCTGAGATCTTTCATAGCAGTCAGATCAATACTTCTCAAGATTTGCCCCAAGAGTGTTTCTGCACCATGAAACCATTTATTTTTCAAGTGTTTGTCAGTTACTGACTTCATTTTAGTTTGTTTTAATCATACATCTAACACTCCAGTGAGATTACGTCCATTTCACAGATTCATAAACTTGTACTACAGATATAATTAAATTCAAATATTTAAATATTATCAGGCTGATGAAGAAATTGACAGTGTTATTAATCCTGATATAATATTTTACATACGTTACATTCTCCACTGCAGCTACTGTATGACTAGTGTATTTAACTATATACTATATAACTATTTATTTAAGTAAGGATAACAGGGATTATGTTGTGGTCTATTTAAATCAATACACTGCAGAAAGCCTGTTTTCTTCTCTTTCTTGTACAGACAAACTCACACTCTCTCACAGAGATTCACTCTTCTAATGATCATATCTAAACATGGCTAGTGGCCACTGTGAATACTGTCGTTGTTGTATGTATATGACTCTGATCCACTGTAACAGCACCTGAGACTCCAACTCGTTTAGCTTTTGAGAATATTCTAACAGGACAAGTTCACCGTCACATAAAAGCTGATGATGATGTTAGTTTTGTATGAATGGCAGAGCAGACTAGGAGTCTTAGACAGAGAGCTGTCAATCAACAGCTCATTAGCCACACGGATGGGTCTGGTCAGTATGTTGTTTAGGCCGTGTTTTATCATTTTTATATATATCTCATCATTTCTATTCAAGCTTTGATTTATATAAAACGCAAGTGTAATATCATACAAATAATTCAAACAACTTCTTTTAGGACAATAAAGGGCCAGTGCTCAGAATTCATGGGTTAATTACTTAAATAAAATATCCATCCATACCCATCCATATCCATTTTTTCTAAAATAAAAATATCCAGCCATCCATTATCTCCAGCTTTATCCCCCTAATCAGGGTTATGGTGGGGCTGGAGCCAATCCCAGTGTCATCGGCCTAAGGCGGGGTACACCATGGACAGGTTGCCAGTCCATCACATGGTCAACACACACTCACGCACACCTACAGGCAATTTAGAGTGACGGATCAGCCTAGCATGTGTTTGGACTGTGGGATGAAACCCACTCAAGCACAGGGAGAACATAAACACTCCACACAGAACGGCCCAGACCGGGAATTAAACCCAGATCGTCTTGCTGTGAGGCGACAGTGCTAACCACTGCACCACCATATTGACCACTACACCACCATATTGACCACTACACCACCGTGCTGCCAAATGAACAAATAAATAAAGATACTTTGATATATTAGTTTTCACTTTTTCCAAAATTAGGCATTAAACAACAGCACCCATTCACACCCCCATCCCCCTCATCCCACTCACCCAACACATATATACACATTGATGTATAAACATGAATAAACACTGATTTTACTTGTTATTTAGGTTATTTAGGCCCATGTTAACATTGCTCATAAAAAAATATTGTAACAGGCACACTGTCACTCGCCCACTCTGTGTACTCACCACGCTGCAGTAGTATGGTGAAGGCCAGCAGCAGCACTGAGGCCAGGAAGAGAATGGCACAGGCAGCAGATTTCCAGCGCCTACACACGCTGTTCAACACACCCAGGCCTGGCATGGC
This sequence comes from Megaleporinus macrocephalus, assembly GCA_021613375.1. Taxonomy (NCBI): domain Eukaryota; kingdom Metazoa; phylum Chordata; class Actinopteri; order Characiformes; family Anostomidae; genus Megaleporinus; species Megaleporinus macrocephalus. The sequence continues at coordinate 27,755,765 of CM038726.1, read as the reverse complement.
AGTCTATGGAAGGACCCACCTGGACACCTTAGCAAACACACACAGGCATTCACAGGAGACTGTATTAAAAAGCTTTCTCCTTCTCCATTTCTCTCTCTGTGGCAGCGCAATCCTTCTCCAGGTCTGCCCCCTTTCTCTTCTTTTCTTTATTTCTCTCCTCTGTTGTATTTGCACTTCTTCCTAACTCTTCCTTCTTTCAACCTATACTGCAAAATGCCTCGTTGTCAGTGTTACTCCAGTCTCTGGGCTACAACTTCACTTCTCTCTGCTCTGATTGGACAGTGCTTTCCCCCATAGTACACAGTGGTTTGAAAAAAAAAATCAACAACAACAACAACAGCAACAACAACAGATTCCAGGCCTTCAGGGCAGCAGTGGTGGCTTTAGTCAGAGGCTGCATCCCAAATGGCTAAGTATATGGCATGAAGTGTGCACTAAATAGGGCACAAGTTAAAGGTTGTTACGCCCCGTGTAGTGCACTGAATTTGAAAGTTTAAGCCATTTGGGATTCAGGCAGGGTTGTATTGATGCGAGTTGAGGGCAAAGACCAATGGCTGGCAATGACACCATGACTTTGATTTTCACACGTATCAAATCCACCGTGTAAAGCAGGGCTGCCCAAAGTGTGGCCCACAGGCCAAAGTTAGCTGGTGAGGACATTTGATCTGGCACACTGAAAATATGCTCTAATATATAGCCCCTGTTATATGCTATAACCCTCTTATATATCATATAAGAGAGAACAAATATTTTATTTGATTTGTGAAATATTTATTGAAGTAATTATAAGGTAATGCCTTAAACTGGGTTATCAATTAATCCACTCATTTGTTTACCACAAACACCTTGAACTTGACAACACTGGTATAAAGAGAGCTGGTAATGCAGTTCATGGGTTTAGGTTACAAAAATTATATGTAATGCTTCAAGTCTGGATGAAAATCTGTATCATAAAGTGGGATTATATTCAGATATTCACTTCACAGAACTTGTGTCCAGTTTTTAACATTGATATATCTATTGTGCATATACAATGTACAGTTTATAAACGATTAAACAAAAAGAAAGTTATGAGAATGAAGAAATATTCAACACTGCTTGTCCATGTCCAAATTGTCCATGTTAATATATATAAAGAATTTCACTAGTGCTCTCAGACCTGTTGTCTATATATATATATATATATATATATATATATATATATATATATATATATATATATATATATATATATAGACAAGTCATTGATTGTCAGCTGGCATGTGCCCAGCTTCTAGTATTTGACCTGTTGGAGCGTGAGGTCGACCCATTTCCCGCGGCCTTCACGCGTACAGCCATTACCAAAGCAGAACTAGTTCACTGAGTACAAATGAGGAGAAAGTTCTGCACTCACACTTTCAAAATAGTCTCACATTACAGCCACACACTTATTATCCACAGCTTCAGTATTACATCAGTGTCGCACACAGAGATTTCATTCATACAGTGCAAAGACATTGGATTGTTTATTATGTCAGAAAAAGAAAAGAAAATTATATAAAAAAATATTTTTTAATTTTTTTAGAGCAAATTCTTGTTCTGACCGCAGTAAATTACATAATGCTGTGTGTGTGTGTTGTCTATGAGGTGTACCCATATTGGTGTCACATGGATGCTTTAGATTGTTAAGAAGTCTATAAAAGTCTATAACAACTAAATAAGTAGTAAGTTTCTCTGGTGTTTTCTGTCTGGTTTATGGTTAAGGTGCTGTGGGTACCTTACCTTATGGTAAGATCCTTTTGGGTCATTTTAAGAAAATGAAAAAGAAATAAACTACACAAGCTGTGTGAATTGTAAGGTGTTCTTTTAGCATAGAGTAGTAGCACCCAGGGAGCATGAACATCTTAAATATCCACTATTTATATATTTACTTTATATATATATATATATATATATATATATATATATATATATATATATATATATATATATATATATATATATATATATATTCTTCTATTTTTCTTTTAAAAAGCAGACAGATCAATAAAAACAGAGTAAAATGATTTGTAATACAGTCGTGTCTCATTAACTTACAATAAAATTTAAGTAAAAGGTTTTGTTTGTACAGAAACGATAGGTTAAATAAAAATAAATTATAAAGGCTGTAGGAAAGCCGGCCACTGAAATGGACCTCAGACAGTGATCTACTCCAAAATACTGACAATAAAATTTACTGAAGTTCGTAAACAGTAATTAAAGGCTGAAAGCTCTCACGTAAGCCTGCCGGCAGCCTTGCCGTTATTCAGCTCATGTATGTCTGTCAGTCACGGTTGAGACGAGTCCCTAAGACTTTTCCCATTTTTTCATTTTTTGTTTTTCCCAAATCCCTCCTGACCTTCCACAGGAATGTGGGCGAGCAGCAGACTAGGGCTCAGGATCCCAGGGCGAGCAGAGAATTTGATATTCCGGCCGGGCAGATAGTGGACATTCCGGGGCCGAGGGCGCACAAAAAGCTGTTTCTGCTGCCGGTGGCTGCCGTCGGCGGGGCCTAAACGCTGCTTCCTGCGAATCTGTCACTGGGGCTCTCCAGAACGCTTAGGCAGCTGATGACACCAGCGGGGCGCCTCTCGTCTCTCTCTCTCCAGGGATGGGGAAAGAAGGAGATCAGTGGGGGGGGGGGGGGGGTGGAGACTGTGTGGCTACAGTCACCTGTCCACCTCCTTCTCAAATTAGATGGTTCCTTACAGTAATGGCACATGTTTGTCAATGTACTGCTAAAGTACTATTGACCTGCACTATTAAACCTTAAAGAGAAGCAAGAGGTGCTTTATCCTCATAGTTCCTCATCCCAGTCCAAGCCCATTCCACATCCCTGTCCATTCCCCATCCCAGTCCCAGTCCATTCCACATCCCAATCTGAGCCCATTCACCATCGCAGTCTGTGTCCATTCCTCATACCAGTCCCAGTCCATTCCATATCCCAATCTGACTCCATTCCACATCCCAGTCCCTTCTTTATCCCTGTGCTTGTCCATTCCCCATACCAGTCCCAGTCCAATCCCCATACCAGTACCTGTGCATTCCCCATCTCAGTCCATTCCCCTCCCCTTCCCTGTCCATTTCCCATACCAGTCCAAGTCCATTCCCCATCCCAGTCCCTGTCCATTCCCCATCCCAATCCCAGTCCATTCCCCATCCCAATCCCAGTCCATTCCCCATCCCATTTTCTATCCTTTCCCCATACCAGTCCAAGGCCATACCCTATCCCAATCCCAGTCCATTCCCTGCAAGGCCTTGTAAATTCTTTGCTAATATTCACCTTTAGAGTTTCTGCTTATGCATCTCTCATAAAAACCCAATCAGTACCTCAACCAGCAATATCCTGTACCAGGACCCTACCATGTCCCCTTCGCACATCTAACACCTACGATGGTGTGCCGACCACGCCATTGCCTGTGTTTGGACACCCTAAATCGTGAAGGTCTCAATTTCTAAAAAGCCATAAGAGGCCTCATTGTCCCTTCAATTAGGGCCCGCCAATGTTTTGACACTGCCGCGAGCCATTCCGTGCACCGTCCTCGCAAAGCGCTGCGAGACGGCGGACAAACGGCCCAGTTATGAGGCATGAAAAATAATCTAGTCCCCCAATGTTGTGTTTTTCAATACGCCATTCATGGCTGGATGCAGCGCGGATCCGCAGGGGAATAATGTCGCCTTTTGTGTCGTTAGGCGCTTCCCCTCCCTCTCCTCTCCTCTCCTCTCCTCTCCTCTCCGACTCTGAGAAACGGCTGAAAGATCCCGGGAGCGCACAAGAACTATTCCCCCTTTAAAAAAGCACTGATTAACGAGGGGAGAGTAGGACCGGCCTCTCTCCGCTCTCCGTCAGGACGTGTCGGAATTTGCGATGGTCTTCAGCTGAATTGCATCTGTCAGCACGTTTACCAGGGCATTAAAAGTTTCGTAAGATTTAATAACTGCATATACTTTCTCCATTAACAATCAACAAGACGCAAAATCACCCTAAAGGTGGGACTAAGCCAACGTTTCTATGCAACAATCTACAAAAGCTTTCCTCATCTCTGCACGACCATGTTCTTCTGCCAACCAAGCAATGAAATATATTCTGTTTAGAATGATGCACAGCTAGTTTCGAGGTCTCGTGTCTCCTTTTCCCGTGAAAGCAAGTCCGAAGATCCGTGAGAAGATCATTATCATGAGAAACGTACCTTAGATAATAGCGGTCTTTCCTTTCCCTCACGCAAGAACAAAAAAAAAAGAATCCCAAAGTATGTGCTTTATCACAAGTCGGTCCTATGTTTTCAGACAGCTGGTACCGTTCTCCACCTCTCAGAGTTAGACATCAGAACCTTGTGCAGGAGAAGGTGGAAAGAACAGTCGTCCGGATGCACGGATACAGGGTGTTTCATCTCCGTAACTTTCGGAGGCTATAAGTACCCGGGCCTCCTCTCCTATAGGTTACGTAAAGCCAAAAAAGGCTTTGCCATTGTATGTTAATGTGTTGCTCACACCTGCTCCCTGCCCGCTGTGTGCTCAGAGAATGGACAGCGGTGAGGGAGGGGAGAAAAACAGAGAGCGCTGAAAGCCAACCCTTCACAGGTTCCTGAGCATCTCTAGTTTCAGGCTGGGCTCCTGCAGGACACTGTCCTGTGGCGCGTGTGTGTGTGTCTGTCTGTTTTTTGCTTGCTGATCAATTGTTCACATTTTTTTATAATATGGTAAAAAGTGCAGCAGTCAGCAAAACAACAGAAGCGACCTGCCGGCTGATGCCACCTGTAGCTACAGTTTTTGAAGCAAACTTAAAAAGGTTTGCGGTGCCTGATATAAAAAATGGAATTCAATACTGTTGGATGGACAGACATTCTCTGTTGTTGATTTCATTGTGCAGACTGTAGCTATTTCAGCTATATTTATTTCATATAAACTTTTTAATTACTGTCTGCTTTTTGGTGTTTTAGTTTTGGCTCAGTGTGTCCTGATTATTGGTTTTGGCTAAGGTTGATTTATTTCCATGCTTCACTTGCTTCTTTGAAACCCATATGTATGATACTAACTTGTGAGACCAAGGAACTGAAGGATGGTCCCATATACAGGCCTTTGGTTGATGCTTACATTGAGAGATCTACGTCTCAAAAGTCTTTTCCTAGAAATATACATGGAGGACACTTTTTGTTTGGACAGTCTGATTTGACATTGACTCCATCCCAGATTGCCTACTTAGGTGCTACGTACTAGTCTGGACCCAGTGGTCACTACTGGACCGGTAAAGCAGTCAAGCTCCTTTAGTACCCGAGTCAACGCACTACATCCACCATCTAATCAACATCCTTTAACAGAAGACCTGTAGAAGTCCAGTATTCATTAAAACCTCATTTGCAGACATTATTTTAATACTTTTTAGTGGCTCTTTCTTGCGTTTATGCCATTTATTCTGAATCCATACTCGGACAGTATCGTGCTATAGCTTGGAGAAGATGATCACAAAGTATTACCCCTATAATAGTACCCCTAACCTCTGTAGCAGTGGTACGCTAACAGTAGCTACATACACACAGCCGACTCCCCGACTCTGCAGCTCCAGTTGAATATCGTCTCTCGATCCCATATATCAGGGGTCACTAATAGGCGGACCAGACGTTGTCCAATACGGACTTACACTGATAAACTATTGAGAATGATTTAATTCTGACTGTGTTAATTTTAAGCTGCGAAGCTTTTCTTGTCTTTATGGTATACTGGCTTTACGGCGCAGTGAACTCACAGACCAATCGCATGCACTGTAAGACCACCAAAGGCTCCTCAGCCAATCAAATCTGTGCAGATTCAGGAGTGCGGCCACACACAGGCGAGGTGTGTGACTAAAGCAAGTCAGAAAGAATAACATAAAAACAGAAAAGTGAACAGAGAAAACTGACTGTTTATCAGGAACGGTTCTGGAATGAACCTGCTGGTCTAGTTTTGGAGAATACCGCTCTGTACAACCAACATGTTAATCTGTGAAGCTGAGTTAACAAGAAGACACACATTTTACTTACTTTCTCTATAAATAAACACTTTAAGATCCACTTTTTTTAAAAGCATTCTGTTTTTTTAATGTAGTGAGTTAAACACATTTATTAGAAGTTTTATAAATAATTCATTTAGTTCAGCATTTAAACAGTAAATATGCTGAAATATACTGAACAGTATGTGTGATGTGTTGGTGTTTCAGTAGCTGATGGTATAAGATGCTGATACTTACTGAACTCTAATTAAATAACCCTGCTGTCTATCAGTTCATATTAAATAGTGCATATTTGAACACACTAGGCTACTTTCTCACCTACTGCTTTTATATATGTAGCATGGAAGTATATGATGTACTAGGTCTGTAAAGTCTGTAAAAAAAAATTATTCATCAAGGTTAATACATTTTAAAAGACCCATGCAGTTGTTCTGATTGACTGACTGCAATAAACTACATGGAGCCTGATGTAAAGTGAGTAAATGGCCACAGACACCTCAGCTTTAGATGGTAAAGTTTTTAATTACTATCTTTACTGCTACATTCATTCTGATTCATTTGAGTCTCGTCACCAAATAAAGGATTACAAGAAGTACGACTCCAGTGTTTACTGAATTGTGCCAGTATTAACTTCTGATTAGGGTTCTTTTATTATTCTTTGACCTGTTTACAAAAGCTATAAGGCATCCAGTACCCCAACGTGCCATCAAGACCACCTTTGAGAGGTGTTGGAACTAGAGGTAAAACACAATACAGTGTTTTGCGATGGCTGCATTAGATATCTTGCTGATGTGCTGATATCTTATTCAGCCTGGTTTCCCAGTGGGCTGCGATACAGGACGTAGATCACGCAAGCTTCCCCCCAGCGAGCTCTTCCAGGATGCTATGTAAACGCCATAGGCACATTTTCACACGGCGTTCGGGGAAGATGGGACAAATCAAAAGCAAATGATCACTTGGCACCCCATGTTTTTCACACGCTTGCTGCAATTTGAGATGATTTGGAAGTACTCATAATAGCGGGTCTTGGGGAATATCAGACTCAGGAAACAGTGACACGCTCCTGTTTGTTAAGCGTGAGACAGTACAGATGTAGCTTTGAGGAAATGAAGCCCTTTAAATGAAAATGTCAGTTTTAGCCAACAGGCTATCTTTGATGTTGCTTTGATAAAAACAGCTTCAGAAAGTCAAGTCTTTCAAGGCGCCTGCCTGAACATATAGAGACAGACGCTCGTCTGTACCACAGGAAGAGATCTGGGGCCTTTTCATACCAGCAGCAGCAACAGCGGCTGTGCCCCAATGAAGAGAGAGATCGCTTCTAAACATGCTAATCCTCTCTAAACCGTCCTGCTCATTGTTCTGCTTTTCAAGGGCCAATTCAGGCCCCGTGCCTATGGTGTGGCCCAGATGGCCAGGCCAATGGACGGGCAGGCGATTCTGTTTCATTCAGGATAATCCTTGTGGAACAATAAGCTTTCATCTGAACACTTTGTGCCGGGTCTGCTTCTCCCACGGCTTGTTCAGACGGGATCGAGAAAAGGTTTGAAGTCGAACGCTGAACTACTGCATGCACTACTGCTTAAGTCCTGAGTGTTATGGGAACTACCACTATGAAGATATCTACTAATGCAGTCGTATACTTATGCAGTTCGCGAATGGTCCGGGGCCGTGGCACCTTCCTGTCCGTCTACCTCACTCCTCCTCTCCCATGATTCCAGTGGGCTGGGGTGGGGAGGGTGGCTGGTGCCAGCGGGAGTGGGTGGGGGCTTAAAACCGCCAGCAGTGGGACGGCGTTTCTCAGGAGAATGTTGAGTGTTTTCCCATAGTTTCGTTCAACCTAAGTGGCTTTGGTCATCCTTTCTGTCTCTCCCTCCCTCCCTCCCTCGCTCGCTCTCTCTCTCTTTTTCTCTCTCTGTTTTTCACAAGCTCTGGCAGCCAGACGGTGGGTTACATAATAAAGGAGAGAGTGGAAGAAAAGATGGCAGCAACAAAAGGAAGATGGAAACATAAACGCAGCTAATTGTGTGGTGCCACATGAATCGGGCAGGCGATAACTGAGTATGACCTCATTTCGAAGACTTCCGCACTGACGAGAGGGAACTCGAAGTTCCTGGAAACGAGAAGAAATAATATCAGCTATATCGATTTAACTAAAATCCCCTAAATGAATGTCAGGGAGTGGGGGCAGGGAGGGATGGACTTCTGGAATCACTGTGCTTCGGCAGTGAACTCTATATTAGAATCACGAGTGTTTGTGTTTAGTTGATGTGATAAATACATTGTGAAGCTCACTAATTTTGCCCACTAATATAACTATATTTAAAAGGAACTACTTTCTTTAGAGTGAAATTTGAACGAGGTCTGACTTGTTATTAAATAGTTCTCTAATGTCCAGTGTGGAGTGGAGTGACAACAAGAAGGAGCATATTACTCAAGAAAAATCATAAAAGCAGTTTGTCGGTGGAAATATGAGACCAAAGAAAACCCCTACAGAGAAGCATGGTGGTGGCAGTGTCCTAGTCTAGGAATGTTTTTCTACTTGACAAAGCTCACCTTCCCGGAAACCGACCATCCCAAGCACAAAGCCAAAGTAAACAAGTGAATGTGCTTGAGTGGCCTGACCAGACCTCTGTCTGCAATCTTAATAGGAATCTGTGGCACTATTTGTTACTAAATCACAGCTCACAGGCATTGTTTAACTAACCTGAACAGCCTGTCTAATCCCTATAAAGTGGATAAAGCTGGTATATGAGGAATTGCATGACTTCAATTAAGTCATCTCTAGTGACGCCATGAATGGGAGCACCAGAGAACCCTATGCTCTGAAACAAGGGACTTCAAAAATCTTTGATAAAGTTGAACTCTGAACATTGTAAAGAGTGATGTGATCGTTCCTTCGCATTGCTAGTTTTCAGGAAGCCAGTGATACGGACCATGGACAAATTTGTTTTAAACTCTTCAGAGAGTCTGAGAAATTTATACAAGTAACTGACTTCAGAGTTTGCAGAGGCCATTATGCTCCCTTGTCAACCATGCATGACTTTTATTGTAGTCTTTGTGAAACCGAGGATTACAATGTTTAGCATCTGATCTTTGAAGCTCTGTAGATCAGTGTAGAAATGTTTGAACGAAATCAAACTTCACAGATCAGAAGAATGCTTTCCAACAAGCCTGCATTGCTCTTCTTCACCAGAGGTACGGGACCCCAAAATCATCAGGCTTTTGTTGTTGAATGTAGGAATTTGTGCTAGTTTTTACATTTAACTGAATTTAATTTAACATCTAATAGCCTATAATCTGATAGCCTATCATCTAATAACCTATCAAAAATGCCAATACTATACAAAACATGCAATTCATTTTTTAATTTTTTGTTTTTATAGTGTGATACTACAGAAGCAGACATTTGGTATTATAATGCTTTGCATGTGTTTTCACCCTCTGATATTACAGAAGCTTAAAAGGGTAATGAAAAGCCAACTGAGGGCAAGAAGTGGACATCAAAGGCTAAAGAAGACCTAGGTCAGCTACAGTTGATGAGATGATCCTGCCACGGCCCTTCTACTGAGGGATCCATGACAATAAAAGACAAAACAGACTGTCCCTGATGAACTGGCAGCAGATAAGAAGTTGAATGCACTGTGATCCCTCTGTTAAATAGCATTAAGTCTCTTTGTTGTTAGTTGAATCCAACACCATTGACAGTAATCTCAGTTGGGACTGGGTATATACATACATCACTGCACTACTATTACATCCTCCATACGAGTTCAAAAGCCTATTGTACAGATCGGATGTTGCTGTTCTGTCACACCAGTCTGAACACATTCGTGGTGTCATGGTCTCTTTTGAAAGTAATTCCTTCCCATCTGTTTTAATCTCTTCATCTGAACATGTACTTATTCTATGGCTTCTGTATCTGATGACAAATCTGTTGAGATTAGGCATCAATGCCTGATTCTTCTTTCTCCATTCTGACAGAGGCAACCAGGTCGGAGTGCTACTGAGAGAACCAAGTGCTGTAGTGTCTCAAAACCTAGTGAGTGTGTAAGTAGGCTGTCTATGTAGGCAGCTGTTTAAGTAGCAGCGTTCTCTCCTCATCTCTCCTCATAAAACAGATTACTGAGACGCTCTAGTTAGAGAGAGACTGCGTCACGGCTTGTTCCCGCCTACTGCAGTATGCGACTGGTGGGTTAGCTGGTTGCTAAGCTACCGGCCGACATCCAAAACAATAGCCCAAGGCTTAAAAATCAGCTAGCATAAATGCTAATGGCTCAAGTATAAAACTGCAAAATGGTGAAGGACTCGTTACAGAGTTGATAATAAAATACTGTTTTGTGTGATTATATGACAATAAACACATTAAAACTCCAGAGAGAATCAAAATAACTCACATTTTAAAACCACTTCACTGCTCGTAGCTGTGCCTGCGTTGCATCATGGGATTGCCTTAGCGGCTGAAGAAGCGTTCAGTGCTTTCTCAAAATTATGTGAAAATAAGGTTTCTCAGTAGACTGCATGTTTAAAGTATGTAAGAATTGGGACAGTCTACATGTCGGGAGCGCATACTATGACGTAAAATGCTGCCTATGTAGACCCTCACTAGGTTTTGAGACACACCCAAGATGTCATTTCTTTTGTCTCAGACTGGATTGGATTGGATGGTATTTGTACTTGGACTTGTGGTGTCAGCCATTGGTCTGACCAAATTTGGTCTCCAGTCCCAACTCGTCTAATTACTTTTTTAAAAATCTAAACTATTTATATGTATTTTTGTTATTTTAAAGGGGACCTATCGTGCTTCTCATTGGAATTTCAGCTCTTTCCTCTGTTACAAGGTGACGTCATCTTGTAGCACAATCATTATCGCTTCGTAGGTAAGCTTGGCACACCCTCCTATGAAGCCTATGAAGGTCCTGCTCCAGTTGAAGATGAATAAGGTCTAAGGTCAGCTTGTTCTACCTGACCTTCAGAATTGGACTCAAAATGATACAGCAGAACTGACACCATGCATTAGAACAGGATGCCGTTCTGGCGGTTAACCAATTAGAGTTGTGAAGCTGACCAATCAGAGCACACTGGGTTCTAACAGTAGTGTTTCAGACGTACAGTATGAGAAGAGCAGTGTGTTTTGGGAAGAACTGAAGAACATAAATATATGTTCTAGTAGACCCCAAAATTAAACTAGGCACACTGAAAATGAAGGTCCCCAACTGTTACATTGGTTGGCTTCATTGAGGGTGGGCCTTAGAATGGCAAGAAACCCAAGGCAATGAAACACTGAAACAGCATATGAAATTAGAACTGGAGCTTTTTAATCTATGCTGCATTCAGGTTTCTACGCAGAAGAGCAGAGCTTTCATCATAATTAGGATCTGTTATTGTCCAAATCTTTGTTCGGAGGAGCGGCAGTACGTTTTTCGAACTCACTGCCCTGTCAAATGAGCTGCTTAGTCACAGCTCCATTACTCTCTGCTCCAAATCGAGTTGTGACAGTGCAGCTTGTGTCTGCGGGTTCACGTGTCATGGGACACACGCACACACGCTGCACTGAAATTGCTGGCTGGCACTGAGATGGCTCATACAATGAAGGCGAAGGAGAAGAGACAGCCAGAGGAGAAAGAAACACTAGGTATATGGGTTCCTCACAATGTACATGCACATCTAGTGAGCTTATTACCAGCCAATAAATAAATAATAATCAATTCTAGAGTCCTTCAGCATTACAGGCCTTCAGCATTACCAGACCAATAGCATATAATATTTAAGGCTTGCTGTGTTTTCGCTCACTACAGTAAAGTTGTGACCTTGACCATATTTAGGCTGGTCTAAAACCTTTTTGAGTCTTGTTTAATGCAAGTTCATGTATTGTTAGGATGTTTATCTAACAAGAAGGGACTAAAATGCCAGTACAATACAAAACAGGCAGTTGGTTCATGTTCAAATTTCAAAGACTCCACTTCTCATGCACACTGTCATGCCTTTAATGTAGTTTGTAATGACAAACCCCTTGTGTGTTGTGCTGGTGTGAGCGGATCAGACACAGCAGTGCTGCCAACAGTGTCCTGGGTGAAGCATCAAGTGACCTCTGATGAAGGACTACAGGATGATCAAGACATCCTGACTTTGCTTCTACAAGGTGGACCGGCAAGGTAGGAGTATCTCCTCAAGACATGAAAAAACTGGGGGCCTAATAGGTTCCCTTTGAAGTAGCCTTCCCACACTGAATGTATCACGGTGCCACTTATAGGTTGAAGGTGGATGACCACCCAGAAATAGGGTCAAAGCTGACTTTTGTGCTTAGGTTGGCTAATATAATGGACGACAGTCTCTAACTGTTTCATTATAAGATGGATCTAAAGTGTCCAGTGACTTTGGAAGTACCACTATGGGTTGATAAGGTTTACCCTGATCTGAGGCCAGTTTACCAGTTTGTTTGTTTTAGAAAGCAGTAGCTTTCATCATATCAGCCTCTACAAAGAGCTATGCATTACGTGTTTTGGTGTGAGGAGCAGAGGGTTTATGTAACATGCCCTCCGTTTCTTTGGACTATGAACAGTTATGTCACAGTCCTGGGCGACGGTGCCAGACGCTATTGTTCCTGTTCAGTATTTGTTCTTCTGAATATGAATACTAGAAACAAACACGCCCAACCTGCTCACATCCTGTACTTCTCGTCACGTACGAGCCTTCCTTTCAGTCAAAAGTGGGTTGTGATGCGATTAAATGGGTTATGGTAGCATCTCTTTAGACGTGACAGTTTTTTCATTATAATGAACCTGCACTTTCCTTCTGATACAGCAACATCCAGTAGATGCAGCAGCATACAGCATAGCTTACAAACTCTGACCAACTAGTATGAATATCTACAGTATTTTTGAATGTAACTGTTTTTTAAATCCTCAACAGTCTCTTCAGGAGTTCTAAATTTAGATGTGTCTGAGCTGAGGTTGGCCAGATTTCTGAAATGAAAACCTGGTACCAGCTCATATGTCCATATATCATATTGTATTTTAAAATATATTCAAAGTTTTTTTATTTAAGAAATGAAAATAGGACTAAAGGGGGTTGTGTTTATTTTGGGAATGGTACTCTTACCACTGCTATGCTGATGACTCTCAACTAATGCTTTCCTTCCCGCCATCTGATACTCAGGTTTGCAGTTGCATCTCTGCATGTCTGACTGACCTCTCTTCGTGGATGACAGCTCATCATGTGAAGCTCAATCCCAGCAAGAACTGGGAATCCCTGGAACTGCAGGCCCTCAGCAGGATCGTGAACTCTTTGATTGTTTGTCTGAAGATGCAAGAAACCTTGGGGTGATTCTGGTTGACCAGTTATCGTTCTCAGCCCATATTACGAACCTGACTCGGTCATGTAGATACATTCTCCACAACATCAGAGGCATCCGACCCTTCCTCTCTCAGGAGGCCTCCCAGGTGCTCGTCCAGTCTCTTGTCATTTCAAGGCTCGACAACTGCAACTCGCTCCTGGCTGGTCTTCCTCTGCAGACCATCAGGCCCTTACAACTGATCCAGAATGCAGCAGCAGACTCGTCTTCAATCTCCCTAAGTTCACTGATGTCACTCCACTGCTGCGCTCCCTTCACTGGCTTCCTGTAGCAGCTCGCATTCAGTTTAAAGTTCTGATGCCTACAAAGCCAAGAATGGACCAGCTCCTCCTGACCTTATGGCAATGGTCAAAAGTCGAACCGCACCTCGAGCCCTTCGCTCTTCAAGTACGACTCGGATTGACCCGCCATCACTCAAGACTCATGGAAGACTCGCAACAAGATGCTTCTCTGTCCTGGAACCCAGAACTTCCACCGGCTGTCCGAACAGCAAACTCTCTCAAGATCTTCAAACGCAGACTGAAAACCCATCTCTTTGTGAAGCACTTATAAGCGTTAATCTACTGAAGCATTGGTATAAACTGTAATTGCACTTGATCTTCTAGGAACACTGGTTAAGTGTTGCACTTATACTGTATGTAGTATTTATTCTCTTCTCTGTAGGTACTTCAGTCTTGCTAGGTGTTGCTCTGTGTCTAATCTTATATCTTTGTTGTCTTCTTTCTAGATATCAACACTGGCACTTGTTTACGGCAGTGTTTGAGTATAAGAGTAGTTTGGACTTAAACCTGTTTGTACTAGATAGAGATACATACTCTGACTGAACACATAGCACTTGTGTAAGTCGCTCTGGATAAGAGTGTCTGCTAAATGCCGTAAATGTAAATGGTAACCGCTGTACTGTAATAAACTGTAAACGACTAATAAAATTGGGTACTAAAGTGAATTGAGGCAGAGGATAGTTGGAGGATAACAATTCATCCATTTATCCATTATCTTCCGCTTTATCCCACTAGCTGGGGTCATGAGGGGCTGAAGCCAATCCTAGTGTCATCGGGCGAAGGCGGGGTACACCATGGACAACACACACTCACACGCACACTCACACCTATGGGCAATGGATTGTCTTACTTTTAGGCGACAGTGCTAACAGGTTTGCAATCTATTACTGTATATAATTATTTACACTTATACACTGTTAGAAAAATGTAGATACTGTGCAGGTACATTTTTCATTAATTAAGGTGCTAACCCTATCCCTAACTGTACCTTGAAAATATAGCAATGGTTTTAAAGTCAACTCTGTATCTTTTTTCCACAGAGTATGTGTACCCTTTGAAATTAACTGGTTTTCTGTATTTATTGGTCATGAAACGAGATCTAATCTTCATCTAAGTCTAAGTAAAGACAAACTCATTGTGCTTAACCTAATACCACACAAACAAAATATAATATTTAATTCCATGTATTGGACACATCCATTAAACATTCACAGTGCTGATGTAAAAAGTAAGTGAACCCTAATGCAAATGACTTCAACACAAGCGAGTCAGGAGTTAGCAAACCTGTAGTCCAATCAGTGAAACGAGATTGGAGCGAGGTGTAGAGCTACTCCGACTTATAAAAGACACTGAAACTTTTTGAGTGAGTTTGCTATTCACAAGAAGCATCTGCTAATGTGATCCATGCCTCAGAAAAAGAGATATCCGAAGATCTACGATCAAGAATTGTTGATTTGCATAAAACTGGAAAGGGTTACAGAGTAATCTCCAAGACTTTAGGTATTACCTCACCCACAGTTAGACACACTGTCTACCAATGGAGACGATTTAGTACTGTGGCTACTCTCCCCAGAAGTGGGTGCCCCGTCCAAGTTGACTCCAAAGGCAGAATGCAGAATGCTTAGAGATAAAACAGAACCCTAGAGTAACAGGTAAAGGCTTGAGGGAATCATTGGAACTGGGTAACATCTCTGTTTATGAGTCTACTATACGCAAATCATTGAACAGGCATGGTGTTTAAGGCAGGACACTATGCACACATTCCCAGAGACGCTCTTCAATTTCTTGTAGGAAACTTCCCAGAAGAGTAGAAGCTGGGGGGAACTCAGGCAGTTTAGAATGGGATCTCACGAAGATTCCTATAGGTGGATGTGTAGGCGTTCCCATAGATTTGCCCATATGGTGCGTTATCAATCAAATCAATGACATTGAATTCTTTCACCTAGCTGAAAATTGTGCATTGAGAGTTGTGCTCTGGACGGGAGGACTTCTGATGGCAGCTTAGATGTTTGTACATACTGACTCCAGTGTCCCTCTAGTGGCAGTTTGTGTCACTACAGCGGTGGGCATGTGCTTACAAAACCTATACTGAAGTATAACATAAACATAGAAGAATTAATTGAACTCTATGCATAATATCCTAATGAATCAGTAGTGCGATCAGGAAATGACTTCTAAAGTCAAATAGGGCGAGATGCTTTTTCCCATGCACTTGTGCTGTTGTTCTATTGTTGTCCAGGGGGGCTTAGCTCTTTTTAAAAAGGGGCCACGTCCCTGTCGTTTGTGTAGGCCAATACTGAGTATTCCTCCTGTCCCAGAGACCCAGCCCAGGAGCCCCAAGGGCCCCCATATGACGCAAGAAAAACCTCCTCACGTGAAGAGATATTCCCCACTGAACGCTGTAAAAAACGTGTTCGGCCCAGAAGCCAATCGTATGTAGGGCAGAACTGCGTGCTGGACCCACTAATCCTCACAACATGTGCTTAAAAACATCGCTGTTGAAAACAATAGTTAAAAGTGGCACCTTTGTTGAGAATCGGGAGGTACAACGGGAGCAGGTACAGTGTGTGATAGGGGTTATTAATGAGAAAAACTGGGTCATGAAAGTAAATCAGAGGGAAGAGAGAGAGAGAATAAAAGATTATTTAAAAAAGGACAAGATCATGTGATGAAACCAAACACTGCTGCATCTTTAATACACCGGGGTGACATCAGCAGGAGAGCTGCACTGAACTGGGACGACGAAGAACCTTAACTGGTTTAATTATTACATTTATTTATTTTCTCCAGGATGCACAAAATAAATTTCAACCACATTTAGCCATCAGCAAACATGTTCAGCAGTTCTACCTGTATACTATTACTGCTATTATGTAGTAATATAGCAAAGCAACAGATGCAGCATTACTTTATTTCTTTTATTTTATAAAGCACATCATTGCATATATCATCTTATATCTTGTGCATATTCTGTTTTGACCCTCGTGCATGCATAAAGCAGGTTTGGTACTTTTCCCATATAATACATGTGAATTTAAGATTCAAGAGTTTTATTGTCATATGTACAGCAGAACAGACAGTTATACTGTACAATGAAATTCTTACTTTGCTGCTCCTCCATTCACCAATAGACAAAGATAACAAATAAAATAAATAATAATAAAAATATATACAAAATATACAAAGTATAATAATATAAGTTGAAGTAAATAAAAAATTTTTATAATTAAAGAATAAAAAAGTAAAAGTTACGTGTGCTTTTATGTGCAAGTATGAAGAGCAGCAGCCATAAAGTGCAAGTGACAGTAACAAATGTAAACAATAATGTTTGTGTGAGTAGTGAATGTAAACAGTATTGTATGTAAACAGCAGCACAGCAGTGAATGTAAAGTGCAGTTTAAATCAGACCAGTTGAAACCAGTTCAGATAGGAGAGGTTAGAGAGGTAGTGCGTATCATCAGCAAATTTGATGATGCTGGTGTTGTTCTGGGAGGCCACACAGTTGTATGTGAAGAGCGTGTACAGAAGGGGGCTCAGCACACAGCCTTGAGGGACCCCTGTGCTCACTGTTCTTGTGCTGGATGTGCAGCTGCCGACTCTGACTGACTGGGGTCTGTCTGTTAGAAAGTTCAGCACCCAGTTGCAGAGGGCTGGTGTCAGTCCGAGGGTGAGGAGCTTTCCTGAGAGTCTGAGTGGGATGACCGTGTTGAATGCTGGACTGTAATCAATAAAGAGCATTCTGACATATGTGTCCTTGCCCTCCAGGTGTGTGAGGGCTTTGTAAAGAGTCAACAATACAACTAGACTTCATTGACTAAACTTTATCTCCAAGCTATATATTTATATCATTTTAATGATTAGTGCACAATTGATACAAATAGTCTGAAAAAATGTCTATTTTTTAGTTAATGGTTTGCAGTTTGTTGTCATTCGGCAATAGAACTGTAATCTGCACACTGCAAAAATGAACCAAGACCCTGCTGTGCAAAGGTCAGAAGCCACTCTATATTTGTTAAATGTCTGCTTAACATTAAGCTCCAGGTCTTTTTAAGCCAGGAAGACCAACAGATCCATTTTTTTCAGGCTTGAGTCCCTGTACTACTGACAGGTGGGCGAAACGATCACAATAATTCAAAACAAATACTGTGCCACATTTTTAAAAGACTGTAAAACTTTGCATCCAGTTACCCAGTTTTATTTGTGTAATCGAATGCCTCGTTTGGCTAATCAGTTATTCAGTTCTTCAGTGTTCTGGTGATGTAAAAGAAACCTGCTTATTTGTTTGTATTTAAAAACTAGACATCATTAAGGTACATTATAAGAATGTGAAAATGACAGTCTCTATTATATTTATTCTGTTTCATTTTGTAAGTATAAATATAAAAGGGCTTTAGATGCTGCATATAAATAATAATATATAAATAATAAGACTGCAGCAGGAAGGCATGTGCTCAGAAACATTACAGGGTTTTAACCTTCAGCTTTTCAAAGCAACATAAATAAATAAATAAATAAAAGACCAAGTTAAGAAAAATGTATTTCAGTTGTTAGAAACCACACAAGCTTCATAAGAGGACACTTAAGAGCAAATAAATATGAATACGAGATAAATGTTTGTTGCTCATACCTCTCCTCTTTTTTAGTATTAAAGAATAAAGATACTTCTTCGAAAGTTGCCTTGTCTGTTTCTTACTTAAGCCAATACTACAATAAAGTAAATAATTTCTTTGAACTAAAATTAGTTTTTATGCTCCTTAAGCTTAAGCTAGTTAATGTTGTTGTGGCTGCTCCTCTGCAGGAGTTTGTATTTTTTCTCTGTGTGTCTGTGTGGGCTTCCACCAGGTGCTCCGGTTTCCCCCCACAGTCCAAAAACATGAAGTGAGATGTTACATTGGCCCCAGGGGTGTCTGGTGTGTCTGCCCTGTGATGGTGACTGGTGGCCTTTCCAGGGTGTTTCCTGTCTTCTGCACAAGGATAAGCTGTTTAGGTGATGAATAATTAAATAAATGAATGAATGGATGTTTAGGCAGTGCACTGACGCACAGTGGCCACTAGTGGCCATTCACTCAGGGACTTTTCTGAGCTCTTCACTTGAGCTGGTGATGACTGAAAGTCTGATTCAGTTTAATTGATTCTGTTGGACTTATGATGATGATGTTGAGGATGAGGATTTTTTTTTTTTTGCTGAACACTGTGCTGATTCTGTGAAGGACAATGCTTGCTTATTAACTGCTTGTATACTAGATTAAGGTCTGTTTTGTTTTGTTACAAAGTCAATACGGTACAGGCAGGTCGTCTATCCAGGAATGAAATGACTGGACGTATTGGATTTTTAAAAAAGTCCTGCATCTCGACAGATCACCATTTGTTCCTTTGTAGTGACAGAACAATTGATTTATTGATTGCTATTTATTTTTTTGCTGTTTATACATGTATTTATTTATGTATTGCTATCAGAATGTAAAGAATAATTGAAGAAATATAATATAAATATCTCAGGGGGAAAATATTACACAAGAAAATGTAGGATGCAAACACAATAGCTGTTAATGTGTCGAGTGACTTCAGTGCTTTAAGATGCATCAAATATAACACACAGTTGCTAACCAATGAAAAACATGAATATCTGAAATAGCAACTTTAAAGAAGAGCCGAGAAACCTTCTTTATTTTCAATGTTAGTCAATGGAACCAGATTTTTTTCCAAGTCATTTAAAAACATTTCTTTTGGTCCATTCATCATGAAATTGTCACACGATGTGAACTGTAGCTGCTGCATTCCAATGATCGACATAAGTGAGATTACGTGAGAAATATGTGAAGCATTTTTAAAGAAGTTTCTAAGACAACCCAACACGACAACAGTGATTGGTTTAAAAAAAGTTTATTCCCTGCAAGATATTAATCAAGTCTGAAATGTGTTATTGTTTTACTTGATATGTTTAGTGAAGCTGTATTTCTCTTCCTGACCTCTGGATGATTGTATACGTCACTGAATGCAGGATTCACTGTCCTGTTTAAACACAGAGACTCTATCAAAGCTGAGGTGAAAGTAACTGATGAGCTGCTGTATCTCTGTTAGTGAACTCACAGCTACTCTGTGATGCTGCTGGTTATGTTCTGGTTACCTTTCACTGAGTTAACCTGATCTATTCAGCTTTAAACTAATGAAACACAGACTTTAACCAACGTCTAATGATAGTTAGATAGATAACTACACTAGCTGTGCAGCTAATTAGTCATTCAATGTTTATTTAAATAGTGATTTTTATTCACAAAGCAGCTTTATGGATAGTCTGGGTCCGAGCCCCCCCGTGAGCAAGCCAAGAACAACAGTGGCAAGAAAATACTGCCTCAGGGCATCCTGTCTTGTAGAGTAGAAATTATGTTTACCAACTTTTCAACAGCCTTAGACAAAAATCCACGGCTTACATCATCATAACACACACTAACACACCACCACGTCACTGTCCCTGCAGTGCTGAGAATGGTCCATTATTAAAATAATACCTGCTCTGTGGTGGTCCTGTGAGGGTCCTGATTTTTTGAAGAACAGGGTAAAAAAGTATACAGAGAAACTGATAGACTACAGTCTGTAAGTGTAGGGCTACAATGAGCCCCTATATTGTAAATTGAGCTGATCAATTGGACAATGTGTGTAAATATAAGGAGAATAAATATAGTATTTACCCGTAATGACAACTAGATTAACCACCACGTTTGGTGTTAATAAGTGATACAAGATATATATATAATTCTTAGCAGACAGGAGCAGTGCAGACTGCGAGGGGCTGGAAGAGAAACACACAGAATTAGTGTCAGAAAAAAAACACAAATGGAATCCGTGTAAAATTAAATTACCACCAGGGGGCGCCACTAGGTTAGATTTAAGCGCTTTAGCCCAATTCTTACAGCGGTCAGTGGTCATCAGCACCTGCAGGAGGCGCTGTTGCTCTTACTCTCATCTACACAGTAAAGGCGCTGCATATAAAGCTCAGTTCAAGTAAGAGAAGTTCTTATTCAGCTCTCCAGTGTTTCCTTTAACACTAAATCTACAAACTAAATGTAACACTTTATGTAGGTCACAATTACAATTAACATGAACAATATTAATTAATTATTTTAATTTAACAGACCCTCAAAGTGTCTGTGCGCATCTCTGTTCATAGAGACACAGAGAGTTTGGAAATTGTCATGTAAATTAATCGCCACCGTGTTTAATACATAAAACCGAAATTAACAGAAAAGCTCTCGACTCGTCTCAGCCTGAGCAGAGAGGACTCGTTCACTTCTCAGAAACTACCGTCTACGGAGAGTAAACGATTTAAACATATTGGTTTGTGGCTTCAGTGTGTTTTGTTACGTTATTCCGTGTAAAAGTTTTAGTCAATATAATTTTTATAACGGGAAACGGCGTATATACACAAGTTTCGAGTCAGTTGCACTTGTGAATCGGTTCAGATGATTCGGTTCTAAAGAATGATTCATTCGTCGCTGGGAAGCAACTGGTGCTCCGCGGCTTCTTCCAAGTCCGGGCTTGAGCCACGGAGCTCGCTTACGAGGCCGGTTCGTTGGCTTGGAGTCTTATCAGGATTTAGCGGAGAGAAATGAACCGGTAAAGTCGTGGCTAATAAAACCTCGGGAGTATTTGATGGGGTGCTGCTTGTGAAACGGGCTGGAAGGTAAAAGCGTTTAGAGAGTGTGTTTGTTTGCTGTGGCGAGTGTTGTTGGACAAGCAGCTAGCCAGCTAACTAACTAACTAACGGACTGCGAGGAAAACATTAGCTAGCATGTGCGCTGATAGCGGATTGTAAACAGCATGTGTATGTTTGTAAACTGACAAATCTCTGGAGCTCAGTAAGGACTTCTGGCTTGACAGGGTCGTTACTCGGGGGGTCCTCCTGCGGTGGTGCTGCTGATAACGTTATTTCATTGCAGTATTGCAGTATATCCACTTGTTGCATCCAACGCAGTGACCTGTATGTAGTTAGCGATAACAGATGGAGGCTGCAGTCAGTTTGCACTGCTGTCTGTCTATTGAATACCATACAGACTGTCTAATCTGGGCTCTGCTGCTGAAAAGTAAGGTTGACATATAAAAGCTATCGTGTTTATGAGCTGTTTATGACACCAGCTTGCTGTTGTTTATGTGTAAGCCTATGTATAAATCCCACTGGAAATGTTTATTCCTCCTTTAATGCATCTTGTTTTTGAATTCGTATCATTAAATGAAGTTTGTCTGGAGCTGTATTGATGTTTAATGGTTCCAATCATAACTGTGCTGCTTCCCAGGTTCCTGGTACTCAGCTTGTGTAACCTGTGAGATCTTTAAAGACGTCTATAGAAGTCTGCTTAATGTGAGTTGATACGTTTACGGAGGTACACATGTTTCTGTTGTGGATTGTAATTTGTCTTTTTAATGGTTTTTAGAATCCTCGGAGGAAGCCGATCAGGCAGATCCTAATACCGGGATCATAGACTATAGGTAAGTCTTCAAATCAATCAACCTTTATTTTCACTCAGGACTACATTGAGAGAGACCCTCATTTACAGAGCATTACAAATGTAAACAAAATGGGATTGAAAGTAGATTAAAATGAATTTTAATGAGTACTTAAAATGTAAAAGAAAAAATAAGAACAGAGACAAAATTAAGTAAGATGAATCGTAAAAGAAAAACTAAATAAGAAACTAAAATAAAGAATAAGACAAAAATAAAAAAGTAAAATAGAAGTATATATATATATATATATATATATATATATATATATATATATATATATATATATATATATATATAAAGTAAAACATAAGATAGGAAAATAAATAATAAAAAAATAAAAGTAATAATAATAGAGTAATAAAAATTAAGATAAAGAATGAGATAAAAGAATGGTAAAAGGAAATGAAAATAAATAAATAAATAAATAAATAATAGAACAACTGAGTATCGAAATCATAAAACATATGCACTAATCCACCATCCGTTTAGGCACGGATTAGGACTCTGTCTATGAAGACCTTTCTAGTCTGGTAAATAAAAGTAGATATAAATATAGTAAATATAGTAGTAAAACATAAGATAGTAAAAGAAATAATAATAAAAAAATAAAAGTAATAATAATAATAATAGAGTAATCCAAATTAGGATAAAAGAATGGTAAAAGGAAATAAAAATGAAAATAAATAAATAAATAAAAGAAAAACTGAATATAAAAATCATAAAACATATGCACTAATCCACCATCCGTTTAGGCACGGATTAGGCCTCTGCCTATGAAGACCTTTCTAGTTTGATTTTTTACTCAGAGGCTAAACAGTGTGCTAGATAGTGACTTGTGTACTGGTAGTGTACTGCACTGCATGCTGAAGTTATGCCATAAGAGAGAAAGAAGGGGAAAGTGCGCTTCCTCTGACTTTATTTTTGGCCTTCTTCCCATTGTGCATTGAAAGTCCCATTAAGTTTGTTTTGGGACATGTTTTCCTGGCTTTTCCATTCATGGGAAGCAAGGCTAGTCTGTTGTTAAACAGGAAACCCAAACCTGGCAAAGTCAGAAATGTCATTTTTTTCAATGGTAGTTCAGTTGGCATGTTGGTCTAGAGTTGGGAATTGCACAACTTCAGATTTTCTAAAGTCGATACTTATGTGATGCAAGTCTACTGATGATGCCAGAAATAAAACACAGGACAAAGGAATGCTTTTTTTTTTAAGTTAAGAAATCAGTGATTAAGCTGAACTCCACTCTCAGTACAGTAAAACTTCCCTTTCCAGCAAGCCCCAAATGGCATTGCAATCCTTCTGGAGACTATAAATCACTAGACTCCTCACCTGTTGTCTTCTCTGAGGCATCCATGTTGTTAGTGTTAGTTACATGATTAGGTACTAGTCAACATGAATCTTAAAGTGTCACCACTGAGCCATAAAATCAACAAGTCAGCTAGTCTGTGCAGCCTCTTGTCTAGAACATGATTTAGTTTTTATACTGGTCCTCAGGGCAGCACAGATACATCCCAACCCTCAACACCTAGAGTTCTGGGCTGTCTGGCGGTCCTTAAAGACTTGATTGAGAGCTACCTAAAACTTGATTTTGCCATATTGACTTTATCAGTTTGAAAGTTGTCTGTATGTTGCCCAAAAGTTCTGTTTACTATCTAAATGTATGTATTTCATTTCCACATGTTTACTCTTTTCAGTCAATGCATGCTGCTTGCTCGTGAACCCCAATGTCATCCTGCATGATCCACATTCTCCACCCATCTCTGCTTGCCGCATGCCTTCCGTTTAGGCCTGACTAGGGCTCTCTTTTTCTCTCTGTCCTTCATTAAAATCATCATGGACAAAGATGGAGCTCAAAGTAACCCCCATAATCTCTCCTCCAAGAAAGGCTCTCCTTTCCACAAACGTGGCCGTGGGCTCGGTTCCACAGTCAGATCCTGTTCCGTTGCTGATCCGGATAGGGAGGTGGAGCGACTTCGGGCTGCTCTGGAGGTGGAGCGCAGCCGGAACCAACAGGCACGCCGTCGCTTTTCTCTGGAGCTCCGGCGGCAGCGAGACGAGGCGAGAGAGGACCGGGATCGGGCGCTGAGGGAGCTGACCTCCAGGCACGAGCAGCAGAAGGCTCTGGAGCTGCTGCAGCAGCGTAAGGCCCTGGGTCGGGAGCGAACTGTGGAAATCCGCCGCCTGCTGGGCCGGCAGGGCCGTTGCCCAGACTGCGCCGCTCTCAGGCAGGCTGGGGAACTGAGCCGCAGGCTAGCTGACGAAATCGCCGGAATCGTGAAACCTACACACAGAATCACGGCAGGGAGTGAGCTGGGGTGCAAGGGGAACGGCGCCATCTATCGTAAGCTGGAGGAGCTGCTGAAGACACTGCATGTGGAAGCGGAAGGCGAGCAGGCTGTGCTTCTTCAACGCCTCAGACAAGAAGTGGAGGTGGAGAAGAGCTACTTCTTATGCCACTTGCTAGAGGTACATGGACACCCTGTGCAAGGTGAGGAGGAGGCCAAAGGTCAGAAAGGGCGTTTGGTCAGGCCATCCAGGGCCAGGTCTAAGAGCTGCGTGCACCGTCCTGAATCATCCAGCCTGATAAAACCGCCCGCTTCCCGTTCCCGCTCCCTGTCCCTGCAAAGTCGGCGTCATTCGCCAGTGCCTATGAAAACGAGCAAGCAGGGCTTATGGAGCTCATCTGAGAGGCAGCGTTCTGAGCAAGCATCTCTCTGTGGAAGCTCCTTACCGGTAGAAGAAAAGGGCAGCCAGGAGGAGCTTTCAGGAATTATACCCGACCCGAGTGCACCTGATGTCAGCCTGGACCTCCAGAGTTCCAGCCCATCTCTGGACAAGTCGTCTCCCTCCAGATGTTCACAGGAGAACATGGACGACATGGTAAGTGAGCTCAGCGTTTTTTGTGGGTTTGCCCGCTTTTTTGGGGGTAGCTAGTTACTTAGCAACAGAAGTGCATCTCGCTCAAAGGTGTTGTGTATGTGTGGGTGATGGCTCGGAACTGACTGCGAGTGTTTTTGTTTATGTGTTTTGAGAAATCTGACGTTGCTGAACTCTCTCTCTAATCTGAGATTCATACACCTGCAACGAGGAGAAAACAAACAGCCTACACCTGTATTACATTTTGAGGGCTCAGTGGGTGAAACGGTAGATACATTCTCTCTCTCTCTCTCTCTCTCTTTTTCTCTGTTTCTCTCTCTCTCTCTCTTTTTCTCTGTTTCTCTCTCTCTCTCTTTCTCTGTTTCTCTCTCTCTCTCTCTCTCTCTTTCTTTCTCTTTCTCTCTCTTTTTCTTTCTCTCTCTATCTTTCTTTCTCTCTCCTTTTTTCTCTTTCTATCTCTCTCTTTTTCCCCTTTTTTCCTCTTTCTCTCTCTCTCTCTCTCTCTTTTTCTCTGTTTCTCTCTCTCTCACTCTCTCTCTCTTTCTCTCTCTTTCTCTCTCTCTCTTTCTCTTTTTCTTTCTCTTTCTTTTTCTATTTCTCTCTCTTTCTCTCTTTCTCTTTCTCTCTCTTTCTTTCTCTTTCTATCTCTCTCTTTTTCCCCTTTTTTCCTCTCTCTCTCTCTCTCTCTCTCTCTCTCTCTCTTTCTCTCTCTCTCTCTCTCTGTCTCTGTTTGTCTCTTTCTCTGTCTCTCTCTTTTTTTATTTCTCTCTCCTTTTCTTTCTGTCTCTCTCTCTCTTTCCTTTTTTCTCTTTCTCTCTCTACCTCACTTTCTCTTTCTTTCCCTCTCTGTTTTTCCTTTCTTTTCTCTTTCTCACTCTCTTTCTCGTTCTCTCTCTCTTTTTCCTTTTTTCCCTCTCTCTTTTTCTCTCTACCTCTCTCTCTCCTGTCTTCATCTCTACCTCTCTCTCTCTCTTTCTATTTCTCTCTTTTTCTTTCTCTTTCCTTTTTTTCTCTTTCTCTCTCGACCTCACTCTCTTTCTCTCTCTTTTTCTTTCTCACTCTCTTGTTCTCTCTCTCTTTTTCCTTTTTTTCTCTCTCTTTTTCTCTCTACCTCTCTCTCTTGTTCTCTCTCTCTCTCTCTCTCCTGTCTTTATCTTTACCCCACTCTCTCTCCTGTCTTTATCTTTACCTCACTCTCTCTCCTGTCTTTATCTCTACCTTTCTCTCTCTTTCTCTGTCTCTCCCTCTTTCTCTGTCTCTCTTTCTTTCTATTTCTCTCTCTCTCTATTTCTTTCTATTTCTCTCTCTTTCTATTTCTTTCTATTTCTCTCTCTCTCTCTCTCTCTCTCTCTCTCTCTCTCTCTCTCTCTCTCTCTCTCTCTCTCTCGACCGAGCTGGCACAGCTTACCAGGGTTAGGAAATATAATTGATTCTGAAATGCATTGTGGTTCTCTCTTGAAAGAGAGATCTGTTCACAATTGGGTATTAGATTTTGTATAGCCTCTGCAAGTCCCTGCCTGATAAATAAACTCATATGCAGCCAGAGATATTATAAAATAGAATACTTCGTCATATCCTGAATTGAATGATTGAAAATGTATAAATCATTTTAATTTCATGTTCAGTGGAGCCCAAAAGTCTGAGACCACCAGTGAAAATGCTTCCATTTCTCTTTCCACTATTGTAGGATTTTCATTACAATTCTGTTATGAGCCAAACAGTTTGAGTAACATGTTTCTTATGGTATGGGATATTTGGTATGTCCCCCCTTTTACTTTAAGGACAACAAGCACAAGTAAAGTACAAGCACAAGGAGAACCTTTTTTTTTTGTAGAATTTTTTTTTGTAGAGATTTTTGGACCCCACTGTATTCAGGCTATTTTCCATGACAACACTGGGGGGGGGGGCATCTTTGTTTACTTTGTGTTAGAACCTCTGTTGCGACTGTGGATATGTTGATACTAATTACAAGCAAAACAACAATAAACATAAAATGACAAGCATAATATGTTCAGTTAGAGGGAGTCAGTAATTGGAAGAACAGGGAAAACTTGGCTTGAACAACCGTGATACGAACACAGCACATAAAGATCAGAGTGTTGGGGGGCCGCCTTCCAAAGAAGAGGACCTGCGTCTCTGGCTGAAGGCACTAAATTTAAAACATCCCCCTAAACCTCCGTATGTCTGCTCTTACCATTCTGTGGAGGAGAACCAGCACCAGAGCATCCTTATCCAGAGAAATGTCTCGCTTATGAAGCTCAGAGGAAGCAGACATGTCGGGTGCTTGCGAGTTAAGTTACTGTTTTCTGATCAGTGTCCACCGTGCTAGGCTATTTAGGGTGTAGCTAACACCCACGCAGAGTGGCTCGGGCAGCTGGCTCGACTTGGGTTTACATCGGCTTTCAGAAATATAAACTCACCGTGTTTGTGTAGGAGGACACGCCCACCTTCCCACTGTGCAGGTACTGATACGCTTCACTACTTTTATAGTTTTTCGTTTCCGAACCGTCTACAAGTCTATAAGTAACCTCAGACCACCTTTTCATATCACCCACTGTGTTATTAACCTCAGACGAGACAGGGTTGTCCCATTCGAAATTCTTATAGCTTGTCTGGTCTCCTCCCATGTAACTGTATTCATTTTGGTTAGCTGAGCTGAAGTTTTAACACAAAGGCGGAAGAAACACGCGCTTGAAAGTGGGTGTGGCGAAATGCGGTGAATATGAAGTAAAGGGCCTGAAATTTAACCAATGTAAGACTGCTTACAAGCCTAATTTAGCTGCATTTATAGTTTAGGCTTTGGTTTAAATGCATATTGGCGTGTTAACCTGTTAAATTAAACACCGCTACACATGTACTTCGAGATTACAACATAGACTCTTAACATTAGTTAGGCTAAAACTACAGGTTAATGACAAAAACTGAGAAAAGCATTATGTAGGCTATTAAAATCAATAATCAATATATATTGAGAATCAGTTTATAATCACAGGCTTTAGTTTAAATGTATATTGATATGTAAACTAAAAAGATGGAGATCACAAAAAATATGTTCCTTAATGTCTGTTGGAAGTATCAAGTGTTCACCCAAGACATGTTTGTTATAACTAATATTAAAGCCAGCCTGTCTCAGTCAAGGTACAGCAGCAGTAGCTTGAGCTATCATTGTATAGAAAATAGCATTAAAGCGCTAATGGTAATGAACATAAGCGTAAATATGTTTGTTAGATTAATGTAGAAGAAGAATTTAGAACTATTTGTCACTTGTGCACATCTTTGCAGTGAAACACTCACATAAGGGGGCACACTTGCCCAGGACAGGGGCATCCCTATACACAGCGCTCAGGGAGCAGTTGCGAGTTAGGTGTTTTGCTTTAGAGCACTTCAGCCGTGTCCTGTCTGTTCATGAGACCGAACCGGCAACCTTTTAGTAGCAAGGCTGGACCTCTTACCTCCAGCCCATGACTGCCCATTAAACACTGTTATATATGCACTTTTTCAGAATTATAAGAATTTGTTACTTGCTAATAGGAAAAATGGGAAAAACACTGTATGTAGACTTTCAAATAAATATTCAAGATACATTCAATTATTTTAAAATCATAACTAGGCATCCTGAATCAAAATAGAATCAAAGTTCCCAAAGATTCCTACCTCTTCTGAGCTTGCATGCTTAAAAACAGGAATGCCTGTGCTGGCGCTAGTCAGATCTGCTGAGTCATTAGCCGTCTGTTGACCTAATCAACAGTGAAGGAGCAGGTCATCGCTGCATTATTATTACAGGAGGAGCCACCTGGACAGATGTGTCCGCAACATGGCCTTGCTGTTATCGTTCATCAGAGTGGCAGGATGCGACCGTTAGCTTTTAACGTTTGAGTCACATCAGCTAGTACTGCCTTGTTATCTTTGTTGTGTTTTGTGTTCTTTGGCTAGCTGTGAAGGTGGGAGAAGGATGTGCACTTGAGGTTTGAGGAAGAGGTCATTGATATTTTATTCTGGGAGTCTGGATGTATGAGAGGGACGGAGCATCTGCTGTTCTAGCTCTCTGCTAGTATTGTGAATAATTGAACACTGCTACAGCATGCAGGCAATAACAGTCCACTCCATTGTTCTACCCTGGAGTTCACCAGTGTGTACCTGGGTTAATCCAAAGCCATACTTTTTGTGGTCTGAAAAAAGATAACGGTATGCCTCTGGTTCATGGTGGTGCTTTTTTAAACAGAGCTGGAAACATTTGTGTTGTGTAGAACCACCTAAAACCAGTTCCTTTTTGCTTGTTCAATAAAAGAAGTAATATAATAAATAAAAAAGTAATAAACTCATTGGAAGTAGTTGCAAAGCATCCATTTACATAAACAACATAAGAAACACTACAGAAAACTACAGTTGAGCAAGCAAAATTAATGTCAGTCCTGTTTATTTTAGGAAATAATTATATATTTGAGAATAGAGTATATATATTATTGAATGTCATTTATCCTCCTACAGGGCTGCAGGTAAGATGTTTGATTTTTTTCTTCTCCAGTATTTACCATAATGTGTATTAAATAAGAGATATTTTGCACTCTGATGAAACATGCGGTTTGTACACAATGTTCATTATTATTATATTGTGCTACATATAAATGTATATTCATGTATACACACACACACACACACAACCAGCCAAACCTTTTAGATTCACTACCAGTCAAACGTTTTAGATACACTACCAGTCAAACGTTTTAATACACTACCAGTCAAACGTTTTAGATACACTACCAGTCAAACGTTTTAGATACACTACCAGTCAAACGTTTTAATACACTACCAGCCAAACGTTTTAGATACACTACCAGACAAACGTTTTAGATACACTACCAGCCAAACGTTTTAGATACACTACCAGTCAAACGTTTTAATACACTACCAGCCAAACGTTTGATATACTACCAGTCAAACGTTTTAGATACACTACCAGTCAAACGTTTTAGATACACTACCAGTCAAACGTTTTAGATACACTACCAGACAAACGTTTTAGATACACTACCAGCCAAACGTTTTAGATACACTACCAGACAAACGTTTTAGTACACTACCAGACAAACGTTTTAGTACACTACCAGTCAAACCTTTTAGATCACTACCAGTCAAACCTTTTAGATCACTACCAGTCAAACGTTTTAGATACACTACCAGCCAAACGTTTTAGATACACTACCAGCCAAACGTTTTAGATACACTACCAGCCAAACGTTTTAGTACACTACCAGTCAAACGTTTTAGTAACACTACCAGACAAACGTTTTAGATACACTACCAGTCAAACGTTTTAGATCACTACCAGACAAACGTTTTAGTAACACTACCAGCCAAACGTTTTAGATACACTACCAGCCAAACGTTTTAGTACACTACCAGTCAAACGTTTTAGTAACACTACCAGACAAACGTTTTAGATACACTACCAGTCAAACGTTTTAGATCACTACCAGACAAACGTTTTAGATACACTACCAGACAAACGTTTTAGATACACTACCAGACAAACGTTTTAGATACACTACCAGACAAACGTTTTAGTACACTACCAGTCAAACGTTTTAGATACACTACCAGACAAACGTTTTAGATACACTACCAGACAAACGTTTTAGATACACTACCAGACAAACGTTTTAGTAACACTACCAGACAAACGTTTTAGTAACACTACCAGACAAACGTTTTAGATACACTACCAGACAAACGTTTTAGTAACACTACCAGTCAAACGTTTTAGTAACACTACCAGTCAAACGTTTTAGATACACTACCAGTCAAACGTTTTAGATACACTACCAGACAAACGTTTTAGTAACACTACCAGACAAACGCTTGATTAGTAGTATACTAAAACGTTTATATATAAAACCTTGTATTTCCAAAATGGCACTTTCGCAGAAATATGAAAAAATCTATGTTATGTAAGTCAATAGAACCATGCGTTATTTGGAGTAAATATGATTGGGTAACTCTGATCACAGATCTTATTTAGAAACATGACAACAGACGAGAAACTGTTATTCCCAGATTCCCTTTTTAATAAGAACAGTGCAGCCTTAGATTTGGTGGAGTTGTCCTGAGAGACATATGCTGGTTGTGAACACTCTGTGTGAAAGAAGGAGGCCACCTCAACAGTGATGGAGTCTCCAGATATATATTTCACCTGGATGATCGGACAAAGCCGTTGTCCTCGTTCTTAATAACGATTAGGTCAAAGGAAGTATTAACAAATCACATGCTCTACCAAATTTCCCTCCAGCAAAATCCTGCTAATCAAATGAGCTCTGTGTTACTGGCTAGAATCGAGGAAAAGCATCTAATGTTAATTCCTCTGCAGAAAGAAAACTCTAATTCAGTAGTGATTGTAGGGCAGTTTGTTGTAATCTCTTGTTCTTTCCCCTTAAGCAATGTGCCACTTTGTAGTTATGATTATTTGGCTTTCATTCTCTCTCTCTCTCTCTCTCTCTCCCTCTCTCTCTCTCTCTCTCTCTCTCTCTCTCTGTGTCTTGTTTCTCCACTTTCGTAACTGCTCCCATGCTGTGGTGATAGATTGAGGTTTTCATTACCATTTTAATGAAGAGAAAACAACAGACAAAGTGTTAAATGGTTTCCTTTGGGCTGCTCATGCAGGGAGAGAGCAGGAACTGTGCTTTGTGCTGAAATGTCACTGAAAATCATTTCTAAATGTTATGGTTTCCACACGACTGATGACTGAGTCTCGCGACGCCGGTAATGAAGGCTTGTAATAGAAGACAGTCTGTTTGCATTGTTTGTTATGGAGCTGAATGAAGTCCTCACTTCATTAAGTCACATCATCAAAAACCTTTAAAGAACCTTTAAAGAACATCATGACTGCTTCACTTGTTGCCGTCTGTGATGTCCTGTGATTACACAGTGTTTCATCACATGCCCCCAGCCTCACTAGCGCACTCACATCAGAGCACAGGCAGCCTGAATGTGTAACCATTTGCTCCAGCTGCGGTCAGTGTGCTATATTTGGAAAGTCTTTGTTATAGCGGATGCTATTTCTGCTATTTCTGCTATTTCTGGTGTTTTTGTGTGTGGGAGGGACGGGGGTGTTGGGGGTGGGGGTATAGATCTCAGGATGTGTAATGGAGATATTGCTGATTAGGCAGGAGCATGAGATGAGGGCATAGCGGTAGTGTTACATGGAATCGTCTCAGGTCCTGTTTGGTTTAATTTCAGTCCTCCTTGCCCAAACACGCCACTACGCCAATGAATCTTGTGGATATGAACAGTTGGTGGTAAAATAGGGTTCAGGTTTATTGTGCACAGAAATCGTATGTAGAGATGGAAGGATCTATTGGCTATAAATCGGTATCGGCTGCTTTTGAAGCAAAATATGTGATCGGTGATCAGCCGATATTTCTTCAGTTAGCCGATCCCGAGAGCTGACCGATGGCGTTAAACAAATGAGCTTAATTTCTGTATTTCCAGCTAGCGTTTCATCCAGGAAGAGGAGCCCTCCGGGCAGCTCCCTGCAATTCCTATCTGAACCACTAGGTGGAAATACACACCCTTTCATTTTCCACGGACTGACTAAAGCAGCGGCATCGAGAGAAAAGCATGCGCTGAAATTTAGTCTGTCTGGCAGTGTTTACCGTATGTGTAAAATCAGCGTGTCTCGTTGAGGAACCAAGACAAACACATTTAACACTATTAATCTAATACAACACTGCACACGGCTGAATACAGTGAGTATCAGCAAACAGCAGAGCTAGTACGTACAGCTAACACAAAACTAATATACCAGAACTCCACGCAGACCAGATCTGACCGGTATGAACAGAACAGCAGCAACAATTCAAGATCTACATTTAATGATTGCAGTTTTTGTTTAAAATAACAGAGTCTGCATTTTTACGGCATTTATTTAATGAGCTTTTTTAGTTTTAAATTAAGGGTCTAAATGTAATGATTGCAGTATTGGGGATATTTGTTTGATTTATTTTGTTTATTTACTGTTAATTTAGTTAAAAATATTATACAGTTTCACATGAGCTCGTTAAAAATGGTAATAAACCAGTTTCAACCATGTTTCATGACTTGCTTGCGCTAATAACTACATGTAGCCCTGCCGTGGCGTATACCCCACCCTCTATCGGTGTCGTCGATTGGCAGATCACGTTGAAAGGTGATCGGCGATCGGAATCGGCCTCAAAAACGCTGATCGGTCCATCTCTAATCGTATGTATACTTAAACAGGCTTCAGTACCAGAAAACAATTAATTCTTGTTTTGGAAAAGTTAATAGATAATATATTTAATACATATAACTCAGTAGTGATTGTACAGCAGTTTATTGCAATGTTGTATACCTGTTTCAGCTATAGGTCTGCATGGGCCTGATTGTTGATGCTCAAACCCTCTCGATTCAACCACTAATCACGTCAGCCTATGCCTGCAAAGTCTAGAGTGATTTTGGAGTCCTCAGAGAACCACA
Source organism: Megaleporinus macrocephalus (assembly GCA_021613375.1). Lineage (NCBI taxonomy): Eukaryota > Metazoa > Chordata > Actinopteri > Characiformes > Anostomidae > Megaleporinus > Megaleporinus macrocephalus. The sequence goes on along the minus strand of CM038726.1, from coordinate 27,722,263 downwards.
CCACCCAGCCACCTTTAATACTCAGGGTCACAAAATGAATCTCACCTGCAAATTATTTAGCAGAAGAGCCGCTGGTATAACCCTCCTTGTGTAGATCTCTAGTTTGAACCCTAATCACATGTATTTGTTCGCCAATACATACCAGCTGGGCCAATACTCGGTCAAGGTGTAATTTGTCATCGTAACAAAGACATTTACCACCAAGCCATTACATAGGCTCCTGTTGATTGTCAGATGGAGGTCTTACTGTAAAATGTGGTATGTGTTTGTGTGGATGTAGTTCAGGTGGTGAGGGTTAATGCATTCAGTTTGGTCTCGACAGTGTGATGTTAAATTGCTCCATTGCATTTAGGTAACCCTGTAAGAAGAGAGGACTCCAGTGTGATGTTTAATCTATGTGTGAGAGGGAGAAAAGAGAGAAAGGATGTAAAAATATGATCAGCACTTCATTTCTGTATTTGCTTTGTGGTTAAAATGTACAGCTTGACAGAGCCCCTGTGATATTGTGAATGTTTTTTTTTTTGTTTTTTTTTGTTTTTTTAAATATATTTGTGTCAGATGTTTATACAAAGCTTTTTCATGGTGATCTGAGCCCTATTAAGAAAACCAAAAAAGGCTGAGAAGAAGGAAGGAAAAACGAATAACATTGTGTGCAACCTATATATATATATGTGTGTGTGTGTGTGTGTGTGTGTGTGTGTGTGTGTATATATATATATATATATATATATATATATATATATATATATATATATATATATATATATATATATATATATATATATATATATATATAATATTTCAGATACCTTGTTGTCTTGTAACCTTAATTTAGAAGCCCCATTATGTTCGGCTTGTTTTTGCCTTGTGTCCCAGATTCTCGTCTGTGTTACGCCGGAGCACGGCTGCCAGATGTACTTACTTTGCATGTCTGACGCTCTGTGTACTGGTGTGAAGCATTCAGGGTTCATTTGAACACTCTGTCTCTGGAGAGGTGGGTTGATACGGGCTTGTATACGCATCTTTTATTTTGGGGGAGTTAGTGGCATAACTGGGTCATCTCTGGAACCCCCCCACCTTCCCCAAACTGGTATGAGGGTGGGCTGAGAGAGTCTTCAATAATTGATTAAAGTTTGAGCACAACCCAAATGACAGGCTCCTGCAGTGGGGGGTGTGCATGTTAATATTCTTGTTTTTGGTACAGAGTTGCATGACATCTACGCCCTGTGCATTGAATTCAGCGTGCTAGAAAATGATATGTGCTAGACATGCTGTTGTTGTTAACCACATAATATTATTATGTCTTGAAGTGATGCACATTCTTTTGATCCTGTGCATGTAACGCTAATACGTAGAGACGCTGGTCAGAAAAACTCCACCAAATCCGTCCCGGTATCTCTGACAATTAAATAATTATTTCAGGCTTTGTATTTATTTATTTTTTTTAAAAACCACAATGCACTTCTTTTAAATACGGCACTTTTAACTAAAGTATCTTTGTGTGTGTCGTATCTTAAAGATATCTTGAAGTATTGTGTTCCTAGTTTTTCCATACCTAAACCAAATACCTGTCATTTTGTGAATTTGTGTGTTGTTACTCTAGAGTGCTGTAGTTTTAAGGTCCAATTGCATTTTCTGGCCTCGAATCCAACAAACATATTTCTTTTAACAGTCACCAGCATGCAAGCAGCCTCAAGCAGCTCTGGGATTATACTGGATCAAAGGGCTCTGGAGTGGAGCTTCAGCATCTTTCGCTTCGTCTCGGTGCCACACAGAGCTGTAACTTCACAAAAATGCTAAATATTTCTAAAACTTCAGAGAAATCTCTTTAGCTGTTCAGAGTGGTAAAGGCTAAAAAATAACCTGCAGCTCCTCCTTTATTAGTTTTATCATTCTGCGCCTTTAACTGGAGCAGGCTTTGGTTGAATTGGTTCAGAGCAGGCTTTGGTTGAATTGGTTCAGAGCAGGCTTTGGTTGGATTGGTTTCGGAGCAGGCTTTGGTTGGATTGGTTCAGAGCAGGCTTTGGTTGGATTGGTTCAGAGCAGGCTTTGGTTGCATTGGTTTAGAGCATGCTTTAGTTGGATTGGTTCAGAGCAGGCTTTGGTTGGATTGGTTTCGGAGCAGGCTTTGGTTGGATTGGTTCAGAGCAGGCTTTGGTTGGATTGGTTTCGGAGCAGGCTTCGGTTGGATTGGTTTGTAATGGACTTTGGTTGGATTGGTTTGTAATGGACTTTGGTTGGATTGGTTCAGAGCAGGTTTTGGTTGGATTGGTTTCGGAGCAGGCTTCGGTTGGATTGGTTTGTAATGGACTTTGGTTGGATTGGTTTATAATGGACTTTGGTTGGATTGGTTCAGAGCAGGTTTTGGTTGGATTGGTTTGGAGCTGGCTTTGATTGAATGGTTAGAATGGGCTTAGGTTGGATTGGTTCGGAGCCTGCTTCGGTTGGATTGGTTCGGAGCATGCTTTGGTTGGATTTGTTCGGAGCGGGCTTCGGTTGAATTGGTTTAGAGCGGGCATTGGTTTGGTCTAGATAAGATCTTAAGAGGAATTCCTTTGTAGATTCAGTCTTGACCTGGTTTTGTGCTAATTTAGACTGTTTATATAAAACATTACACAATAAACAAATCTGTTGGCATTCACTGGGTTCATTCAAAGCTGCCATTGACTGGATCCAGTCAGTGTGGGCATTTGTTAGATTCATTTGGAGTAGGCATTAGTGAAATCTAGTTAAGGCTTGATCTCAAAGGGAATTCCTTTGAGGATTCAGTCTTGACCTGGTTTTGCCCTAATTTAGACTGTTTGTATAAAACATTATCAAATAAACAAATCTGTAATTTCTTAGCTCTTGCAGCTTCGACAGACAGTAATGCAAACTATATATTATACAGCTTTACTGCGCACATAAAAGCAAAGGCTTCAGTGGACTGAAACATTATTGTTTTCCCTTCTCTTTTTATGGAGATGTAAGAGCAAGCTGGCAGTTTGAAAACTGGACTGGGCAGCTTCTCCCGTTCTGAGGTTTTCAGTATTACAGCTGCAGGCCATAAATTCTTTAAAATGCAGGTTTTATATGTTGAATAAAAAATGCTTTTCTAAGAGATTTTCCACTTTCCCATATTTCACAAATTTGAGGGCAGGACTTGTTAATCCATACGGAGAAACTGACTCTTGAAAGTGTTCAGAAAAGTTCCATTACCCGCCTCTAAATCAAATATTCGCTTCCATGTTATATTCAGGTAGTCAGTGATTGTTCCTCTCTTTTGTCTGTCTCACTGCTTTCTTTTGCCAAAGGGATTGCCTTCATCTGATTCTCTTCCTTTACTGACTCTCTTTCTTTCTTTGTCAGGCTTTCATCCTTTCTTATTACATTCGTCCTTGAAGCGAGCCTGGCTCTGCCTTTGAAGGCTTGCAGTGAGGAGCCAGAAGTTGGACTGTTGTTGGTACACAGCAATCTTGAGCATTAGTTTGGGAATAAGTTAAGATTGGCCACATTCCAGAAACACAGTAGAGTTAAACAAATTGTGTTGCTGTTTGAGCAAATTCAGGGTGTTTAACAGCTACAGATGGTTTACCTGATTTAGCACCAACTCCTAATGTAACCACACAGGCAAAGTTAAGTGGTAAAACAGAAGTTTTTTTAGGTTTTTAAAGGTTTTCAGTAATAGGACTGTCAACCCGCCTTTATTGTGTGAAGCATATTCCTATATAATGAAATATTAAATACTGCCTTGAACGTCATGTCTTCTAAATAAGTCTAAAACCTGTGTGTTTTGCTGATCTTGGTTGCATTGGCTTTTATTGGCAAGGAAGCAAGTTCATATCGTCGCTGTCCAATGAAAAGTAGGTATCTCCAAAATGGCAACTTTACAGGAGAGGCCAAAAACTTCACTTTCAGTGGAAGTCAATGGAACCAGTTATTTTGAAGAATTTTAATTGGCCCATTCATCATGAAATCTTACCACAATGTAGAAGGCAGCATTTTATTGATCTAGAAAAATAGAAATGAGCATAAATGAAGATACATGTTTTTCATTGGACAGCGATGATATGCTGATTCAGATCATCAGAAAAATACTGAATATCAGCTCCGATTTTCGGTCCCCTTGACTAGTTACTAAAGTGGTTCTTGGGTCATAAAGTCTTGCCATGGCTATAAATGGTAAGCATCTGTTGTGGTTCTATAAATGCGATTTACCCTGAAAGAAAACAGTCTTTGTGTTTATTCTTTTCTTCTTCTCTTCACCATGTTTATAGCCCTGGTCCTGGCTGCCAGGATCCGAGTGAAAGTGGTGGTTAGTGTCTTGCAGAGGGCTGCTCAGAGCACATAAGCGGGTGTGTTTGCGTGGCAAGATTTCTCAGTGATGCCATGCTCTGGTGAACAACCCGTAATTTAACTTCTGCTTGAGTGGAAGCGGAGAAATCCTCTTCACGGAATTGCAGCTTCTGGTAGCTTCTCTTTCTTTCATCCTCTTCTTTTTTCCTCAGAAATATAATTAAGATTTTTATTTTGCTGTACATTCTAGTGACACATCAAAATAAAGTTGTTGCTTGAAGCTGAAACTTGAAATTCAGGCCACAAAAAAGCTGACAGCAAATAAACACATGACATGAACTAACTACAAATATTTTCAGGTGTTAGAGTATGTAGTCAATGCAGGAGGCCCTTTAAGGCAATGAATTTGTATTATTTGTTACACTTGGCACTGTCTTTAGTGTTTTTTCCCCTACATATCAATCAGGACATTGTGTTTTCAGGTGGACGTGTAGCATTACATCTTTTATTGGTACTTAGTGTGAACAGAGGTTCTTGTTCCACTTATGTCTTTATAAAAGACATAGGAGATTGCTTTTTCCACCGACCATCTGCTGTTGAGGTTTGGGTACGTCCACGCTGAATGGTTCTAGAGGATGAAAGACATAAGAAGCGTTTTTATTATATTTTCACATTTTTACATTTTATCCAACGCGACTTACAGTTTACATAACATGCATCCAAGGACTCTTATTAATACTGTGTAGGGTGGGTTCTTAGGTTGGGATTTGAACCCCAGTCAACAGCAAGGAGGGCAGTGGTGTAACCCACTATTATATACCATTACACCACTATTGTTTTCCACTTAAATGATTTGAGTACTATTCCAATTTTGTTAAGTGTATTAAATCTTATGGGTTTTTTTTTTACCTCAAATTTTCACTTTTTTTCTTATTTGGGATAACCAAAAGTGATTTTGCTTGGGTGGCTGAAATGTCTATGCAGTCTTAGTGAGTAGAGAGTAGTAGAGTAGTAGAGAAGATTTATATATTTATATTTGGATATAAACACATACACACTGCTGTGTTTTTGTTTAAAATCCTTTATCTTGGCAATATTTGTATATTCAATTAGTAAGACCACCAGATATGATTAGAACAGATGTAAATAAGTAGGGATGGACCGATCAGCGTTTTTGAGGCCGATTCCAATCGCCGATCACCTTTCAGCGCGATTAGCCGATACCGATCAAGGGCGGGGCTATTACACATGACAGGGCTACATATTATTAGCACAAGCAAGTCATGAAAGATGGTGGAAGCTGGTTTATTACCATTTTTAATATGACGAAGCTCATATGACGAAGCATAATATTTTTAACTAAATTAGAAGCTGGTCTATGTGGGAGTGAACCGCTTGATACAGCTCCAGAAGAGCCACATCTGAAAAGTATTTCTACTAGGAACAGCAGAGCGGGGATCCAGGTGGAATATTAAGCGCAAGAATGCCACAGAACGTCTTCAACAGCCGAGAAGAGCTGCTTATCTAGAACTATAAACTCAATCACTCTGGCTGTGGTTCTTTAGCTCTCTGGCTGTTTCTGCTGTACTGTTCATACCGGTCAGATCTGGTCTGCATGGTTCTCTGGGCTACGCGTGCTAGCTCTGCTGTTTGGTGATACTCACTGTATTCAGCTGCGTGGTGTCTCTGAAGTGTCGTATCAAAGTTAAATGTCTTTGTCTTGGTTCCCCGCGAGAGACGCTGATTTTACTAATTGTAAAGATGTTACAAACTGCCCTGAATGAGTCTGAGGTACATACGGTAACAAACTGTCAGACGGACGATGTTTTATTTCCGCATATACGGTGAACGTTTAAACTGTTTTTGCGAAGCCGCTGCTTTAGTCAGTCTGACGAAAACGAAACGGTATGTATTTCCACCTAGCGGTTCAGATAGGAATTGCAGGGAGCTGGCCGGAGGGGGTTTCACGCAGGGCTCCTCTTCTTGGATGAAACACTAGCTGGAAATACAGAAATTAGGCTCATTTGTTTAACGCCATCGATCAGCTCTCGAGATCGTCGCCGATCACATATTTTGATTCAAAATCGGCCCATAACGATACATGGCCGATCGATCCTTCCATTTTTATGAATAATCATAAATACAATACAAAGTAACATGAATATCTTATTGTGAAAGAAGTAGATCATATCTTGAGCTCCAGTTTGAAGAACAAAGTTAGGTTCCAGATTTCTCCTGGACGCTCCAGACATTGTATAAACGTATTCAGTTCCTTCAGCAGTAATCTTGATTTAGCTTAATGAAGTACTGAGCAGTCAAAGCAGGTATTAGATGAGAACTGATAATAATACTGGGTTGTTTTCACAAGGAGAAGCTTGGAAAGGGTTAAATAAACACACTGACAAATGTACAGCACTACTTATATATATATATATATATATATATATATATATATATATATATAGTGTGTGTGTGTGTGTGGAATTATTTGATTCTTCAAGCTTTGGCACATCCTCCTTGTCCACCCAAGCAGATGGTTAGCCCTTTTCTGTCTCGTTCCCTCTACTTGTCCTTCCCTCACCCAATTGCTCTTCATCTCATTGGATGTCATGGTCTGCTGCTCTTAATGCCATAGATGTTTGGACCCAGATAAGATAGGGACCCCTCTCAAGTGCCCAGGAACGAATTCCCTTTATCCAGTCTCAGTTGCCCTCTTCTAAGCCTCAGGGCTGGTCATTTCCATTAGGTCTGCTCAAAATGCTAAACACTTTATAGGCCTGCTACTCAGTTTGATGGCCCTGACAGTTGAAGAGCCTCAGCTCTGAATATGATTTCTGTGCCGTTTGCCTGGTTCTATTTCTCTGAGCTTTTTTAATATGAGGGAACTGACTATGTTTTGCATATGGGAAATGAATGGATGTGTCCAGCCAACTGCACAACTGTTTTTCTATTTTTTGGTCTGCTATGAGTGGAACTTGGACCCTGGATTGGATATCGTACCTTCTGTCTGTTGCTTAATTGATGGACTAGATGCAGAAGCTATTACTCGCTGATCGACCTCAGGAAGTCACACCGAGGTAGATGTAGAAGGACTGAGAAATGATAGTTGAGTTTAATGAAATTGATTGCAGTGCAGTAGCACATCCTCCATTAAAGATGCATGATAGACTGACTGGAGGTCAGTGGCAGCCAAATGTTCATGCTGATGGTTTGATGACTGAGGGCATCTGAATGACTGCTGAGCAAATGACCAGGTCCATGACCTCATGTAGAGTTAGCAGAACGTTATTAATTTCTCATGTGATGGTCATGCGAGACTTGTAAAGGGCCAATCTAGCAGGGACTGCTCAGTCCAGAGGTTTAGTCCTGTATATTTAAAAACCATGTTGCCATTTTCACGATAAGCATTCATTTTTATTTCAGCTCTCTCATTTGTGCACCAAAAGGAAATATATATCCTTGTTTTTATTAATAATTTCAAATGTTTATGTTGGTTTGTGCACCAAGAACAGTGATCATTCATTTCTACACAAGTGTTTTTGAACCTTAGAATTGAACAGGCTGTATTGTTACTGTACAGTTAAAATGGTATCTATGTTTTGTTTGGCTGTTCTATATTCTACCTTGAAATAGCACTCATTATAACTAGTATGGTGTTGGTATTGCCGCCGATGCTAGCTCCCTAATGCAGTGTCAGTATCAGTGATGGGGATACCAATAGACAGAGCTTAACTACAAATCAAATGTCTGGATTTAAAAGCAGCAGTAAAAATGCTCATGACAAAATCTGTAATGGCAGTACTTTGTGGAGAAAACATACCAACTGAAGTATGAGCCATGCTTCTTTCAATAATCATTCACCTGCTGATGTATAATCACCTACAGTCCGGGTTAATGTTAGTTCAGGAATGCATTTCCCGAACATTTGGTTGAGCAACCACTATGGTAAGCGTGGTGATAGTAAATGATAGTATGACTGTCAATCAACTATGGTAGGTGTTCAGCAACGTTTTTGGTAGACATAGCTCAGATTGTTATTACATCTTATCACAGGTCTATCTTTATATTGTTCAGTTCTGTTTTTACCTATTTTGCACAGTAATAACATTGTACAATAACTTAAGGTGTCAGCATTACTTATTACTCTTACTACTAATTAGTAGGGATGTAATGATACACTCTACTCACAATGCAGTGTGATTCACAATGCTGGTCTCTCGATATGATTTTCTCACAGTTTTTTCTCAAAGTTTCTTTTTATTATTTATCTATAACAAAACTACGAAATGCTGTATTTTGCTTAATCTGTTCTTTATCAAAGTAAACTGAAGTAAATATGGTAAATAAATGAAAACATTATTAAGTGATTATTAAAACATTAATAAGCCAATTGTAGTTTGAGAGGCTGTTCATAGTGAGCGGTCAGTCACGAAACCAGGCGCCATCAACCAATACCGTTTGACCCATGTCTCGCCCCCAAACTGTCTAAATCTGGGCGGCCCTCTGAAAACTCGAGCATAGAGAGCAGCCGATGGTAGAGCAATATGCACGCGAGTAAAAATATCAAATCGACACAGTAAAGGATGTAAAGAAAGACAGTTTGAGTGTGTTTATGAAAAATGCATGCAGTTTCACATTTGTGTGAGTAAAGGTATGTTCACCTCGCTATACATATATTAAACGTCAAACAAGCAAGGTTTACCGCACCAGCGCCCTCTGTTGTTTCAAAAGGATATCGATTAATTTTACATCTCTATTTATGTCGTGGCATATTTGCATTGATTATTAACTCTCGCGATGCATTGTTACATCCCTACTAGTTATATAATGTTAAATACGAAATGTGGATGGCAAATAAACCGAAATAGGTTTAAGCATCTAATACACCTTCAGTGAACAGGTCAAACTGCTACATGCTGAATAGGTGGATACATGCAAATGTTTAGTTTTTGGGACGTCACAAAACAAGTTTCTGTTTATGGACTGTGAGAAATGGGGAGTGTCTTTACTGGTGGCTGATGTGAACATTTTTATAATATATGATGGTTTCTCTGAGGCTTGATAATTTCTTTCAGAAAGAAAAGAATCAGTAGTGTCATATTTAAAATCAAATCTAATTTAGGACTAATTTTGTTCTCTCTGTAATAAACAAGCATGCGGTTGTTCCGTGTTATTTGAGTCGTGATATCCACAATATATACTCAGAGCAGATAGTGGTAATATAATTAACAATGATAACAGTATTATTATTGTGTCACTCCGTTATATGGGCCGTTTAATTGTCTGGCACTTTTTAATTAAGGCATCTGCATCAGTGGTCTCATCTGCTTCATTAAGGATTAACGATTGAAGAGTGGACTAACTGGAGGTCAGCGACAGGCTTCACCACAGGCAGAGTGATGCAAACTGCGGTTCTCCTAATGATGAATAATGACTGACCAGGTGACCAGGTTATGGACCTCTTGTAAAATTAGCAGATCATATTATTAGTTTCTCATCTGATGGTCATGCATCAGATGGCAATTGGCCAGTCCAGTCCAACAGAAACGACGCAGTGTTTCAGTCCTGGGTGCTAAAAGCTTTGCTGCCATGTTGATGGTGATCTATGTAGAAGGGACATTTGCCTGCAGCTGCTGACCTTTGTTGTGTGTGGATATGTTATTGTTCTTCTATGTTTAACTGTGGTTGGACAGAGGATGACTAGAATGAAAGAATGAACAGCCATCACTTTGAGCCAAACCACAGCAGAACTTATCAAGTTAGCAATTTGGATAATGTTCTTATCTGTTTATTATATTTCATTCACTCCACAAATGGGAACATATTCAGTTACTGCAGATCTGATTACCCTGTAGCTTAATTCTCCATGTTGAAGGCTTGTTGTGTATTTAGACTCTATACTAATTAATACATTTAATTTAAGTGCCACTTATTGAAGCCAACAGTGTAAGTATTGAACGTGGCTGCTTTGCTGTGCTGAGACTGCACTGTGAAGATTTTCTCCCAGAGTGATTAAAACAATATTCCTTTTATTAATTTTACTTTTCTCTTGTAAATAATTAAGCAAAATAATAATATAATAATTAATTAAGTTTGCATGCAAATGCTTTTTTAATTTGGACTTTAGAGCAACCCTATAACTTAACCAATTGATTTTATTCAAACTAATGACTGAACATGTAATTTTACCACTTGTTTGGGTGAACAGTTTTATTAATTAGAGGAAAGTGTAGTGACAGATCTTTTGTGTGTTGTGCACTGATCAGACTTATTCATGCCAACAATTTATATATTTATCTTATTACTCAGTAAACATAACCCTTAAGATCTAAATAATGAATGTTATAACAGTAATGTTATGAGAGATGTTTAGTTTAGCAAAAGGACATTGAAACAAGAACATGAATCATGGTGAATACATAAAAATATTAAAAAATAATTTAATTATAATTATTAATTTATTATCAAACCCTATTTTGATAAAGTCAACATTTTTATTTGCACTGCTGTTGCCTCTGAATATTATGGGCCGATCAGTACCATGGGCTCTGTTGGGATTGGCTTTCATGCATTGTGGGTCACTCAAAAAGCACTGGGTGTGTTTAAATACACATAATAAGGATAATAAGAACAGAAAAACAGATTTTGTCTGTAATTCTTTCACCACGGAGCCCTGCTTTGCAACTGGACAAAAAAACTCTCAGAAGTCTCATGCTGCACCTTTTTTTTTTTTTTTTTTTACACATAGGGGTCATTTTACCTTAAAATTTGAATATACATAATCTAGAGGATAAAGAATACGCCCTTCATTTCATTGAGCATGCAGTTGGTTTCATACTTATTGCCTATACTCCTCTCTGCACATGCAGAGACTGAGAAATCTGAAAGAAATTCTGAAAGAAGGGTATACGTGTGCTGAGAAACCTGATTACTCATGTAAAATTCAGCTCTCTTATCAGATTTCTTGACCTTATTCTGATCTAAGATAACTGCAGAAGTCTGGTTATGAATTGGATTATTAAATACATGTGAATGCACTTACTGTTTAGAACTTCATTGTGAATGGTGGTAAGGCTGTGTTTTGGCAAGAACCTGGCAATACAATACGCATCGTGATACAGCGGTCACAATTCAATATATCACGATATATTGCGGTACTGCAAGCAAAGTGATATACTGTGATTTTTCTAATCCTACTATTAAAACACACCACTATATGAACAGGTTTGCCAATGCTTACTATAGCCCTGCGCCCTTGTGCTGCTTGTTAATGTTGGAGTGGAGCTGAAAATGGATTCCAACACTAGCGGTCAGAGGCTTAAACACAACACACAATGATTAACTGTCTGCCAGGAATCTGTGTATCGATACTGTGTTTTTAAGAATCGATACGGTATCACTAAACATAATATACCGATATTCTATATTTTTGATATTTTCTTACACCCCTAAATGGTGTATGCTGTAGGTTGTATAGTGACATCACAGAAATTAGTGTTCATATATGGACTGTACGGACTGAGTAAGATCCCTTTCTGACAATGTGTATATGTTATTCCAGTCTCCTTTATTTAATTTATATTGATAAAAATGTGTAACCTCTCAAAGATTTCGAAAGGTGGGAGGTGATCTTTATACATCCAGAATAGCATCTACAAGGAATGATTTGTTATAACCTCCACATCTGAGTGGTTCCCTATGGTTGAATGATTAAAGCCCTGATGCGTTCCCTCAGACCGGCTGCTCTTTTAAACCCACATAAACACCAAAGCACACACAGGCTCATGGGTAAAATTAATCTCCCCGGGGTTACGCTCTATCTGAATGTGTTTGCTAGGTGGAAAGGTAATAAGGTAATTAGCAGAAGTAGCAGAGCCGTGTGTACGGTGTGATAGAATCCTGGCCAGTAGGCCTGAGAATGGGGTCGGTATCGCATGACAACTTAATTTGTCAACCGAACTTACCTGCCAGATCCTTTTCACTGTTTGATACAGTCAATTTTGTGCAGCAGTTCTATTAATGTGGGGATGTGGGGGAGGGATGTGAAGTCAGTGAGATGTAGTTCATTTGGGAGAATTCTCTGATTATTTCTTTACTGTAATAGAATAAAAGGCTATAAAGAAATCACATTTCTGAGTCGATCAGCCAAGACATGTCCAAATTTTGCTTCTTAGGATTTAAACCAATTTAGCACACATTTATATGTCACCCAAATTGTGACGACTTCTCAAGTCACATCCAGGCCTTTATTAAGGTTGCAAAGATTTGTTGATGTGGTTTAGAATACAGTGTAGAATATTCTATTCTGTTAAACTTCACTGTTGTAGCTGAACACAGTGGTTAGGGTTTGTTGTCTCATATCTGTCTCATATAGGAGAACAGATAGATGCTACGGGCTGCTTTTATTTTTTTGTTGTTATTTCTAAAACAGCAGCATCTGTTAACTTGCTTGACACTCATGTATGAATGTGAAGCAGAATTCAGCCCCATGTCTACTGTGTCTAAAATAGCTGGCTCCAGTGTTCAGCTGCACAGTGTAGTTAATTCACATAGTTCACAGTATGTCGTACTGTGTCCTAAACCACACTAACAAGTACAAGACATGGATTAGGTTTAAGAAGTTTTGGGGATGCATTGACATATTTCAGTAAATATTGATTTAGAGATTCAGATGTTTTCCGGCGGAAGCCGCCCACATGCTTTCAACAAATGTTGGATGCGGATTACCTGAACAACTTTCTCAGCCCATCTGGGACCAAACTTCAAATGTTTGCTATTGATTACTGCTGAAGCTCCTTAACTCCAAAAATGTACTGTAATAATAATAATAATAATAATAATAATAATAATAATAATAATAATAATAATAATAATAATAATAATAATAATTATTATTATTATTATTATTAGTGTGGTAATAATAATAATAATAATAATAATAATAACAATAATAATAATAATAATAATAATAACAATAATAATAATAATAATAATAATAATAATTATTATTATTATTATTATTATTATTATTATTATGACTGTTTGTATTGGCTGGCCTGAAAAAGCTGAAACACTGCTTCCACTTGAATGAGCGGGGATAAACTCCAGGCTGTGTAGGTGGGTGTGTGTTTGTTTTATGACCTTGCAGCAACTTTAAATTTGATGTAAGCTGTTTTTTAATTTTAACTAAACAATGAAAAATAGGTTTTTTTTAAGTTTATTTTAATTCAAGTTTGTGTAGCACTTTTCTGTAAAGCAACTTTACAGAAGTTTGAAAACAGTTACAACATATATATACCTCCTAGTGAGTAAGCCAGAGGCGACAGTGGCAAGGAAAACTCCCTCAGACTGGAGGAAGAAACCTTGGGAAGAAGCAAGACTCTGAAGGGGAGACCCAACCTCCTCTGGTCAAACAGTATTTATAGTTTAATAAGCTGAATGCCAAATAAAAGCTGAGAGAGTCTCTGTTTGAAGTCTGGATGGCAAAGCTTTAGAAACTGCACTGGTAGAGGCAGTCTCTGACTGAGGCAGTCTCTGACTGAGGCAGTCTATATGAAAAGTGGGAGTGAATTGAAACAGTCCCATCCTGTCTCAGTGCTGGTACATCTGGATGGCACAGTGATGTAACTAAGGTTGTTGCAGTTGGCACAAGTGGACAGGAGAGCTGGTTGGTGATAGGTGAGGAAGAGGCCCTGATGCTCAGTCTTCCAACAGCACTCAAAATAACTTGGATCAACTCTGATATATGTGACCACATGATTATGTACTAACTGTGACGGTCCCTGCAGTAAAGCTGCAGCTCTTTTAGTTTTTTTGGAAGATGCCTTGAAATTGCTATTAGTGCTATAATTCTTTTTTATAAGGATTGAAAAGCTAAAGGAGTCGATGAAGTGATGCAATTTTCCCGTGTCCCCCTGTTATTGCGCCATCCTGCTGTTTTATTCAACATTCCTTGCCTGCATACGTCATATGGAGCTTTGTCTCTCAATGCTAATGTCTGAGGAATGTGTGTGTGTGTGTGTGTGTGTGTGCACACTTGTTCTGTCCCACAGCCTCTCCGTGTTACACTGCACCGCCTCTTCAGCGATCAATAGACAGCCAACATCATTCCAGCGTCATCTCCATGGAAACCAGCTCCCTTCGCAGCCGGGATTGGCTCCCTCCCAGAGCCTGTCGGCTCGTGATAGGGCCAAACCCATCCGCCCCCACCCCCTTAACCCCCCCCACCCTGCTTCTTCATCATACACAAACACGCACTGGCTTTTTCAGTCACACGCTCCTCCAGCTTCCTTCCTCCTCGTATCTTTAATGTTACCTCACCAATCGCGGATTAGGCAGCTCGTGGAGCTTCGCCGTGGCGACCGCAGCAGCAGCGCGGAGGACTGGGAACGTTTAGCCTCGTCCTCCGTTCATCCTGAAGTGGCTCGACTGCAGAGGAGAAGCGAGGGATACGAGACAGGTACACGGTCAGCTGTCAGAGAGAAGGATGCTGTTTTTATAACAGTCGGTAGTCGTCTCTGTCTCTGGCCTTCGTCATCGGTTCTCAAGCTGTTCTGACACGGCCGCTTGGATACCGTTTGCCCTTTGACAACAGCGAGGATCACCTTTAACGGGATCGCAGACGTTGCGACGCTTCTCTGAGCGCGTCTGGGACCGCGCGTTCTTGGCTTTGCGCACGTAGCCTGAGCTGGACTCACGTGGATTTGAGCCTCGCAGCACCGGAGCTTCGTCTGAACGCTCACGTGAATGTTTATACTGGGTTTTTCAGCTCCTTGAAGCTGGAACGGAGGTGGGACGAAGCTGTCCTACACAGTTTGTCCATGTACATGATATTTTCCAGCAGCTTTACTGTCTCGGCACCGTGACTGTGCATTTCTGCTTCTATACGCGGCAGTCGCAGCCGTGTTATTCCTGTTAGTCATTAACTGATAAGCTGTGTAATTGCTTCACTGAACGAGCAGATCCTATCGCAGTAGTCTGCGGCCCACTAAATAAGCCTGCTCTCAAGTTATTCTCTTCCCGAAAAGAAGTCCTCACGCGTTCCGTGCCGTTTCATCTCACCCTGTTAAGTGACGGAGGAGGAAGAAGAAGAAAGCGAGGATTGTGTTTTGAAGTTTGCGTCGCTTGGCTGATCTCTGTAATTCATCTTCTTCTGTCTCTGGCATTGACTGAAGGTCTGGCTCTGCCTTCTTGTCGCCTCGCCCGTTAGATGTGACCCCTATGTGGCTGTATTGAGGCCCCCCTCCCTTTACTCGGCACCCACCTCTCAGTTTGCAGCGGAGAGGGAGTGATGCATGACCTGTGCACCAGACCCGACCCCCCCGAGCCCCTAACACACACGCCCCCTGTAACGGACCCTGGTGCAGGTGAACCTGAACCTGCTGCTGGACCAGGGCATTTCGAGAGGGTGAAGCCAGAGGAAGAGGAGCGTGGAGCTGTGAACGCTGCGAGCATGGCCAACCCTGGCGCTGCTACCACGGCAAACGGAAACGGCAGCGTGACCATGCCGGTCAGCGCACTGGGCAAACGACACCACTCGCTCTATGAGGGGCTTAATGGGCATGAGGCAGGAGGGTTCAGCAAGGTAGGTGTTGCAAGTTTATGCAAGTGTTGTATAGTACAACGTGGCGCTGTAACCAATAAACCAGGTTTTAGTGGTTAACTTGTAGTAAGTCCTTCTTTTTTAGTTTGATTTGACTGAGATTTATTGGTTGACTGATAATATCAGGTGATATTGAGGTCCAAGAACATTTGCTGTTGGAAAATTATGAAATACTAAGAGGACATTTGGGAATCTCTGTGCGACAGTGAACTCTAGAAATGTGACAGTTGAGAGTTTACAGTGATATAACCCAGGGAAGCATTTTGTGACTCAACATTTTCTGTTTTTTCATCTCAGAAAATTCTATTATTGGCTAGTATTACTGATTATCAGAATGCTTAGCTTCTCAAAATCAGTATCAGTCCCAAAATGTTTATTAGTTGGACTGTTAATTTAATGGTCTTAAATATATAATCTAATATTCTTAGATTTATTATTGTAGGAGTTTTTTGTTTTGTTTGGTTTGTGTTCAAGAAATATGAGAATTAAGGTTTGACCAGTCAGCAAAGTGCTTGTTTAACTAAACTACTGGTCTGCTCAGATGGTTAGTGACTGTATGGGTGAAAACATGTTCTTGTTGCTCAGGCTCTAATACTGTGGGCCCTCTGGTTCACTTTTTCAAGAGCATAACAGCTGGAACAGGTGTTAATGACTGCATGAATTGGCCTGGTCTTCGTACTGTCCGACTCCTGGTCCTGGCATACCCCTGCTTTCAGTCATTTGGGAAAGTGCTTATATCAAGATCAAGCTAGAAGTGACTTAAAATGAGGCAAGCCAGCTTTTGACCACCGGCCAGACGTTCAGTTGTTGATTTTAAAGTCCGATTTCTCCAAGGAATGGTTTGTAGGGCCTTGCACTGTGTAGGCCTTGTGTGTTGATCTTCATTGTCAAGTAAGCAGACTCACTGATGGCGTGTGTGCATTCTAAGCTCTCGATGACCGTCATGTCTGTTCCCTGTCTGTTGAAATGTGGGCCAGTGCAGTGGTGGTAGCGCCATTGTAATGCATCCAGCAGGAGCTATATTCAGACACAGCGGGTGACCTCAACCCATATTCCCTACTGCTGCAGAATCTAAATGGGCCAGCGGTGGATCCACTTAATTGCACTTCATTGTAAATCAATACGATCTCTGCAGAGATTTCCCCAGTTATGTATCCGAGCGTGCTGGAGGAGGTTGGACATGACTGGGTGCATACCAGCACACATTAAGGCAGCATGCAAAGTCTGGTCCAGCTCAAACTCCGTGGAAAGTTTAAGACTTGCATATTAAGACTGTAAATCTGCTTAGCATATGTGCTGCTGTTTGAAAAATCCACTTAAACCACTTAATTCGGTTCAAAGCCTGCACACTTGCCCTAATGTTGATTGATTTTAGCTCTGGACTGGTACACATCTTAATTTGTAGCGGCGGTTGTCATTGTCGCCATTGATTAGTTATCACACATACATTTTTGGGCTTAATTATATTTGGAAAGCTTTGTAGCATCCACAGTAGCAGATGTTGCCAATACAAAGAAAATATAAATAGATGTCTGCCAGAGGTCAAGGACATAAGGGTAGGATGGCTGAATGAAAGAAAAACGGTGCTGGTGAAAAGAAGATAAATGGTTTACTGGATGGAGAGATGGAAGGAGGACCAGGTATGATTAAATGTGTTTCCTCCTGAACTTCGCCTGACCTCCCAAAAATGTCTGCTCGCATCAGAAAGCACTCCCCTGCCCTGTAGGGGGTCAACCACACCCTGATTAATGTTTTAGTGACCCATCACAGGGCTGTCCAGAGGGTCATACTGTCTAAACTGAGAAAGGAAGATGTAAACAGTGTAAAAGCTGCATCAGTACATAGCATCTGACCCATTGACCCACATATTGCAGAGCAGAGTTGTTTATTTATTTACTTATTCTGAGCTGTGTTCGCTTGCTGGTGGAAATGTCAATATTTTGGTTATACACTTTGTTGTTTGTGTGTGTATTTGGTAGTTGTCGAAGGTTTGCTACACCATTTTTCACTCTAATATTAACCTGCTACGGTTTGTAGCATACGGTGGCTTATTGTACTGACAACAGATGATCAGTATGTGAGATTCGGGGGCCAATGCCTTTATTTAAAATTTTTCTTGCTCTTATCATTTCTTGCTCTTATTATTTCTGTAGGTATATATAAATGTACCAAACATAATTAAATAATGTTTCAGCATTTTTTCTGCCAGTCATAATGGATCCAATGCAGAGGTGTCATATATCGAAGTACTTTGTTACCTTACATAAGTAGAGATTTTGGTTATTTATACTTTTTACTTCTACTCCTTACATTTACACATCATTATCTATACTTTCTACTCCTTACATTTTAAAGATAGCCTCGTTACTCCTATTTCCAGTAAAGATTATTGATAAAATGCCTTTGAAGTTTGACTTTTTGCACCATTACAATACTTACAGACAACTAGTCATCATATCTTCTGCTCCATGAAACACATGTTAATGTTCAGTAGTAACAGATATGCTTCTTTAATATATTTACATTGTGCTAAACTACATTCATTTTCAATGGGCGTATATGCGGCTGAAACAGGAAGCCTAGCGCATCCCAAATTCATCAACATTAACATTTTAATATAACATTATAGACATTATCTTTTTTAGGGGAGGTGGGCTAGTGCACTACAGCTTTTATCCTTGATGGCATTTTTTCCCTTACAGTACTTTTATACTTTTACTGGAGTAAAAAGATTGAGTTGATACTTCAACTTCTAGTGTTTTTAAACCCTAGTATCTATACTACTACCTGAGTAATGAATGTGAATACTTTTGACACCTTTGATCCACTGTCGTCATGCATCACTACAATAAGATATTAGTAGCTTTATGAGAGAATTTGTATAGTTCACTTTCACACCACTGTTGCAAATACACATCTTATTTAAGTTTGCTCACATCACCTCCAGATATCTGACTTGGCTTATAATTAAAAACTGAATAAGGTAAGCCAGCTCTTCTCTTCTTGAGTCTTGTTGTTATAGTGTAGTTTCACTGCTGCCCTCCATTCTGTAGACTGGGGTTTCATTCTCCACCTAGATTACCACCTACACTATACCACTAGGAGGCTTGGGGCAAGACTCCTTATACAACCTATGCCTACCTTTGAAAATGTAAACTGTACCTCACTTTGAATAAGAGCGACTGCCAAATGCTATAAATGTAAATCTGCATTGCCATCTTTTAGTTCTCACCAGCAAGTAAAATCCAGTCTGAGATTTACTCTGGACTCTTGTTTGGTTACTCTCTCGATCTCTAAACTCGGTACAATGGAAGCTGACTGGCAGTTGCACCTTTTTCTCTTATACGTATGTATTATTTCTAAATACTGTGAGTGTATCATCTGTGGAAATCAACCAGATAAAGATTAGACCAAGAAATGTTTTAAGTATTAGTTTTTTCTCTGTTAAAGTATTAGTATTTGTTTGTTTATAGCCTGTTTCTTCACTGCTATTCACTTCTACTCCAGTGTAATTGCTTTTGAAATGCACAGACAGCAAGGTTTTAACGACCGGCCTCTAAAATGCAGTGTTAATGACTGAACCTGTGGCCTAACCCCCTCTGGCTATAAGGAGTAAGGGGTCTGTAAGAGTCTGACCATGATAATGCAGTGGAAACGGAGCTTTAAATGATGCATTAGACATTATCATATAGAGATTTCAGCTCAGCAGGGTGCAGATGTAGGGGGGAGAGCAAGGGGTCTCTCCAGGAGTAATGAGCAGTTGTGTTATGAATGTGGAAGCAGCGCACATCCTGATGCTATTCACGTCCGTGTTTGGGGTTGGGGGGAGTGATTGAGGATGCTGGCTACACAATAAAGCTCACCTCATTGTACTCCCAGGTGTGCCTGGAAAGCGGGAGAGCTCGGTGGGGGGGGGGGGGCAGACAGAGGCTGAAGGGTGATCCTAGATAGGAAGGAAAGGATTTGTACATGCTGAAACCTTAAGATGGATTAGGAAGGTGCTGGGAAGGCACTATAAGGCAAGTGATTACCAACAAGATTCAAGATCATTAATCCAGCTCTGAGGCGGGTGAAGATTTACAAGTCCGACTACAGTAGTTCTTTTAACGAGTGATCTTCCTCCGAGCTTAAATTGAATGAACTTAATTGTCTATTGTGGAAAATTTGTCTTTGGCCCATATAGTAGACCATCACAGTAAACGAATTTAAACAGGCGTGTAACATGTATGTGTACTCCCAATGAAACACAGTCAGGTGGGCTATATGATAACTATTTGATTGTGGCCAGTTTTGTTGTTGTGATAGACAGTATCCTTCTGTAAGCATATTATGGCTGTCATCACTGATTAACTGCAGGTATAATTAAAAATTGAGTATAATTAGTCCTGGTTAATTGGATTTAGTGCAGTACACAATGTTATTTGTTGAACAAACATCTTTGTACATTATTTGTAATGGAATTGATGGTTTGTTTTTTTCCAGGCCAATATGAAAACCAAATAATAATGATCAGCAACACTGATAGCCAATGTTTGGGGCCAATATTCAGTCAGGCTGATACAACGCTGAATATTAGTAATTAAACAAAAATCTTAAATCTTGACTTAAATGAAAATCTATGTTTTCAATAAAATTACAATTTAGAAGAACGCAACTTGCACCATGTTGTGAACTTTCGACGTTGTAGACTTCAAAAATTAATCAATTTAAAAATGATCTTTAAGATAATAAATGATAAACAAAACAAAGTCACACAGTCAGAATTCTCACTACTTGGTAAAAAGAATGAGAGAATATGAATGACTAAGTTTTTATGGGAGTTTTCGACTTTCATGGTACTAGTGCATTGTGTCTGAGTCAGAAGATTGTGGTACGTATTGTGGAAATATCTATAAGTATCATGATATAACATTGGGGCCACCATTCAGCTAATCATACACCACTCGTACACCACTCGTTCTCAAATCTGTCATCATATAAAAGAAATAATACAAAATATAACAAATTCCAAAAATTTTAGCTTATTTTGCACTAACAAATCCTGCTATCAAGTCCGTGTGCCAGTTATTCAGTTTGGCGAATGTTGAGTAGCACTGACGTGTACAGCCAGGCTTAGATCTTTCACCTGAGCTGTCTGATCATTTGGGGAAATTACAAGGATACATTACTTCGTACAGACTGCAGAGCCTCCCCTGCTGAGAAATTGAAAGACATGGAATGGAGGCATGAATGAAAAGAAAACAGTGAGCAGGGAAGGAAAACAGAAAGCCTGAACAGAGGCTTAACTCTTAAGCTTAACATAATATTATTAAAGAATTCACAGCCTGTTTCTTCAGCTCTTGGCTTAGCAGTACCCATCTTTACAGGCTACTAGTTGGTGATGGTGTGGTCGTTTTGTAGGTCCCTGTTGTCGTACTCCAAATACGTCACATGTATACACAAGCCCACTGTGAGAGATTTCATTCAGCTAATGCAATTTAAGCAGTGCAGTTATTTCTAACTAGAAGACTTTTATCAGCCTCCACTCTTGTGAAGTGTTTCTGTCTGTAACTGATACTGTGAGAGTAATAAAGCTGCGATAAATGGTGCAGCTCTATTGCCACTGTTCTTTTAGATCCCTAAGGATGTTTTGAGTCTGGCCCATTAAGTGCTTTGGCCTAAAAAGGACCCTTCATCAGCTGGTGGGATGTCTCCACTGCCAAAACTTTACTCAAGTTAATGGAGGACGCTAGAATGAAAGATCTGATGTGATTCATGGTCTCATTTGTGTTTGGAAAAGCCCGAGTGTGTTGTCTCCCTTGAGAACAGCAGTCGTGTGTTCGCAGTCATGCTGTGCTGATTTATGATTAGGTTTTATGCTTTAAAAGCCACGTGAAGGGGTTTAATTGGGCAACATCCATACCAGCGAACGACTGTGGCAGGCATTGAATATATTCACGTCTAGTAACGAGAGGGGCTGGGTGGTTTTATTCGAAGGCTTTGAAGTGTGTTAGAAGACGAGTGAGTTTCTATTAGGGTGCAGTGAGGGATGCTCGTTTGTTGCCTCAGGCGCCGTCTCAGGAACCCTAATGTGTAGCCTTTGTTTCAGCTTTTGCTTTGGTGTATTGCAATTTCCAGTGGAACCCCTTCATACATGTAGTCTCTCTCTCTCTAGCTCTCTCTCTACCTCTTTCTTTACCTCTTTCTTTACCTCTCTCTCTGCCTTTCTCTCTCTTTGTCATGTTTTTATGTTATTTCTTAAATTTTCTCTTTTAATAACTGATGTTATTTGCTAAGAGGCTTTTCCAGTCTATGAATCTTAGCATCTTCTGTTTATCAGCATCTTCTCAGCAGGTGGGTGCTATTGTCTGTACTCCTTTTGTGGGGTCCTATTAAATGTAGCTTTTTAGATTTAAATTTTCCTATTTTTTTTCCATTCCTAATTTTTTTTTATTTGTGTATGTGTGAAGCTCAGCGCTTCTGATCTGATTGATTATTTTGGAGTTGGGTTGGTGTTCATGTCTCTAAATACAGGAGTTCCATGGTACAAATATGGCACAGTCATAATAATAATAATAATAATAATTATAATAATAATAATGAAAGACATGTAAGAAGAAGACATGTATACTGTCAGAAAACTACTGCATTGTAAAATAGTGCACTAATCACTAATACATAAAAGAACCCCCCCCACCCCCCCCACCCCCCCCCCCAGAATCTGTTACCTAGCCCACCTGTATCTGAAGTCACTCAGTTTGTTAGACTGATCTGTTAGTTTGATACCTCTCTCATGGTATGTGTGATGGACGGAGGATATGAAGGAGTGCATGTTGCCAATCCTCTGATACTTATGCTGCTCACCACTTCACAGCTCTGCAGTGACCCATTTCTCATCTGCCAGAATAGGGGGGTAAAGTGGACTAGCGCCGTGTTTCTGCGTGTGTGTATGTGTCATCTCCACTATTATCTTGTCACTCAATACTTCATTCTGCTGTAGTTGTTTAGCCTGTCAGCGAGACGCGTCAATCAAAGCGTGACAGCCTCCACCCACGCATGCGCCCGATACCCCATATCCCCGATGCTGGATGCCTCTCAGGGGGACTTTGATGAAAAAAAGGTAAAAAGGAATCAGCTCCTCAGTCAGCAGCACACCTCCTCCGCTTTGATCCGCTGTGACTGAACACTTGTCAGGCAGTATCTGACATCAGACGGGCCGCTTCTGTCTTTGGCCATTTGGGGAAACTCCATGGCAGGCAAAGTAAAAGAATAAATAAATTGGATTTTTTTTTTTTTTTTTTTTTTTTTTTTTTTGGAGCAGGATTCTGAGATCTCTCTCCTGGGAGCTTTACAAGGAATCACAGCATAAAAAGCAAAGGAGAAATCTAAAGAACCGCTGTAGCTTCTTAATGCGCCAGCATATACGCACTCAGTGTTATAATACTGACAGTACGCCGAGCTCTAAACTCTTCTCATTAATAAGAAATGCGCATGGCTGAACGTTAGCGTGAGGGTATAAAAAGATCAAAGTCTCCAGTGCATAATTTATTTATTTATGGGCTGCATCAGAATGCAAAGGCATGAATATTAAAGAAGCACAGCAGCAGAGCTTCTGTATTTATCCTGCACACATACACACACACACACACGTTTGGGGGAAAAAAAACAGCTAGTCCCGGTGGAATCATGTCTGAAAAGGCTTTCTTGTGTGGAAAAGGCTGTTCCGATGGACTGATAGTATTGTGTAAAGGCAAATCAGGGTCACCAAGCACAAGCTAATGCAAATGTCGGATTGCTCTGGCCTGTTTGTTTGTGTGTGCGTTCCACAAATATAGACTGGAAATGGGGCTTCTATGATCCTTATCTTCCTTCGCCCCCAGCCAACACTTCTCAGGCCCACGTCCCAGGATGTGAAAGCCTGTTATCAGATCAGTCCGTCCTGCTTTTACACTGTTGGAGTAAGAGCTTGGGTTTTCCAGCCGGGTTTTCCAGCCAGATTCTCAGCCTGGAAGCTTTTGTCCCTGTCGTTTATGTGCCACCATTATAACTTAATAAGAAGCTGCTTTAGCACATGAAGTAAACACACCCGGGACAGAGACCTTAGTGCTTTAATCAGGCCTGAAATATTGGACCAAACCCAAATACAGGTGGAGACTTTTCTGTCAGGAACCCAACCAAACACCATGTCAAGCTTTTAGTTTAATACTGAGCTGAACTCAATGTGTTTCTGTCTGACAGAAACACTGGAACTTATCTGGTTCATTGACCACCAATGCTGGTCCATCCGCCTGCAAAGTTTCAAATAAAATCTTATCATATAGAGACAGTAATAACAGTCATTAGATGCATGCAATTAAAAATATGTACAGTAGCACAATGTAGTCAAATAATAAGCTGTCCATAATTAAGTTTAAATCATGCTTCAACAAACGTCTTCATTAAGCAGTGTTTTCAGCAGCAATGTTTAGTAGTCTGGATAATCTTTCCATGCTACGCTGTTCTCATGCTGTGCTAATGCAGCGAGATATTAACTTTAACTTGTTTAGTCCTGCAGGGTAAAATAGATTCAAAGTGAGAGGGGGTTTGATTTGCTAAAACGTTTGGCAGCTCCCAGAACTGCACATGTAAAAACATCTATTGTTATTGTGACATCTGGTAAAGAATTAAGGCGATGGAAACATTGTGCTAAAGCTTTTTGATTGGACAGGATAGCAGGAAAGCTGGATAGGTCACTTCCAACCACGCATCTCCAGTTCACAGTAGACCCCAACACCAACCAACCTGGCCCACAGCCCCCACATAGCTAAGTAAACACATATATACAGCTTTAAATTGACGACCACATCTATATACAAGACTTTCTAACTGCTGCGGTGCTACCAGTCCTCGCGCGTGTATCCATAGCCAATAGCCAATAGCCAATAGCCAATAGCCAATAGCCAATAGCCAATAGCCAATAGCCAATAGCCAATAGCCAATAGCCAATAGCCATTGTTTGGTTACAGCAACAAATGAACTGATACCCAAACAGTGAGTTGGGTATTTGGTTGCTGGTACATGGCAAGGTTAACCCAGTGTTTTAGTGTCTGTGCACATCCTTAATCCACTCTAACTAGCCATTTTAGGCAGAATTTATTTTCTAAATGACAAACAGTTTTATTGCATGTTTTAAACATGATGGCACGAAAAGCAGATCTGATTATTGGAATGAAATCAACAACGGATTAGCTGCTTAGCCTACCAAGTGGGCTTAAACAGGCTCCTCAGAAGGGCTCGTTTTAATCTTGAAGTTTTTATTCTAGTGGAGTTTGAAGGTTGATCTGTTTCATCAGATAACTTAAGTGAGTTGGCATTAAAATGCTGTTGATCTGTGGTGAAGTCTAGTCCGAGGTATGGGGTTGTGCTGCAACTAGCTAACCCGGTCATCGTTAGCAAGACAAGCCCACCAACACACTTCAGCTAGCCAGTTTTCTATGTTAGTTTGTTTCTTTGTTGTCAGTGGTGTAAGTAGCATTCTCTTGCATATCATTGTACAGTTATAAGAATACACATTGTACAGAATATACAGCTCTTAGTTTCTTAGTGGGCATATGGTGTGTATCACGTGTACCACTCATTTTGTTTGCATATTCGAGGCGTTTACTGTGTTCTGTTAGAGGGATGTGGAAAGGTCACGACCGCTTTTGTCATTTGCCCAGCCCCATAGGGGAGTGATCAAACATGAGCTTCCAGTATGCCGTTCCAGAAACCGCAGATACAGATCTTGAGCTATATCTGTGCAGTATCTCTTGCTCTCTGCCTCACACATGGGTATTCGCTCTAGAGCGATCACATACGCTAACACATTGACTGAAACTGTGGAATGATTTACATCGCAGTCTTTTATTAGTGTGCCATATGTATAGATCTAAATTCAAGATTTTTTAAAATATTTTATTGGATATTTTTTCTGATGTATTATGGAGATGTTTTGCTTCTATAAGGTAACTTGGGTAGTTAGGGTAGGTTCAATGTCATGGTCCCCGTCTTGGTAACTTCTATAAAATGCCAACACCCAGATGCAGAGTTACACCTATGTTACAGAAAGGGTAGAGGAGAACGCACTTTAATTTTTTAAACATACGGATTAAATATCTTTATACCATAAACACGTTATAGTTCCTTAATCCAGTGGTTCTCAGTCTCTAAAACTCTGTAGAACAGCATCTTTTCATCATCAACAACTGTACAAATATCCAACAACTCTTTGTTAAATTCAATGCATGTGTCTGTGGTGATTTTCATGCTAATTTGTCCTTGAATTTTAAAACAGTAATAGAGAGAATTGTGGCTTGATTATCATAGCGTGAAAAAGGCCCTCCAGCATTTAAGCTGGCAAACGTGAAAACAAACACAACAGAATTGTTAGAAGCAGCATGGTATAATTGAAAAACCCTCACATAGTATTCACGTGTGCTTGTGCTTGTTGGCCTGTTGGCTCGAAATAGTCACCTGTGTCCTGCCGAGTCTGTTTCAGACACACACACACACACCCACACACAACCCTGCTGCTACCCAGGGCGGTTACAGTCCTGAAATTGAGAGAGTCAGGCTAGTGACATGAAGCATCTCCTAAAAAATGACCTGTCTCTTTCAGTCCTTCAGCCATTAATCCCCCTCCACACACACACACACACACACACACACACACACACACACACACACACACACACACACAGCATCTCTCAGATGAGCTGCTGTATGAAGGTCTAGCATCTCTTTAAGACTGTGGAAGTCCTTGACATGCATATTAGAGTATTCAAACAAGTGCTTATAGCATATAAAGTCAAACTGAATATAAACACATATTCAGAAGGTTTTATTCACGGTGTGCATGTATGTGCATGGTTTATTGTTTACCTTTAGAATAACTGAGCAAATGAGTAACATCTAGTCATATCACTTTATTCACCAGTGCTCTTTTTACATCAGTGGGAAAACAAGACTGCTGTGACTGAGGATGTTAAATCAAGACATGCATGTATGTGCATGGTTTATTGTTTACCTTTAGTGTGTGTGTGTGTGTGTGTGTGTGTGTGTGTGTGTGTGTGTGTGTGTGTGTGTGTGTGTGTGTGTGTGTGTGTGTGTGTGGACACGCTTTACACTAATGGATCTCTTGGGGCGGACTGGACGGTTGAATTATTGATCTGAAGAGAAGTGATAGAGGTCTCCTCCCCTGCTGCTGCAGTGTGTGTCCCATCTTCTTTCAGTCTGGCACACAAAACACACACACACACATGCATGTCTTGATTTAACATCCTCAGTCACAGCAGTCTTGTTTTCCCACTGATGTAAAAAGAGCACTGGTGAATAAAGTGATATGACTAGATGTTACTCATTTGCTCAGTTATTCTTTATCTTGTGTTTTTTTTTCCCCGTAAGGATTTGTTTTTATTTGTGTGGGTTCATGCACTCAAAACTAAACAAGCTGTTTTGTTATTTTGTGTAGTTTATATGTAAATGACTAGAGATGTAATGTCAGAGATGATGGGTATCCGTGTCAGTGCTGTGTTGTGTGTGAAATATTGTTTGGATGTAACAGCTCTGTGTTGTTGTTGTTGTTGATGTTGTTGTTGTTGTTCTGAAAGGCTGTAGAGTGTGAGAAAGAGCACACTGCTTTAGTGCAGGGGTTAATGTCAAACTAGTGTTTTGTGAAATACTTTGAATAAAACTAGCTCGTTGTAAAGGTATTTTGTAGAGAAGAAATTACATCACTGATGTTAGCCGGTAGTCAAGGTTTCAGTATCACTATGGTGGGGGTGGGGTTGGTATCCTGCACTCTCTATCAATAGAAATTCTGTTTTCCTTTATATTGGCCCTTTAAGGAAGCCACTCCTACATGACAGCACAACTACTTTACCAGATGTTGGTGTGTCTGTGGTCTGTTCCTCTATTGTCAAAATGAGCGTCACCATGACTCATGGTTTCACTGTCTGCTGTGTCATTATGTTTTTTGCTGTAAAGACATTCTTTTTTGTTGAGAAGTTATTTTTTCCAAATGTGAAGCAGAATTTGAGGTTTAAATTGTGCGGTCTGAATAAAGGCTTAGCTTCCAACACGGTCTAAAGCAGTGAACAAGCCCACTGGCGTTACCACCCTGTGCTCAGCCTCTGCTTGTGAGAAAAGACTGTTTCTGAAGGTGTTGGGAAGTCATTTCTGGAAGATCAAGTCTTTGCTTGTTTGCTGCCGTGCAGGTGGAGAAAGGCCTGATCAGTATATATATGACAGCTATAAATGACAGCTCATCTTTTGAAGCTCAATCCCAGCAAGACTGAGCTGCTGTTCATCCCTGGAACTATAGGCCCTCAGCAGGATCCTGCCACCTCATTCGAGAACTCTTTGATTGTTCCGTCTGAAGATGCAAGAAACCTTGGGGTGATTCTGGTTGACCTGTTATCGTTCTCAGCCCATATTACGAACCTGACTCGGTCATGCAGATACATTCAAGAATGGACCAGCTCCTCCTTACTTTATGGCAATGGTCAATAGTCGATGCGCACCTCAAGCCCTTCGCTTCAAGTACGGCTCGGCTTGACCCGCCATCACTCAAGATTCATGTAAGACAGGCGACAAGATGCTTCTCTGTCCTGGCGCCCAGATGGAAGAACTCTTCAAACACAGACTGAAGACCTATCTCTTTGTGAAGAACCTATAAGCGCTAATCTACTGAAGCATTGATATACACCATAGTTGCGCTTGATCTTCTAGTAACACTGGCTAGGTTCCTGATGTAGTCTTGTATTTATTCTCTTCTCTGTAGGTGTTCCAGTCTTGCTAGGTATATAGGTGTCTGATCCTGATCATAGAGGAACAGGGTAAAGGTGGGATTACAAAGTCTTCAGTGAAACAGATGGACTACAGTCTGTAAATGTAGAACTACAGAGTGCACAATTAGTGCAGAGGCAAAACGAACAATTAGTGCAGTGTGGTTTTTAATGAAGTGCCCAGCTGGTGTATATATTGACCTATATTGACAATATTGGTCTACTAATTGATCCTTCTTTTGGCTACATTGCTGGCGTTTCATGGTCTGACAACAACAGGACGAAACTTTGGAAGAGTTTGCCGCTGTGGAGTCTGTCATCTCTAATTTAACCGACTAAACAGACTAAACTGAGAAGCCTGAGCACAAGACACCCACACCCATGGCCACTTCCACACTGTTAAAACAGGTTAACAGTGTCCGAACACTCTCTGAACTGACCATCACCGTAGGCTTATAAAAGTGAAATACAGGTTTTAATGAATTTCTGTCAATTTAATTTTTAGTCCCCTAGAGTTGGGTTTGTATTAGTCAAACAATTTGTGTAATTTGTTTAATGCACGATTTTACTGTCGCAGACAAATTTCCATTGTCGGAATAAAATCATGAGTCTTGCTAGAGTTGAGTTGTGCTCGCGTCATCTCGATGATTTAGTGAGAGGTGCTCAAAATATTATCATAAGTCTGAAGTCTTGGCTCACGCAAACAGAAACATGAACATTGACGACAGCCTATAGGAGAGCTCTGTTCACCACCAAACGGGAAGCCGCAAGGCAAGTACAGGAATGTCTGGCA
This sequence comes from Megaleporinus macrocephalus, assembly GCA_021613375.1. Lineage (NCBI taxonomy): Eukaryota > Metazoa > Chordata > Actinopteri > Characiformes > Anostomidae > Megaleporinus > Megaleporinus macrocephalus. The sequence continues at coordinate 27,692,811 of CM038726.1, read as the reverse complement.
TGGAGGGGAGTCCGGCAAGGGTTTGTAAACTGAGGTTCTACTGGACTGTACAAAAGGAGGAGAAACTGGTGGAGCTGTGAACAAGAGTGCCTCTTGGACGTCTCTTCACATTTAAACCTCGACAGAGTGGAAAAGAAAAATATTGCTCGCTTCAATCATCTAAATGGGAAATAATCTCTAAAGGAATCTGGTCGCAGTCTTGTAAATAGTGACTCGACTCTGAAAGATCCCCAGTCTTTGCAAAATCATAGCCAATGACTAGTCTGTGACTAAAAGTCTGTGACTAGTGTTTAGATGTGAGAGGGTGTCAGAGTTTAGTCTATTAAACGTCTTTTCAGAGTCTTTTAAAAGTCTTCTAGTGTATGCTTAGCACAAGGGTCATATCATACGTTAACTTTAGACCCTGCTTGCACAGCGTTTGGTAAAAACCAGGGTGATGTATGTATTTCTCAGCATCTGGTTCCCAAAAACATTTGAGTACAGTTGATAAATTCTTGTCTTCCTGAGTATATAACCAGTGGATGTTTTCAAAGAGACACTTACCCGGTTGCCTCCATCCTCTTTTCATCTCTTCGAATAGAAAATTTCAAGTATTTTGTTTAACGTGTGTGAAATAATCAGTGCTGTGTCGTATGTAGAACGGTATTGAGATGAAACATCATCTTCTGAGAAGCTCAGCGATAGAGAACGTGCTGATCCAGTGCAGTGGTTCATGTCAGATGAAGTGATCTTGCTCAAACTAATGATTTGTCTCTTTACGCTCTTGTTCTTTCTTTGTCTCTCGCTCTTCTTTCTGTCTCCCAGTCTTTCATTTGGCTCATTAGTGGCTTGTTTAACCCCCCATCACTCCCATAATGCTTTAGCATTCAGAAGAGACTGTGCAAGCTTACAAAACCCGCAAGGCCCTTGTTCCTCTTTGACATTTGGTTGACATTTTATTCAAGTCCCCCTTGTCCCCAACAATTTCACACACACCCATGCGCACACACACAAAACCCCTCTACGATGGCTACCTCCTCTCTTAATGGGAATGGCAGCCGGCTAAGAGAGGGTCAGGCAGGATATGCGCCGCTGAGGTCGATAGCATTTCGCTTTAACCCAGCGTTTGTATGCGGGAGGAAACAGCCCTAAAGTGGATGCAGGAATCTTTCTTTAGTAGGAGTTTCAAAGGATGTGGGATATATTGGTGGTCGATGTTAATCCCTGGTAAATGGGGAACAAATGGTTAGCGGTCTCATATGAGAGTTGTTATAGTCTGTAGTTACAGTTTTGGATAATTTTGCATTTTGTTTTTATTGTTTGCATCTGCACACACACTGATATAATTGGAAGAATAAACAATAGAAAAGAAACAATATTTCCTTATTGTTGTGAATTACTGTGGATAAGAGTAATTTACACAGTAAGCTTCAATCCAAAGGCAGTCACATAAACAGATGAATACTTATTATTTTCCCTTCAGTTACTTCATCTTATACCTTTTAGTTCAAAAGCAACAAGCTCGTGCGAGTTAGTAAGTTAGCAGTATAAAAGTGATAAACTCACTTGTTGAAATTATGTTGAAAGTTTAAATCCATTATATCTCTTAGGGCTGTGTATTGGCAAGTACCTGGCGATACGATACGTATCTTGATATAGGGGTCACGATTCAATGAACATTGACAGCAAAGTGATATACTGCTATTTTTCAAATCCTACTATTAAAACACACCACCGTATGAACAGGTTTGCCAACACTTAAAATAGCATTGCGCCCTTGTGCTGCTTGTTAATGTTGGAGTGGAGCTAAAAATGAATTACAGCACTGCCATTAAACACAACACACAATGATTCACCGTCTTCCAGGAATCTATGCATGTAAACTGTTAATAAATAGTCGATACTGTGTAAACATAATATCACGATATTCCATATTTCGATATTTTCTTACACCCCTAATATCTGTATGAGTAGAGTGTTTACTGAACTTGAGCTTGATGTTTTTTGGCACACACTATAATGTGTGCTGTAGTATTGGTATGGCTTCGTTGGTCCTTTTAAAAAGTTTCCAAAAGTATAAGCAATGCAGACTGTTTACTGTCTTCTGGTGTGGTGTCGAGTTCAGGGAGCTCACGTTTGACATTAGAGAAAAGGTAGCTTGCATATCATCGCTGTTCTATGAAAAACAGTTTTTTAATAGATTGACTTAGTTTTTGCTTTTATACATCCTTTGAGCTCAGCAGCTCACATTTACAGTAGACCCATTTGCATTTACCTTTGGACCAATAGAAACATTGCTTGGAATAAACTCTCTGAACATGAATTTATATCAAAGTAACGGACATTTTTGCTGGAACATGTCTGAGTTTTATGATTGTTCAACAATTCAGACGTACCCCTACCCCCTAGCCATTGCAAATTGATGATTCTAGTGGGGACGAGTGTTCGTCCTTTGGTTATTACTGTTATTAGCTGGACAGGGTTTAAATGGTCTCTTCTACATAAAATTTGTAATTAACAATTTTGATTAAATCGCTGTGCCAAAGTTATCTAACCTCATGTTTATCATTCTTAAGGGAAATGTTTCCTGCACGTAGATACTTTGATGGGCTAATCTGTTTCCAGTGGAAGTGTTAGGCCGTATACAGGAATTGGGCACTGGAGTAAACGAACACCACACTGACTTAATCTGCATACATTTCCGTTTAGTTGTACAAACAGACCATGTTATTGGCGGCAGATGGACTTAACTACTATATTGATCAAATTTAATGCTTCTTTTTTTGGTCATTAGCCAGCGAGTATCAAAGAACACCCCTGTCCCCCCACCCTCATCATCTGCTCCTTAGGAAATCTGTGGGCAGCTCTGGAGTTCCCTACTGGGAAATCACATTTCGTGTACCACCTGCGCTCCTGATGAAAAACAGCAGCGGGAGCTGACGTTAAGCTCTGAGACAGTAGAGACGGTGCCTCTCCAGGCGGCAGTGCACAGGTTACCACACACAGCGACTGGTTTCTGTATCCTCTAGTGCTGGCATCTCCGCTCTGCTTACATTCGCAGCTGCGTTGCTCAAATTTACAGACAGGTGCCAAAAGCAGAGCCTGAATGAACGAGTGCTTAACAAGTGCAGACGCTTCCAGACGCAGATGTGCCGCCTGATACAATTGAACAATTTACATCTCATCATTTTCTGTGGCATGTGTAAAAATACTGAGCAGGCCCAGCTGACCTTGATTTTGGATCAAGGTGACAACAGCAAAAGAGACTAACCTGCCTAGTGTTTGAACAGTGATTAATGTGATCTCGGCGTATGGATCTTTTAGAAAAACTCCAGCAAAATGAGTTGGAAATTTTGACCAATAGCACACATTCAATGATGGGGATGCTTGTGCATTGGTGTGATATGAAAGACTTTCAGAAGAACAGCAACTGTTTCTCAGGCTACTGAGAATTTCAAAAATATTGAATATCGGGATATTATGTTTCGTGATACTTCGTTTATCGATTCTCAAAAACACAATATCGATACACAGATTTCTGGCAGACAGGGAATCATTGTGTGTTGTGTTTAAACCTCTGACCACTAGGTGGCAGTGTTGTAATCCATTTTCAGATCCACTCCAACATTAACAAGCAGCACAAGGGCGCAATGCTATTGTAGATATTTTCAGGTATATTCACATAGTGTTGTGTTTTAATAGTAGGATTTGAAAAATCACAATATATCACTTTGCTTGCTATATCTTGATATATTGAATTGTGACCGCTGTATCACGATATGTATTGTATCACCAGCTTCTTGCCAGTACACAGCCATATACAGAACATGGTCAGACTTTGCCAGCAAGAGAAGTCCATCCACAACTGCATAGACAGGGATATTATTATACGTTGCAGTGCGTACCCCCCTCATTTCAATCATAAATTCACATATAGTAGAGTTCGGAAGTGCAAAAGCCATATACAACAGCAATCTGATCAGATGAGTCATCGTTCACTGTTCATAAGAGGATGAATATATGTGTGGTGCACGAAGAGAATGGAACATACCCGTTTGCATTGGTATGCTGTGGGAGCATTCCCGTCTTGGCTTTCCCTTAGAGGGTACCCATATCTGGTGATGAAACTTTGCAATCCTGATGGAAGTTGTGTCTACCACGATGATGGTGCCCCCCCAACCACAGAAAATGAGGGGTCACTGATTGTTGTGAAGGAAAGTAATATAAATCAGTTCTATGGCCGCCACAGACCCTAACCCATTTCAGCATCTATGCTGTTTAGCTGTGTTGCAGTAGTTGCAGTCAGCAAACAAGAAAAGACCATTAAATTGATTGCATTTATTTATTTAGACAATTAATCGTCAACTAAAATTTCATTGCAGTAGTCACTGTGAGGTGAATCAAAAATTCTAAACACCCAGTTCTTAGATTCAGTGCCAACAAACTGCTAGAATCCTTCAATCATTCAGGTGGGTTTTTTATTGCTCATGTTTTTGACCGAGTTTTAACAGACATACCCCAAATCAAAGACTCTAATAGTCCTGGTTCGGCATTTACTACCTGTATGTACATATAATGTTGTTTAGTGTATTCATACAAAATCATACATTATGGCATACATACTAGGGATACACTGATACCACTTTTTCCTTACCGATACCAATATCGATACCAGCTTTTCAGGTATCCGCCGATACCAACTCTGACTTGATATATGCTTGATATATGGCTATAAATCCTGATATTTATAGTGTTCCACTTTTTATGTTGTATTTTTTATGTCTTATCTTAAATAAGATATAATAACATTGAAGGAACACCATTTACTGGTTGAGTAACTGCACATTAAAAAGTTTCAGAGCCATGAAAAAATAAAAATTGCCACAATGCAGAAACACGTGCAGCCATTTAGTCAATAAGCTTCATGGTATCTGTGCTCTCTATTGCTGATACTGATACTGTGTGTAAGTGCCAGTATCGGCGCCGATACCGTATCAGTATCGGTGCAACACTAATACATTCTTATCTTAGTACTCGCTATGGCCTACATCCTTGTGTACATGTGTATGTATATGAATGTTAAGGAGATGCTAAAAAGTATGCTACTAATTTTAGTTCTGCCCTTTTTCCATTAACTAGTGTGGCCAGTGTGTGACATTTTAACACTGACCTATCTGAAAACCTGAATGAAGCTGGAAAAGCCTGGCTGTAATGAGTGTAAATTTGTTAGTCCTGTATGTGGTGAGTGTGAAAAATGGAGCCTCGGCTGGCCGCTGTGTTGCTGACAGTGATATATGACGGGTCATGTGTTTTGGCGGGCTCGTGAACGCCCTGAGGGAGCGTGTTAGCGAGTCGAGGTCAGCACGGTCTCCATGAGTTGATGAGCTTTGGGTGCTAGCTGCCATCCGCATGCTAAGTTAATAATATAATTGCATAAGTTTTATTACAGTGCGAATGAGGTTGGGGTTATAGGACCAAACTGAGGTCAGGAACGTGTGGGGGAGAGAGGAGAGTTATAGAGAGCCCGTTGGAAAAGTTTGGCCAATATCAATCACTGTCTGTCTTGCTGTATTTCACTCTATTTTTTTGGTACTGCCGTTTATGTGGGAGTGTAATTTCACTGGGGGGGATGCTGTCCACTGTACCGTTCTCTTAGATTTCCAACATCTGAGAATGTCAAATCATTCTCCCACATGCACTAAGATTGTGAGGCCGTCTGAGACATGCCAGGCTAGCTTCTCTAATTTGGGTTCGCAAGACACCTTGTTGACAGCATCATCAGGTCCCTGATGCTGCAGCGGAAAATGCCTCAGTCAAGCCAGGGCAATCTGCCATCTGTCAGTTACTGCAGACAGGTAATTCATTCTGCTGGCAGTTGCAAAGATGCCCTTGATTGTACAAAACCCAGTTCAGCTATGTTCTACTGGAACTGCTACAGAAAGTCGAGATCAGTGAAATTTCTTTGGCCTCTATCAAATGGAAAATGAAACACCCATGTCAAATGAGGCTGTTCCCAATAAGAGGGGACAGGAGCATGTTTAACACTGTGTTGCAGCACCTTTCCATATAGCAACACTTAATAAGGGAGCATTTCTATCACCTGAACCAACAGGACACAACTAAAGTGCCTTTGTGCAAGGCACCTAACCCCTCAACTGTTACCCAGCACTGTGGATAGGACTGCCCACCACTCCGGGTGTGTTCTCTAACTCTAATAAACGCTGAAACCTCTCTATAAATTCCTGATTACGCATCCATGCAAACTAAACACATACAAAATATATCTTGGTGTTGTGGTGTTGAAATGAAATAAGCTTGGATGCATGTTTTTAGACAGTTACCACGTTACCATAGTACAGTGGATCTGCAGTGGGATTGAGTTTATCATCACCTCATTTGAGGCATTCAATCTCCCGAGTGCTGCATCAAGAATCAAAATATCTAGTAGGGCCACTTGCAATAACCTGCCAAAGCGCAGTAAGAAACAATCTATACTGTAACACAGCCCTAGGCAGATCCCCAAATACCAATTTCCAATGACAAATTTCCAATGTCGGAATAAAATCATGAGAGTCTTGCTAGAGTTGAGTCACGCTCGCGTCATCTCGATCGTTTAGTGTAAGGTGGTCGAGACTGCAGGTTTAAGTCAGTCTTGTTTTTGTTCTAGCGTTCCAAAAAAATGATGTGAACATTGTCGACAACCAATAGGAGAGCTATTTTCACCACCAGACGGGAAGCCGTGAGGCAAGTACAGGAATGTCTGGCGGGTAAAGAGATTAGACGAGGGTTTGAAAGTCTATTAAAAGTCTTTTATAGAGTCTCGAGTCTAGTATATGGTCAGCATAAGGTGAACAACAACTGGGCTGCAGTCTGTAATTGTACACCTACATGGTGCACCTATAATACTATAGTAGCCAGTAAGTGCAGGTACAAGGTAGGCGCTTCTATTAAGGTTTACCTGAAGCTGAGAGAGCATTTCCCCCTGACTTCGAGCCACGGTACAACACTTTGCTTCAATTGGTTGTGTTTTTACTGTGGAATGATATATGTTTGGTTGGTTTGCATTTTTAGGTTTGCTTTTTCAGGAAACTGGGGGACAAAATTCAGGAGATTTAGGTTCATTCAGATTAGTTACACTGCTGAACATTCAGATGTAGTGGAACGGAAATGTTTTGAAGAGATGGAAAGGTTGGAGACATTGAGCCGTTTGGTAACTCCTCCATTTCGGCAGCTGAAACCTCCTCTATAAACCTCAGCCATGCCAGTCAGTCATGTTATGAGATAACCAGAGCTTTCGGGTTTCTGAGATTAATGAATCATGTATGTGGCTGAATTTCAATATCACCAAACTTGTTGGAGCATTGCAGCTGCAGCCATACAAGCGCTACTGGAATTTGCAACCGTCTGTATTTATACCAGAAAGAAGAAAGCTCTCTGTACTTTGTCCTGTCTGATTGTTCTGTGGTGTGAAAGAGATGCTGCTGTTACAGTGTAAAGTCTGATTTACATTAGTGGCTAAGATCTAGCAAAATTACACAACATTTCAATGGATCGTTATTAGTGTATTTAACAAAGTTTATGTTAAAGCCGTTTTTCTATGTGTAATGTAACATTTAATCTGTTACTGTACATCATATTCCTATAATTAACAGGTAATATACAAAAAAATACAAAATAATAAAAAATATAACAGGTAAACACATAGCAATAGACGCCACTGATGATGGGCCGTGTCCTGTTATTGTTAGAATATCTGTATAGATGTGTAGCCAATCAGGAAAAAAACAAAGTCTGTTCTACTCTTAACTGTGTATTTCTTCCTGTGGGTTGAGTGAATCAGTAGTTTTATAATAAAGGACTACTTTAAAAAGCTTAGATCTTCAGGCATAAAGTGCATAAATGAAAAGGACCTTATTTTAAAGCTGAGTAGATTTTACAGAAAGAATATTGTTTCGCTGATGGTCAGAGTTTCAGTATCTGTATTGGTAAGGACGAAGCAGTGTCGTTCTATTTCTAACTACATTTTTATAAACAAATTGTATCAGTATTGATTACGGAGCTTTCACGAAGGGCTAATAGTTGATCTGCTTATTAAGGTGAGTGCGCTGCTGATACCAATCCAGCATATCATATCTGTACATTCTAGACATTAGCCTTGTAGATTGATGTACTCCTCTGTTTCAAGATTAAAGATTCAAGAGTTTTATTGTCATGTGTACAGCAGAACAGACAGTTACACTGAACAATGAAATTCTTACTTTGCTGTTCCTCCATTCACCAATAGACAAAAAAGAAATAATAAAAAATATATACAAAATATACAAGGTATAGTAATATAAGTTGAAGTAAATAAAAGTATTTATTTATATAGTTATGTAGTTTTTTTTATAAAAGTTATGTGTGCTTTTATTTGGAAGTATGAAGGAAGCAGCCATAAAGTGCAAGTTACAGTAACAAATGTAAACAATAATGTTTGTGCGAGTAGTGAGTGTAAACAGTATTGTATGTAAACAGCAGTACAGTGAGTGTAAACAGTATTATATGTAAACAGCAGTACAGTGAGTGTAAACATTATTATATGTAAACAGCAGTACAGTGAGTGTAAACAGTATTGTATGTAAACAGCAGTACAGTGAGTGTAAACAGTATTGTATGTAAACAGCAGTACAGTGAATGTAAACAGTATTGTATGTAAACAGCAGTACAGTGAATGTAAACAGTATTGTATGTAAACAGCAGTACAGTGAATGTAAACAGTATTGTATGTAAACAGCAGTACAGTGAGTGTAAACAGTATTGTATGTAAACAGCAGTACAGTGAGTGTAAACAGTATTGTATGTAAACAGCAGTACAGTGAATGTAAACAGTATTGTATGTAAACAGCAGTACAGTGAATGTAAACAGTATTGTATGTAAACAGCAGTACAGTGAATGTAAACAGTATTGTATGTAAACAGCAGTACAGTGAGTGTAAACAGTATTGTATGTAAACAGCAGTACAGTGAGTGTAAACAGTATTGTATGTAAACAGCAGTACAGTGAATGTAAACAGTATTGTATGTAAACAGCAGTACAGTGAATGTAAACAGTATTGTATGTAAACAGCAGTACAGTGAATGTAAACAGTATTGTATGTAAACAGCAGTACAGTGAGTGTAAACAGTATTGTATGTAAACAGCAGTACAGTGAGTGTAAACAGTATTGTATGTAAACAGCAGTACAGTGAATGTAAACAGTATTGTATGTAAACAGCAGTACAGTGAATGTAAACAGTATTGTATGTAAACAGTACAGTGAATGTAAACAGTATTGTATGTAAACAGCAGTACAGTGAGTGTAAACAGTATTGTATGTAAACAGCAGTACAGTGAGTGTAAACAGTATTGTATGTAAACAGCAGTACAGTGAATGTAAACAGTATTGTATGTAAACAGCAGTACAGTGAGTGTAAACAGTATTGTATGTAAACAGCAGTACAGTGAATGTAAACAGTATTGTATGTAAACAGCAGTACAGTGAGTGTAAACAGTATTGTATGTAAACAGCAGTACAGTGAATGTAAACAGTATTGTATGTAAACAGCAGTACAGTGAGTGTAAACAGTATTGTATGTAAACAGCAGTACAGTGAGTGTAAACAGTATTGTATGTAAACAGCAGTACAGTGAATGTAAACAGTATTGTATGTAAACAGCAGTACAGTGAGTGTAAACAGTATTGTATGTAAACAGCAGTACAGTGAATGTAAACAGTATTGTATGTAAACAGCTGTACAGTGAGTGTAAACAGTATTGTATGTAAACAGCAGTACAGTGAATGTAAACAGTATTGTATGTAAACAGCAGTACAGTGAATGTAAACAGTATTGTATGTAAACAGCAGTACAGTGAGTGTAAACAGTATTGTATGTAAACAGCAGTACAGTGAGTGTAAACAGTATTGTATGTAAACAGCAGTACAGTGAGTGTAAACAGTATTGTATGTAAACAGCAGTACAGTGAATGTAATCAGTATTGTATGTAAACAGCAGTACAGTGAATGTAAACAGTATTGTATGTAAACAGCAGTACAGTGAGTGTAAACAGTATTGTATGTAAACAGCAGTACAGTGAGTGTAAACAGTATTGTATATAAACAGCAGTACAGTGAGTGTAAACAGTATTGTATGTAAACAGCAGTACAGTGAATGTAAACAGTATTGTATGTAAACAGCAGTACAGTGAGTGTAAACAGTATTGTATGTAAACAGCAGTACAGTGAGTGTAAACAGTATTGTATGTAAACAGCTGTACAGTGAGTGTAAACAGTATTGTATGTAAACAGCAGTACAGTGAGTGTAAACAGTATTGTATGTAAACAGCAGTACAGTGAGTGTAAACAGTATTGTATATAAACAGCAGTACAGTGAGTGTAAACAGTATTGTATGTAAACAGCAGTACAGTGAATGTAAACAGTATTGTATGTAAACAGCAGTACAGTGAGTGTAAACAGTATTGTATGTAAACAGCAGTACAGTGAGTGTAAACAGTATTGTATGTAAACAGCAGTACAGTGAGTGTAAACAGTATTGTATGTAAACAGCAGTACAGTGAGAGTAAACAGTATTATATGTAAACAGCAGTACAGTGAATGTAAACAGTATTGTATGTAAACAGCAGTACAGTGAGTGTAAACAGTATTGTATGTAAACAGCAGTACAGTGAGTGTAAACAGTATTGTATGTAAACAGCAGTACAGTGAGTGTAAACAGTATTGTATGTAATCAGCAGTACAGTGAGTGTAAGGTACAGTTTAAATCAGACCAGTTAAAACCAGTTCAGATAGGAGAGGTTAGAGTGCGTGAGCTGTTCAGAAGCCTGATGGCCTGTGAGTAGAAACTGTTTGTCAGTCTTGTGGTCCTGGACTTCACAAGATGTGCCGCCCCCCAGTACTCACTTTACTGAGTTAAAGTGCCTCAGTAAACTATATGTTTTCCTGAGTTAGTCCTTTAGACTGACCTAAACCAATTTTAAGGGACTAAACTCTGCACAAGCGTGGCATTGTGTGAGATGAAGTGGAATGATGAGCTGGTGCATTGGCAAGTACAGAGAGGGTATTAATTACACTGAGGCTGATGAAAGCATAGGAGTGTGTGTGTGTGTGTGTGTGTGTGTGTGTGTGTGTGTGTGTGTGTGTGTGTGTGTGTGTGTGTGTGTGTGGGTGTGGGTTAAGTCCTCCCAGCCTCCCCTCTAACCCCTAATTCAGAGCAGATTTGGAAAGGGAGGTTCTTCGATTTGGTGTCGTGCTGCCTGGGACTTACTAAATGAAAGAGAAAGCCATTAGTTTGAATTGTTATTAGTTTTTCTGCTGCAAATGGCAAATTTGTTCACCAGTAGGCTTCTCATTTATTTTCCATTAGATCTGCGTGTGGCGCATGATGGAGATGTACAGATATGCAATTCCTGGACCAGAACAATAATTAACATGTATCATATCATAAATCAGTATGTGAGACATATGCATTTTAAATTTAATTGATTATTTAATGCTTTGCATTAGTTTATTACCTTTTTAAAAGCCATTCACAACCGTAGAATAATTACAAATTATATCCAAACCTCGTACCCAATTACCTGAAGGTTGTAAAACAGCTCTACCCCATGACGACTACGCATCGCCTCTAATCTTAGCTAACTAAAGACAAGTTGGAGGAGTATTAAAAAGAAAATGACCTGCAAGTTCATATGTTTGGCTCTAGCTGATGGCAGGAGACTCATTAAAAAGGAATACAGAACTAACTGGTGAATAGGTTTAGCCAATAAATAGTAGGAAATATCATGTTAATATCATAATTCATACAATTTAACTCTCGATGAAATGCTGGAATGATGTGGCAAGTGACCAGTCCTACGAGATTCATCCTTATAGTTTATGAACATACTTTTGCAGTAGAACAAGAGCTTATCTTTACATTTAGCAACTTAGTTAATAGATAAAATAGTAAATTACAAGCAAAGCATAGCGGAACAACAAAAATGTTAAAATATTCTTTCTGTTAAAATTTAAACTTGGCCTTCGTATGGTCACTGCTATCTTGGTCAACAGAGATCATTATACATATCCAGTTCTGTACATGAAACTAGCTACAAAGAATCTTACTCCCTTGCTTGTTGGAGCAATTGACATAAAACTGGATGTATAAATGTAGAACACTGTTTTTTGAAAATCTTAAATCTTAATAGCTTTAGTTTATAAACTGTAAATACTGTTCGACCAGAGGAGGATGGGTCTCTGCTTGTGAGTCTGGTTCCTCCCAAGGTTTCTTCCTCCAGTTGAGGGAGTTGTTGTTGCCACTGTTGCCTCTGACTTGCTCACAAGGGATAAAGTGTGTGATTTCATGTTTTTCATGCTTTAAAATTCCTGTAAAGCTGCTTTGTGACAACATTGTTGTAAAAAGCGCTATACAAATAAACTTGACTTGACTTAATATCTAACTAATACCAATAATACCATAATTTACCAGTCGTCTAGCCATTCAAACAAAACTATGGCTAGTTGTCTTTGCCACATAAAGCAAACAGAGTGTTCCAGACGTTTGGGAAAATTTTGTTAGTAGCTTGCTGGTAGTGGTTGGTTCTAATGGGAAACAAATGATTCTACTCCTTTCAGTGTGAGATATATATATAGGCCTAGTCGTTAAACCCAGGAACATTTGTGATAAGTGTTATTCCTGAATTGTGTTAGAATACCGGTTGAGGACTCGCCTACATTTTGGAAATAAGCAAAGCAAACTCTTCCTTCGTTTGCTGACCAGTTGTTTGTTTTCATTGCACTCTAAGCTCTAAACAGTCTGATTGGTGCAGTCCGTTTCAACCGGTCCAGTTGCAGTTCACTAATCCGGCCCAGGCTTGCTTTTGATCCTGCATTACTGCAGTCTTCTGTGGAACAGGTTGTGTTGTATGTATTGTTTCCACACTAATAAAAGTTTTTTGTTTATGTTTGGTTTCTACACTCTCCTCGTGTATCTTCATTGTGCTTATTTTTTCTGCCACTGTGTTTTAGGGACTGTCCTGACGCAGCCGACTGCTGCCCCCAGAGGAACGTTTAGTTGAATAGTTAAGTAGATATCAGATCACGGCAGAATTAAATGTGCACCTCAGCTCTCCTGTTTCCACCAGATCTGTCCATCGGGAGCTCCACAGGGTCAATATACACGGCCCGGCTTCTATAGCCAAACCTTTGGTCACTCGTGCCAATGGCAGTCGTCGGTTTTAATGGTGCAAGGAGTGTAAATCTTGGGCTGTGGACAATGTGAACCATGTATTGTTTTCTGATGAGTCCACCTTTACTGTTTTCCCCACATCCGGGAGAGTTACAGTGCCCAAAAGAAGCGTACCACCCAGACTGTTGCAAGACTGGTGAAAGATTGGTTTGATGAACATGAAAGTCACCGTCACCAGATCTAAATGTTATTGAGCCACTTTGGGGTGTTTTGGAGGAGCGAGTCAGTCCTCCACCAGCATCACGTAGTGACCTGGTCACTCTCCTGCAAGAAGAATGTCTTAAAATCCCTCTGACCACTGTACAGGACTTGTATATGTCATTCCCAAGACCAATTGACGCTGTATTGGCAAAAGGAGGCCCTACACCATACTAATAAATTATTGTGGTCTAAAACCAGGTGTTTCAGTTTCATTGTCCAACCCCTGTATGTATGTCTGTATATATATATATATATATATATATATAGTCTGCTGAGATAGTGTGCATGCATGCCTAATTGGACCATTTCACTGTCAGGTCACGTCCTCAGTCTGTAATTACTGGAGCTGTGACCTCAGTGTTCTTGTTTATTTGCATGTCAAGGGCAGCTGTAATAACCGCATTAAAGCTTTGCTGCGGTGGCTGTTTTTCAATCAGGAGTCAAAGTTCATTCAAAATCAGGGTCAGGGTCAAAGGGGGACCAGAAGGGACCCTGTCCATCCAACCAACATGTCCTTCAGCCCACCAAAGACTAAATAAACCCTCAATTTGATGGGATTCATGTAACTGTCAGCCATGTGTACACAACTTCTGTTGAATCTTTAGAAAAGGGCTGAGAATTAATTACATGTCATGTGGGCTGATGAGGATTTCAGACTGAACAGCCAGCTAAATTGATGGCTTTGTCAAAAAGACGAGAGTCGTTCAGTCTCTTGGTCTATAATTTGATCATCTTATTTCTTTTTGCTCTCTTATAGAGCCCATTTAATGATCTGCCGTCCTCTATTGCATGCATCCATTACTCTCAGTCTCTCTTTCTCTCTCTCTCTCTCTCTCTCTCTCCCTCCCTCTCCCTCTCTCCTTTTATACCAGCAAACTAATTGAACTTGTCTCCATTCACTCAGTGGCTTCTGGCAGGCAACAGCTTGGCACGGTCATATAGGCTGTCCATGCAGCACAGTGGTGTTCTGCAGGAGTGAAGATTTATTGGCAATAGGACCATAAGGCAGCTGGTCGATCAGCCCGATTGATGAAGCTGGTCACAACCTGCCCTCGTTTCAGCCCCTTGGAGCAGAACCGTTGTATCTTCTGTGCAGCTCCTGTGTTAAATTGACCTATCTGTGCCCCACTCACTAGATATATATTCTTTTAGAGATACTTTTTTGTGGTGGGATGTGCTTTACACAATGTTTCTGACACAGTATGACAAACTGTTATCTATAGGTGTTCATACTCCTCATACTCTGTTCATACTTCCATACTCTGTTCATACTCCTCATACTCTCTTCATACTCCTCATACTCTCTTCATACTCCTCATACTCTCTTCATACTCCTCATACTCTGTTCATACTCCTCATACTCTGTTCATACTTCCATACTCTGTTCATACTTCCATACTCTGTTCATACTCCTCATACTCTGTTCATACTTCCATACTCTGTTCATACTCCTCATACTCTCTTCATACTCCTCATACTCTCTTCATACTCCTCATACTCTCTTCATACTCCTCATACTCTCTTCATACTTCCATACTCTGTTCATACTCCTCATACTCTCTTCATACTCCTCACACTCTGTTCATACTCCTCACACTCTGTTCATACTTCCATACTCTCTTCATACTCCTCATACTCTGTTCATACTTCCATACTCTCTTCATACTCCTCATACTCTCTTCATACTCCTCATACTCTCTTCATACTCCTCATACTCTCTTCATACTCCTCATACTCTGTTCATACTTCCATACTCTGTTCATACTCCTCATACTCTCTTCATACTCCTCACACTCTGTTCATACTCCTCACACTCTGTTCATACTTCCATACTCTCTTCATACTCCTCATACTCTGTTCATACTTCCATACTCTCTTCATACTCCTCATACTCTCTTCATACTCCTCATACTCTCTTCATACTCCTCATACTCTCTTCATATTCCCATACTCCTCATACTCTGTTCATACTCCTCATACTCTCTTCATACTCCTCATACTCTCTTCATACTCCTCATACTCTGTTCATACTCCTCATACTCTCTTCATACTCCTCATACTCTCTTCATACTCCTCATACTCTGTTCATACTCCTCATACTCTCTTCATACTCCTCATACTCTGTTCATACTCCCATACTCTCTTCATACTCCTCATACTCTCTTCATACTCCTCACACTCTGTTCATACTCCTCATACTGTGTTCATACTCCTCATACTCTCTTCATACTCCTCATACTCTCTTCATACTCCTCATACTCTCTTCATACTCCTCATACTCTGTTCATACTCCTCATACTCTTCATATTCCTCATACTCTGTTCATACTCTTCATACTCTCTTCATACTCCTCATACTCTCTTCATACTCCTCATACTCTCTTCATACTCCTCATACTCTCTTCATATTCCTCATACTCTGTTCATACTTCCATACTCTCTTCATACTCCTTATACTCTGTTCATACTCCTCATACTCTCTTCATACTCCTCATACTCTGTTCATACTCCCATACTCTCTTCATACTCCTCATACTCTCTTCATACTCTCTTCATACTCCTCATACCCTCTTCATACTCCTCATACTCTCTTCATACTCCTCATACTCTCTTCATACTCCTCATACTCTCTTCATACTCCTCATACTCTCTTCATACTCTCTTCATACTCCTCATACTCTCTTCATACTCCTCATACTCTCTTCATACCCCTCATACTCTGTTCATACTCCTCATACTCTCTTCATACTCCTCATACTCTCTTCATACTCCTCATACTCTCTTCACACTCTCTTCATACTCCTCATACTCTGTTCATACTCCTCATACTCTCTTCATACTCCTCATACTCTCTTCATACTCCTCATACTCTCTTCATACTCTCTTCATACTCCTCATACTCTCTTCATACTCCTCATACTCTCTTCATACCCCTCATACTCTGTTCATACTCCTCATACTCTCTTCATACTCCTCATACTCTCTTCATACTCCTCATACTCTGTTCATACTCCTCATACTCTCTTCATACTCCTCATACTCTCTTCATACTCCTCATACCCTCTTCATACTCCTCATACTCTGTTCATGCTCCTCATACTCTCTTCATACTCCTCATACTCTCTTCATACTCTCTTCATACTCCTCATACTCTCTTCATACTCCTCATACTCTCTTCATACCCCTCATACTCTGTTCATACTCCTCATACTCTCTTCATACTCCTCATACTCTCTTCATACTCCTCATACTCTCTTCATACTCCTCATACTCTCTTCATACTCCTCATACTCTCTTCATACTCCTCATACTCTGTTCATGCTCCTCATACTCTCTTCATACTCCTCATACTCTCTTCATACTCCTCATACTCTCTTCATACTCTCTTCATACTCCTCATACTCTCTTCATACTCCTCATACTCTCTTCATACCCCTCATACTCTGTTCATACTCCTCATACTCTCTTCATACTCCTCATACTCTGTTCATACTCCTCAAGTATCATTGTCTCTGTAAAGTCGGTGTTGTAATTGTAATACGATTGTGAGTGTGTTGCACCACAGAATAGTGGTATTTACCCCCAAAGAAATTTGAACGATTAAAAAAATGGCTATTTATGTAAAATTGTAAATATATAAATTATAAATATATATAATTTCAAGTATTGACAAAATAAGCAATATTCTCTGAAATGCTAGGGCGTGTCCACACTGAAGCCACACCCAATTGAGGGAAAGGTGCAGCCTCCCGCTAGGGTCGAATACCACCACAACCTGAAGTAATGCACACAGCCACACTAGTTTAAGTCACCAGAGCCAGAATCCAGATCACAGCTAGAGGCGCCAACTCTAGGCCAGAGTCTACCTCTCAGTATAAAAGGCCTAGCTAGCGTAAGTTAACCGAGAAGTAACCAATCCAGAAACACAATGTGCTTACATTGCAAGTCTTAGCCGCTCAGTGTACCCGGTAGCTGATAGCTAGAACATTAGTGAAGCAGGCGCTGTATTAGGGGGGCCAGCGAGTTGTAATAGTTATAGTGTAGGGGAGAGATCATGCTAAATGTGGCTCCAGTGCATTATGGAGCCTGTTAATTGGAGGCCTGACCAAAAACATCTTGAACGTTTAACAGTCTAGGTCCTCTACTCAGTTTTGCATAGTTAAACTTTTTTCACGTTTTCAGTAAATGTTTTCAGAAACAAATCTCTGTACATGGACTTATTTCAGCTGTGGGTTCAGCTTTCAGCTTATTTGCACTGATATTTTTTTTTTGACGTTCCTCTTCATTTTGCAGGTAAATGATCTTATCTCTCCCAAAATACCCCCTGAACAATGAATAGCTTGTACTTAATGACTGCTTTGTCTTGAAATTAGATAAAGGAAAGGCGGTCTCTGACTTTTTCACAGTGCTGCATATATGCAGGCTGGTGGGCCTTAGGCTAATCCATTATAATCAGCTCCTCTGTCACCACCATCACCATAATCATCATCACCAGCGCCAATGAAACAGGCATATGGCCACCTGTGTGTATAGCAGAGAGAGCGACAGAGGGAGAGAGAGCACAACTGGGACCTTGTCCAGATTGCCCTCTTTAATTTGAGCCATCTCAGCCGCCTCAGGGAGGAAGTAGTTAGGGGGCATGAGTGCTGAGGTGAGCAGTGAAGCAAGGGCTAGTTGGAGCGGAAGAGTTTATGAAGTGAGGCTGTTACATTACTCTGCAAAAGACCACCCTTAATTTATTTAATATCCAGTTTAAACAGACTTTAAATACTGGACATGATGTTTTCCGAAGATATGATAGGTGATTGGATGTAAATGAGTCCATATATATATATATATATAGCATTTCACTGCATTGTGCACCACATCATGTCCTGACCCTTGATTCTATATTTTACACTATAACTGATACTATCCTTAATATTGTACTTAATACTATACTAGCCAGCGACCCCCTGCCTTTCCTGTCTCTTAATACCACTTTGTACCACAAGAGGTGATAGTGAGTTACTGTAGCAATGATCCTGCCATCAGTCCAACATGAGAGGATGAAGAAGTAGCGCTGCTGCACCGATGGCATGTTCTAACGTCTTGTCAATCGTACTGAAGGTCCTGTTTCTAGTTGGGTCATTTAAGGACAGGAAGAGTAAGCACTGGCGTCCCAACAAGAACCACATTCTGCATCAAACAATAGAAGTGATACAAATAAAAGCAAAACAAGAGCTGACATTGGCGTCCACCGCTGGAGACGCTCTTGGGGAGTAAACTAATGAAGTTTGTTGCTGAGCTTTTCTTCTAGTCTGAAGAGGGAGGAGGCAAGTCTGTGCATTTCGTTGCTTCTTACGTAAGGTTGGGCGATATGGGATAATCTTATAATCTTATTTTTTCATATCAGTCAATATCTATATATATATATATCACGATATAAATAGTTTTTTATTCACTGATTATTTTTTTCTATCAGAAGATAGACAAATGTACTATAGAACATTAATTTATTTGAAATACTGTTGTGTAAACACACATTTTTATATATATATATATATATATATATATATATATATATATAGTGTCTGTCTGTGACTACTGTTCATATTAATACTAATCATATATATGGAAAGAATTAGTATGAAAAGTATGTTAAGCAGGCTGTTGCTGGCCCTTTCAGTTCTAGCTGAGGACTGTTTATGTTCACTCATAGCGGTGAGTCGACTCTCTGTTCAGCCACCTGATTGGTTTGGGGCGGCACTATTCGCGTTCTCATTGGCTGTTCGTGTTGTCTCTCAAAACATGGATGGAACTTAATCCTATCGACTTTCTATCGACTACGTCTTCAAGTTCTATCGAGGAAACGTCATTTTGCGACAATTATCATTATCGTTTTATCGCCCAGCCCTATTCTTACTATGTCATCGTCATATCTTGTCCTCTGCACTGTCTTACAAATTGCTCCTTTTAAAACTTTGATGTTTGAGAGACAGGAGAAAATCAAGCTCCACTTGGAGACTTGGCTGGCCACGCCCCTTACCTTACCACGGCCCCTATCCACACGCACAGACTAATTTGTCATAGTCTGCTACTGGTGGCGGTAGATTCATGACAAATGTAAGAACGTCAAGCAGCACTTAAGCAGTCCGCTTCATGACTAATGGACGAGTGAGGAGCGCAAGGCTGCTGTCAGTAACACCTGCTGTGCTGCTAAGCCCCCTCTACGTTTGACTTCCTTCAACATTTTCATACAGTGATTATTTGCCCACCTTCGTTTGGGATTTCCAGCCATATCCATGATTTTCCTCCTTTCAGTATCGCAGCCCACCAGGTTTAATTTAGATTAAAAGCCAGGTCCGCCTAAACAGTGGAGGCTTCAATTAAAGAGGGGGAGGCTAATCTTACAAGAGCTTTTAGCACTCTGGCTTTAGGCGCTTGCTCTTCCCATTAAAGCAAGTATAATGTTATTAAGACCGCTGTGTTTTTAGAGCCAAAACTGATTGGTGGGTTAGTTAATGTGTAAAACACAGGCTTTTGTGAAAATGCATTAAAGAGCAAAGGCGTCTGAAAGGCAGTGAGAAAGCTCCGTGAGAGAAATCATATCTTTTGCTGTTTGGGAGTCTCTTTTTGCTTGCTCTCCATGCAAATGTGATGATATCTGTCTTCCCCTTGTTAGGCTTAAGTCCTAAAAGGTAAGCAGGCATGCGTTTCTATTGTGAGGGCGCTTAACAGGCAGCAGTGTTCGACAGCACAGTGGTAGCTGTTGAGTACAGTCGTGACCTAGATTCGAAGAGAAGATGAATGTAGTTGAAAATCTGCTGAGTTTGTGATCTGCAGAGCAAAGCAGAGCCCTGTTTTTCCTGGATCCTCTTGTGGAGTGAATATTTTTGACTCCTTGGCATGGCGGAGAGCCGAGCGTGGCTGTGTGTTTTCCACAAGCTCTAGTTGTTTTGTCATTTTTGCATTATTCTTAATTTGAGGTTATATTTCTGGGAGACCATGAATTTGTGCAAGCAAATTATATCCTGTTTTAAGGAGCGTCCAAGACAAATATATGTATCTACAGCAGTCGCTTATTGTTTAACTAGTGATACAGATTTATTGAGCCTTGTTTTTTGTTGTATCAGTAGGATATAAAATTGGTTCTGTCAGCCGGTAAGTGCTGCAGCTTTGGCCTTCAGCACCAGCGCATGTGGAAATGCTGTACTGTGAAGTTTTCTGTACTCAAGGGTGTAGGTTTGCATATGGACATGTCCCTACCAATATTTTGGGGTTTAAAGAATTGTCCCCACCAATATATGAGCAAACTCGTTCACATTATGTTTGGAACAGACAGATTCAGATCGTTTCTTTACAAGGCTTTGTATTCTAGACGCTTGGTGCTCTCTGAAGACTGAGGTCCCAATGTGCAAATGTTCTTACTGCCGGATCTGAAGAAGTTAGAGCTGATGGGCTCTCAGACCACAAACCTCAAGCACTGGCGAAAATGACTTTCAGAGTCTCTTTTTAATGTTTTACCTACATGTTTGATACTTTGTAGATATCATGACCCCAAAAAGAGCAGCAACATCAGCAGAACATCAGCAACACTGGTTTTCAGACTATAAGTCATAGGTAGTAAACTAACTAACCAGTATAAATCAATTCGTTTTTTTCTTATAACCCACTTTTAATGGTCTATTATTTCGTTAGTCTTAATTTGGTGTTATATCTGGCTTCCGAATCCAGCCAACAATCACCTGCAGTGTTGTGTGCCTTGATTTTGCAGATTAGTCAAATATTGCTGCTGTTGAGGTAGACCACAAGAACAAGAGGCCTTGTCCAGTAGCCAATGAATGAAACCGAACTTTGTTCCACTGTGAAAAATAAGGTCAACTGTAATCATATTAGTAAACCAGGTTGAGGGGGTCTCAACCAATGTTGAGACTAAATCTGTGCCCTTGTCTGGACTTTAACTTAACTCAGCCAATTTACCTCTGTTACAGCTACTACTGCTGCAGGTTGAAATAAAGCTCATGTACTGTTTTGATTATGGGCCTAGACTGCACTATGCTGTAGGAACATTATATTGCAATCTCTGGTTGTTATGGTTTCACGGTTAGTCACGGTATGATCAGACGGTTATCCCACTATGGATTTTTCCACATTACAAAGTAAAATGAGCTAGGAGTTGTAGTTAATTAAGCCAGTGATCCTCAGCATATATTAACCATGATTAGCACCCATTAGTACCCATTCTCATTTCAGTGGGCTTCTCATCACCAGTAGGCTGGTTCTGCGATTTGCATCTGTTGTAAACCCACCCGGTATTGCAAGTTAGTAATATCCCACCTGGCAACTACCAAACTAAAGGAAAATATAGACCATAAATAATCTCCCCTCATACACCCACTGGCCGTTTTAGCTTATAATGACCGCAAGGTGTCATTACCTGCTGTAGTGATTGCCATGAGAATCACATTCCTAACCCTGCCTGTATGCCTGCCTGGGCAGTTTGCATAACTACTTCTAAGCTTCATAGCTCTGTAGCAGGTAACTTAGAGTAACAGGACTCAGTAGAGAGGATATTTTGAGGTGAGACACAGCATTCGCAAGTAATCCAGCTTCGACCGTGACCTGATTTCTGCTCTTTACTCTCTCGCTATATATCTCTTTTTACACTTCCTAAGTCAGGAACGTGTTACTTAAAGACATGATGCACATTATAACGACCCACATAACCATCCGCCACGGTTTTATTAATGTGACGCAAAACATAGGTAAGTAATTTAGTTTGAAAAAAGACCCAAAATCCACTATTTATCATGATATTGTGTGTCTTCTGCTGCTGTAGAGTTCCTCTGCATTAGGTTATATGAACTAACTGAATACACTAATTGATTTTAAGCACTCTAAAGAGTGCCTTAAGCACTATAATGATCTTTATTAGTGAGAATAATAAAAGTAATTTCAATATAGCTGTTGTCTCTCTGAGGACAATGCAAGGCTTTCCTCGCTTCCAGCGAGGAGGGGAGTAAGTCAATAAAAATGGTGACTGCCTAATGTTAATCATATATATAGCACAATATTACTGGTGTACCAATTTCTAAAAAGCATTTTAATGTCAACTAATGACGTCTGAGGAGCCTAAGGTCTTCTAAACATAACATAGCATGTCTCATGCAAGTCCATTGTAATGATATTTGTAATATAATTATATGAAATCTGACTTTAGTTTTATTATTTATTTATTTATTTTTAGTTTATTGTAAGTATTATTTGTGCTCACACAAAAAACGCTAAAATGTCAGACGTCACATCACTACTTTCTTTTTCATATCTTGTTTAGTGGCATTGTCCTTTAAAGGTCCAACCCAAAAAGTGCACCCACAGCAAATGAGTGGGGACTGCCCATGGGACCTGGCCTCTAATTAGAAAACAAGACAGGGAGTGGATGGATGGAGGGAAGAAAACGGAGAAAACACGGACAGAAGAGCGGTGATCAGCACTTACTCCACAGGATCAGCCTCGGTGCACTAAATTGGATATGAAGGAGCCTTTGCTTGTTCCAGCAGGTGATGGCTTTATTTCTTTCTCTCTGTGGAGGAGGACAGTATTGACCACTTGTTCACACAGAACGTTCCTCAGAATTTACAGCATTTACAGAAGGAGACTTATTCCGCCCCCAGGGTTAGTGTTGCTAACGTAATTGCCGCTGGAGAGAGAATCAAATACTCATTAAAGAACTAACATGTCAAGAGCCCCCCCCCCCCCCAACTCATCAGTTGGATGATCCACCCTCCCCTACCCCTGAGAGTCAACATGGGCTCCCTTTAATGTAATTTTATAGCAAGTGACGACACCAGCAGCCTGACTGTTTATAAGGGATTTAGAGATAATAAGATAAAGAGCTGGAAGAATATACTAAGTAGGATTTTACTTTGATTGAACCTCTTTTGTTGTCTGGAATCTCAGTATGATGGCAGGAAAAAGACTTGAATAAATAAAAAACGAATGCGCTGTCTTTCTGGGTTGCTCAGTAAATCTGTACATTTCACCAGCATGCATTGTGTTTATGTAGGTCAGAGGCAAACAAGCGTTTGGAGTGAGGAGACCATGCTCCCTCTTTCGGATGGAAGCAAGTACTGATCCCTCTCTCGTCATTGTATCTGGCTGAAAGAGTGCGAGAGACAGAGAGAGAGAGAGAGAGAGAGAGAGAGATCAAGCAGTTGGGGTCTGGATGCCAGCATCCACTGTTCTTGTTTTGAGAATGAAAGGAAACTTTCTAGCTTGCCCTCTAAAGCGTTTTTCTACGACTTTAAAGAGAAGTGTGAGAGTTGTGGCACGCTGAGAAGACGGCTGTTTGAAGTCTGGAGAAAGGATGGAGGGGAATAATAATGCCGTACGTTCTGAGCCGGCTGTGGTGGGCTGTCTCTGTGAAAGTCAAACACTTTCCTGTATTGACTCCCGCTCAGGAAGGATATAGATGGGTTGTACGGGAAATAACCTGTGCAGATTATACACCTTGGGCAGCGTTCTATTGTGTGGATCTACAGTGTCCTAGAATATTAAACAAGAGCAGAAACCATGTTTGGTACTGTATAGATACATACTTTATAATATTCTTTAATACTAAATCTCATATACAGCAAAATCGGCATCCTGGAACTGGGCTGTGTATTGGCAAATCACGTATCCTGATACAGCGGGCACGATTCAATAAATCGATATATTGTGATATTTGCAAACAATGTGATTATATGGAGATTTTCAGATCTTACTCTCAAAACACACCACTATATGAACAGGTTTGTCAATGCTTACAATAGCACTGCGCCCTTGTGCTGCTTGTTAATGTTGGAGTGGAGCTGAAATGGATTACAGCACTGCCATCTTGTGGTCAGAGGTTTAAACACAAACGACACAGTAAGTCACTGTCTGCCAGGAATCTGTGTATCGATACTGTGTTTCTAAGAATTGATACAGAATCACAAAACATAATATCCCGATATTCAATATTTTCTAACACCCCTACTGTCTACACTCATTATCCATTTGTCACATCCACTTACTTGTAAGACCATCATGGAGCACGTTTTTTTTGTGTTAGTGTGTGTTGTGGTGGTGTGAGTTGATCAGACACAGAGCTGTGGTACCTTTTAATGTCAATGCTGGACTGAGAATAATTCACCAACCAAAACGAAAACTAGAATGATCCACCATATAAATAATGTCTGCTCTGTGGTGGTCCGGTGGGGATCCTGACCACTGAAGAACAGAGTAACAAAGCATGCAGAGAAACAGATGGACTAAAGTCTGTAACAGTAGAACTACAAAGTGCTCCTACATGGTAAGCAGAGCTGCTAAAACAGAGCAGATACAAGGAGGTGTACTTGATAAAGTGTGCAGTGAATGTACAGTCACAGACAGATGTGAGGTGTCTTCTCACTAGAGAAGGATGGACCAAAACACCTGTGGATGTTTTCAGATCTAAAGCATGAGTGGAGCTTGAGTTCCTCCCCTCTCTAGAAGATGAAAGCCTCAAGTACTGTTTATCCGATGGGGCAGTTTTGGTGGTCTACCAGGTCTTGTACTGTTTTTGAGTCAGTTGTTGGAAACTCACTTATTTTCGTTTGACTTTACTTTTCCTTATGCCAGTGGCTTATATATATATATATATATATATATATATATATATATATATATATATATATATATATATATATATATATAAACTTAAAAATAAATGACACATGCTTTGGCCAGTTTAAGTGGAAATTCAATAAACTGAGTGGTGTTTTTGATTTTTCTTTGCATATCACTATATAACCCCTGCCTGTATAAACACACAGTATGCGTACAGGCTAATATTAAAATAAGGACATGTTTCGAAGCTGGGGCGCGTGTTAAATTGTCCTACTTAAATCCTCTTTTATGTAGTGTTGGCTGTGTAGATAGGCGGTTACTAATTTTGCATTGACCTTTTCAGTTTTCTAAGTTAATCCTGCCCTGCTAACATGCTTAAGCTCCGCAGCCAGTAGCTTTACTCATGCATGTTTTCAGAAAATAAACCATTCTGGGTTTTATCTCGCGATCCCCCATTGTTGCTCAGATCTCTAAGGGGTGCCGTGTCAAGCTCGGCCGAGCAGAGTAATTGGAAAGAAAGCGATTTTAAATGAAAGGGAGAAAGCACCAAATCAATTTCCCTTATTCCCCTTTTGGCGAGCTGAGTGGTGGCATTTCAGAAATCCTCAGAGTCAAGGATGTAAGAGTCCTTAAATATCCTCATGCTGACAATGGAAACTCTTTAAAGCTTTGGACACAGCGCTTTATGGAGGACACTAGACACAAACAGTATCGCAAGCATAGTGTTGTGTATCCATATGTTCTTACAATATCCTCTATGCCCAAAATACAACCAGACACCACTACTAAGTAGGGCTGTGTATTGGCAAGAACCTGGCGATACAATATGTATCGTGATACGGGGGTCACGATTTAATATATCACAATATATTGCGATACTGCAAGCAAAGAGATCCTACTCAAATCCTACTATTAAAACACAACACTTTATGAACAGGTTTGTCAATACTTACAGTAGCATTGCACCCTTGTGCTGCTTGTAAATGTTGGAGTGGAGCTGAACATGGATTACAACACTGCCATCTAGGTTTAAACACAACACACAATGATTTACTGCCTGCCAGGAATCTGTGTATTGATATTGTGTTTTTTATGAATTGATACAGTATCACAAAACATAATATCCTGATATTTGATATTTTTATATTTTTCTTACACCTCTACTATGAGGTGTATGATAGAAAAGCAGTGCCAAGAAAATAGGACATGTTGAAACCGTGAAGTTATGAATCGTGAAAATTTCTTATTTTACTCACCTCTGCTTTTACTCAACCTAAAGGTTTTACAAGAGCTTCATCACTCTGCAGAACACGGTTCTATGCTGCTCCACAGAACAATATTACCTCGCAGTCTGACACTTGGCATGGTGACCTAAGGTTCATGTGTGGCTGCTCCATTATGTCCCATTCCATTGACAGCACAGTCTGTGGGTGCACCAGCTTCAATCACTAATATGAATGAAGTCTGTAGTGTTGTCTGGATGTTTTGGATGTAGTATATATTGTGGATGTAAGAACATATCACTACACTGTATTGATTCTCAAGTTTTAATTAGTAGTTTATTAAGATTGGTGTTGAACAGCGGTTCTTTTGTATTGTGTTTAAAACTGAACCGCTAGATAGCAGTGCAGTAATGTATCTTCAGTCATTAGACTCTTTTACTCCATTGTAAACAATTAGCATAAGGGCATTTTATTACACTAAGACAGTAGTCCTAACATTTCATTTTCAATTTTGGCAATATTGTGTCTTACATTATCTCAATTTATTACAATACATTGATTTATATCACTTTATCTTCATATGTATCATATCACCAGGTTCTTGCCAAAACAAAGCACTAGTATATATAGTTCATAGTAGGGGTGTAATAAAATATTGATATTGATCAGGATATTATGTTTAGTGATACTGTATCGATTCTCAAAAACACAGTATCGATACACAGATTCCTGACAGACAGTGAATCATTGTGTGTTGTGTTTAAACTTCTGACCACTAGATGGCAGTGTTGTAATCTATTTTCAGCTCCACTCCAACATTAACAAGCAGCACAAGGATGCAATGCTATTGTAAGCATTGACAAACCTGTTCATACAGTGGTGTGTTTTAATTGTAGGATTTGAAAAATTGCAGTATATCACTTTCTTGCAGTATCACAATATATTGTGATATATTGAATCGTGACCCCCGTATCACGATACGTATTGTGTCGCCAGTTTCTTGCCAATACACAGACCTAGTTCTTTGTGAAAAAAAAAAGATTTAAAAAATCAGTTATTGATATCAGTATCAGCCACAATAACGTCTTCTTGTTTCTCTTATCAGTCCTGAAATTCAGTGCATCCCCAAAACAGGGAACTGCTTCCAATTGGCTTATTGTCTTCTTGACTTGAGAGGTACAAGCTGCATCTTTATCCTCTACAGAGGCGACAAACTGCTGTCGGTTTTAACACTAACTCTGGGCGCAGATGTGTTGTCTTTAAGTGGAATGCATTCCTGGTGTCCAGTCTCTAGACAGTAGGTATCCCTTTATTAAAAAACCTTTGGCTGCCTTGCCCCAGGCTGCGTTCCTTGCCCAGCATCCCACCTAGGTGTGAAATCAAATCTCTCCCATCGCATTCGCTCTCAGGTCCACCCCCCCGAAAGCAATTTATGCGGCCGAAATGAAATCCGTTCTCTTCCCGAGTGACTGTGGACTTCTCCCCTGGGAGGACCACAGGACAGAATTCTGGGATTTCTGGGGGAATATCAGTCATGATGGAGCACATGAGCGGCGCCTCATTGTTATGCAGATCCGTCCTCGGCGTTCCCAATGGGGGGGGAATTCTTCAGAGCGGCGAGAGCGGAAAAATGGCTGTCAGTCTGCCCCAGTCAACCCCCAGACCCGTGCGGGTTACAGTGACTATAATATCCTACTCTAATCTAAATTGCACCGCCCTTAATTTCTAATGGGAAAATCAGTGTTTTGTGTTACTGTGGCAGATTGACTGAAAGGGATCAAATTTCATCTCGGACCACTGTGGAACGCTTTATTGTCTAGTTAGTGAGAGTATATTTAAGGCCAGCCCCCACCACCCATTTACCCATTCATTTATCTCCACTTTCCACAGCCATCTCTCAGAGCTGTCAATCATCCCACACTGCTCTAAATGAATCCCATCCATCATGTTTGAGTCTATTATACGACAGCACATTAAGTAAAGCACGGCAATCTCAAATGGGCGCACTCAGCTAATGGTCCCACCGCTTGTTTAATGGCCAACCCCTTACACACCCCCACACACCAGCTGAATAATATATAAGTGACCAATATATTGCTAGCAATAAATGAGAAAATATAATTATTATTATTCACTTTGGTATCAGTAATTAAATATGCAGTAATTTAGAGCTCTGTTATTGGCTTGAACGTGCAGAAATTTGTAAGCTACCAAACAACAATACATTATGATGTGCTATGATACAATATTTTTTTTCTATATAAAGGACATGGAAGATTTCTATAGATTTCTATAATATGCTTGATACAACTTATAGATTAACCACAAAATTGCAAAAATAGCTAAGATCTAAGACTAAGACTGTTAGGCGTGTACTTCGACAATCACAATTGTTTTTGAACAGCAATCATCATCAGTGAAAATATAATGTCAATGAAAGACGTATGTACAGGGGAAGTCAAAAGTCTCAGAACACCAGTTCATTTCAGAAATGAAAGGAAAAATCTGACGGATCTGAATACCCCAACAAGTAATAGTAATATTGTTTGGTGGAGCAGAGTAGAACTGTGTTCTGCAGAGTGATGGAGCTCCACGTACAACCTTTAGAATGAGTAAAAGCAGAGTTAAGTAAAATAAGAACACACCCGCCATCTTGAAAGCTGCCATATTAAATCAAGGGCAAGTTTTTCCAATGAGAAGGTGGTCATGTAGCATATGTGCTGTCCCTGGTGCTGAACACAGGTCTGAAGGTGCAGTTCAGCACCAGGGACATCAAATACATTGAACAACATTTGAACTTGTTGTTCATTGTGGTTGTCGTTGCAACATTTGTTGATAACGTTTGAACCACAAGAGATATTGCAAATCTGATTGCACCAATCGATTTCCGAGACAATTGTGGTCTTCTTTGATATGCTACACGACCACCTTCCCATTGGAAAAACTTGCCCTTGATCCAATATGGTGGCTCTCAAGATAGCGGCCATGTTCAGGACATATCCTAAAAGATAGGTCTTACCCATTTCTTGCTGGGGTATTTAGATATGTCATCTCTTTCGTTTTTAAGATAAAGGGGTGTCCTAAGACTCACCCTGTATCTACTGACCAATAGCAGTCATGTAAACAAATACAACAAAACTGTTTTGACTTCATGGCCGCTGATGCAGTATTTCAGGATGGTTCTGGAATGTAGTCTGGAGAACAGCTCAACACAAGAGAACGCCGTCAGACACAGTCTACCTTGGACTGGAAGGCAAACACATTCTAGGTACATCACCGCTGCAGGCTGATCAGCTTAAGAGTCAAATCTGCAGAGACAAATTGCCTCTGGCTGATCTGAGATCAGGGAATGCCTTGAGGTTTAGGCCACTAGAGATCTCATCTTCACTCACTGCTACTGTTCCTTGGTCGTAGAAGTCTCTGATCACTCTTTCAGCTTCCGAATGCCTGTCATAGAACTGTGACAGCAGCATGTCCATGATAACAGAGATGCTGAAGAGGCCATCATGGTCCACCAACTCCACAAATATCATTTAGAAGTCATTACTGAGATGGGATTCAGTGTTTCAACCATCTGATTTGAGACCTGTGAGGTTTCTGATAACTGATACCGAGTGTGGTCTGATATTTGTATTGTCACTGATGATAGACACCCAGTTCATTCACATAACTTCATAGGAGACGGGAAAAAAAACATTCTTAGATTTTAATGAGCAGACAGTCTACACAAGATGCTGTATTGGACACACTAGACTAGACAAACACAGATTACACTAAAACATTTACTGCTGGAATGTATCATCTCTAACCCAGAAAGACAACATAACTTATAACCTTATCAGCAGAAACTTCTTCTCATTAACAAAACTGAAACAATGCATATAAGTAAACATACATAGACAACAGACACAACTTCTCCAAGATGATAAACTGAGGTAAGTAAATAAAGGACAGATCTCAGCCTTTACTGCCATGCCGTTAACAATTAAACACCAACTAACTAGTTTTCAATGTCGGTTAAGTTAACAAGCTTTTGTTTTAAGTTGTCATGCACGTTTTCTGTTGGTCCATTTGTCAGAAATTGAGATTTTCTTTAGTTCCAAAACAGATAATACAGTATGCTATAGTAGAATCACTCCTCTTTTAAATTTTGTCTATAATATGGCAGCCTGGACAGTTTTAAGATATGAGATTTGTAGTTTTACACACAAACCTGACAACTAGTGTTAATAGCAGATTTATAGTAAAAGTATTGTGATGTGTTATAACATGAAACATTATAGTAAATAAGCAGATCCCAGGTTTGTTGCTGTTGTTGCTGCTTTTAGCCCCAGGAAGACCAGCACTGTTCTCAGCATGGCTGTTTGGTTGCTTCTAATCAACTCAGGGGTGTCCAGTCTTATCCACACAGGGCTGGTGTTGCTGTAGGTATTCATTCAAATGCACACATGATCTTATGTTATAAAGACTAAGACTAACGCTGCATTTACACTGGCGTTGATGCGCTACGATGTATCCCATTCATTTTAAATGGGAAGCGTTGGTTGCGTCAGACACAGCCGCGTGGTACATCATGGGTCCAGCGCGTCGAGTTCGGGGGGTGTGATGCGATGAAAAGTTCAGCCGGGACGAACTTTATGCAAATGAATCCGGCAAACGCAATGCGTCCATCCAATGAGAAGAGGGCGGGTGGTCACGCTACTAAAATTAAAACCCCCTTTTTTATATTTACATCTGATTCAAATCTATAAAATGATGTAAATATGGTATGAAAAAGCCCCGTCACCCCTGGAAACACACATACTTGATTTCATTGGAGGACGCAGGGAACCCCCTAGTTAAGCCCACGGAGCAGTGTAAATGCAGCGTAAGGCACTTATAGCAGCTGATCTGTGTTCAGAGAGAGTTTGAAAGAAATGTAAGAACATGACTATAGTTTAAACCTTGAAGTTTAAAGAAACCAAGAAATGCAAACAAAAGATGTGGCTGACGAATAATGACCCCCCCCTTTCACAGCAAGCGTTCTGGTCTCGGTCACTGGAACTTGCTCCTGTGACGCTGGTGAAGATAGCGCTAGACCTCCTCTAGTGGACCTGCTTTCATCAGCAGTCGTGATTGTTTACTTCAGGATGAGCGTTGCATGTGAAACACTGTTCCTTTGCGTGTGTGGGTCAGTTCAGGAGTCTGATCTGTTCAGTCTTTCACCTGCTGTGTGGGAAGATTGTGATTAG
Source organism: Megaleporinus macrocephalus (assembly GCA_021613375.1). Classification (NCBI taxonomy): domain Eukaryota; kingdom Metazoa; phylum Chordata; class Actinopteri; order Characiformes; family Anostomidae; genus Megaleporinus; species Megaleporinus macrocephalus. The sequence goes on along the minus strand of CM038726.1, from coordinate 27,661,302 downwards.
TGATGAAACAAGTAGAATCAGGTGTTTGGAGTGAAACAGTGCAGTCACTCTGCCCCTTTATGGATAAGACCTCACCAGCAGCCTCCAGCAGTGTTAGGTATAGTTCCTCACCTCGAAGGTAATGAAGTAATATAGGTTATAATAAAATTCTGGTTATGATTATTATTTATTTTTTTTGTTTTGCTCTGTTTATACACACAGAAACGTTTTAGTAGACAGGCTAAACTGGGGAGACCCCCGTCTGGGGTTTACCGTCTGCAGCCAGACAGAAACTGCTGATGTGTGTGTTTTTACAGGACGGCAGGGCGGTGGGTTTTTACAGACGAAGCCCCCCACATCTGTACATTAATCTAGAGTGTACACGTGTGTGAAAGATCAGACCATTTATCATCTCCATGCTATTTATCATGAGACAGCGAGAGTACGAGACTGTACGCGCCTGCTTCCCCATCTATTATCATTCTGTTCATCTCTCATCCATTACATCCCCCATTCAGTCTCCCTCTCTCCTCTCATTCCCTCTTCCATACTCTCTCTCTCTCTCTCTCTCTCTCTCCTCTCTCACATTCTTTCCCTTTCTCTCCCTCTCCTCTCATTCCCTCTACCATACTCTCTCTCTCTCTCTCTCTCTCTCCCCTCTCTCACATTCTTTCCCTTTCTCTTCCTCCCCTCTCATTCCCTCTACTATACTCTCTCTCTCTCTCTCTCTCCTCTCTCACATTCTTTCCCTTTCTCTCCCTCTCCTCTCATTCCCTCTACCATACTCTCTCTCTCTCTCCCCTCTCTCACATTCTTTCCCTTTCTCTTCCTCCCCTCTCATTCCCTCTACCATACTCTCTCTCTCTCTCTCTCTCCTCTCTCACATTCTTTCCCTTTCTCTCCCTCTCCTCTCATTCCCTCTACCATACTCTCTCTCTCTCTCTCTCCTCTCTCTCTCTCTCTCTCTCCTCTCTCACATTCTTTCCCTTTCTCTCCCTCTCCTCTCATTCCCTCTACCATACTCTCTCTCTCTCTCTCCTCTCTCTCTCTCTCTCTCTCCTCTCTCTCTCTCTCTCTCTCCTCTCTCACATTCTTTCCCTTTCTCTCCCTCTCCTCTCATTCCCTCTACCATACTCTCTCTCTCTCTCTCCTCTCTCTCTCTCTCTCTCTCTCCTCTCTCTCTCTCTCTCTCCTCTCTCACATTCTTTCCCTTTCTCTCCCTCTCCTCTCATTCCCTCTACCATACTCTCTCTCTCTCTCTCTCCTCTCTCTCTCTCTCCTCTCTCTCTCTCTCTCTCTCCTCTCTCACATTCTTTCCCTTTCTCTCCCTCTCCTCTCATTCCCTCTACCATACTCTCTCTCTCTCTCTCTCTCTCTCTCTCTCACATTCTTTCCCTTTCTCTCCCTCCCCTCTCATTCCCTCTACCATACTCTCTCTCTCTCTCTCTCTCTCTCTCTCTCTCTCTCTCTCTCTCTCTCCTCTCTCACATTCTTTCCCTTTCTCTCCCTCCCCTCTCATTCCCTCTACCATACTCTCTCTCTCTCTCTCTCCTCCCTCACATTCTTTCCCTTTCTCTCCCTCCCCTCTCATTCCCTCTACTATACTCTCTCTCTCTTTCTCTCCTCTCTCACATTCTTTCCCTTTCTCTCCCTCTCCTCTCATTCCCTCTACCATACTCTCTCTCTCTCTCTCTCTCTCTCTCTCTCTCCTCTCTCACATTCTTTCCCTTTCTCTCCCTCTCCTCTCATTCCCTCTACCATACTCTCTCTCTCTCTCTCTCTCTCTCCTCTCTCACATTCTTTCCCTTTCTCTCCCTCCCCTCTCATTCCCTCTATCATACTCTCTCTCTCTCTTTCTCTCCTCTCTCACATTCTTTCCCTTTCTCTCCCTCTCCTCTCATTCCCTCTACCATACTCTCTCTCTCTCTTTCTCTCCTCTCTCACATTCTTTCCCTTTCTCTCCCTCTCCTCTCATTCCCTCTACCATACTCTCTCTCTCTCTCTCTCTCTCCTCTCTCACATTCTTTCCCTTTCTCTTCCTCCCCTCTCATTCCCTCTACCATACTCTCTCTCTCTCCTCTCTCACATTCTTTCCCTTTCTCTCCCTCTCCTCTCATTCCCTCTACCATACTCTCTCTCTCTCTCTCTCTCCTCTCTCACATTCTTTCCCTTTCTCTCCCTCTCCTCTCATTCCCTCTACCATACTCTCTCTCTCTCTCCTCTCTCACATTCTTTCCCTTTCTCTCCCTCTCCTCTCATTCCCTCTACCATACTCTCTCTCTCTCTCTCTCTCTCTCTCTCTCTCTCTCCCCTCTCTCACATTCTTTCCCCTTCTCTCCCTCCCCTCTCATTCCCTCTACCATACTCTCTCTCTCTCCTCTCTCACATTCTTTCCCTTTCTCTCCCTCTCCTCTCATTCCCTCTACCATACTCTCTCTCTCTCTCTCTCTCCTCTCTCACATTCTTTCCCTTTCTCTCCCTCTCCTCTCATTCCCTCTACCATACTCTCTCTCTCTCTCTCCTCTCTCACATTCTTTCCCTTTCTCTCCCTCTCCTCTCATTCCCTCTACCATACTCTCTCTCTCTCTCTCTCTCTCTCTCTCTCTCTCTCTCTCTCCCCTCTCTCACATTCTTTCCCCTTCTCTCCCTCCCCTCTCATTCCCTCTACCATACTCTCTCTCTCTCCTCTCTCACATTCTTTCCCTTTCTCTCCCTCTCCTCTCATTCCCTCTACCATACTCTCTCTCTCTCTCTCTCTCTCCTCTCTCACATTCTTTCCCTTTCTCTCCCTCTCCTCTCATTCCCTCTACCATACTCTCTCTCTCTCCTTCTCTCTCACATTCTTTCCCTTTCTCTCCCTCTCCTCTCATTCCCTCTACTATACTCTCTCTCTCTCTCTCTCTCTCTCTCTCTCTCTCTCTCCTCTCTCACATTCTTTCCCTTTCTCTCCCTCTCCTCTCATTCCCTCTACCATACTCTCTCTCTCTCTCTCCTCTCTCACATTCTTTCCCTTTCTCTCCCTCTCCTCTCATTCCCTCTACCATACTCTCTCTCTCTCCTTCTCTCTCACATTCTTTCCCTTTCTCTCCCTCTCCTCTCATTCCCTCTACCATACTCTCTCTCTCTCTCCTCTCTCACATTCTTTCCCTTTCTCTCCCTCTCCTCTCATTCCCTCTACCATACTCTCTCTCTCTCTCCTCTCTCACATTCTTTCCCTTTCTCTCCCTCTCCTCTCATTCCCTCTACCATACTCTCTCTCTCTCCTTCTCTCTCACATTCTTTCCCTTTCTCTCCCTCTCCTCTCATTCCCTCTACTATACTCTCTCTCTCTCTCTCTCTCTCTCTCTCTCTCTCTCTCTCCTCTCTCACATTCTTTCCCTTTCTCTCCCTCTCCTCTCATTCCCTCTACCATACTCTCTCTCTCTCTCTCTCCTCTCTCACATTCTTTCCCTTCTCTCCCTCTCCTCTCATTCCCTCTACCATACTCTCTCTCTCTCTCTCTCTCTCTCTCTCTCACATTCTTTCCCTTTCTCTCCCTCTCCTCTCATTCCCTCTACCATACTCTCTCTCTCTCCTTCTCTCTCACATTCTTTCCCTTTCTCTCCCTCTCCTCTCATTCCCTCTACTATACTCTCTCTCTCTCTCCTCTCTCTCTTTCTCTCTCCTCTCTCACATTCTTTCCCCTTCTCTCCCTCCCCTCTCATTCCCTCTACCATACTCTCTCTCTCTCTCTCTCCTCTCTCTCTCTCTCTCTCCTCGCTCACATTCTTTCCCTTTCTCTCCCTCTCCTCTCATTCCCTCTACTATACTCTCTCTCTCTCTCTCCTCTCTCACATTCTTTCCCTTTCTCTCCCTCTCCTCTCATTCCCTCTATCATACTCTCTCTCTCTCTCTCCTCTCTCACATTCTTTCCCTTTCTCTCCCTCCCCTCTCATTCCCTCTATCATACTCTCTCTCTCTCTCTCTCTCCTCTCTCACATTCTTTCCCTTTCTCTCCTTCCCCTCTCATTCCCTCTATCATACTCTCTCTCTCTCTCTCTCTCCTCTCTCACATTCTTTCCCTTTCTCTCCCTCCCCTCTCATTCCCTCTACCATACTCTCTCTCTCTCTCTCTCCTCTCTCACATTCTTTCCCTTTCTCTCCCTCTCCTCTCATTCCCTCTACCATACTCTCTCTCTCTCTCTCCTCTCTCACATTCTTTCCCTTTCTCTCCCTCCCCTCTCATTCCCTCTATCATACTCTCTCTCTCTCTCTCTCTCTCTCTCTCTCTCTCTCTCTCCTCTCTCACATTCATGTCCTTTCTCTCCATCTCCTCTCATTCTCTCTACCATACTCTCTCTCTCTTTCTCTCTCCTCTTTCACATTCTTTCCCTTTCTCTCCCTCCCCTATCATTCCCTCTACCATACTCTCTCTCTCCCCCTTCTCTCTCTCTCCTCTCTCTTTCTCTCTCCTCTCTCACATTCTTTCCCTTTTTCTTCCTGCCCTCTCATTTCCTCTACCATACTCTCTCTCTCTCTCCTTCTCTCTCTCTCCTCTCTCTTTCTCTTTCCTCTCTCACATTCTTTCCCTTTTTCTTCCTGCCCTCTCATTTCCTCTACCATACTCTCTCTCTCTCCCCTTCTCTCTCTCTCTCCTCTCTCTCTCTCTCTCTCTCTCCTCTCTCACATTCTTTCCCTTTCTCTCCCTCTCCTCTCATTCCCTCTACCATACTCTCTCTCTCTCCTTCTCTCTCACATTCTTTCCCTTTCTCTCCCTCTCCTCTCATTCCCTCTACTATACTCTCTCTCTCTCTCTCTCTCTCTCTCTCTCTCTCTCTCTCCTCTCTCACATTCTTTCCCTTTCTCTCCCTCTCCTCTCATTCCCTCTACCATACTCTCTCTCTCTCTCTCCTCTCTCACATTCTTTCCCTTTCTCTCCCTCTCCTCTCATTCCCTCTACCATACTCTCTCTCTCTCCTTCTCTCTCACATTCTTTCCCTTTCTCTCCCTCTCCTCTCATTCCCTCTACTATACTCTCTCTCTCTCTCTCCTCTCTCTCTTTCTCTCTCCTCTCTCACATTCTTTCCCCTTCTCTCCCTCCCCTCTCATTCCCTCTACCATACTCTCTCTCTCTCTCTCTCCTCTCTCTCTCTCTCTCTCCTCGCTCACATTCTTTCCCTTTCTCTCCCTCTCCTCTCATTCCCTCTACTATACTCTCTCTCTCTCTCTCCTCTCTCACATTCTTTCCCTTTCTCTCCCTCTCCTCTCATTCCCTCTATCATACTCTCTCTCTCTCTCTCCTCTCTCACATTCTTTCCCTTTCTCTCCCTCCCCTCTCATTCCCTCTATCATACTCTCTCTCTCTCTCTCTCTCCTCTCTCACATTCTTTCCCTTTCTCTCCTTCCCCTCTCATTCCCTCTATCATACTCTCTCTCTCTCTCTCTCTCTCCTCTCTCACATTCTTTCCCTTTCTCTCCCTCCCCTCTCATTCCCTCTACCATACTCTCTCTCTCTCTCTCTCCTCTCTCACATTCTTTCCCTTTCTCTCCCTCTCCTCTCATTCCCTCTACCATACTCTCTCTCTCTCTCTCCTCTCTCACATTCTTTCCCTTTCTCTCCCTCCCCTCTCATTCCCTCTATCATACTCTCTCTCTCTCTCTCTCTCTCTCTCTCTCTCTCCTCTCTCACATTCATGTCCTTTCTCTCCATCTCCTCTCATTCTCTCTACCATACTCTCTCTCTCTTTCTCTCTCCTCTTTCACATTCTTTCCCTTTCTCTCCCTCCCCTATCATTCCCTCTACCATACTCTCTCTCTCCCCTTCTCTCTCTCTCCTCTCTCTTTCTCTCTCCTCTCTCACATTCTTTCCCTTTTTCTTCCTGCCCTCTCATTTCCTCTACCATACTCTCTCTCTCTCTCCTTCTCTCTCTCTCCTCTCTCTTTCTCTTTCCTCTCTCACATTCTTTCCCTTTTTCTTCCTGCCCTCTCATTTCCTCTACCATACTCTCTCTCTCTCCCCTTCTCTCTCTCTCTCCTCTCTCTCTCTCTCTCTCTCTTCTCTCACATTCTTTCCCTTTCTCTCTCTGTTTTCTCTTTCCTGTCTCACTCTCTCCTTCCCTTTTTTCTTTTTCCCTCGCTCCTCTCTGATTCTCTCCGGCCCTCACTCTATTTTCTCAATCTTTTCTGATTCTCTCTGCCTTCCTCTTGCTCTCTTTCTCCCTCTCTTTCTCTCCATCTCTTTCCCTCTTTCCTTTTTTCTATCTACCCTTCTCTCTCTTTGTTTCTCTCACTCTCTTTCCCTTTCTTTATCTCCCCGTCTCTTTTCCTCTCTTTTTTTTTCTTTCTGCAGTCTACCCCCCAACCCCTACCCCCTGCCCCGCCCGAAGAAAGCACTTGTCATGTTTGACATGCTGGATCTCCCAGTTTCTGCTGAATGGGCAGCAGTTTGCTGATACGTTCAGGCCAGTTATGATCTTCTCTGCTGTTGCATTTTCATTTATTTATTTTTACTGGATTATTCAGTGCCGCTAAATTGACCTGAGCACGCTTCTTATCTGCTCCCTATTTTACTTTAAAAGCACACGCTTTGCTGACACAGACGTTCAGTTACACACACACACACACACACACACAGACACAGTGTATAATCTCTATAGAAAAGCACGGCCAATAGAACGAGACGTTCTGGAGCACTGCACAAGAGTCTGTGATCACCAAGCCCGACGCCAGCCATCACTGGGCTGTGAAGCAGTAGAGCTGCATTCCCTGGATTGATGGAGCTCTATCCAGGACCTTTGGGGCAATGTTCCAAAATAGAGTGTAAAACCTTCCTAGAAGAGTATAGGCTCCAGCATTGGTGTCTCTAAAACCTGGTATGTGTATATAACACTGTATACAATACACATATTCATTTCTTTCATCTCCATCAAACTACATATCGTCGCTGTCCAATAAAAAACAAGTATTTCAGGAGAGACCAAAAACATACTTTACTTTGAATGTAAGCCAATCTCCTCTCTCACATTCATGTCCTTTCTCTCCATCTCCTCTCATTCTACCATACTCTCTCTCTCTTTCTCTCTCCTCTTTCACATTCTTTCCCTTTCTCTTCCTCCCCTATCATTCCCTCTACCATACTCTCTCTCTCCTTCTCTCTCTCTCTCTCTCCTCTCTCTCTCTCTCTCTCCTCTCTCACATTCTTTCCCTTTCTCTCCCTCCCCTATCATTCCCTCTACCATACTCTCTCTCTCCTTCTCTCTCTCTCTCTCCTCTCTCTCTCTCTCTCTCCTCTCTCACATTCTTTCCCTTTCTCTCCCTCCCCTATCATTCCCTCTATCATACTCTCTCTCTCTCTCTCTCTCTCTCTCTCTCTCTCTCTCTCTCTCTCTCTCTCTCTCTCTCTTTCTCTCTCCTCTCTCACATTCTTTCCCTTTTTCTTCCTGCCCTCTCATTTCCTCTACCATACTCTCTCTCTCTCCCCTTCTCTCTCTCTCCTCTCACACATTCATTTCTTTCATCTCCATCAAACTGCATATCGTCGCTGTCCAATAAAAAACAAGTATTTCAGGAGAGACCAAAAACATACTTTACTTTGAATGTAAGCCAATGGAAGCAGAATTTTTTCCAAGCCATTTTGGAGCACTTCTATTTTCACACAGTGTAAAGAACCATTGGCGTGTTCAAATGATGTAGAAAACTCAAAATAGACAAAAATGGAGATATGTTATAATATTGCCACACCCCCTAAGTCCAGTGCTCACACCTATTTTGTTTGATCTCGACCAAAGGACCAAAATTTGACCCAGCCAAAAGAGGTGGTCTTGGTCCGGATCAAACTGAACTGTGGTTTTGGTTTGTTTGCAGTGTGAAGACACTTTTCTGGATGGCTTGGACTAATTCAGACCGGTTACAGGATGTTGAGACAGACTATTGTCACCCATTAAATGACAGAAGAAGAGCTGTGGTAGTAGGGAGAGGAAGAGACTGAATATTTCATTGTAATTTAATTGAATTGAATTGTTCTGAGAAGAAGGTTGAAAGTCAACTTCCAGAAAGTCATAAAAACCATATACCTCATTGTCTGAGAGGATATGAGAGTGAGGACATGACAGAATGGTAGAGCAATGCCAGCTGAAGGTAAAGTAAGTGTTGCAGCGTCATATATAGCTGTGACAGATGTCAGATGCATGTCCCTCTACAGACCAGTCCATGTCCAGTACAGGGAGATGCAGCCCATGTACGTAGTGACAACAGGATGTAGGTATGTCGCTCGCTAAACCAAAAACAGAACTTACCTGATCAAATGTGTACAGTGTAGCAAAATCATGAACCTCGGTTCAGACCCTTGGTAGACACATCATCCTGTAAAACCATACTCCACATATCATTTCTCCTTGTTTCTATCTCCTTCTCTCAGTGAGGAGCACTGAGTTGTCTTCTCACAGTGGAACAATGGACAGAAACATCTGAAGCAATAGCAGAGCTTGAATTTCTCCTGTCTCTTTCAGCACTGTTTATCTGATAGAGCTAGTTTTTTATTTTTCATTTGACTTTCAGATTTTGCTCATAGCAGTGGATTATCTTACATCTGATCTTGTGAGTACATACAAATTTTCAGTTTCTATGAACTGTTTTTATAGCTCTAGTAGTTGTTTTATATGAGTTCCAATTTCTTGTTGGTCTTTTCCCTCTATCAGTCACCAAATACCTGGTCTTTGTCTTTAATTTGTCCCCTGCTTACCTTCAGGACTCAGGACTGAGGCTAAACACCACACAGGTCTCTGTCATATCGAACTAACGATGTTATGTTATATTAAATAATACGAGGGGCAGTGTCCTTCAGTTTAAGACAGCACATTAAAAATGAATGTGCACATGGCATCTGCAGGGGCTGCGTGGAATACAGATACCCTCTCTTCTCTGCATTCCTGTGCGCCCCCCCCGTTCTGTCCTTACCTTGTTTTTCAGATTCTCTACCACCACTGCCCCTCCTTTCTTGTCCTGTTTGCCTTTGTATGTTCTTGGAAAACAAAGAAGGTAGAAAAGACCTGGGCGCTCTGTTGACTTGTGGTGAGCGAGTGACGTCACCGCGCTGGACGCAAAGCCACATTAATCAGACCTGCGGTGCTCACGTGTGCTGTTAGTGAACAGCTTGCTGCTGAAATAGATATTATGACTGGGTGGTGCTGCTCAGCTTGCTGCGAGAGACGAATACCTATTGTTTGGCTGAGACATGAGCGTCTGAACCGAGTAGAGACCAGCAGCCCAGACTGGGATAAAGGTTCTTCATGTTGTTGAGTAAATGTGAGTGTGCGTATGTCAGGGGTCTTTGTTGCTGGTTCAGTGGGCAGAGGTCATGGTTCTGTGCTTTTGACAGACATGTCATCCATTTTTCTCTCTTACTCATTCTCTCTCTCTCTCTCTCTCTCTCTCTCTCACACACACACACAATCACACACGTTTTTATACAATGTTAGGACATTGGGTCATGCATGTACCCCATATGTATTGTTACTGTCTGAACAAAACATTGTGTCTCTTGTGTGTCTGCTTAATTTCTGTTTATGTGATATGAAAATGCAAGTTTCCATTTACAAAGTCTAACATTTTCTGAAACAGATCATTAGAAATAGTTTAAAATTGGCTGGAGTACAATATTGTTGCTGCACTATGTAAGTTTTGGGGATTTGGAGACCTCTCTGGTAGAAATGTGTAACTTCCCCAAGTGAATTTCAGTCGAAGACAACTCAGTCAAAGCTTGATGAAGGAAGTGTTTTCAGAGGCTGCAAACCATTGATTTACAATAGTAATACTATCTTTAGCTTTTATCCTTTATAGCATTTAAACTCAAGTGTTTAGCCCCGAAGACGATACCACTGGCCTAAACGTGGAAGACCAGGTTTTAAAGCCCCAGGCAACACAGAGTTAAATATTAAATGTTTGTATGATACTTAATTTGAGTGTTTATATAACACGCAGCAAAGCTTGATAAGAACTAAAATCATTGTCCAAATCATGTGGCTAAAGGAATGAATAGGCAGCGACAGACAGGAGGTTGTGGATTTGCTGGGTTAGCTGGGTTAGCTTTAGCTCGCTGAGTTGCTTTGACTTAGGCCCAGAAAGAAGTCAGCCTTGTAATTGGTCAGAGAAATGCATTCAGAGGCGTTATCCAGGACTAGAACCTCCCAGGTAACTTTGAAAGAAGAGAAATATGGTGAAGTATATTAATAATGTATTGGTTACTGAAACATTATTCATTGGGTTTACTTTACTACTTGTTTACTGCCTGTAAACAAGGTTCATTTAATTCCCCATCCAGGCAGAAAACCTCACTGCTGTACTTGTAAGAGTCCTTGGGGGGAAAAAACTAGCAACACATTGATGTCATTGTAAATGCATCTGAATGAGGGTGTCTAAGTAACAAACAGTCTAAGTAATTTAAGTAAGTAAGTATTTACTAGTTTTTCTTCTGTAAACATTTAAATGTCTATTTAGCTTAAAATATATGGCTCTGTGGAATTAGTCAGTGAAGTGTTTTAACCAGTCTGTACTCACTATAGTTACAATTTAAACTTGGTATTAAGTAGTATTTAGGGTTTAAATAAGAAATGTTATATCACTGGATTCTTAGGTGAAGCCTAAGTCTAGGTCAAACTATAAATCTTACCGTAACGTCAGCAACCAAAAAGTAATAGATTGTTTTCCTTTAGTTTTAAATGATGGAATGTTTTGGAAAAGTCTGAACTATTTTATTACTCCTAGTATTGTAGGTTAATCTTGCTTTTCTATGAGGTTATGTCCAAATAATGTATGAAAACACACACACACACACACACACACACACACACACACACACAGAGTCTGGTGTGAACGAGTCTTGTGAGACGAGTGTGCCCAGTAACCCGTGTCTTTCTGACACGTCCCAATATGGCTGACACCTCAAAGGCCCTGTGCTGACAGCTTCCAGATTCCTCCCAGTCTTCTCTTCGCCCTCTTTGTCTCCTCTGCTGCAGTAAAACTGCACAAACTCCTGCTAGTAGCACACTCTGCTCTTCTAACCTCTAGAACAGGCCGTCAGAGCGTGTCTGAAGTATGAGTGAAGTATAATTCCCTGGAGAAAGCCGAGCCTTGTTAAGGGTTAGCTTTAATGAGCTCTGAACTCGGTCGTGCTGGTTTTCCAGTGTTTAGCCAGTCATTACTCTGATGGGCGACTGAGAGCTGCGTGGAGCTTCAGCTATTCATCTGACTTTTGAATTATTGAACTTTTAGTGTGTAATATTCATGCCGTGGTCATGTAGACCTCATTTGCCATAAAACGTGCTATTCTTTTACGTTCTGTAGTTAATAATTTACACGGCCTTGTTAAATCTTTTAGGACAACTTCACCTGTCAGAGTCAATCTCTCTCCAGGTGTGTGTTTTTGTAGCGTTCCTATCGGGCCGTTTGTCATGAAATGTTCACGGGTAGCTGCCGCTGCCGAGTCCTTTCATAACGAAGCCGTGTTTTGATTTGAAAGCTGCAGACTTTGTGTTTGGAGAGATCTTCCAGCAGGCACTGCGTTGATGCGCGTCCCGCAGGTTCGGGCTGATTGCAGGTTGCGTGTGGTGTTGTTTTTTTTCTCCGCTAATGCAGTGTGTGCACCCATCTGCACTTCATTAGTGAAATGTTGGGGAACACGCTTCAACCCGGGCTCGCTCGCTGCCCTTTCTCTGCAAAAACTGCTCAAAGCCACGGGATGTCATCGCCATGGGAACCGTCTCAAGTCCTGACCGCCTCTCGGTCTTCAATTATCTCCGCTCGCATCTGTTTTGATTGGAGAGAGGGTGGAGACGGAGGGAAGGGGGGGGGCGGGGGAGGGAGAGAAAAGGAGAAAAAGAAACAATGAGAGAGGGAAGGGGAAAGGAAGTGGGAGTGATAAAGAGTGCAAAAAAGAGTGCAAAGTGAGAGATAGGAGGAGAGGGTTTGAGTTGGCATTGAGAGGCGCTGTACGGTCCGGGTGCTGAAATATGAATGAAGACACTCTGCTGCTAAAACAGAGAGGGTGCTAATTTTAGTAGTGTCTAAGCTCAAGTCTCATAGCATTTCATCTTCACTGAATATAAATAAACATGAAAAAGATACTGCGTGGGATGCAGTCCCTTTTTGTGTGTGTGTGTGTTAGCTTCTTGGCTAGCTGCAGCTGCACCCCATAGCCACAAGTCTGCTCTTTGGTGTGACTTACGGAGGGAGGCAATCTTGAAAACAGAGTCAAGACATAAAGAGTCCCTCAGGAAACACAGAACTATACAACGGCCGGAGCATCTGTGGCTGAAACTAGTTTAAACTTAGTTAAAACAACAAATATTCTCTTTGGCCCAGTAAAAAAGCGATAGCCTATGAGAATGCAACTGTCAAAATCCTGAGTTAACATCCTAAAGATAATCAGACTGTCCCTCTACATGTAGGTGACAGGTAATCAAGTTACAGCCTAGAATAAAAATAGAAACTCATTTATAACCAACAAAAAAAAATAACATCAAGACCACAGTTTTACCACACATTCACAAAACTGAGCCTTTAAATGTTGAATGATGTTATTTTTTTTTTTGTTGGTTATAAATGAGTTTCTATTTTTATTCTAGGCTGTAACTTGATTACCTGTCACCTACATGTAGAGGGACAGTCTGATTATCTTTAGGATGTTAACTCAGGAGGTAGCCTGAGGTCGACTCTGTGGTGTGTCGACGTCCTAAAACATACACCTACAGAGTCGGCCTCAGGCAAGATGGCTTCAGATCAGAAGACAAGAGAATTAAGATTTGATGATAAAATTAAAGATGACAACCACAACTTTTACTTAACTGCACTTCAGTTTGTCCTTTCATTCGAAAAGTTTAAGACTCAGATCACATGGTTTCACTGAGTTTTCATTCGTGTCCACTGCGGTGTAAGGCACAGTCAGAATATTACACCTCAAAACTGTACAGCAAAGCATAAGATCCCCAGATTCCTGTGGAGAAAATAACATTATCTGATTTAGTAATGTTCACAATATTGGATTTCTTGATTTACCACATTTTAAAAAGATATTTGCTGAGCAGAAACGTCATCAAGTCTAGTGGAAGAGACGAAGCAGAGATGCACTCAGGACATAGGATTCTGTGGTTGATAGAGCCTATAATGAATGTTCATATTAAATATTTTGGAAGCATACAGAAACGTGTGACTACAGAAAAAAACCATGGCTGTTACTTAACAGCCAGACCCAAAACCCACCCCTGGACTAGCTCCAGCTCTGGAGTGACGGCTGGTATCAGCATATCGTCGCTGTCCAATGAAAACCAAATATCTCCAAAATAGGTCCTAACATAAGAGGCCAAAAACAGTCTTTACTTTCAATGTAAGTCAATGGAACCAGAATTTTAGTGCGATTAAAGTCCTGTATCCCGACCCCTGCCTGGGTTAACTCATGTCTTGAAAAGACGTCTGTGGTGATGCTGTGGACTCATATATGACTCATGCTAGTTTCTGGTGAAGTTTTGTACAGCAGGTGGTAGAAGTGGTCAGCAACCCTCTGTTGATCAAATAAGCCCAGGTGTTTCTCAGGACTATGCATTGTTTTTAACTTACTGTTAAACATAGGGGCAGCTCCATCCGGCACAGTCCACCAAGAACGAGGACGTCTGGCTACTGTATTTATGGTTAGCTAGCTTGTTAACTGCACCAGTATGGAGGTAGCCAGTCTCCTGGACCGGCCTCAGGAATGCCTGATTTGCAAGCCCACGTTCTAGTTTGGCAAGCTTTCAGTGAAAGGCTTGGAATAAGTTCATAACTGTAGAATGAGGAGAGGAGCTGATGTAGCGTCCTGTCCGGTTACTCTCTGTGTGTTAGATGTAAGGTGTCTCAAGGCAGGACGGAGAGATTTGTAGGTTGAGGTTTTAGCGGTGAACGTAGGGGTTATATGTGTGTGTGGCACTGGAGGCGGTGTGTTAGTGTTGACTGTGACTGATGGGCCCCCTGAGAGCTGAAGGACAAAGTATGTTTCCCCTCCTGTGTCATTAAGTGGGTGTGCGCTGGGTAAAGGAGCGTTCAGGGGGATTAATGGACGATGGGCTGTGATTGAGGGGCGTGTGCGTCTCAGTGCACTGAAAGCTATTGTACGCTTTCTTCCTCACAGCAAAAGCAGTAAATTGAGGTTTTTCCTCTGTAATTTCTTGTCCACGTTTGGCCTCTGGTACTCACATATCTCCCGTACTCGTACATAGTAAGTAATTCTTCAATCATTAGCTGCTCTGCTTTAAGACCTGGGTTTTCCATTAAGTGAATACTGAATCATGTGTGTGTGTGTGTGTGTCTTACATCTGAGGGCTTTTCTATGGACCAAATTAAATCCGTGTGTAATGGAATATGCAAATGCCCAGCCTAGACCTGCGGCCTGTTAACGACCTCATCATTCGCCCTCGTCTGGCGCGCCAAACGTCAAAAACCCCAGACGGCCTTTTGTCCTTGCTTAGATGAGTCTATAAACACAACATCGCTTTCTTCTAAAGCATTATAAATCATTCAGTAGCTTCACAATACCATGAGACATAGATTTTATAGGGTGGTCAATCTAAAAATAAAAATAATAATAATAATACTTTATTCTCATAGAAAATAAAAAACATTAAACACACTGAGAGGAAAGGTTCGACAGTTAGAAGAAACCTCAACCTGACAATAATATAACAACTAGACATCAGAAATGAGTGGTGGAGTAAATTAAACTGAGGGAAGGCCGTAGACGAGAGAGAAGAGGCGAGTCTTTAAGATTTGATTTAAATATGGAAAAAGAGGGAGATTGTTTGACCACAGTTGTGAGAGAGTTCCACAGTCGAGGAGCAAGTCTGGAGTAGGGGTGTGCGGTATATATCATCTACAAGTATATCTTAATTGCCATGTTAGCGATGAGTACGCTACTGACTGAGAAAACAACAACAATTAAAACTCCTCGACTCCACTCGTTCACTACTTCATGCTTTAATACAGGCTGCTGCGAGTGTGCATTGAGAGTGCCCATACGGTGTGCTAGTATAGGCTAAAGCTATCATAGCTCCCTAAACACCACACCTAAAGCTGAAACTGAGTGAACACACTGTACCAGGAGAAGAAACTCAGACACCGCCAGCCTCGCAGTCTACCACCTTAGATTTAACTCCTAGACGAGGATCATCTTCACTGGTGTGGAGCTGGTCTGGATCTGAAAAGTGTCTGGCAAAACACAAACTCGGGAAACCTTTGCTCGCTGACGATGGGATTGGCTCCAGCCCCACCCGTGACCCCATCTAGCAGAATAAAGCGGAGGATGATGAATGTTAGGAAGTGCAAGGCAGTAAAATATAAGACTTTTACAGACACATTTTTAAATAATGCAAAATATTGTATTGTATATTGTATTACAGAAAATATCCACATATCATTTTTTGTCAATATCGCACAACCCTAGTCAGGAGAACGCCCGATCCCTACAGAGTTTAAGTGACGGGACAGTTAGAAGCCTGGCAGTAAAAGACCTAAGAGACCGAGTCAGTTTGTAGGGGGTGGTGCCCCAATTAGCCAGTCAGGAGTCGAACAGTGTATGTCTTAATGAATACCAGTATCAGTATCAATGCATCCCTGCTTTGTGTGTCTGTTGTATCTCCTCTCCAGTATATTTACTGTTGATGTCCTGCTGCTCGGACTGTTCAAACATGTATGTAATGACCAAATAATTCAAATAGAGACATAATCAGAATTTTTCAATTATTTTTTTATTTTAGTTTGTTTGGTGGAGCTGTGTAATTTTACGATGTGTAGTGTTATGCAAAAGTTTGAGTGCCTCTTGTCAGATGACAGGTTTAATATATTCTCTGAATGAAACATTTTATGGCGCATTAGTGAAACATTTTTATATTTAATGTTTTATTTTTTATTCCGATTTGTCTAACTCAGCTAATAAACAGTAATGCAGTAAATCAGCAGAACATTATGTATTGAAGTGTGTTTTCTCTAGAGGATGCGTGCAGGTACGAGCGCTTACTCTATATTTCAGGACTGCAGCTACACCGAAATGTTGTAACATAATTATGCAGCCAGTTGAATAGCCAGTTGCTCTTTACTTTTAATTAAGCAATTTATTTGATTCATGTTATTTAAACAGGCAACTGCTTCCTATTTACCAGTGTGAAAAGCCAGTTTTGACTATTAAAGAGCAAAAAACATTGTTTGTATCGACTTTGGCTGATGGAAAGTGATGGAAATAAAAGGTTTTTTTTGTTTAATACACGAAATAAGATACAGTGTATGATCATCACATTCCTACTTACTAATGTAATCGACAATGACAGCCATAAAGTCTTAAATATCCTGGCAGTACAAAAAACAAGATTCCTGTAAATACCTGCTACAGTAAAGTAATGCAGTTCCATGATGTGAGTAAGTTGTAGAGATGAATGTTCTAGAGTGAAACGGAGCGGGTAATATGGGCGATCTCCCTTACCCCCCCCACCACCACCTTCAGGCTCTGTTGATTACAGCTGGAACTACATGAGTGATGGTGGGCTCCCTGTATTTTGCATACTATCAAGCTGAATGCCCATCTGTGCTTATGGTAAACCCCCACTGGCTCTATTACACAGACCTGATCTGGGAACAGCTAGCCCAGCATAGATTCGAACCTTACAAAATACATGGCGGGCCAACTCTGACAGGCCGGCTGCCCAGCTTTAGGCACTTAAGTAATGGACATAAATCGATCATATGTAAAGAGGCACAGCAGGACAGGGCTAACTGCGACAGCTAGTGCTGGACCTCATCTGTTCCGTCTCTTCGTATCACTGGCTGGAAGCCTGCTCGGATCTTAAATTAGGCTTGTTGGGGCTGACGTGTAAATTTGACAGAGGCATTTAAAAACAGTAGTTTGTTGCGAGGCTTGTCTGCAGTGTTTTACCAATAAACGCTAACTTGGAGATGAAATAAGAAGGAGAAGGTGTTAGGCCACACAAGAATTACCCTACGTCTACACTGGTAGGTGACAAAGCCACAGACGACCAGTCATTTCCTTCGGGAGTGTGAGATTTGTAGCCACCTTGTTCTGACACACTGGAAGCCACACAGCAGCAGAGCAACAAGCACCAACTCAAGTTGAGATGTTCTCAACCTGAAGCAACATTCTAGCTGATTGGCTCCAACAAATTCTTCAAACCAATTGGAGACTTGGTAATCAGAGGTCTCCAGTCTCTGCTGTCTACTCTGTTTTTATACTGGCACTTAATTCCTATTCTCAACAGTGTGGTGCTAAACATGGAAGAGAGAGTCACTGGGAGGCTTGTTCACTGGACTACTACTCCTTTGTGATGACGCTTGTTATAAAAAGCACTATATTAGGGGTGTGTCATATCGTATCATACACAATAATATCACCAACATTTTTTAATATCGTGAATGATATTATACCCTGAAATATCGTACCATATCACCCATCCCTAATTATCACATCAGGTACTACTTTTTACTGTTTTTGGTAAAAGAAAAATTCACACTTTTCTCATTTCCCATTATATATCTACTAGAGACAGATTTAATCTGTCCAGTATCATTCATTTTATTTAATTCTGGATATATGGAGATATTTGGAGTGTATTATTTAGTATCATGACATTCTGGATCATTGACTTCTGTTACAGTCTGATGAAAATTCTTGTATTTTTTAATATCTCAGTTAGGGATGTGCCATATCATATCGTATGCAATAGTAAAATTTAATTTTCATTTTGTTGCAATAGTGTATTCTTAAAATATTTTTTTTAATTCAATGTTTTGTCATATCGCCAAGAGTATCGTTATCGCAAAAATACAATGAAATATCATGATATTATTGTAGGGCCATATCACCCAACCCTACTATATGAATAAACTGGACTCACAGCCGCGGTTTTATCCTTTTCCATTCTTTATGATGCATCTTTGCATGAATACAGGAAACATTCACAGAACAATTAAGCGTAAAGAAAGTTATAGATATTATCGTCTCTGGTGAATAAGTCTCTAGGTTAGCCAGCATATTAACTGACCAATGAAGCTAGCCAGTAAGCAGTTAGGTCAACATACAAATTCGTTCATTAGATTTGTTTTTGCTATTATATTTTTTTATGATGTAAGTGATTTCTTGCTGCTAATGTGTCTGTACAGTTTTTCTCTATATATAAAACTACATGTACTATTTCCTATTTTTATATTTTTATATTATATGGTATATTCTAAACCCTAAAAAAAGCTCTAAAAACAAACCCAGCAATGTATAACTGTATTCAGAGGAGAAACCCCACCCCCGGCCCCCCTGATCACGTCACTGTAATAGAGTGCACTCCAATGTCCAGTTTTGATGACTGACAGTGATTTCTATGTAAGGACAGTAAATGAGAAACCCTGATACTTACAATATTGAGGATTTCTACTTCAGTTTGATACTTTGAAATATAAACAGTCCTGCCTGTAGTTTTAATATGAGGCTACCAGCTTAGTGTTAGAAGTTTATCATTCCAACTTTAATGGTGCAACAGTTACATTCTGGCTCCTAGGAGACCCGATTGTAACTCCTGCACCATCTGAAAATGTGAACAATAAGTTGACTAATATTTTGATAAGATGATTTAATCCTACCTGGAGTGCAAAAGAGATTTTGGCGAGGTAGCACAATCAGCAAAACCGTCTTTCCAGCCTTATTTGCTTTAAAGCTAAAGTTGGTAGACACCACACAGATCTGTATTAAATCTGAATATTTTACTACACTATACTCAGAGTAGCTTTACAGCTGGGTGTGGTTGTCTCAGGGATAAAGCTATAAGATAAAAGATATAAGCAATAATAATTAGCATTATGATTATATTGCTACCAGGGAAACAACAATACAACTTTTTTTGTATTGTATAGTGTCATGTTGTGTCTAACAAATTAGCTTCTGTTACATTGGGTCACTTTAGTTTTAAATGTTGTGTAATGTTGAAAGCTCTACTTTAGTGAAGACAAAAAACAGGACCATAGTAACATAAGCCATTTTCAATCACTCCTTATTTTTATTTTAATACAAATAAATTTTTTAAATTCTTTTTTTGTTGTTGTATTGGTGTTTCTGTTAGGATTGGCCTGTACTATGTTTGACCACAATACCACCACCACCACCACCACCACTACTACTACTACTACTACTACTACTACTACTACTACTAATACTACTAATAATAATAATAATTAAAAAAATAATAATAATGCTTGTTAAAAAGTGTTGATTTGTTAAAGGGCTTATATACATATGTAGTCTGGTGTGATGCAAGTATTCCAAAGCCCAACATCGCAATAACTTTATATGTTTTGTTATTATTTTCTTACTATTGTTGTATGTTTCTCATTGTATGTCTACTTGTTTGTTGCATTATTGTTGTATGTTGCTTCCGTGGCAGGAAGTGTTGAGTTGAAGTTGAATTGATTGAATGTTTCTGTAACCTTTTAAACGATTTTTGTTCTCTTTGTTTTTTTATATAGCATATTTGAGTGTGTTTCAATTCTTTAACTGTCTTCTTATTTATGTAGTTACATTAGGCTGTAATCATGGTAATCATCATGGAATGCGAACGCTGCCGGAGTTTGATTGCACAGCAGTAGTGATGCCAGTCCACATGTTGTGTCTGCTGATGCTGCTCGGTTGGCGTGGTGCCTGGCGGGCTGCCGGCTGGCCTGCTTGGCTGCTGAAAGGCTGGGCCTTTTTGATGCACGTCCTTGGCTAGAGCCTTAACGGGCAGCACAGCTGTGGGCCCCGTCTCAAGCTGGTCGTTAGACTGAAAAAGCAGAATGCAGGTGGTTCTAATGACTCTGTGCAGACGGAGCCTGGTCGGCAGATACTCAAGGACATTGGCTTGATTAGATGCGAATGTGTAATTCCACGTGCGGTCGGTGGGCTTTCTGCACCGCTTTGTTCTGGAACGTTCCAGACACGTGAAGCACTGCAGCCTAATCTGCAGCGGGGTGGATGAGATGTTGAAAGAAAGTGTGGTTTTGTGCTATGAAGTCATCCAGAGTTTAGTTCTAGTTAACAGATTTCATTTTACACAAGGAGGCTGGATAATATCATTATCATCAGAGTGTGTCTGAGACTTTTGAGCTTGGTGATCTGAATATTTTCTATTTTATTTATCGAATGTGTAATCCTTTATTATTAAAGATTCAGGCTGTACTATATGCTTGTAAAATAGTAGGCTATACTATTATAAAACAAAGCATATATTTTATTTTATGTGTATCTTGTACTCCCTTATTTTTTATCCCATAGTAAAAAACATTGACTGGCCAAATTGATATTTGATATTTTTTGTATTACAATAATATGTATTTCTGAAAACCAAGCTTAATCATCATCACAGCGTGCTGGAGACAAAATTTGTTTCTGAAATAGTTAAATGCTTAAGCACTATAGCTGTATTTGGCTGTGCACTAACACATAGTAGACACTCTAGTCTGACCGTATTAAAGCTATTGAATAGTTTCTTGAAAGGCTGTAAAACTACTAACCAAAAGTTTCAAGTTTTAATCATCCATGTTACAAAACATGAACTGATATAGTCTCTAGCTTAATCTGAGTATTAACTAGAAGACCCCACTAAGAGGCTAATGGAGTTGAGCAGTATGCTTGTTATATAACTTTGATTGTCTCTGAAGCATCCCAAACAGGTGTCCCATTGATGACAGGACAGCATTAGTCTGGAGTCCTGCTTCATATCAAGTCAGTTTATATTATCTAACTTGGCAGGTACCACTTTGGGTAGTTAAACTTGTAAGTTGACAAAGAAAGTAGGGTTTTTTATGCCGTTGGTTGCTGGCAGTTGGTTGCTTTCACCTAAAACAGCTGGGTAAATGTTTAGATATGTTTTGTACCTGTGAGCAGTTGGATGTTTAGCCACTGGACCCCTTTTTGGTGCGTAAAACAAGTATTTTTCTTTTTTCCGCCCCCTCTTATGTTCAGTCCTGATGATAATAATAAACAGATGTGGTGTTGCATTGATCTGAAGGTGTTAGTTCTACTGTATTGATTTTGAAATGTTAGTATCTTTCACAATCAAACATGAAATATGTATTTGAAAGTCCCTCACAGTATGTTCTATATTTAATAGTGTTTCACTATTAAATTTTCTCCATTCTATTTGCATTTTCTTTAAAAATACTGAAAACTGATTGATTTCCTAAAGGCTCATGTTAAATGGAGGTCAGTGATGCACTAGTTTTGAGTATGTCCCCACTTCAGTGTCTAATGAACAGTGTGTGAGGGGAGGTAAACTCATCCTCCATTCTGTTTTTCGGCTGGATATGGAGGGTACGGGCGTCCCCCTGGTCCAGCTGGCACTGGTCAGTAATCATATGCACACACCATGAATCTGGACGCTGAAGTATCAGTGATGTGGTGAAATCAAAGCTGCCACCTCCAGCTCAGTCCAGCTGGCTGACACTGGAGATAACAAGCAGAGCACAGTGGCACTAGGCTGGAGGAGTAACGAGTGGCCCACAGAAGTGGAGGCTGTTGGATTGCTAACATAGACTGTCAGTGACATCAACATTGATGAGATTAGGCTTAGTCTGGCGGGGGATCTGTTGTCTGTTGTGTGGACTTGGAGGGTCTTGTGTTTCTGTCACCCAAAATGGAACTTAATTTATTTCTGTGATTAAGAGCCTGACGACTCCAGTCTTGGAGAACTGGGAAAATAAACGTTGGCCAGAATGTACGGTTACTGAAAATGTCCAATACAGCCTCGAGGACCACCTGTACAGTCTGAGGGCCCAGGGTCCGAGTACTCAGTACAGGAGGATCTGTATTACTCTACTTTCTTACTGTACTGTAGTTCTACTGTATCTACGCTGCAGACCCCCAACTTTGACTTTTAAAAATGTATCACTAGATACATTACTTTTAATAAATGATGTGAATATTTACTTACCCAGCTCGCGTCTGAGATTCCTTCTCCCCCCTCTCTTTCTCTACCTCTCTCTCTCTCTCTTTCCTTATCTCTCTCTCTTGCTCTATCAGTCCCGCTCCCTCTTTCTCATTCTCTCTCTGTCCCTCTCTCTCTCCCTCTCTACCTCTCTCTCTTTCTCTCTGTCCCTCTCTGCCTCTCTTTCTCTTCATCTCTCTCTACCTTCCTCTCTTTCTTTCCCTCTCTCTCAACCTCTCTTTTTCTCTCCCTCTCCCTCTTTCTCTCTCTCCCTCTCTTTCTCTTCCTCTCTACCTCTCTTTCTCTTTCCTTCTCTCTCTCTCTGCCTCTCTCTCTATTGGTCCCGCTTCCTCTTTCTTTTTCTCTCTCTCTAACAGTCTATCTATCTGTCCCTCTCCCTCTCTACCTCTCTCTCTCTCTCTCCCTCTCTCCCTCTTTCTCTTCCTCTCTCCCTCTCTCTCTATCTGTCCCTTTCTCTCTCTCTCTCTCTCTCTCTCTCTCTCTCTCTCTCGCTACCTCTCCCTCACTACTTCTGTCTCTCTCTTTTTCTTTCAGTCTCTCTTTTTCTTCTGCTCTGTGTTGTGATGGGATGTGGCAGTATAATATGCTATTCTGTTTGTGCGGGGCTCATTGAGCTGTTCCAGTAAAAGCCTCCATTTAGCTGTCACCCGTCAGAGAAGGTGTCCTTTCAGTTAGCGAGAGACCCTCACACGGAAAAAACGCTGTGTGTGTTTGCGAGTGACACACAGACGGGGCTAATACTTCTAAATCCAGAGTAATAATTCTTCAGATTTAAAAGAATCTACATTTTGGTTTTATATTTGGTTTATATATATATATATGTGTGTGTGTGTGTGTGTGTGTGTGTGTATATATATATATATATATATATAAATATATATGTGTGTGTGTGTGTGTGTGTGTGTGTGTGTGTGTGTGTGTGTGTGTGTGTGTATATATATATATATATATATATATATATATATATATATATATATATATATATATATGCACATGCTGTGATGTATTTGTAAACAGTTATGACCAGATGTGAGTCTCTATATCCTGATGAGTGATAAGCTCTTTTTCCTCTCATGCAGAACGGCACGGATTATGGCTTCCTGGTGCGGCAGAACTCCGAGCTGCTGAGGGCGCTGGAGGAGCTGGAGAAGACATGCTCCACACTCAAAGAGGAGAACATCCTGCTGGTAAGAATCTAAGTGCTCTACTGATCTTGGATCAGCTTGGAAGGTTCTATTAAAAGCTGTTCCAGGGATTCGGGGGAAGAGGATAAGTTAAAAGAATGGAAGTATATAATCGACAGTACTGTTAAAACTCTGGGGCTACCATTTTTTTGTACCAGCACAACTCGCACAATGATACCTGCCCTGTGGTGGTCCTGTGGGGGTCCTAACCATTGAAGAATAGGGTAACAAAATATACAGAGACACAGATGGACTACAGTCTATAATTGTAGATCTACAAAGTGCTCCTATGTGTTATTGTAGCTGAAAAATGGATGATGAGTGTAGAGAATGGTTCAGGAGACTCGCCGACAGTTTCCCAATGAAACCTGCATACACAGCTCCAAGGTTCAGTGCTGGTTTAGTTTTTATCTGCTTCTCACAATCCCACAAAACCCAAACCCATTCTTTTTCTGTTTCCTCTTTAGAGCTACTCATCCTTTCATAGTGTCCCATAACTGGAATCTTCTGTTTGATACAGTACTGCACATCTGCCAGACGGGCAAGTGTGGCTGTGTCTGTCTCCACATATTATAATGTCTTTCCTTGCTTTCCCTTTCTCAGCGGAAGAGCAGTTGTCCTGAGACGGAGGAGAAGGTGAAGAGGCTGAGGAGGAAGAACACAGAGCTGGCTGTCATCGCTAAGCGTCTGGAGGAAAGGGCGCGAAAGCTGCAGGAGGCCAACCTTAAAGTGGTACGCATCCATACGCACGTCACTCCGTATGTACAGTGAATGCATTTCTCCTTTAAAACACATCCACAACCTGCTCCTCAAGGCTGTGATTCCATGTGAGGTGCTACAGTAGGTATCTCCAACAGCTACAACTGTAGACTCCAGCCCTAAGCCTTATCTAATGAACCTAATTCAGACAAGTAAGCTCAGGCAGTGCTGAATACAAGAATCTAAGTGTGCTGGATTAAAGTCTGAACTAAGCTTTACAGGATTCTAGCTAAAACTAATAATGTAATGGTAACTATTTGACTATTTGATTCCTTGGCCACAAGAACGCCACAGTGAAAGACTTTATACACCAAATGTGTCACATAAACACAACACAAAAGAACAAACTATCAAAACTCAAACTCACATCAAAACTATACACGGTAGGGTGTGTGATATATGTCGTCTACGATAATAGCTTAATTGGCGTGTTAACGATGAGTGAGCTGACGTTATTGAGTACACTACTGACTGTAGAAAAAAACAACAATTAAAACTCCTCGACTCGTTCACTACTTCATGCTTTAGTACAGGCTGCTGTGAGTGCACACTGAGAGTGTCCATACTGTGTGCTAGCATAGGCTAAAGCTAGCATAGCTCCCTAAACAGCACACCTAAAGCTGAAACTGAGTGAACACACTGTACCAGGACAAGAAACTCAGACACCGCCAGCCTCGCAGTCTACCACCTTAGATTTAACTCCTAGACGAGGATCATCTTCACTCGTGTGGAGCTGGTCTGGATCTGAAAAGACTGATGTTACTCAGAAGACAACAGTTTACAGACTTTGTAAGAAAAAGCAGTCGTTAAAGATCCTCATCAACTGACCTGTTCATCATCTCCCAACAAACCACCACACAGAGTATGAGGAGTATGAAGAGAGTATGAGGAGTATGAAGAGAGTATAATGAGTATGAAGAGAGTATGAGGAGTATGAAGAGAGTGTGAGGAGTATGAAGAGAGTATGAAGAGAGTATGAAGAGTATAAAGAGCGTGTGAAGAGTATGAAGAGAGTATGAAGAGAGTATGAAGAGAGTATGAGGAGTATGAAGAGAGTATGAAGAGAGTATGAGGAGTATGAAGAGAGTATGAAGAGAGTATGAGGAGTATGAAGAGAGTATGAAGAGAGTATGAGGAGTATGAAGAGAGTATGAAGAGAGTATGAAGAGAGTATGAGGAGTATGAAGAGAGTATGAAGAGAGTATGAAGAGAGTATGAAGAGTATAAAGAGAGTGTGAAGAGTATGAAGAGAGTATGAGGAGTATGAAGAGAGTATGAAGAGAGTATGAAGAGTATAAAGAGAGTGTGAAGAGTATGAAGAGAGTATGAGGAGTATGAAGAGAGTATGAGGAGTATGAAGAGAGTATGAGGAGTATGTAGAGAGTATGAGGAGTATGAAGAGAGTATGAAGAGAGTATGAGGAGTATGAAGAGAGTATGAGGAGTATGAAGAGAGTATGAAGAGAGTATGAGGAGTATGAAGAGAGTATGAGGAGTATAAAGAGAGTATGAGGAGTATGAAGAGAGTATGAAGAGAGTATGAGGAGTATGAAGAGAGTATGAAGAGAGTATGAGGAGTATGAAGAGAGTATGAGGAGTATGAAGAGAGTATGAGGAGTATGAAGAGAGTATGAGGAGTATGAAGAGAGTATGAAGAGAGTATGAAGAGAGTATGAAGAGAGTATGAGGAGTATGAGGAGTATGAAGAGAGTATGAGGAGTATGAAGAGAGTATGAGGAGTATGAAGAGAGTATGAGGAGTATGAAGAGAGTATGAAGAGAGTATGAGGAGTATGAGGAGTATGAAGAGAGTATGAGGAGTATGAAGAGAGTATTAGGAGTATGAAGAGAGTATGAAGAGAGTATGAGGAGTATGAAGAGAGTATGAGGAGTATGAAGAGAGTATGAAGAGAGTATGAGGAGAGTATGAGGAGTATGAAGAGAGTATGAGGAGTATGAAGAGAGTATGAGGAGTATGAAGAGAGTATGAGGAGAGTATGAGGAGTATGAAGAGAGTATGAGGAGTATGAAGAGAGTATGAGGAGTATGAGGAGTATGAAGAGAGTATGAGGAGTATGAGGAGAGTATGAAGAGAGTATGAGGAGTATGAAGAGAGTATGAGGAGTATGAAGAGAGTATGAGGAGAGTATGAGGAGTATGAAGAGAGTATGAGGAGTATGAAGAGAGTATGAAGAGAGTATGAGGAGTATGAAGAGAGTATGAAGAGAGTGTGAGGAGTATGAAGAGAGTGTGAGGAGTATGAAGAGAGTGTGAGGAGTATGAAGAGAGTATGAAGAGAGTATGAGGAGTATGTAGAGAGTATGAGGAGTATGAAGAGAGTATGAGGAGTATGAAGAGAGTATGAGGAGTATGTAGAGAGTATGAGGAGTATGTAGAGAGTTTGAGGAGTATGAAGAGAGTATGAGGAGTATGAAGAGAGTATGAGGAGTATGAAGAGAGTATGAGGAGTATGAAGAGAGTATGAAGAGAGTATGAGGAGAGTATGAGGAGTATGAAGAGAGTATGAGGAGTATGAAGAGAGTATGAGGAGTAGGAAGAGAGTATGAAGAGAGTATGAGGAGTATGAAGAGAGTATGAGGAGTATGAAGAGAGTATGAGGAGAGTATGAGGAGTATGAAGAGAGTATGAGGAGTATGTAGAGAGTTTGAGGAGTATGAAGAGAGTATGAGGAGTATGAAGAGAGTATGAGGAGTATGAAGAGAGTATGAGGAGTATGAAGAGAGTATGAAGAGAGTATGAGGAGAGTATGAGGAGTATGAAAGAGAGTATGAGGAGTATGAAGAGAGTATGAGGAGTAGGAAGAGAGTATGAAGAGAGTATGAGGAGTATGAAGAGAGTATGAGGAGTAGGAAGAGAGTATGAAGAGAGTATGAGGAGTATGAAGAGAGTATGAGGAGTATGAAGAGAGTATGAAGAGAGTATGAGGAGTATGAAGAGAGTATGAGGAGTATGTAGAGAGTTTGAGGAGTATGAAGAGAGTATGAGGAGTATGAAGAGAGTATGAGGAGTATGAAGAGAGTATGAGGAGTATGAAGAGAGTATGAAGAGAGTATGAGGAGTATGAAGAGAGTATGAGGAGTATGTAGAGAGTTTGAGGAGTATGAAGAGAGTATGAGGAGTATGAAGAGAGTATGAGGAGTATGAAGAGAGTATGAAGAGAGTATGAAGAGAGTATGAAGAGAGTATGAGGAGTATGAAGAGAGTATGAGGAGTATGAAGAGAGTATGAGGAGTATGAAGAGAGTATGAGGAGAGTATGAGGAGTATGAAGAGAGTATGAAGAGAGTATGAGGAGTATGAAGAGAGTATGAGGAGTATGAAGAGAGTATGAGGAGAGTATGAGGAGTATGAAGAGAGTATGAGGAGTATGAAGAGAGTATGAAGAGAGTATGAAGAGAGTATGAAGAGAGTATGAGGAGTATGAAGAGAGTATGAGGAGTATGAAGAGAGTATTAGGAGTATGAAGAGAGTATGAAGAGAGTATGAGGAGTATGAAGAGAGTATGAGGAGTATGAAGAGAGTATGAAGAGAGTATGAGGAGAGTATGAGGAGTATGAAGAGAGTATGAGGAGTATGAAGAGAGTATGAGGAGTATGAAGAGAGTATGAGGAGAGTATGAGGAGTATGAAGAGAGTATGAGGAGTATGAAGAGAGTATGAGGAGTATGAGGAGTATGAAGAGAGTATGAGGAGTATGAGGAGAGTATGAAGAGAGTATGAGGAGTATGAAGAGAGTATGAGGAGTATGAAGAGAGTATGAGGAGAGTATGAGGAGTATGAAGAGAGTATGAGGAGTATGAAGAGAGTATGAAGAGAGTATGAGGAGTATGAAGAGAGTATGAAGAGAGTGTGAGGAGTATGAAGAGAGTGTGAGGAGTATGAAGAGAGTATGAAGAGAGTATGAGGAGTATGTAGAGAGTATGAGGAGTATGAAGAGAGTATGAGGAGTATGAAGAGAGTATGAGGAGTATGTAGAGAGTATGAGGAGTATGTAGAGAGTTTGAGGAGTATGAAGAGAGTATGAGGAGTATGAAGAGAGTATGAGGAGTATGAAGAGAGTATGAGGAGTATGAAGAGAGTATGAGGAGTATGAAGAGAGTATGAAGAGAGTATGAGGAGAGTATGAGGAGTATGAAGAGAGTATGAGGAGTATGAAGAGAGTATGAGGAGTAGGAAGAGAGTATGAAGAGAGTATGAGGAGTATGAAGAGAGTATGAGGAGTATGAAGAGAGTATGAGGAGAGTATGAGGAGTATGAAGAGAGTATGAGGAGTATGTAGAGAGTTTGAGGAGTATGAAGAGAGTATGAGGAGTATGAAGAGAGTATGAGGAGTATGAAGAGAGTATGAGGAGTATGAAGAGAGTATGAGGAGTATGAAGAGAGTATGAAGAGAGTATGAAGAGAGTATGAGGAGAGTATGAGGAGTATGAAGAGAGTATGAGGAGTATGAAGAGAGTATGAGGAGTAGGAAGAGAGTATGAAGAGAGTATGAGGAGTATGAAGAGAGTATGAGGAGTAGGAAGAGAGTATGAAGAGAGTATGAGGAGTATGAAGAGAGTATGAGGAGTATGAAGAGAGTATGAAGAGAGTATGAGGAGTATGAAGAGAGTATGAGGAGTATGTAGAGAGTTTGAGGAGTATGAAGAGAGTATGAGGAGTATGAAGAGAGTATGAGGAGTATGAAGAGAGTATGAGGAGTATGAAGAGAGTATGAAGAGAGTATGAGGAGTATGAAGAGAGTATGAGGAGTATGTAGAGAGTTTGAGGAGTATGAAGAGAGTATGAGGAGTATGAAGAGAGTATGAGGAGTATGAAGAGAGTATGAAGAGAGTATGAAGAGAGTATGAAGAGAGTATGAGGAGTATGAAGAGAGTATGAGGAGTATGAAGAGAGTATGAGGAGTATGAAGAGAGTATGAGGAGAGTATGAGGAGTATGAAGAGAGTATGAAGAGAGTATGAGGAGTATGAAGAGAGTATGAGGAGTATGAAGAGAGTATGAGGAGTATGAAGAGAGTATGAGGAGTATGAAGAGAGTATGAGGAGTATGAAGAGAGTATGAGGAGAGTATGAGGAGTATGAAGAGAGTATGAAGAGAGTATGAGGAGTATGAAGAGAGTATGAGGAGTATGAAGAGAGTATGAGGAGAGTATGAGGAGTATGAAGAGAGTATGAGGAGAGTATGAGGAGTATGAAGAGAGTATGAGGAGAGTATGAGGAGTATGAAGAGAGTGCCTTCCTCATAAACTATCTGAAGTGTAAATAAGCTGATTCTGATCTTCTTAGTGAAAATATTTAGTTTGCCACAACACAGCCGCTCTGTCATCTCCGTTGTCATCATGCCAACAGCAGAGAAGACGCTGACTGGTCTGTGAGATTTTGTTACCAATTAACAGGAGGCTCATAAAATAATATAGTCACTTACAGAGAGTGGAAGTTTTCCATGTGCTTGAGTTAACTTACTGTCGTGTGAATAAATCAGCGCACAGTGTGTAATGGCCTATAAGAGTCACTGGTCTAGATTTTCAGTTCATTTAGATCAATGTTGGCAAAATAGTGTGGAATGTCTACATTACGTAAAATTTGTAGTTATTTATTTTAATAAATATTACTGGTTATTTTTAGGGATGTAAAGATACAATAACGCAGTTAATAATCGATGCAAATGAACCACGACTGAAATGTAAAATGAATCGATATCCTTTCAGAACAGCAGAGGGCGCTGGTGTGGTCTGCTTGGCTTGTTTAATGCTAGTACATCACGTTAGTTGAATGTACGGCGTCACACCAGTGTCAAAATAATAAAAAACGAGGTTCACGTTTTAATATTTCACACATTTTTTCACTTGTGCATGTGTGAAACTCACAAACACAGAAAGAACAACTGAATGCATTTTTCATAAGCACACTCAAACTGTCTTTCTATCTTCACTGTGTTCTTCTCTCTCCACTTGATATTTTTCCAAGCAGACAAACTGCACTAGTATCGGCTGCTCTCTGTTTTCAGAGGGGGCGGTGCTGACAGTTTGGGGGCGGGACATGGGCTGAACGCTATTGGCTGATAGCACCTAGTTTCGTGACTGACCACTCAAACAGCCTCTCAAACTACAACAACTACAGCTTGCTTATTTAATTTAATAGAGATTTAATAGTCTTATCACTTCATATGAACACGTATTCACTTCAGTTTACTGATAAAGAAAAGATATAATACAGTATTTTGTAGTTTTGTTGTAATTAAATAATAAAAGGAAACTTAATCATAATTTGTGTTCAGTTTGATTTTGTGGGGGGAAAAAAAATTGGGAGAAAATCGTATCGTGAGGCCAGCATCGTGAATCACACTGCATCGTGAGTAGAGTGTATCGTTACGTCCCTAGTTATTTCTAGTGGTATCCTACGCATTGTATTGACTCTGGAATTCTTTGTAGGTGTTTCCTTCGTATCCTTCGGCTCTCACAGCGTTTACCAGGCACAACTACTTAATTCCCTGTTTTCCAGAATATGAGATCTTTTAAACACATTAGTTACACAATCTCCCTCTCTTGCACAACAGTACCCGCCGGTCCCTCCGTCCCTATTGGTCAGTCGTTTTGTTTGTTCAGAGAGTCGCAGCACTGTGTCCAGCACGAATCCTCTCGTTGAAGCTGACCCCACCGTTGCCTAATAACCTGCAGCAGAGCTCCTCTGAAAGGCTGCTTTTGTTTCAGAGTTCACCGCTGCTCACAGCTGATTGAGTAATCATGGCTAGTTACAGGGACAGAAATGAAATCTCACAGTGTGAGCAGCAACTCAATCTAGTGGGCCGCTTAGAGGCTGAGGGTCTGTTGCTTTGTTTGAACGTCAGCTCCCATTTCTCCCAGCCTTTGATTTCACGCAACAAACCTGGTTATGTAATATTGTGTAAAAGTAGCCGCAGGGCGTTCAGTATAGATTTAAAGTGGTGAAGACATTTCTGATGGGTGGGTGTGTGAGTGGGTCAGGGGTGGGGGCAGGGTGGTGGTTGTGATGGTAGGAGAGATAAGATGAGAAAGTGATGTACTGCAATAGAGTGGGTGAGTGAGAGCTGGAAAGAAGAAGTGTGTGTGTGTGTGTGTGTGTGTGTGTGTGTATATAATAAAAGCTCTTGTAGGTGTAATGCGGGGTGTAATAGTTCTACACTTACAGACTGTAGTCCATCTGGTCCTCTGTATACTTTGTTCCCCTGTTCCTCAATGATCAGGACCCCCAAGGGACCACCACAAAGCAGATGTTATTTGGGTGGTGGTTCATTCTCGACACTACAGTGACACTGACATGATGGTGGTTGTTGTAGTGTGTTAGCGTATGTTGTGCTGGTGTGAGTGGATCTGATACAGCAGTGCTACTGGAGTGTTTAAACACTGTGTCCACTCACTGTCCACTCTATTAGGCACTCCTACCTTGCTGGTCCACCGCGTAGATGTAAAGTCAGAGACGATAGCTCATCTACTCCTGCACAGTTTGTGTTGGTCATCTCCTAGTCCTTAATTAGTGCCCATAGGATGCTGCCCACAGAACACTGTTGGCTGGATG
>CM038726.1:27224840-27624840 GCA_021613375.1 Megaleporinus macrocephalus | reverse complement strand
TGTTTTATAATAATATAATATAATTCCTTCATTTAACTACTAATTAAATTAAATGTAGGTCTGTAAGTAGTCCATTATTTATTTTGGTGATTATTTTAAGCAGTTTTGAGCGAATGAATGAATAATTGTGAGAGAAACATGTGTATGCTGCATGCCATGAATTCTAGATCATAGAAACATCTAGGAAATAACATGCAGTTAGTATTTACTACATCAGACTTCCTTAGGAAATTACCTACATCCCCTATCTAAAATGTACCAACAAGTTTTTAAAGAAATCTACAGATCTGGTAAAGCTTGTGGTGAAGTCCCATAGACTAACAGAGAAACGCTGGTGCATTCCACAAATTCAGGAGGGAGAATTTACACCAGTGTGTTGATTGTTTTAATTAGGGCCATTGTTTCTTTTATATTACTGACAGAATAATCTACTGGCTATTTTGATGATTACTTAATTAATCAGGGATTTTAAACAAGATCAGACAATACACAACGTCTTACCTAAACAACAACAAATCATGTGTAGCTCTTACACGATACACAGTAAACAAGGATGTCTTTTAAAAGACTTTAATTTAAATATCAATACAGTGCTGTGCAGAGGTTTTGGGCATCTGAGAACAATTCTAAAGCTATTTCTGTGAGCAGTAAGTGCTGTTTTGCTTAGAACAACAGAAATACGACAAAACACAGAAGTTATACAATAGATTTAATTGTTAATCTGTTTGTTTGAGCTTTTCCATCCTTGTGGCAACACTTTATTATTTGCAGTTGTTGTGCAATAGCTGGTTTGGCCAATGCAGTGATCTCCAAGCTTCCTCCTGAAGTGTAAAATGTACCTTATCAAGGACTTCAGCTTATCAAGGCTGTAATTACAAGTATCAGGTGAGGTTGATTAGCACTGAAGCTAAAAAGCAGATCTCCAGGAGCAGGATTACTCAACACTGGGCTAATCAGTACTATAGGCTAATTATACAGAGTGAGTAAAAAGTCTCAGAACACCCTTTTATCTCAGAAATCAAAGGGAAATGAGTGAGAGGGCTTATCTTTTAGGCTATGTGCCCAACATGTCCGGCATCTTGAAAGCCGCCATATTGGATTAAGGGCAGGTATTTTGAATGGGAAGGTGTTCATGTAGCAGATCAAAGAAGACTAGGAAATTGACTGATGCAATCAGATTTGCAATATCTCTTGTGTTTCAAATGTTATTAACACAGAAAGGTTCAACAACAACCACACTAAACAACATGTTCAGTGTGTTTCTGTCTGCTCTGCCTATATATGATCATTTTACAAGCAGAAATGTTGATTTTAAACAAGGCCTATGCGCAGTACCACATATATAATATCATGTGGCAGAAAACGCATGTAAGTGGGTGCGTCTATCGGGCTTCTTATTGTGAGCAGTAGGAGAAATGAAATATGCATTTTCTGCATCTATCCACTAACACATTTAAATTTTTAGTGTGTTTGTTAATATTACTGTTTAATTAATTAAATGTGGAGGTTTAACTGAGTATTCATGGCCCACAGCTTGCTTCCTCCACAGTCAGGGTGTGATCATCACTCAGCAGTTTTGCATTGGCTGTAAATGTCAAAGACTGCTACACAGTGGTCGTTACTCAGCAGTTTTATTCCAGTGTGTTAAACTGTGAGAGTCTAAACCTTCTGCGGTAGTGC
Organism: Megaleporinus macrocephalus; assembly: GCA_021613375.1. Classification (NCBI taxonomy): domain Eukaryota; kingdom Metazoa; phylum Chordata; class Actinopteri; order Characiformes; family Anostomidae; genus Megaleporinus; species Megaleporinus macrocephalus. The sequence continues at coordinate 27,623,160 of CM038726.1, read as the reverse complement.
TTCTTGGCTGGTTGCAGACAGTTTGCTGCAGGTCTCACAGCATGCAACAGTCAGAATGTGATTGTTACTCTGCATTTTTGCTGTAAACCTCAGGGTCGTGCAGCAGACAAGTCCTCGGGGCTTAGGGCAAATATGCTTGTGGAAGAGAGAGAGAGAGAGAGAGAGCGTGTAAGAGTTTGTGTGTGTTAATATGGGGTTTTGGTCCAGTGGGTGGTGGTGGTGGTGGGGGTTGCAGGGCTTAGTGTCTGTTTACACTGACTAAATGCTGTTTGCTGCTCTTACATAATGGACTACACCATCATCTGCCATACTGCCTAATGAGCTGACTCCCGGCCATGAACTTAAGCCAGAGAGCGAGAACATAAGTGAGTGAGTGACGTGTGCGCCTTCACCACATGACTGGAAGAAGCATGTCCCAAGTACTGGTTGGGAAATTGTCATCCACACTATCGGGCGTGTTTTCCACCTCTTCTATGTGAAATTTGAAAATGCTTGGGGAGAAAATAGATGGAAATAATACATAAATAAGCTATTTATCAAAAGGATTGTGTACCCTATTTTGAGTTCAGCTACATCCGCATACATTCACTGCTGATGTGGGCATTTGATGCACACACAGCTTGTGAAATCTCCATAGACCAGTAGAACAGGCCGCTCTAGAATAGCTGCACACAAGCCTAAGTTCATCAAGCCCAATGCCAAGCATCAGGGTATACAGCCCCAGCCACCACTGGGCTGTGGAGCAGTGGATTTATATTCTCTGGATCAATGGAACTCCATACAGTGCCTTCGGGATGAGTTGAAGGGATCCAGAACTAATCATCCAGCATCACAGCCTGACCTCGCTAATGCTCTTCTGGCTGAATGGAATCAAATCCATCCACCGTCTTGTGAGGCGGTTGCTGCAGTGATGGGGCACATATTCTTGATTTTTGGAGGAAGTATGAATGAGCATGGGTCTTCAAACCTCTGTCCATCTTTAAAAAAAGTTGGGATGAAGTGGGAAGGTAGGTTTATAGATAAAGGAGATAAAGCCAGCTTTCAAGTGAATATTAGCTTAGACTTATCTTTGGAAAAGAAAAGCACATGTTTAGCTTTGCGTCCCTCTCTGTTTACAGTGGAGGCATCTGCAGAGTTTTGATCACTTATGAAGGTCTAAATCCCTTCCCCCCACAGTGTGCAAGATTCTGTCTTGCAGCAAGTCACGCAGGCTTGTTATCTTGAGGATTTCTTCATTTGCAAAACAGTGTGTCCTCTGAAATCAATCGGCCTCCCAATTAATAGGGAGTTTGTCCCCCTTTACTGCAGCCATAGCAACCTCTACTCTGCCTGGTTCAGCGTGTCCAGACTGTCTGCTCCGGAGGGTCCCATTCTGTTGTCAATGCATTAATACAAGCTGTGTGCTCGAAATTGAGGGCCTGTGTCAGCAGTGGGTGCTCCACTATATTTATTGATTAGAAGGGCTGTCTGGATACTTTTGGACATGTAGTGTATACGGTGTATGCTTAAGCTGTTTAAAAGTCTACTGAGTGCTATGAGTCATTATATATAGTGTATTACATGCACCTCCTTGTATCTACAGTCATCAGCTCCACTTACCAGGTGTAGTTCTACAGTCACAGACTGGAGGTCATCTGCTTGTTTGCTGCTGGAGCTTCTAAACAGTGTGTCCACTCTATTAGACACTCCTACCTTTGTTGGTCCGTAACTCGTGTTTGCGTTAGTCACCTTTTACCGCTTCATCAGTGGTCACAGGATTGTGGTGGGCTATTCTCAGTCCAGCAGTGACACTGAGCTGTGAATGTTGATCAGGAAATGACCCAGATGCCTTACCAGAAAGGTCCCAGCTGGTTAGGAAAGAAAGACATAGATGAGGCTAAACCTGTGGGGGGGAGAGAAAGAGAGAGAAGTGCAATAGAGGAACAGAGAGAGATGAGCATATTCTGGGACAGTTTAGAAGTTTAGAACATCAGTGTGTTTATTGTTGTGGTTAGAGCTTCAGTGGAGGAATATAAACTGAGAAGGTTTTACATTAAAACTATAAAAAATATTAAAGGGAGTTTAAAATATGAATTGTCAGTGTGCAAATTGATTCATCAAGAAGTCACAGTTTAATTTTAATTTCCCATCGAAGATCGTCAAGGCCCATGACATTGTAAGACCAGCAACCCCATACTTGGAGCGTTGCATCTCTTTGTTTTGTAGTACCTTGCCCTAACAGTTTGCCTGGGATGCAGCCCTGATATGCACATGCAGTCCATGTAGTAGAATAACAGCTTTGTAGAACGTGGTTTGGTTGGAAAGCCCAGTATCTACGAACAGTCACTTTCATTTTCTGTTCTACCTGAAAGTTGCTGACTCCTTCTTTACTTAACTGCCTCTTTTAAACCCTGCACATTGCGAGCAATCAGTTAGTGGATGGGGCTATTTGCAGTTTGCATGATAATCTGCAGTCTTATTATATCACGTTATGCTAACATCTTGTAACTTGTGGAACTTCTTCAAGGTTTGGCAATGTGTCCATACTAGAGATGGACTGATCAGCGTTTTTGAGGTCGATTCCAATCGCCGATCCCCTTTCAACGCGATCGGCCGATAGCCGATACCGCTCGAGGGCGGGGCTATATGCCACGACAGGGCTACATGCAATTATTAGCGCAAGCAGGTCATGAAACATGGTGGAAGGTGGTTTATTACCATTTTTAACGAGCTCATGTGAAGTTAGCAGTTGGTCTATGTGGGCGTAAACTACTTAATACAGCTCCAGAAGAGCCACATCTGAAAAGTATCTCTACTAGGAACAGCAGAGCGTAGATCCAGGTGGAACATTAAGCAGCAGAATGAACGTCTTCTACAGCCGAGAAGAGCTGATTATCTAGAACTGTAAACTCAATCACTCTGGCTGGGGTTCTTTAGCTCTCTGGCTGTTTCTGCTGCTGTTCTGTTCATACCGGTCAGATCTGGTCTGTATGGTGTTCTGGGTTATTAGTTTTGTACTAGCTGTGCGTGCTAGCTCTGCTGTTTACTGATACTCACTGTATTCAGCCGTGTGGTGTCTCTGAAGTGTTGTATTAGATTAATGTGTTAAATGTCTTTGTCTTGGTTCTCCAATGAGACACGTTGATTTTACTAATTTTACAGATGTTACAAACTGCCCTAGATGAGAGTCACATACACAGACAGACAACATGTTTTCTATCCGCACATGCTGTGAACGCCATAAACTGTTCTCGCGAGGCCGCTGCTTTAGTCAGTCTGTGGAAAATGAAAGGGTGTGTATTTCCACCTAGTGGTTCATATAGGAATTGCAGTGAGCTGGCCAGAGGGCTCCTCTTCCTGGATGAAATGCTAGCTGGAAAAACAGAAATGAGCTAAATTGGAGAAATATCAGCCAATAACATATTTTGATTAAAAATCGGCCGATACTGATACATGGCCGATCGATCCTTCCATCTCTAGTCCATACACTTTTGGAGGTGCTGAAAATGTGCATTGGTTCAGTATAGCTTTACTGAACGTTCTTTAGCTCCCACAGAGATGACAGAAGTGGAAAACAGTGAGGAACAGAGAGAGAAGGAGCGTCAGCGTGTTTATTGTTAGTTTTTATTGAAAAAAGATAAACTAAGATGATTTGGCATTAAAATATATTAAAGCGGATTTAAAATATACCGCATACAAATTGATGGTCACTGTTGATTCATCAAGAAGCAACATCTTAGCCAGTGTTTTGTTTTGGGTAATCGAGTTTACATAGTAGATTGCTTTGGTTTGTCTCTTAGATTATTTACATTTTATGCAACTCACAGTAGCAGATTAACAAGTCACAATGAAAATATACAGCGGTCCCCAAAAAGTGTCTCTCCCACAGAGATGCCAGTCAACAGTGGCTTTCGATTTACTTCCATGCATGTTTTCAGAAACTGCCTCCAGTTTTGCTGACCACTTTAAGTTTCACTCTGCTATTTCCCCACTGTCGCTGTAAAGCCTGGACGAGAGTGACGGCACTGATAATCTGGTCATTTGTGACACACACACACGGTCATGCACAGAAAGGCGCCATGTTGTGTGTACTTTAATCCCCTCTGCCCACAGAATGGTATGGTCCAGTAATCCCCTGGCTGTTGCCGTGGTAGCGGTGAGAGGGTTTTAGATGGTAGGTATAACACTCCAGCCCTAACCAAACCAAAGACTTGAGCGGCTCTCTCAGCTTTGACCCGCAGGGCCTTGGGGGACGCCTGGCTTTCCCTCAGCACACAGGAAGGGGGTAGGTCTGGGTTTGCATGTATCTGTGTCTGTGATGTGGTCAGTGCCAGTGGCTCGTGTGCAGGTCTGCAGCAACTTGCATGTAGTTTAAGGGGTCTTACTGTCAGTAGCTAGCATTCGGTTATCTAGTTTCGTCGGTCCAGTGATGTAACCCGCAAAACGCTCTGTGCAGATGAGGATTGTCTGCGTGTGCATCTGTTCGGCTAGCACAGATTATGACACTTCCCCGTCCTCCTCTGTCCTGTCCATTAATGGACGTGTGGCTGTGTATGATTACTGTGCAGCCAGCTCTCCCTCTCTACGTGGATATCCCTGCCAGGTCATATACTTTGAATTATATTTATCTTTATTTATTTTTTGTTATTTTTTTATATGCACTTAAAATTTCCTCGCGTGTCCAGCTTGTCATGTTTCCAGAGGACACTTAGCTACCAAGCAAGGAGCCAGTTGAGGCCTAGCCCGCATAATGACTGTCAAAATCTCCGCTATGTAACTGTCAGAGATTTCAGGCTTGGCCAGATGTGGGGACTGCGCACGAGAGCGACGTGTGGCGCTCAACGTCAACGCATCGATATGTGCTTAAAAAGAAGGGAAAGAAACACAGCGGCTGGCCCAATCCATTAAGATGCTTTTAAAAGAAGTGATCCAGTTACCCGTTTCAGTAGTCCACAGGGATTACTGCAATGTGCTTATGGCAAACACGGCCTGCTGCATCTGATCGTGCCGGCCTTAGCGCTGCACTAGCTGCAGAATTAGCATGCTGTTGTAGCCTTGTTAGAGCTGCAGCCTTAGGTAGCAGTTTACGAATTAGATGTTTCTGCTGTAAGCCTCCTGTTCCTCGAGCTTAGTCTCAGCAGCGTGCAATGTTAAGTCAAGATCATCCAGGTAGTGCTAGGACTTTGAGTCGCTCAAGTCTTAGCTTCAGTTACAGACGAGGCCTAACAGTAGCATAGCTTTAGCCATCAGCTGGATGTCCTAAACTTTTAGTCCAAGATACCAATATAGGATTTAGTTTTTGTCTATGCATGTAAGATAGATAGTGTTAATAGTTTTGCTGAGCATTGGAACACATGCTAACATGAGCTACTGCTTATGTAACATATAGTGATGTACCAGCTACAAGAGGTGTGGTTTCAGTCAAGTTCATACCTATAAACCAATAGCTGTGACTTTAGCTTGTGTAGAGAAGTTTAGATTACCGTAGCCATTATTATAGGTGTTTTGTAAGTAAACCTGTGTCAGGAGTGGTTTAAGCAGCCCGTTTCTCAACTTTTTAGGCCATAAGCGACATTCAGGTTGGGGGGGCATGCTGTCACTCTTCCCACACCGGTCATATTCTTTAGTAAGCAAAAACTAAGGAGGCAGTAAACTAAGGAAACCTCTCTGCACTTGTTTTTAAATACTACTAATAAGATTATAAAGTATAAGGTATATCTGGGACCCCCTGCTGATTTGGGGACACTAGGCGATTGCTTATGCAGCAGGAAAAGGCTAATGCAGAGGCCAAGTGTGTCATTTGTAGTACTGGAAATTGGAAATCTCGAGAAACAAGGTGTCGCAGTTTGTACAAGGCCAGGATTCTGTTTACTGTCGAAACAATCATTTGGTTTTGGATTTAGTTCTGGGACTATTTGGCCTCACAGTGCCCACCATGCAGTTTAAAAATGTGGTTTACAGAGCATACCACTGGTTTAAATTATGCAATAAATCAGAATTGTGAGTTCTTGACATCATAGTGTCAGTTACAGTGATTACTGGTGCTGGTAAGGTGAAGTTACACTAGGATCACAAGTGAACAGAGCCAATAAACACACGTGCCTCAACACAGACACTCTTTAAGTAGCATAACCTTAACCCATCACATCTCTTAGCCCTCTGGGTTCCTCTGAACCCTTTAAGACTGATAAAGGAGTGACAATTTCTGCAGCTTGTGTACTGTTTTCCAGTAAAAACGCCACTTCTGAATGCAAACATTCCACTTAATTAACTATGGGAAGAGTGTGATCTATCAAAGCCAATTTTTATTCACTTTTTATCTGATTTTTGTACCAGATTGAACAAAAGGAATACGTCACACGTCAGTTTGACGTTTAGAAGCACATACCAGTCTGAATTCTGTGCATCCAACAAGAAAGGAAGGCTTTATATATAGCATATTTTATATGGCAAAAACAAGGTAGGCAGATATTAGAGACAGGTAGAGATATATATTCAAATATAGGCCTACTATGACCAAAGGGTTGTGCACTGGCAGCTGAGCAGCTTTCTTCCTCTTTGGGTCCCATTTGTCTGTTAATAAAGAAAATGCTAGGTTTTCGAAATGAACTGCTTTTTCCAATCTCATTAGCATGGTTAGCATTATGTTGCAAGTACTCAATTATAAACCCAGATGGACGTCTTTCAGTTTTATACCTACTGTTGTTCATTTCAGATGATAGCAGTTGGTGAGGACGTGGTTGTAGTGTGACGAGCTGTAACCTGGCTTTTTGAATGTGCATCTCAGTCCTGTTGCTGAAGAAGAGGTGGAATTAGCTTAGAGTTTTCTGTTTGGTTGGCATCCGATGAATCACTTGCTTCATTCTTTCTGGGTAAATGCCATAATTCAGTTGTGGAACTGTGCACAAATCCAGCCGTGAAGTATGCTGTACGAATGTCCTTCAGACTAATTGATTGACAGGGTAAAGGGCTTCTCCCAACCAGGAATCCCTTATTCGTCTCAAACGCTGCTGCCCTAGTGGCACCTAGTTCTTTCCTACAAGATGTTAAATGATAATAGCTTTTGCATTCCTGTCCAGCAACATAAGCAGGCCTTTCCTTGGTGCCAGCAAGCAAAAGTGTGGACTCGTAAAGCAAATGCACATACAGCAGCTGCTAATTGTGCTAACAGGGCTAACGGTTAACACGTGCTGGCTGTTTTATCCTGTTACCGGGTCGCGGCCTTGGCCACAGTGGCACAGTTCCGCTGAGGGTATAAGTAGGTGTAGCCGCTAAAATTAGCTGTGGAGGCTTGACTTTTTAACTCGCAGAGAGAACACCAGTGTCATCCGCTCTGCTGCTTGCACCTCGTGTCTACTGCTAGTGCTGCTCTAGTATCTTCTGAAGCCTTACACTAAATGTCTGAGGCAGCCCTGTTTCAAACTAGTGGTAGCAGCAGAATCAATATAGATAATCTCATCCTTAATTACCCTAGAATGACCTCCTTATTATCTGGCTGAGATTTTACATTTACATTACATTACAGTGTCAAAGTCTGAGACCACCTGTCATGTAGTTCAGTTTCCAAAACTAAAGCTACAGAAAACATACAGCTGTGAAAACACTGCTAGACCCAACAAAGCTTCCGAGATCAGGTAAACAGCACTTGAAGTGATCAGCTTGGAGAGAAAATAAAGTTTGTGCTTCAGCTCTGAAAGAACCCGCAAGTCCTTCTGTTCATTCTCCCTCTGTGAGAAGATGAATCAGTGCTAAAGCCCTTACTGAGAACTGGGAAATGGAGCATAAAGAAAAAAAAGGATCAAACAGAGAAGCTACCAGTGGTCTTAGAACCACCTCACAGTCTAGAAGGTTTGCTCGAAGTTGAAAATTCAATCTACTTTTAAAAATAGATTTTTGGGAACTGTGGAAAAATATTCAAGCATATTTAAGCTGTAATAAAGGAAAAGAGGGCATATATTAAAACATGTGGTTGAGGCTTTAGTGTAATTATTGTCAAGCTTTGTTTTCCTAATACTTCATAAGAAATATATTGTACTTAAACTGATTTTGAGTGGTAGGGAAATAAATGAAGGGTGGCAATTTCTGATGCACTTGTAGATTGTGCAGCACTAAAATGCTCTAAAAGTTTAGGATCATTTTTAGAATTTCATTTCATGCAATTTTCATGCAATTCATGAACAATATTGTCCATTTCACAATTAATGTAAGTGTATCAGATGATTTTTAAAGAATAAAAATGTTTGTATTAAAGTCTATTTTTGTATAGAGGCTTATTTTGCATATAGGTCCCTATTATCAGTAATTCTCAGTCCTCTGTCTAATCTCCTGGTACAACCACCAATCCAAGTTAAGATGTTATTGGTTAATTGGTTGTTAGGACACTCTTGCTCAATTGTGATGCACAGCTGAAAAACATTCTACTAATAAGTGAGTAAAAAAGGGGAGAACAACATATCTAGGTTAGTTTAGTATCTGAATCATCAGCATTGATGCTTGCTGACCGACTCACAATGTCCAGAAAGAAACAACTTTCTTTAGAGACCCCGTCAGTCCATTGTTGTGTTAAGGAAGGAAGATACTCCATTAAAACAAGAACATTTCACTGTGATCCCAAACTTTTGAGCAGTAGTGTGTGTATATATATATATATATATATACATACACGGTTTTGCTTTTACCTTATAAGCTAGTTAAGTTAGGCAGAAGTAGAGTTAGTGTTGGAAAAAGTGATATTGGTGCATCTCTAACTACTACTGTTTCATTTTACAACCCAATTATGAACCTAATTCTATACCATCTCATACGTTTACATAAGCAGAAGAGGTGTTTTAAAATCATTAAAATTTTCTGAAATGTTTTTGTTGTGTTTACAGTCATTTCTGTGTTTTCTCAATCCTGATAGTACAGAATATAAACTGATTGTACATGTAATTTTTGTATTTGCGGAACTCGCTGTATAATTTAATATGTAATTACAGAATGCAGTATCAATAATAAGTTTAATAATAATTAAAGGTTTAAGTGTGAATCATGAGAGTTTTTTAACCTGTGGATTTGCTCCCACCAGGTTGTGTCTGAAGCCCCATGCCCAGTATTAAATGAGGCCCCTGTTAAAGGGGAGAAGACTCCTGGAGAGGAGGAGGAGGAGTCTACAACACAAGTGACGCTTGAGCAGAACACTCACAACAGCCACCAGGAAGAGCAGACGCAAGAGGAGCGCCTTCATTTTCTGGTGGGAGAAATGAATAGAGCAGCAGCTGAATTGTTTGTTATGCGAGATGCTATGAGATGCTATGAAAACAAACCACTGCTGGTCCTCATTAATTCTGTTAGTATGTACAGAAGAATAAAATGAAGGTTTTATTGGTTGTGCTCTTAGTTTTCCCAAGGACTATGAGGAATTATATCATAATGGTTTATATTAGAGATGGAAAGATCGATTGGCTATATATCGGTATCAGCCAATTTTTAATCAAAATATGTGATCGGCCAGTATTTCTCCAATTTAGCTGATTCCGAGAGCTGATCGATGCCGTTAAATAAATGAGCCTAATTTCCAGCTAGTGTTTCGTTAAAACCCTCTCCGGCCAGGTTGCAATTCCTATCTGAACCACTAGGTGGAAATACATACTCTTTCATTTTTTGCAAACTGACTAAAGTGGCGCCTCGCGAGAACAGTTTGTGTTCACGGCATGTGCTTTCCGTCTGGCAGCTTGTTGCCATATGTGACGCAGACTCATCCAGGACATTTTGTAAAATTAGTAAAATCAACGTGTCTCGTGGCGGAACCAAGACAAAGACATTTAACACAAACAACAGAGCTAGCACGCGCAGCTAGCACAAAACAAATAACCCAGAACACCGTGCAGACCAGATCTGACTGGTACGAACAGAACAGCAGCAGCAATGCAAGATCTACATTTAATGACTGCAGTTTTTTGTTTAAAATAATCAGAGTCTGCATTTAATGACTGCAGTTTTTTGTTTAAAATAATCAGAGTCTGCATTTAATGACTGCAGTTTTGACTGCATGTATTTAATTAGCTTTTTTTTTCTTTTAAATTAAGGGTCTAAATTTAATGATTGCAGTATTGGTGTTATATTTTTTTAATCTGCTTTGTTTATTTACTGCTAATTTTGTTAAAAATAATATGTTGTTTCACGAGATCGTTAGAAATGGTAATATGCTAGTTTCCACCATGTTTAATGCGCTAATAAACATGTGGCATTTAGCCCCGCCCTTGATCGGTATCGGCTATCGGGCGATCGCGCTGAAAAGTGATCAGCAATCAGAATCGGCCTCAAAAATGCTGATCGGTCTATCTCTAGTTTATATCATGAGTGCAAACAAGCTCACACCGGCCTGTACTATGCTGAAAATGCTTTGTTGTGAGGTTCTTCTGTTTCTTCTTTCTGAGTGTGATTTGTTGTGACTCTGTGTGAAGCTGCTAACAAGCAATGTGGCAATGTTGCGAACCACATAGCGACCATTAGGGCTGTGTATTGGCAAGAACCTGGCGATACAATACGTATTGTAATACAGCAGTCACGATTCAATGTATCATGATATATTGCGATACTGCAAGTAAAGTGATATACTGTGATTTTTCAAACCCTGCTATTAAAACACACTACTGTATGAACAGGTTTGCCAATGCTTACAATAGCATTGCGCCCTTGTGCTGCTTGTTAATGTTGGAGTGGAGCTGAATATAGATTACAACACTGCCATCTAGTGGTCAGAGGTTTAAACACAACATACACAGACCTAATTCACTGTGTGCCAGGAATCTGTGTATCGATACTGTGTTTTTGAGAATCAATACAGTATTACAACACATAATATCCTGATATTCGATATTTCAGTATTTTCTTACACCCCTAGTGACCATACTGCTGGCGAATTCTGCTGCCATGACTCTACGTTAAGCAGTGAGGGGTGAAAGGCAGGCAATTGAGGCGTTTAGGTGGTCTCTGTGGGATCCAAGATGGCTGTTAAGATGGCTGGTGACCATGCAATCCCAAATTGTTGTGGGATGGTTCTTATGTACCCCACATGGTGTTGCTACTGGACACCTGCATAAACATTTATATGTCGTTGATTATTATTGAAAGAGCAGCAACAGAAACGTCTCTTCACAAGGAGACGGGACAGCCCGGAGTGAACCCGGAAGCAAACTCCAATCTGAAACCAGCTGAAGACAAGCTGGGACCTGAAGTACGAACCCTGCTTCCAGCTTGTGACATTGCACATTCTGCATCCAACCACATGCTGTCCCGCGTCACAGGTGTCTCTCTCTCTCGCTTTTTAATCATCAGCACCGCTCCTGCTGCGAAACACTGACACAAAGGCCAAGCGCTAATCTGACCGCTGAGAGCAATTAGCTCCTCTGTCCATCCTCCATCCACACTCCAGCCGCGGTCAGTCCTGATGGTCTCTCGGCCTGCCACCGTTAGCCAATAAGCTGATTTCTGTCTTTTGTTGCACCGCTGTGTAAGCTGCATTTAGTATAATTAAAGAGTGCTAAGCTTTGTAATTCCTCCAAGTGCCCGTGTCAGGGGTCAATATGAAAATTAAAGCGATAGACCACTTTATAGAGAATTATTCCTATTATTTGCCTGCTTTCAGTATGCTTTCATCGTGCCTGTCAGTCATCTGAAGAGATATGTACAGTCGCTGTTCACTTCTCAGAGTGAGCTTCTGATACCACAATGTTATTTCATATATTTGTCTTTAAACACCAAAAAAACTCCAGTAAGTAGCACTAGTGGTGTGTGTACTGAACAAGAATGAGACTCAGACAAGTAAAACCATATCTCTTAAAACCCACATGTAGTGATGGGATGTCTGATTTAGCAGAGTACTGTATGGACAGCAGTGTTTAATAAAACAGTTCACCTGGTTTTGCTTAGTGCCACCCGGACAGTATTATTATTAAATGATCTTGTTTGTAAATAAGAAACTCTTCACAAGCTTCACAATCTGTAGTAGATGTTAGATTCATTTGAGAAGTTTCACTGTCTGCAGAAGAACAGGCACTGTTGGCACGTCACTCGTGACTGTGCTGTTGTTTCTCCAGATAGCACTTGAACGATGGATTTTGTAGTATTTGGTGGTGTGGTGCTGATATCTGGAGAGGAGTGCTACTGATTTCTCAGTGTGTGCATAACTTAACATGCAAACGATTTAAAGATCAATGCATATTTGAAGTGTAAACAAAGTCAGATAATGAAATGATGAAATGCTCTGTTCTAGAGAAATTTACAAGTTGTTCATAGTGGTGGTGACGGGCACCAGGCGTCTGAAGCATTTAATGCCTCTATAACCTCCCGTATGTGATGGTTGTAGATATGCTGTCTGATGCCGGAGATACTGTTTTGCGTAATGACACTGATGCAATCAGTTACGAAATTTAAAAAAGCTGAAGCTACAAACAATTGCTCACGTACATGTAAAGTTGTGGGAGTGTTTCACACAGAAACACAACAGTGTGGTGCTCTGTCAGCTCTGCACAGTGGAGATGATCACAACAGTACAACTGCTATACACGAGCACTTAAAGCTCAAACATAACGTAACTCTTCATTAACACAGCAGCAGGACAGCACCTGTTTACCTTTTTATCTTATCTTAGATTATTTTAAGATTTTTAACACGTGTAACATGTTTCTTTCAGTAGTGTCACTTGAAAAGTCGCATTGCTAACCATTTCTTAATCGTCCAGTGTAGAACCTAAGACTGTTCTCGATACTACGGGAGCTTTAAAACACACGTAGCTGCTTCTCAAACGACTCTCTGCCAAAATATATAGTCCACAAATTGTCAGATTACTTTTCCGTGTGGTTTGTAGTCTACGTGTCATTAGTGCCTCTAAAAGTCTTTAACGTTTAATTTGTACACCATTTATGGTACCCTTTAATACATTAAATCTAGAATGGCCACGCGTTCCATATATATATATATATATATATATATATATATATAAAATTATATATATACGCACAAAATCATCCATTTGGTTACAAATCCATAAAAAAAAAAATCAAATTTGAATTCCTAATACACTCACATTAGTAATCTAACATTAGTCGTTAGATTAATCGACTAATCGTTAGATTAATTGATTAAGAAATTAATCAATAGATGCAGCCCTTCTCACTAGACACATATAGTTTCAGTGGTTGTTTTGGATTATATGTAAACAGGCTACTTTTGTGTTGCAGACATTGTAACTCCTGGTTCCTGTAAACTCACTATTTCACATCGAGCTCCTGTGCAATGCTCTGTGTGCGTCTCAGTGACTGAATCTTTAGAGAAGTGTTCTGTACCGTTTACTTCAGTACAGTTCAGTTCACTGTTCTGAGCTTCTATTTCTTTTCATGTTTGTACAGGAAAGTGAGTTGAGCAAGAAGAGAAAAGAATGTGAAGGCCTTGAGCATGAAGTAAGGAAGAGGCAGAAGAGATGTCTCGATTTGGTGAGTGAATTTGGATCTGTGATTAGATTTTTTTTCAGTAAGGACAGTAATTGTTAATAGTTCTGTTGTTTTGTGCGTCTGCCTGCAGGAGAGCCAGCTTGATGATGAGCGCAGCAAAAATGCGCGCTTAACAGAGGAGGCTGAACTCCTCAGGAGGAAGGCTCAGCTGCTTGATCAGGTCAGTGTGGGCTGTGTATGTATGTGTGATTCCTGATTGGAATGTGCCATCACAAAAACTGTTTGCACATACAACACAGTGAAAAAGTTTTAGACACTTCAGGACATTATTATATGTAAAAAGCTATTTTTCCAGACAGCAAGCTTTTATTTGCTCAGCAAAACACTTTTTTTAATATTCAAACCGTATTAATAGAGTAAGTACATTTAACATACATCAGTGTGTTTATTTAACCCTTTCCAAGCTTCTCCTTGTGGAAACAACCCAGTATTATTTACAGTTCTCATCTAATACCTGCTTTGACTGCTCAGTACTTCATTAAGCTAAATCAAGGTTACTGCTGAAGGAACTGAATACATTCATACAATGTCTGGGGTGTCCAGGAGAAATCTGGAACTACACTTTGTTCTTCAAACTGGAGCTCAAGATATGATCTACTTCTTTCACAATAAGATATTCATGTTATTTTGTATTGTATTTATGATTATTTATGTTTGTTTTAATGAAATGTAGTGTTCTTACTGGTGAAAATACACTTATTAATGCAATTATTGATTTTGCACAGCAGTGTATCTGCTTATTAAGTCTACAGCAGCTTGGTGCTGCCATTGATTTCAGCCTGGACTGTGTTTTGAATGAGGTACAGTACTTGTACCTCAGTGTGTCAAACGCAGCGTTTCTCTGCGTTTCTGTTAATATATTTGCGATAACGCGGCGCGGAAATACATTTCAAACATTAACAGTCGTTAACGTTTACCAATGAACAGTGACTTTTTTTTATGTTTATGTCCAAGTTTATGGCTGTTGACTGTTGTATCAAGTAGAATAACTCAATGAAGGCTTTTACAGAAATTAATTTTAGACATTTATTTTACAATTTCATTCATACATTTAACTACTGATGTGAAGCTAAGACTCTGTTAAATCCAATTCGAGCACCAAAATAGTTTGTCCACATAAGTAAAATATATTTTTTACGAGATATATGAAGAATATTAAAATCGGACTTCAGGTTTTTCAAGTTTAGGACCAGATTATCTCTTCATACTTCCTCCAGGTCACTTATTTCCTCATTATTGAGACTGTTCTAAATATTTATAATATAAAATATGTGGGTATTATGTTACATGTAAGTTCCTTTAAAGATAAAATTAAGAAAATATTCAAAAATCAAGATAATGCCCCTAGACCCCATAGGGTTAAACCAGCAGAATCATTCATTTCTGCAAAGTCTAAGAGCAATGGAAGGGGACTCCTCAGCAACCCATCTAACCATGATTGTGTTCATGGCCAGCATGATTCACATGTGGTGGTTACACTGCACTGCTGTTGACTGGGGTTCAAATTCAAAGTATTTGAGCAAGACAGCTACCACTACAATTGCCTCCCTGTGTAAATGCAAACTGGCTGCCAAATGCCATAAATGTAAAATATGTCAACTTTAAATGTAAAAGCTGCATCCCAGCTTCCAGTACTGATGAATCCAGCCACTAGGATCACTGAATGCAGGCTAGTTTCATTTGAACTGGGTCTCCAGGAGGGTTTTGAGAAGTGAAGCCACTTTTGTAGGAGTAGTGTCTGTCAAAATGGGCTTTTCTTCTCCACAGCCTACTCTACTTGTCTCTCTACCTCTTTCCAGTCTCAGGTTGAGAATGAGGAGCTGAGGGAGGAGCTCTCTTCAGTGAGTGCTCAACACAGTTCAGTTCTCGAGGAGAACCAGAAACTCCGTGCCAAACTGGAGAACCTAGAGCAGGTCCTGAAGGTAAGCCCACCATCAGTGGTACTGTAGGATCAGACTGAAATACAGCAGTGTAATGATTTACATATCACATATCTCGTTCTATGTTTGTGTGTGTGTAGCATATGCGAGAGGTTGCAGAGCGCAGGCAGCAGCTGGAACTGGAACATGAGCAGGCGTTGGCTATCCTCAAGTTCAAGCAAGACGAGATCAAACGACTTCAGCGGGTCAGCCGTCGCATATACCACACCTTGTACCGTAGAACCAAGAAGCCAGAAGCAAATATGAAGCTAACGTCAGCTTAACTCATTAAGTGTACTGATCTGCCACAGTAAATGCATCCTTCCTCAAGTAAGAGTTGTGAGAGTCATCAAATGCAGGAGCTGCTGGACTGTTGAACGTATCACTAATGCTGCGTCCCAAACAACACAATTGAGTGCACTTCTAATGATACGCTGTATGGACAGAAGTATTGGGACACATTTTTTTAATCATTGAATTCAGGTGCTTTATTCAGTCCCATTACCACAGGCATATACAGTCAAGCACCTTGCCATGCAGTCTGCCTTTACAGACATTAGTGAAAGAATGGGTTCTTCCAAAAAATGTGGTGCTGTAATTGGATGCCACGGCAACAGCAAGTCAGTTTCTGTGGCTTAGCTGCATGCAAGCCTTACATTACCAAGCACAATGCCAAACAAGTAAGATGCCAAGCAGAGTACTGAACTCTGGAGTAGTGGAAACATGTTATGTGGAGTGACCCATCACGCTTTTCTATCTGGCAGTCTGATAGATAAGTCTGGGTTTGGCAAATGCCAGGAGAATGTTACCTGCCTGACTGTATTGTGCCGACTGTAAAGTTTGGTGGAGGAGGGATAATGATATAGGGTTGTTTTTCAGGGGTTAGCCAAGGCTGATTAGTTCCAGTGAAGCGAAATCTTAATGCTTCAGCGTACAAGAACATTTTGGACAATTTTCTGTTCCAGCATGTCTGTGTCCCCGTGCACAAAGCAAGCTCCATAAAGGCTGGCTGGGTGAGTTTGGTGTGTAAGAACTTAAGCAGCCTGCACAGAGCCTGCCCCTTAAGCCCATCAAACACCTTTGGGATGAACTACAGTGAGGAAAATAAGTATTTGAACACCCTGCGACTTTGCAAGTTCTCCCACTTAGAAATCATGGAGGGGTCTGAAATTTTCATCTTAGGTGCATGTCCACTATAAGAGACGTAATCTAAAAAAAACAAAACATCAATGATCCTAAGAAAGGTGAGGAATCAGCCCAGAACTACACGTGAGGAGCTGGTCAATGACCTGAAGAGAGTCGGCACCACTGTTTCTAAGGCTACTGTGGGTAATACACTAAAACAGCATAGTTTAAAGTCATGCATGGCACGGAAGGTTCTCCTGCTTACATTGAGAGATTTTGGGGAACAACCTCCTTCCCTCAGTTAGAACACTGAAGATGGGCCGTGGCTGGGTCTTTCAACATGACAATGACCCAAAGCACACAGCCAGGAGAACCAAGGAGTGGCTCCGTAAGAAGCATATCAAGGTTCTTGAGTGGCCTAGCCTAGTTTCCAGACCTAAACCCTATAGAAAATCTTCAGAGGGAGCTCAAACTCTGTGTTTCTCAGCGACAGCCAAGAAACCTGGATGATCTGGAGAAGATCTGTGTGGAGGAATGGGCCAAAATCCCTGCTGCAGCGCAAACCTGGTGAAAAACTACAGGAAACGTTTGACCTTCTGAAATTGCAGACAAAGACTACTGTACCAAATATGAACATTGATCTTCACAGGTGTTCAAATACTTATTTGCAGCAGTAACACACAAATAAATTATTTAAAAGTCATACGTTGTGATTTTATGATTTTTTTTTTAAGATTGTGTCTCTCACAGTGGACATGCACCTAAGATGAAAATTTCAGACCCCATGATTTCCATGAAGTTGCAGGGTGTTCAAATACTTATTTTCCTCACTGTATAACGGAGATTGCGAGCCAGACCCTCTCATCAAACATCAGCATCTGACCTTACGAAAGCTCTTCTGGACCACAGACACCCCTAGAATGTTGCAGGAAGCTTCTCAGAGAAGTGGAAGCTGTATATCTGCAAAAGGGGGGACCACTACATGGTAATGCTTATGGATTTAGAATGGGGTGTAGGTGCTGTAGGTGTAATGTGTAGGTGTCCCAATTCTTTTGTCCATATAGTGTATGTGCGCTGTTCTAGCGTGCTGCTATGCACAAAATGCCGGCAGCTTGATTGTGTGAATATGATGAATAGCGTTTTAAGAATATTGCCATGTTGGTTGAGTCGTAATGCAAAAAAGGTAGTTGCTTCTTTAAATGCGTAAATCTAAAAATGGGTTAGGGTTAGAATTTTAAAAAGAAGTAGTAGTATCTGTATCAGAATCTATATTGCTATCAGAAAAGAAACAGTGGTGCTGTCACATTTCATTTTGGGGTTTCATGAATTATTCATTGTCTCCTTTCTTTTCTTAGGCTCAGTTATTTGCCAAGAGAGAACATGAAGGGGTTGTGCAAATGCTGGAGGTGAGAATTTCGATTGGTTTTAGTTAGCTGTTGTTATTTTTGTGCCTGTACAGATGTTCCGGATCTCAGTTTTTAGTTGCCTAGGTGGTTTGTGGTGTTTGTGTGTAGATGTCATGTCTGTTTTTGTCTCTCGTGTCTCTTAGTGTGAGCGTCTGCCACCGTCTCCAAGCAGATACTGTCTCTTCGTTATTAACTAGGCTGGATGTGTTCAATAATGTATCTAGCTGTCTTTATTCATTATGGAGCAGCCTCCATGTTACACCAGGGACAGTTGGAGGAGAGACAAAAGACTTGTCTCCCTGCAGCTCACGCAGTTTGGATGCATAATTGATTTACTGTATTCTGTGAAGCACCTGCCAGTATTGGTAAAGCAGCTGTGGTGCTTTTAGTTGATAGCGAATTAGGGATGCACAATTGGAAACCACAGCAGTCAGTGGGCTGCTTAAAGCTTTGAGAATGTCTTTGTCTTTTGTGGCCCACTGCAAGCTACCTGCCTAAATAGAAATCCAGGAAAATACTCTTAAAACATTTTTGGATCATATAACATTGAATAAGACGTGTAGCATCTAAATATTAATGAAATATGTTAGTATGTTCATGTTGAAGGTAATAATCTGAGTGTGTCTTATTAATAAAGAACTAACTTTGCACAACTTAATTGCACAACAGGGTAATTATTATAGTACTGTGCACTTCCTAATGCACCACGTCCTCTGATTACGCAGAGAACACATAGAAATAGTACTATGTGCAGTGAAACGTACTTACTTCTATAGGTTAGAAATTTTTATGTATCAGCATCAGGAGATATGTACATGGAAAAAGTTCAGATATCAGTATTTCCATATCAGTGCATCCCTAATTGAAAGCAGTGCTGATATATGTTTGTATATGTGTATGAAATGTGTGTATTGTGTTTGTATTGTTTTGTCTAAACAAAGTTTGTGTCGTTTGTAGGGGTTGATCCAGTTTGTATTGCTGAGAGAGCTGGTAGAGTAATGCTGATCCATCTCTTCTCTCTTCTCACTTAGTCTATCTCTCTCTTTCCCTCTCTTTCTCTGTCTCACCTACTCCAGTGAACATAGTATCTGCCTCCTCCAGAGGGCCCTGTCTGTCTATAAATTCATATAGGACGTTTGACATTGCTCATAGAACCAGCACAGAAGGTTCACAAAGAGAAGGCACCTAAGGCTTTAGAACCAAGGGATGGTGATTTCAACTTTCAGATAGTTCTTCACCCTCACATATCTCATTTGTAACATGATTCTTTGAAGAACCGTCCTCTGAAAGTCTTTGGGGAACCAGATGTGGATCTCCTCCCAACGTTTTTTGGCATCATAGAGAGATGAAGTATGCCGCACTTGCGTTTACTCAGCGATCTGACACGGGCTCTGGAGTGGTTTTGATACTGAATGTGAACAGATGTCTTGTTCAGCAGGTCCTCTTTGAAAAGCTGGAGCTGGATTGCCGTGTCTACTAACCACAAGTCTTCTTCCCTGCGGTTGACGTTTGACATGCATGCATGTGCTGCATTCTGAAGCACGTTCTGTCTCTTTTTCTCTTTCTCTCCTTCTCTTTTGCTTTGTGCTCTGTCCCGGTGTTTGCTGAGCAGAACACACTGGACTGCATGCAGGTACTGATAGTAACTTCTCAGCTATTTCACCTACAGAGTCATTCTTGCCTGATGCCTTCCCACCGTCCCTACAATGCCTTTTTTTTCTCAACAGTATGAATGTTGACCCTTATTATGTGGCACTATTAAACGTGTGATGTATTTTTACATACACAACACTGAAACAGCTGGGAATAGCTGTGAGTGACCATTTAATTAAATTATTAAGTTTCAAAAACAGCAGAAACTCACTGCTTAAATAGTATAAATATCATGCGCATGAGAATGGGCCTTCTCAGAATTCAGTTTCACTGTCCATTAACTCTAAAATAGCTCCTATCTGGTGTCATTTCCCAGCATAGAAGTAGCTTTTAATATGATATTTATGGTGTTATGTGATATTCTATAGTGCAGCATGGTTTGATAGAGTTTATACCAGATTTTATTCCTTTTTGCATTGTCATCCATCAATGCTCTGTAGCTGCAATATTCAGCATGCTTACACAAATACAATACACAGTCGCCACAACAGCGATGAGAACATGCTGACTACTAGCATAGCCTCTGATACATGAAATACAGGTGTGGTTTGAGGTTAGCTGTCTGGCCTAGCAGCTATGAAACAATGTTAATCAATCAGCCCTCAAGTAACAACCCCAAAGCTATATATAAATATATATATATAAAAAAAAGTTTTTTCAAGTCTTTAAACTAAAAACATCTCGCTGGAGAGGCTACTGTGGCACTGCCTTCAGAGGCGAGTAGGTATGTTTACAACAGATTAAGAGATAGTTGTAGTTTTCATTTAGTCCAGAGTATTGCCATATGTCCTGAAATACTAAATGTTTCTTTATTACAGCATAAGAGAAGTCTATTTATCACCAGGTGATATACAAATATAAATATATATATATATATAAATTAGGCCCTACTTTAGTTCACTTGTACATGTGTGCCAAGGCTTTGACAGCTTTGAATACGAGAGCCAATAAATTCTGCACATACAGGATCAGTTTGGTTTATCAAACAATGTCATTTTACTCTCAACATTGTCTGTAGGTCCAGTTATTCGTTTTAAATGAGTTTAAAATAAAAAATAAAAAGAAGAACTGAAAGAATGTGTAAAAATAGCAGTCTTGATGATCGGTCAAAGATGTCTGCGTATGGTTTTGCAGTGATATCTACTGAAAGTAGCATGCTAGCGGGCTAGCCCAGCCCATCCTTTCTCAAACTACCACTTCAAGAGGTGATAGTGTCTCACTGTAGCATTGACCGTCCAACATTAGAGGACGAAGAAGTAGCAATGCCGCCTTGAACGTGTATTCTAACCTTTAGTCCATCATGTTGGAGGTGCTGCTCCCTGTTAGATCATTTTAGTGATGCTAAAAGAAGACAATGATTGCTAAAGCTTTGGCAAGGTGCTCCAACTGCCAGCACAATTGAATCAAAGGTTCCTTAGTTAAAGACTGTGGTCTATCTGTAGTATATCTGTATATCTGTACCCCCTTTAACCCTGTTCTTCACTGGTCAGGACCACCACAGAGCAGGTGTTATCAGGAAGGTGGATCATTCTCAGCACTGCTGTTATGTTGTCATGGTAGTGATATAATGCGTTGTGCTGGTACGAGAGCACACAGCAGTGCTGCTGGAGGTCTTGTGTGGGTCCTGACCATCAAAGATCTGAATAAAGTAGGACTTACAGAGGTCTACAGAGAAACGAACACACTACAGTCCTTAATTGAACAACGACAAAGTACAGAGAATGTATATGCAAGGATGTGAACTTAATGATGTGCCCAGTCACTCTATGTTCTGTCACTAATGGTGGTGTAACAGTTTAGTTCCTTTTAACCTGAGAGTGTAAGCTGCAGGCCATTAGGCTACCGATAGAGACACATTTTGGCTCTTGAACATTAGATAGTTTAAAGTTTTATTGTGAATATATTCTTATTACTAGATAGTTTCAATTTAGAACGTTTATACTAGTTTGAACATGTTCTTGCTGTAGAAATACCCTACTTAATTTAATATAATGATCTTCTGATGTCGTCTGAGAAGGGTTTTCTCTGTTACATACTTCTGCTGTGACTGGCTTAAGCAACATGCATTTAGGTGTGAAATTTTACAGGAAACTGGCTGCACTTTTTTTTAGAGCCAGTTGATCTGTTCTGTGTGTGAATGTGTGTGTGTGTGTGAGAGAGAGAGAGAGAGTGAGAGAGAGAGAGAGATGAGGCCCTGTTTGTTCAGTGTCTGCCAGGAAGTTGAACCGCAGTGCCGGAAGTGAAACTAGCCGTAGTTTCTCTCAGCCTGAAAGAGATGTGCTGGCTTCGAGGCCTGTAGTACACACTCAGCAGAACGGCAAAATGGCTGCAAACCTCTCCCCGTTTCCCGCTTCCTCTCTGCTCGTTTCTGCCTCTCGTCTCCCTGAGCCTCCTGACATATTCACCCACAACTGTATCCGTCCTCTATCTGAGTACTGTCGCTCACAGCGCTCTGTGCTCAGATAGACTATTAGATTGTTAGTAGGACGTGTCTTGCCCTGTCGTTTCTTGATTTTAAGTCATCTTAAATAAAAACCATTCATAGCTTTTCAACCAAGTCTTCTGTCCAAACAGCCCTTTAGTGTGTATTGTGAGTGAGTTTCAGTGATGGGGGTGTCAAAGTGATTATCTGTAGAAGTTGACTGTCAGTAACAAAAAGGCCTTCAAAAACAATGTTAGTCTTATTGTAAAGAATATTATGTGTTTTTTTTCTGTACAAGAAACAGTGTCCTAAGGAATGTAACTCATACTTTGGCCGCTGTAATATTTCTTAACGAATGGACCAATAGAAATGCTCCAGAACTGCTTGGAATGAAACTTCGTTATGTTGACCTACGTTAAAAGAAAACTCCTGCAAAGTTACTTGTATGTTCATATTGTTTTAAAATAAATGTAATAAATTCATAAAATAAATAAATGAATCAGTCTTCCCACCGAGAAAATGGCACAACCACACATAAAACTATACTGTTAGTCTTTGTACTTGCCTTTTTTTTCTTTTCTTTTTTTTTTAAATATGCCACCATTTTCTGTTTTTTTCCATATCCCAAAGACATATGAATATTATATAATATTATTTTATTTTAGCACATTTTTTCTGATTGGTCTGGAGGAAATGTACCAGTCAGACCATGACTCAGGATTAGTGAAAGGGCTGTTGACGTTGGCATTGCACCATTTTTTCTTAAAGGAAGACAGAATAAAAGTTTTCAGTTGATATGTGAGGAAATCAGATTTTTTTCTTAAATCAGTTGTTAGTTTTTTTACTTTTTATGATTTTAGACATTTCAAACATAAATCCAAGCCAATTTAATTTACAGTTCTACATCACCTACTACAGTGTTTTCAATAGTTCTATAAATAATCTGCATTTGTAGACAGTGAGGTTGGACCACCTGACTTTTTTCCATGTCATCATAGACCCACAGCGTCAGGTGTGGAGATTAGGTTAAAAAAAACATGGAAGTATTTCTTTCGTTTCAACAACTTTCAGCAGTTTCTTGTGAAAGACAGCTGGATATGCACATAAGAGTAAACACAGAGTGCAATTGCACAAAGTTGTCTCTGGTCACTATTGGGTTTCACCATTGGTTGCACTGATTCACTAATGGTTCAGATATATGACTCCATAGTCTCAGATTAGCTAAAAGTGAAAATTCCCCAGACGCATAGCGGTGTGATAGGATTTAGAGTAGTGTTTAGAGTAGTGTTCTCGTCTCTATCAGACTGAGTGTAACTGTTTCTGCTCCTGTGTTTTTTAACCTAGTCGAAGGTGCGAGAGTTGGAGGAGAAATGCAGAAGTCAGAGCGAGCAGTTCGGGCTGCTCTCTCAGGAGCTGGACAAGTTTCGGCAGCAGGCTTCCAAGATCGACCTGTCCGCCCCCGGCCTGCTGAGCCACAGCCTCACTCAACTCCCCAATGGCATCGGCCTGACCGGAGACACCGGTAACCAACCGTTAACCTCCACACTAAAGAATCCATATACATAACAGAGTGTACGAAATCTGAGTTATACCTAAGGCTGTGATGCAGCAGTGTTGGTTCAGTATCTCCACTATCAGCACAGAGTCTGATAGGTTGCGTCACAGCGTTGAGAGGAACTGGCTTCTTTGCCAGGAAGGAGCTGTCGCACTGTTGTTTCTTGTAATGCATAAAGACTTGATGTTATTTTGTGTTCCTGGTCATATTAAGCACAATTCATCAAGTCATATCATTTAAAATATACAAATCTTATATTTCCTATGATTTAAAAACATGTTCTGGCTTTTGGCGAAGGCATAACAAGTATGGATGGAAAATGCATCATGATTTCTCAATTGAATTAAGCTGACCTTAGTCAGCTGAGTGAAAGGCTTGCTGCTTAGAGCTCCAGCACTGCTGCTGGTGACTGGAATCATCATTTGATCTTCAAGTAATCAATAGCTCACGTTGTCACATTTGATTGCTCTGATGCAAAATTGCTTGAAATGTCCGTCCCTACTGCATACTTTCTACAGTGACCAGTGACTTAACAGTTCCCTCCTCATGTGTTACTAAGTACTGGTTCTTTCTCCTGTGGTGTAGATCTTACTCCGGTAGTTGACCATCCTCTGCTCCAACCGCAGAGCATTGCTTCAGCTCCTCTGTTCTTTATCATTTCTTTCACTCTGAAGATCTCGTCAGTCATCTTTCTCTTCATGAAGGCACTCTTGCTAATTCTCTAGTGATATTGATATTACTCATCAAAGTTGTGTAAGAAAAAAAAGAAAAGGACGTCTGAGATACTCTGCGCATGACTAGTGACAATCAGTGCCAGCCCACCATTAACATGAAACAAGCCATGATTTGAGAATATAGAACAGTGTGATTGGATAGTGTGATTATTTTCCTTAAATAACAGGATTGAAACACTTGATTTAAACATGTGGGATGCTTGTGCACTTGCTGTGTTGTGTATATTGTTTAGTTTGTGGGTAGAGTCCGTCAGCTTATATGAAATATAAGCACAGTGTAATATTTAAATGCAATATGAAATAGGTGCAGCAATGGTTTGCGTAAAAAGTGCATCAGATTATTAATATTATTGTTATAATTATTTGTGTTCTTTGTATTGGTTTTACAAAGGATATCGATAATAGTTTGAGTGAGTTGAACCCAAATCACGCACTTCTTTTTCTTTCAAACTGTTGCCCTGTCATGCAGACCTTAGTCTAATTATACATGATGAAAATGATCAAATCGATTAGTAAGAAAGATTTATTGATTTATAAATTAAATTTGCATGTGCTCATTGTACAGTGAGATTTGACCGAGAGCTAGCTTGATAAATAAGGGCCGCTGTGTTATGAATTGGTAGTGTTTGATGATTGAGCCAAAAATCTATGGGTGTGTCTCAAAACCTAGTGAGCTCCAACGTAGGCAGCATTTTACGTCATAGTATGCGCTCCCGACATGTAGGCTGTCCCAATTCTTACATACCTTAAACATGTTATCTACTGAGGAACCTTATTTAGACCTGATTTTAAGGAAGCATTGAACGCTTCCTCAGCTGCTAAGCTAATCCCATGATGCAGCGCAGGCTAATCTACGAGCAGTGAAGTCTTTTTAAAATGTAAGTTGTTTTGATTCTCTCTGGTGTTTTAATGTGTTTCTTGACATATAATCACACAAAACAGTGTTTTATTTACAACAAGTCGTTAACCATTTACAGTTTTATACTCCAGCCATTAGCATTTATGCTAGCGGATTTTTAAGACTTGGGCTATTATTTTAGATGCTGGCTGGTAGCTTAGCAACCAGCTAAACCACCGATCACATGCTGCAGTCGGCGGGAACAAGCCATGACGCAGTCTCTCTCTAACTAGAGCGTCTTAGTAATCTGTTTTATGAGGAGAGATGAGGAGAGAACACTGCTACTTAAACAGCTGCCTACCTACACAGCCTACTTACACACTCACTAGATTTTGAGACAGACCCATAGGTTACCACAGTGGTTGATTAGTTGAGACGTGTTTGGTGTCTGAAGTTTGCGTCTTTGGTTTTGTATTGGGATTAGTGGTCAAATCATTTAACAGTCACATGCCAGATACCTGTTTGGGCAGCTACTGGTTTTTGTACTGGGGTTTCATTAACATTAATAACACCAGTACAAGAGTAAAGCAGGTATCAGACACCAACCTTGTCTTAGCTGCTCCACCACTCGTCGGGCTAGAGGCAGAGTTGTGTACATCTGTTTTTTCTTGGTGTGCTTATTTGAGCTGTCAGTAGATTCTGCCAGACTGTCCTCCTCCCTCTGTCCTGTGTTTGCCTTCCCGTCCTCCACTCTCCTCTCTGTCCTCTGCTCTTCTCTTCCCTGTCCTCTCCAGGCACTAGTGCCTCATGGGACGACATCGCCTTCTGGAGTCTGGAGGGTAACGAGGCCCTCTGTGACGTCACTGAGCAGGGTACTCTGGGTCACTGTTTTTAGCTGCTTTTCCATTGACAGGAGGGCTTGACTCCCCGCTCCTGCATGGCTGACCCATGGAATGAGACCTTAAAGGAATCGTTTGGCAAAAAATGTGCACAGTCGTCCCCGTATCCCTGTAGCACTTTGGGAGCCGGGACAAGAGTTGAGATCACCTAACAAGTCTGTCATGATTAAGGTCTGCGAAATGCTAATTGGTGGGATCTGACCTTCCAATACAAAACATGAAAAGTGAAGTATGTCTGTTCCTTCTCTTGTAAAGTTAACAGTTTAGAGGTGTTAGGGTTTGTTCTGACAGCAAATGTAATTATAAACAATTTAAATATATATCGTCACACGTTGTGTTTTAAAAGGACAGACGACATCCCTCATTTGGTTTAAGAAGATTTCGTTCTATGTATTTCATTTATTCTGTCTTCTAATATATAAATATATAATATATAAGGTCAGGGGGATCATGTACATCAGACTTTTTTGCCAAACTCTTCCTTTAACACAGTAGAAAATATGAATTCTCCTGTTGGCTGGCTGTTTGTTGGCTTTGTCTTTGTCCTGTCTGCTTTATGAACACTATGCACATGCCAAGCACTTGATTTTGGTTTTGTTGTTGATTTGACTTTTTACCCTGTTATCGTGGGCCTGCCAAGTCCTGGTCTCACCAAGGCTAGTTGTTTTTCTTTCAAATAAAACTGCATCCATTGGTGCGTTTAAAGCGCTTCATGTGCCGATGGGTTTTGGCCAGTGTGATCAGCTGGATAAAGACCCCTCCTCATCCAGCATTTGTTTTATGTTTGATGGCGATTCTGCTGTTTAGTGTCCTTTAGTTCTTACTTTTTATGACTGGATGTTTTATCTTTACCTTATACATCCATCTGCATGTGGGATTATTCTGAAATTCACAGTCAGCACTAATTCTTTAATGTTTCATTAACTTCTTGATTGGTCTTCTTAGGTTTAATACTGTTCTGAGTATTTGATCAGAAATTATCCTGTAAATGACTGTATGTCATTTAAGTCTGCCTTAAAGTCTGTTTTTTTTTTAATTTGGTGTAACATGACACTGCCATTTACAATGCTTCAAAATCACTTTGAAGGAATTCTGGTTTCATTGACTTGTATTGAAAGTAAAGACTGTTTTTGACCTTTACTATAAAGTTCAGATTTTGGAGATAGTTGTTTTTCATTGGACAGCGACGATATGTAACTAAAGGCACATATTATGCTCCATGGCAGGCCAAATGTTTGCCTAAAACTATATCTAAATCATTTTATTATAAGGGTTTTTTTTACTTTTAGACATTTGTTTACTTCTCTTAGATTACTGATCTTGTTCATTGCTTAAAACTAAATTATCTGCCAGTAGGACAGTTTCTCTAGATAAAATTATAAAAAAACAAGTACAAACCTCTAGAAATAAGATGAATAGTCTCACAAAATCCTTTCAGTTTCACTTTGTTTTTCCTTTTGGACAGTTAAATTTGAGGTCCATTAAGAAAACATTGATACATTTGAGTATAGCAGTGTTATCAGATCTGTATCAGATCTCAAAAACACATTTGATCTTGAGTCTCGATTTTTAATCTAAAGTTTACAGTCAAAGATTTGTGACTTTCATTGGTTCATTATGTGTTGTGTTTAAACCCCCAACCGCTGGGTAGCAGTCTCTTCAGCCATTAGACCGTTCCACTTTAGCATAGCATAAAGACACACTGCTTATGTTAGCATTAGCAAACCTTTGCATATGATGGTGTGTATTTTTATACTATGACAGTTTTTCTAAAATTAGATTTAAAAATCACAGTATATCTGCTTGCTTACAGAATCACAATATATTACCTGGTTCTTAACAATATATGGCCTGAATAAACACTTTAGCTGAGACATAAACCAGTGGTCTTAAATATTTTTTTTCTTAGCCTGAAGTCTTCAACATGTTCTGATTATCATAACAGATCCTGTCACAGTGTGTTTTTCTGTAAGCCTGGTATAACACTTTCATTGATAAATTGTTTGTATTTTTACTCTGTCCTCTTATTTTAGACAGTTGACGTAGCGGGTCCTCAATCACAAAACATGGAACTATTGTTTTGATTTTGTCTGTTTACAAACATCAGAGAAGCTAATTGTCATGATATACACTGTGTGTCTTGAATGAGGTTTATATTTTTAGCCCTATTGCCCACCCTTAAGTAGAGGGGACAGCCCTAATAAGAATACTGATGTAGAATGTACTTGCATATTTAATGTATCAGGTCCTGTTTTAATGGGAGAATGATTGAAGATGTATGGACAGGGGATAGGATGTGATGCTTCCTCTGCTCTTAGATAGAAAGGTGCATGAAGAAGCATCTTTTCCTTCACTTTAATCTGACCTAACCACCATTCTGAGCATGACCTATGACCCATAATAAAATTTTAATAAATAAAAAAACACGCTTTTCTTGTCTAATGTAATTTTCAATCAAAACCGCATAATGAG
The DNA here is from genome assembly GCA_021613375.1 of Megaleporinus macrocephalus. Classification (NCBI taxonomy): domain Eukaryota; kingdom Metazoa; phylum Chordata; class Actinopteri; order Characiformes; family Anostomidae; genus Megaleporinus; species Megaleporinus macrocephalus. Next base: position 27,594,665 of record CM038726.1, on the reverse strand, counting down.
TACAAGTTATTCCTTCAGCATCAGAAAAACAAGCATTAAACACACATTTGTAACAGAAAATTTCCTAGAAGCCTTAAAAACCTTAAGATTATGTACATTTTACTAAAATTACTAAAATTGTTAGTACAACTTCTGTTCTGTTAGATTTATTTTAAATAAATCTAAAGGATTATGTTTAGTATTTTTAAATCAGATGTACACAGTTTTTCACTTACCCCACAGCAGTTCACTCAGCCAAGATACATTAGCTGTCCATATTTGCTTATTTAGGAGCTGTGAAACTAACATTGCACACAAAACCAAAACACAATGTCACATATGCGGTAGATTACATTTCCCATTTCTGTTGTTTTCTGTTAGTCATATGCAAAGGTTCAGCCGTTGCTGGTCAAGTCGGTTTACACTCTCTCTGAAGATTTCTATTTCTAATGATATCGTTCCATAGCTTCTGGTAGGAGCAGGTTTTATATGACAGCCACGAGCCAGAAAACTGGTGAGATTAAATATGTTCAAATGGTTTTAGCCTGATCTTTACAACTCAAAACACAACAAGATCAATAACATCTGTAGAACCTGTTATTCGAATCTGTTAGAAGTCCAGGATGTAGGTCCGCTGAACAGAACACAGGCTCTGATTATGAATAGCCATTGTGTTACGAATAGGGGTGTGTTTAAAAAATCGATTCAAATCGATCTTCATTTTGATCATCCGATATTGATTCGTATAAGACCGAGATCGATCTTTAAAATTTGCATTCCAACCATTGTTTTTTGTGCAATGAGATCTGGCTGGGGGTGCACATCAGTGCCCAAGAACTTTTAGATTCTACTACATTTTAGATTCAGAAACCAGGACGGTGTATAATCATATAAACACTAATGTTTTTAGTAGAGGTAGGTTCAGTGTTCCTTGTACGTTTACCACATTAGTTCTCTGAAAATCTCTTTTCATATTCAAACAAAACATATTATTGTATCTGAAATGAATCGATATTGAATTGAATCGTATCGGAAATCGAATTGAATTGGGACATTGTGAAATCAGTGGCGATACCCAGCCCTAGTTACGAAGTCACATAACTTGTCATGTAAAGATTGTCAGTGTGGGTTAAAGGACTGTCTTGTGTAATAGAGCAGTGTTGGAGTGATTTCAGTTTAACAGACAGAGCACAGATGTGTTGTCTTTTTCTAGAAATACCCACAATCTCTCATTGCACTCCCCACTCTGCTACCACTCCACACCACTCACATACGCCTGCACAACCTTAATGTTTTACAGAAGGTTTCTAAATATATGTACAGAATTGTTTTGGGAGACTATTGACTTTTAGTATTAGCACCATTAGCTCTGCAGATCCAACTACAGAAGCCAAATCTTATCACAACACACGCCTTGTCTGATGTGGGGGAGGCAGAAAATTGAAAACTAGGTTCTTCACTATTTCTTTAACAAACCTTGTCCACCTTGACACGTCACGCTTTGCACTGGACACTGATTTTTGTTTTTGTTGTTGTGTTTTGTCAGTATTTTGTTTGAGTATCATTTTAATACACACAAAGGCATGTGAGTGTACCTGGCCATGATGACCTGTGGCATGTGCTGTGTTCAAAACTGTATTCTTTTGTTTTCTCCCCTTCTTTTTTCTTTATTTCTTTCTTTCTTCTGCTCATCTCCCTATTTCTCTCTGTTTCTCGTCCTGGTTTCCTCTCTCTTCACTCTGCTTCGGTGGGTCAGATGTTGCCGCCGTCCTCCGAGCCGGCTCCACCCCTCACGCGGCAGGCCTGTCCCGACCCGAGCGGTCTCCGGCCACAAAGCACCGCGAGCTGCCCAGCCTCAGCCTGAAGTCCACCTCCACCTCCAGCCCCTCGCCCCCCAAATCTGAGACGACCCACCTCTCCCCCAAATCAGCGGCCGGCTCGCGCCCCGTCAGCCCGCGCAAGGCCAGCCCCACACATGAGGTGACAGTTGTTATTGTTTGTGCTCACAGTGAGCTGCTGTTACGTTTTCTGCAGAGCTTTTGTCCCGCAAGTGGAAGTGCTGTTTCCTGCATGCTTTTAATAACTGCTCCTGATCAAGTCAAAGCCTTATAGCTAAATTGCTTTGTTCATGTTCTCCCTGCTGTGTATAGATCTGGACTGATTGCTAGTACAGATTACTCTGAAAAGGCATCTGAGTCATTTGGGTTTGTGGATTGGTTTGACTTGATGGCGTTAGAACCAAAAAACCTTATTAACCTTTCTACAGCTTGAGGTATTTCATTCATACCCTCTCATTCATGCATCTCTCGCTGTCTCTCGCTGTGTATGTATATGTGTATATGTACTGTATGTCTGTGAGATATAACTGTTTACTGTTGGCGCTGTGCATTCTGGTAGGTGTAGCTCTTAAGGCATCCACTGAACCCACATTCATCCATCAGGCTACCAAGTAGCTAAGCATACTTTACACCAGCGATTCTCAACTGGTGCGTCACGACCAGACACGTTGTTAATAATTAAAAAACCCATTAAAAAAAATACAAAATTTAAAATAGTTAATTGATGCTCATCTCATTTTGTACTCGTCTTTTATCTTGGGGAAAAAAAAAGAGACAGAGAGAGGCATGAGTCAGATGTGCGCAAAGTTCTTGTTGCCATGGTAACCACCATTCGTTTTCCAGTTACCCTCCTCTTTAAATTTGTGATGATGTTCGAGGCAAGATGGCGAAAAGCGAATATAACCCGGAGTATTTGAAACGTGGGTTTTTGTTTATTAAGGATAGACATGGACAGAAAACATTTTGTTTTGTAGCCTTATTTATATATTATAAATAAAGATTTATATATTTATTATAATATATATATATATATATATATAATTTAGATATTTACATTTATTGTAGTAACCTTTATACATGCAGTTGCCATTGTCCTCTTCAGTTTCTTGCTAATGTACTCTGAATGCAGAGATATGCAGAGAAGTGAATTATCTCATTTTGTGGCCTTGTTTATTTTGTGCAGTTTTGATACTTTTATACATGTAGTTGTCATGGTCCTCCTCAGTTCCTTAAAAAAATCCTTTTGTATACATTTTGCATGCATATGTATGTTTAAATGGATTTTTGAAGGCTGTTTTTTAAAAAACGAAAAAAAAAAAACAAAAACAAATTGTTTGGTTTGTATTCTATAAAAGTGGGTCGCGACTTAATGACTGTGAGAAAATGTGGGTCCCGGGCTGAGACCACTGAGAACCACTTTTACACCATTTTAGCTGACTCGTTGCATTGCGTGTAGTGATGTGTAGTGACTGCTTGGCCATGAAAACTCATAATCCCAACACACAGTTCTGGTGCTCGTGTTGCTTGGGATGCAGGTTGGGCCTCTGGAGTGAGCGTTGCAGCAGAGGACAGGTGATTTTATGTGCTGGACACTTCATCACTAAGCAGCTCTGTGCTGTGAGTTTGCATGATCTACCACTTCAGGCTGACCTAGTGTTGCTCCCAGGCGCTTGCATTTCACAATTATAGCACCTACAGTTGATCTAGCGGGGCAGATCTAGCACAGCACAAATTTCACAAGCTGACTTGTGGCAAAGATGGCATCATATGACAGTGACGCCTTTAAGGTCACTGAGTTCTTCAGTATGACCCAATCTACTGGCAGCGCTTGTCTATATGGCCAAACCTATGGGCAATGGGAGTGGCTGAAACACCTGAACTCAGTAATTAGTGCCCACCTTTTTTTGGCTCTGTAGTATGTTTTGCTGGTTTTGTCATCCCATGCATAATGGTATTGGGGAATGCTGTTCTTTTTTCCTGATCTGAGATCAGTGTTTACGGTTTTTTATATAATCTGTGTTATTTGGATTTTGGCACGAGTGACTGTTCCCAGATAAGTGTGTAGCTTTTACCTGGATGTCATGCATTTTGCTGTTAAAGCTGTGAGAGATAATCCTATGCTGTACTGGATTATAAAGGTTGTAGTAGTTGTAAGTGATTATCCATAAAAAGGTTTTTACAGCGAGCTATAAATATGCTTTACTCTTGCTGTGAGTACAAGTATATTTAGGTAATAGTGTCCTCTCAGATGGTGTTTGTGTGTTATGGTGGGGGAGGTGTTGTTGAAGTGGACTGTATGTGGAAATTTGAAAAGTGTCTCCACTATGAGGGTCTTTCATTTATCACATATCCTGTCAACAGTGATGATTTGTATATATTTGCTAATAGAAAAGAAGTCAACACAAAAAGAATCCTTGAACTCACCAACATTGGGAAAATCACCTCAGAACAATGTTGTGGACTAGAATGTATTGGTTGTTGGTATCATATTCGTCTGTCATTGGAAGTAATACACATACAATATGAAAAATCTAATAAACGATGCTATTAATGCTATTTTTTATCCTCACAATATTATGGTGTACTATTTTAATTCATTGTGTATTAAAAAAAAAGATTTGGAGCTAAATAAGCGTATTGTACCTCACACTGTCTGTGTGTATGTCAGGTGGACACTGCCAGTGAAGTTGAAGAACTAGACATCGATGTGTCTCCTGCACCTGTACCAGTAAGTCGAGGAGCTGCTAAACTCCAGGTCTTCATTGCTCGTTACAGGTACGTATCCCTCTGCAGACTTACAGCCTTCATGTACTATGTACTGGTAAACAGTGTCTGTGTGGTGTAGTAACACTTTAAGGTCAACTTTGTTTTAGAAATTATCCTTAATACTCAACATTTAACTTATTAGTCAACAAAGAGTTAAAGATAATTTATAGAAATATATAACACATCATATAAACACCTCTCGAAGCTTGAGTACAGGTGATGTGTTTTTTTTTATTATTTTATTTGTAATTGCGATCTTTGGTTAAGAAGCAGCCCTTAAAAGAAAGAGTTTTGGATTCTGTTGAAGTGGAATAGATTAAACTGTGAAAAAATGGTTAAATAATTCTGACAAAGTACCTTTTCCCGTAGCTACAACCCATATGAGGGTCCCAATGATAATCCAGAAGTGGAGCTTCCCCTTACAGCTGGCGAATACATCTACGTCTATGGGGACATGGATGACGATGGCTTCTATGAAGGTGATTTAGCTCATTGTCTGTTTATGTGCTCATGCATTGACATGCCACTTCATTATGTACACCTTTTAGGTCCACTTACCATATAGGACCCCTTTGTAGTTCTGCTATTACAGACTGCCCTCCATATTCTTTTCTTTATACTTTGTTGGACCCCTTTTATTGTGTTCTTTAATGGTTAGGACGCCAACAAGACCACCACAGAGGAGGTATTGTTTGGGTGGTGGATCATTCTCACCACTGCAGTGGCACTGATGTACTGTTAGGTGGTCCTGTGGGGGGTCTAACTTTTGAAGAACCGGGAAAAGGGGCAAATAAAGTATGTAGAGAAACAGATGGACTGTAGTCGGTCATTATAGAAGTACAGAGTGCTCCTATATGGTAAGTGCATCTGATAAACTTCTTCTTAATGAAGTGGCTGGTCAGGGGTATTTAGTTAATTTACAAAGTCCTGCATGCTCCCACTCGCCTTACTTTGCTAACTTCGTAATAGTATATGATGATGTCATAGTAATTATTTGAAAGTTAAGATTGATTACTTATGTAATAACAAATGTGGGTTAATTCTTATTTGCTGGAACAACTGTGTACCGTGTAAACCATGGCTGTCTATCTGCTCCCTCCCAGGCGAGCTGATGGATGGCCGGCGAGGTCTGGTCCCATCCAATTTCGTGGAGCGCGTCTCGGACGACGATGTCATGAGTGCCCACCTGCACGAACCTGGCGACCTTTCCCATAACTCCTTCCAGGAGAGCAGTTTCCACAGCGGCAGCGAGAGGCTGCACCAGCACCACCTGCGTTTCGCCCACAGTGCCTCCGAGAGGTCGGAGGCCTCCGCCTCGGCCCCCGCCGTCACCGCCGACAACGCCAAGGCCAACTCCGTCGCCCCCCTGCTTCTTCCTGCCCCCCTCACTAATGGCCTAGACCTAGATCTGGAGGAGGTGGGGGCCGACACTGTGCCTTACCCCCGCAAAATCACGCTCATCAAGCAGCTGGCCAAGAGCGTCATCATTGGCTGGGAGCCGCCGCTGGTGCCGGCCGGCTGGGGCGCTGTGTGGAGCTACAACGTCTACGTGGACCAGGAGCTGAGGCTCAACGTGCCCTTTGGGGCTCAGACCAAGGCGGTCCTGGAGCGGCTGGACGTGAGCCAGAAGGCGTACCGCGTGGCCGTTCAGAGCCTGACGGAGCGGGGCGGTTCGGACCAGCTGCGCTGCTCCATGCTCGTGGGCCGGGACGTGTGCGTGGCGCCCACTCAGCTGAGGGTGGAGCGCGTGACGGCCACCTCGGCCTGCCTGAGCTGGCTGCCCAGTAACAGCAACTACGTGCACATCGTCTCGCTCAATGACGAGGAGTGCGAGTTGGTCAAGGCCGGCTGCTACTCGCTGTGCCTCAGTAACCTGTCGCCCAGCCTGCACTACCGCGTCAAAGTGGAGGCACGGCCACACCGCACACCCTGGGAACTGCCTCTGGAGCAGCGGGAGCGCAAAAGCGCCATCACCTCCTTTAACACCCTCACTGCGGGTAAGACATGGAGATAAGCGGCGGGGCCGTTTTCACCTGAGAAATGCTAACACGGCAAAAGTTAATAAAAAGAAGTGGTGAATTTTTAGCACCCTGTACAGCAGGGGTGTTTAATCAGAGTTCGGTACGGCCCAGTTAGAGGGAATTTCCTCAGCCCAAGGTCCGGACCGTCATCATTTCATCATTTTTTACATCATATCCTCTATACTGAAGTAGATCATCATTAACTGAAAGACAAACAAATTACATATACCGTTCAGTATATTTCAGTACATTTACTGTTTAAATGCTGAACTAAATGAGTTATTTATAAAACTCAAGTTCAAGTTAATTTAAGTAAAAACAAAATCAAGTAAAAACAAATTCATGTAAAAACAAGGGCTGCATTGAAAATGCTTTTGAAAAAAAGTGAATCATAAAGTGTTTATTTATAAAAAAGGAAATAAAACGTGTAGCCTTGTTAACTCAGTTTTACATCTTAACAGTTGATTTCCCACTTGTATTCCTCTCTCACACTTTCTTTTGTTTAGTGAGAAAAGTGACTTGGGCTGAAACTGTGTACATATACACATATGAGATATCCGGGCTGTTCTGTGTGGAGTGTGTATGTTCTCTCCGTGCTTGAGTGGGTTTCCTCTGGGTACTCCGGTTTCCTACCACAGTCCAAACACATGCTTGTTAGGTTGATTGCTCACTCTAAGCTTTCCATAGATGTGTGATGAGCTGGTCCATGGTGTACCCTGCCTTTGCCTGATGATGCTGGGATTGGCTTTCTCTCTGACTCGCTTTATTGTCAGATTGCTGCTGCCGTAAATGTAAATGTAAATGCTTCTCGTTTCATACCTCAGCTTTGATGGTTTTACAGTGCACACGCTTGGTCTGTGAGTTCACTGTGTCGTGTAGCCTATATACAATAAAGACAAGAAAAGCTCAGCCACTTAAAATAAACACTGTCAGAATGAAATCCTTCTCAATAGTTTATCTAGCAACGTCTGGGTCCGGACTGTGGTCCGCCTATCAGTAAGCTCTGCTGTACATTAACATGTTTGGAAGAGCTTTAATTGAGCCCTGCTACATAACATAGACATAACCATGGTAGGTGTGGTATGAGTTGTTATGGTCATGTTGAGTTTTCCCTTGGCTGGATGGATGGATGGATTTTATGTAATAATATTTTACCTATGTGGTTGGATGCCTAGATGGCTGGAAGTAAGGGATGGTTTAAAATATAGAAGAGAGTAAATCTGCCTCAAATTACTTGATTTGAGAAAAAGTTTCCAGCTGACCGTCTCGGATTTGTGACCTTGTTTTTGTATTAGACCTATAGAGGAAAAAAGCAAACTGCTAGGTGCATGACATTTTCATATTCTTTAATCTTCTATATTTGTGCATATCGTGGCTGTCCAATAAAAAACAAACATCTCCAAAATTGCAACTTTACAGAAAAGACCGAAAACATACTTTACTTTTAATGGAAGTCAATGGAACCAGATATTTTTTCAGGCTATTTCAGAGCATTTCTATTGGTCCAGTCAAAATAAAATCTAAACACAATGTAAATGCCCATTGGCATGTTCAAATGATGTAAAAAACTTAAAATCAACAAAAATGGCAATACATGCTTTTCATTGAACAGTGACGACATGTAAGCTTTAAATCTTCTGTTTTAGTTGTTAAACACATCCTAAACAAGATAGAGTGGTCATACATAATTTTTGGAATTAAATCTTTTTCTACATTGCTGATGGAAACATTGCTCACACCCTTTTAAAGCCTCAAAAACTACAAGCCTAAACTTTTACACACTATCGTTTGGGCACATTGGCAATTCTTACAATGCCCACAAAAAACAGTACAGAAACAAACAGCAATGCATGCGTGTAATACATCAGATAATATGAAGACTCTGCTTTGTAAGTTTTTCAATCCTAGCCGTTTGTCCTCCCAGGTCCCCCTGACGCACCTCTAGACGTGCAGCTGGAGCACGGTCCTTCTCCGGGGATCGCTCAGATCAGCTGGCTGCCCGTCACCATTGATGCTGCTGGAACCTCCAATGGGGTCCGAGTCACCGGCTACACCATCTACGCTGACAAGAAGAAGGTGAGTGACTGATTAATTCATTTACATTTAAGCTTTAACTTCAATAACGGAATGAAATCGGCTCAAATCTTGACCTTCGAATAAAAGTCCAGTCTAGAGTTTGAGTTTAGAGTTTAAGCCCCACCTGCTGTTGTCTGTTACCTAATTTTGAAAACTGAAATTGAGAGATGTTCATAGAGCAGTTTTAAAGTTCAGTGAGTTGTAATTATTTTTGTTTTGTATCCAAAGTTAGTGGAACCAGGCATTGACATCATCACAACTAATACGGCTACGAACTTCAGTGCTTCTAGAAATGTTTTGTTAGTGGACAGCTATGAAACTATCAACACATTGTTCAGTTGCAGAAAGAAGCTTTGGACCAAAATTAGCTGTGAAGTTGACTGTAGCCTTTTATAAAAACTTTTTGCTTATGAGATGGTATTTAAGAGTGTAGTAACGGCTGAAGCCCTATGAAGGTCGTCCAGGTTAGGAAAGTGATAGCAGTGTTCATCATATTGGCTTTGATGGTAAACAGTTCATTCTTTTATTCCAGGTATTGGAGGTGTCTTCCCCCACAGCAGGCAGCGCTCTGATTGGTCCCTCTCAGATCCAGACGCTGCAGGCGGCTCATGAGATCACAGTGCGCACCATGTCGCCTCACGGCGAGTCCGCCGACTCGGCACCCGTTAACGTGCCCGCCAAGTTGCCCGCCATCATGGCTGGCGCCTCCTTGCCTCTGTGCCAGCCTGTGCCAGCCCACACCAGTGTCCTCACCGCCGGTGCCACCACCACGGAGCCCGCTGTCTGTGCCACGTCTCTGTCTGCTGCCAAAACACCCACAATGCCACTCAGCCCTGTCCTAGACGCACAACCCCCAGGCCCTGTCAGGGGGGTCTTCACCAACGCGGCCAAAGCCACCACCAGTGATGCCCCCCTGCCTGCTGCCTCCATCGTTGAGGCGTGGGCGAACCCCTCTGCGGTTGCCCCACTGACGGTCGCCACGGCTGCGCAGGAGGCACGGCCATTACCTGTTGCCAAGTCTAATCCACCGGTGAGTGTGAAGTGCAGGTTATAGCCTAGAAGCCAACTTTGATGTTGAACATCTGCTTGGTGACCCTTTAAAACAAAGTTGGTATGGACCCTGAGTAGTAGATCCTCAGCTATAAGTCTTCGGTGTCACTAAAGTTGAATCTGCTGATACAAAATCTAACTCATTATCATTATTATGTAATTAATTACACAAGTTTGTAATTACAAGGGGTGTGTCTTAAATCTCCGCGAGCGCGGCCCTGTATGTCCGAATACTCGGAAGGCATCGAGTAGTAGGCGAACGTTACCCGGGTGACCTACTGAATCTGGAGCCATTTTTATTGATGCAACCGCAGCACACTGTGCTATCCCATGATTCAGCTGGAGCCACAGAAGCATCAGAAAGCGATACGTCGGCTGTGTGCACGTAGCACCTGCTGGTGAACTGCTGCTACAGAAGTTAGAGCTACTTCTCAGATAGAAAATGATTAAGTTCCTGCTGATTCGTCATCTCTGAACTACAGCTCGAGATGCTGTAAGTACATATTCAGACAAAAACGCAGGTGCGTGTCACAGACAGTTCCTAAAATGATGTCAGTAAAGTGGGCTTTTAATGAATAGCAGGATTTTTACAGGGGTGGTCTGACGTCTTGCATCACAGGACGTAGATTGCATGGTTACTAAAACTCGAATATATAGAAACTGCCTGCTACTGTACTGCTCGAGCAGTACCTACTGGCTCCAATCTAGTACCTGCTGAGTACTGAACAGGACGCACCCTAGGGTTCTCAAAGTTAACATAGTAATGCATTAACCTAATGAATGGTTAACACTTCTGATGTTTGTTAAACAGATTTTCCCAGTTTGTAACTAGTGAGGCACTGTATATTTAACTTCTCATGCACTGTGTATTGCTTTGATAGAAACTGGAGCAATTTGGTTCAATTTAATCATTAACATGGCTGTTAAAAGGATGTGGTCCACACTTTTGACAGACTGTGATGGACGATGGACGGTGTTTGTATGAACGACAGTAATCCAGCATGAATCAGATCATGCAGCCTTTTTTTGCTGTCACTGGATGTGATGAAATAAGTGTAACAGCTCTACGCTTTGGAAGTGTAAAGGGTTAAAGCTCTGCAGGACACAGTTTGGTCCGGCATGTCCCTGTGCTCTTTTAATGTATACACATTGCTGCTTATTACTTTTCTCTGCGACCTTTCTGTCAGCAGGTGAGTGTGCCTGTACCTGCGGCTGTGCCCACTCCTGTGCCAGTCCCAGTGCCCATGCTTGCAGCTGTTCCCATGGCAACGGCAGCTGCAGCCCCTGCGCAATCCGGTGTGGCCCCGGCAGCAACGCCGGAGCCCAGCCGAGACACAGACAGCCCGAAGCTCCAGCGTCCTGTCGCCTCCATCACAGACTTCCTGGAGGACCCCCGTGCCAAGCTCCACACTCCCCCGCCGGCCCCCAGCGTGCCCAAGGTCAACGCCACGGGGACGGATCTGCTTAGTGTACCCGACACACACCCGCTACGGCCGCCTAACCCGTCACCACTGGAGTCAGAGCCGGAAGACGACAGGGAGAACACCCGGCTGGTCTCTATTGATGAGTTCCTGCGGCCCGAGCCTCAGCCCAGAATAAAGGTCAGTCTGCTGGAAGGGGCACCAAGGCTCTAGGGGTCTGCAAGTTGAAGATGCTGAGGTTTTATACTCTAGATACTGAATCCTGGTCACATTTATTTTGTAGATATGGAAGTCAGGCAGTGCACACATGCAGTTCCAATATGCCAGACTGCCTATTACTTTAAAGTACTACATTAAAATCACTTTCTTCTGTTTTGTTTTGTTTTTTTGGACTTCTTTTTTCTTGCCATTTTTATTAAGCAATACTTTAAGTTTGTCTAATATGTAGAATATTATTTTTCCAAAATATGGTAAAGACTGCTAGCAGATCAACAGTCTAAACATTGACGTTGGAGGTTGTTTCAATTTTTCCAGTTTGCAATAGCTTCACTGTAAAACTGGCCTCACTACTAAAAATACTATACAGTTGTGAAAATAGCTAACAAAGAATCTAAATTAGATTTGGTTTATTCAATTCCATTCAATTACAGCATAACTTAAGCTGCTCTGACGTTGCACTTTGAAATAAAATTGTCAATGTCAGTGTCAATTTTTTTATAAAGCACTTTATAAAACAACAAATGTTAAGCAAAGTGCTGTCCAGTAATAAATAGGCAAGACATACATAAAAACAAACAAACAATCAAAACAACAACATTAACTCTCAACTACATTAAAAGCCAAAGAATAAAAATTAGATTTTAGAAGGGATTTAAAAACTAGCAGTGTAGGGGCTAGCCTAACATGTAGTGGCAACTTATTCCATAGTGTAGGGGCTATAACTGAAAAGGCACGAACACCCCTGTGCTTCAGCCTGGATTTAGGGACCACCAAAAGAAGCTGATCAGCGGATCTGAGTGACCGTGATGGAATTTATTTATTTAACTTTTATTTAACCAGGAGATCCCTTGAGATTAAAATCTCTTATTCAAGGGAGACCTGGCCAAGATAGCACACCATATACAGTTACAAGAACATAAAACATGACAAACAGACCTCCCAGACAATTTACATGCCCATTTTCACACAACACAACAATAAACACAAGTGAAATACAGAATAATAATTTGGCTTAACAGTCCAGCTTAAGTGTAGCAATTGCAGGCTTCTGTTATACAGTTCTTTAACAAATCTTTAAACTCACTCAACGAGACAAAATCATTAAGCTGTAATTTGTTCTGAAGGTTGTTCCAACATCAAGGTGCAAAATAAGAAAAAGACTTTTACCTTATAGAGCAGCTTTCTAGCAGAGCGGGAATCATAGCAGTTCTTGATACGTGTTAGAAGATTACTCAAATAGGAGGGAAGTTTACCCAACAAAGCTTTGTAAAGAAAGATATACCAGTGTTGTTGTCTCCTTACACTTAATGAAGGCCAAGAAACCAGACCATAAAGTACACAGTGATGTGAGCTAAACAATGAATTTGTTATAAAACGTAAGGAGCTGTGGTAAATGAATGTATGGCTGCAAAAGCTCAGAGAGATAGGTCGGAGCTAAGCCCTTTAATGACTTACAAACAAAGAACAAAATCTTAAAATCAATTCTAAAACGGACAGGAAGTCAATGAAGGGAAGCCAGTATGGGCGAGATGTGTTCCCGTTTACGTGTTCTTGTTAAAAGACGAGCAGCAGCATATTGAACCAACTGTAGCCGTGCAAAGGAGGCCTGACCAACACCAGCATAAAGCCTGTTACAATAATTACAAGTCTGGATGAAATAAAAGCATGTGTAACCCTTTGCAAATGCATTGCAGTGTACACTGATGTAGCATGGTATTCAGTGGGGATTAGTATATATTTACCTTAAATTGAACCTATATGGAACGTTTATGGTTAAATGACGTTCTTAAATTGGAATGCATGCCAGTTTGCCAGTCTGGGTTTTCATATCTCAATAATGGAAGTTCTTTGTTCTATGAATGTTCTGTGTTTTATGTTTGTGTTTCTTGCTGGGTTGTGTGCAGATATATGCAGGAGGTCTTATGGACCCTCCTCCCGACTACCCCGTGGAGAGTAGCCGCTCAGACCTATCCGACATCCTGGAGGAAGAGGAGGAGGACCTGTACTCTGAGTCTACTGCTGATGTGACACCCAGAAATTACCACTCCGGACCTGCTGGCAGGGTGAGCAGGGTGACCCAGTATAAGGCCACACTGGGGCTCAGGCCAAACTGTTTGTGTGATATATGCGTTGGAAGCTCCTGAGTGGAAGCTGCTACACAATACGTACCATAAATTCTCTTTCAGTGTCGTAAATCTGCCACTCTTCTTTGCCCTCTTTCTTTAGGCCTCTGAACGAATCCTCTCACTGTGAGATGTAATCTACTGCCATGCCTCGTTTTCTTCTTTCTGTTCTTTCTGTTCTGCTGCTTTAATTTTCTCCTCTGTTCTCTTTCTCCCCTTTTTTCCTCCTTCTGTTTTCCCTTTGTCTCTTCACGATGCCAACTTACCCTCTCTGTATGTCCTTGTGTTTGTGTGTGCCTGCACACCCCTCGCTTGTGTAATGGCTACACCTCTTGCCCTGGTTTTGGCCGTGCCCCCTCCCCCTCAGTCTGAGGTGTGGGAGCCGGACAGTGACGAGGAAGTCCTGGAGAAGATCCTGAAGCTCCGTCCACAGGCTTATCACGACAAGCAGCTGTTCAGCATCCCTGAGGTGACCGAGGAGGAGGACAATACAGAGTCTGAGCCTCATTGCTCCAGGGCGCCCCCAGCGCAGGGTCGGTCCGGCCCAGGAGAGAGCCACCAGCGTGGACATGAAGCTTGCCATCGCCCCCTTTCCAACCAACACCCCCAAGTTTACCACAGAGCCGAAGTCCGAGGGCCAACAGCGAGGCATGGAGGGGCCGCGCAAGTCCGGCCTCGTCCGAGGGTGCATTACGCAGACACGGTGGACACCATCAACTACGATGAAGATGAGGAGGTGGAGCTGGACTCGGACAGCAGCTTGTATGCCGGACCCAGCAGCAGAGAGGTAGCAGTCCGGCGGCCGCATCGGACGCAGCGGGATAGTGATCGACTCCGCAGGGAGGCTCTGTTACGGAGTCAGATGACCTCTGATCTAATGACGATGCCATCTGGGGTGAATCAGGGGCCCTACCTAGTCAGCAGGACAGTGCATCGCGTCAAATCGCCCACGGGCCCCACCATGGAGATCGATGTGGAGTATGGGACGGACGACGAGCCGGTGCCTTTTGACCCTGGAGAGGTGGTGGTGGAGCAGATGAGCTCAGAGTGGTGGGTCGAGGGTGGCAACCACGAATACCACCCCGTGCCCTTGCCGAGACGGCTTAAACAGGAGCTGCCCGCAATCATGCCTTCGGGCCACCACTCACGGGTGTGTTACACTGCATAATCCCACAGGTGTAGCTCCCCCCTGGATTACCAAATCTTAACGGAAATGGCTGAAACCTTTTGCACCTTTCTTGGCTTTGCATAGACGTAGAACTTACTCTCCGTAGTCCTAATCTGCATCTACAGCTTCCCCCTACAGCTTCCACTTGTATTCTATACCCAGAGTACATGTTCGATGTGGGACCCCTGACACATCAACATGAAAGCAAAAGGTTTCGGCCTGCACCTGTCCTGTTACTCCCTGTGGATCCCTGTTCTTCTCCTCCAGTGGCCTCTTTACTCTTCTAGTCATGCGCTGCAGCTAAGCTCTCTTTTCCTTGTGTGCCTTGTCCGTCTTTGACTGTTCTGAGATCTGTGAAAGTGGAGCCGTGCAGTGCTTGGCCCTCCTTCTGTGTGGCTGACTCCATAGTAGTGTGCCCTTGTTGCACCTCTTGCTGTCCCAGAGAAACTCAGCAAGAATCCCCCTTTAGTTCCTTTAAAACCCAAAGCCTTGAACATCAGGGGCCTCTCCTGGGTTGTTTGTGTGAATGTCATGACATGCCAAACCCTAACCCTAGTGGTATGCTCCAACCCTCCCTTACCTCCAAACCCTTGTTGAAGGCTGCATGCGTACTTGTTTGTAGTGAGACCAACCCCAACGTGCTGCTTTTGTGGCAAACTGTGCTTAAACAAGAGTGTATATGTGGGCAGTTGTGTATGCTTAGTCATATGGCTTGTGTGCAGTGCAGTGTCCTTGAGTGTGTGCAGAGGGGATGTACCGATATGGAGTTTCTAGGCCGATACGATAACTAACAGTTAACACTTCATTATGGTTGATAACATGGTCAATACATAATTGCACTGTGTAATGCCAGGGGCTTGGCTAGCCTACTAAAAGAGGTGTGTCTTTTTCCTCAGAACAGTGCACGGATCAGCTGATTCTACTATTACGTTATTATCCACGGCAAATCAGGTGGATCAGATTTTACCCCACACTCAACCTGCACTTCCACTATCGACTACACAACTTGTATCGAACTTTTCTAGGACAAAATAAAAACACTGCTATAAATTACCTTAAATATAATTACTTTTATTAAGATTAAGCTTCAGTGGCAATAAAATGTTCCTATAGATGGATAGATAGATACATACATACATACATACACACACACACACACATACATACACACACACAAACACACCTACATACATACACACACACACACACACACACACACACACACACACACACACACACACACACATACATACATACATACATACATACCTACATATATACACACACACATACATACATACATACATACACACACACCTACATATATACACACACATACATACATACATACATACACACACACATACATACATACATACACACATTCATTCATACATACATAGATACATACATACATACCTACATACATACATACCTACACACATACATACATACATACATACATACACACATTCATTCATACATACATAGATACATACATACATACACACACATACATACTGTACATACACACATACATACATACATACATACATACACACATACATACACACATACATACATACATATATACCCACATACATACATACATACACACACACATATATACACACATACATACATACATACATACACACCTACATACACACATACATACACACATACATACACACACACACACACACACCCATATATACATACACACTTACATATTTACGTATATGTGGAGCATATTGGCTTAATGACAGTGCAGTACAGATTCTTGAACCATACTATTTTGCTACTTTTAATTTGATTAAAAATTAAAAGTGAGTGTCGTTTAAACCAGAAATGAGTGTGAGATGCTGGAAGTGGTATATTTGCAGACTTATCAAGACATAGTGGGGTCAATAATACGCTTATAGAAATTAGACTGCTGGTCAGCAATCTAGATCAGGGAACAAGCATGTTATTGGCTCATTGGTTGACTACTTACTGACTTCTGAAATTGAATGCTGTTGAATGTTTTGATTATCTGCAGTAGTTAAGGGATCCGGTTAGTACAGTGAAAGTATTGATTTATGATACCCAGCAGAGCAGTAAGTGTAAGACGGGTTTAAACTCTACAGACTGTGTATTGCTGTAGTTTACATAGCCATGGTAAAGCTAAAGCAAACAGTTTCTTACATTGTTTAGCAGACAATCTAATCTAGAAGCATTTGCAGTGCAACATTGTGAATCGTGCCCAAGGACTCTTATTGTGGTGTTCTTCTTCTGCTATGGCAGCAGTGTGCTTCACATTCACAGTAAGAGGTGTTTTTCTGTGGACAGGTAATCAAACTCTGCTCGGTCATGTGACAGGCAGTGATGTTGTCCACTACGCTGTCCGTGTCAGTACTGACTACATGCTTGTCAGTGCATGCGCAAGCTGAAGCAGGACTTGAAATTATTGGCTGTAATTCCAGTATCGGTGGTATTAAGGCTTAATAAGTTTCAGATGATGCATCATTTTCCCCCGATACGCAGTAATGACTATTTCTCTGACCTATCCCAGGAGGCAGCAGGGCGAGAGGTTCCCCTCGCAGACGCAGGAGCCGCCTGGTGCGACCCCAGAGAGCTATCCCCGAAATTAAGCCGATCAGAGACCAGATTGCCCAGAGGTAGGACACTCCCACCTTCTCCACTTCTTCTCTCGTCCAGAATGTTTTATTTAAACCTTTTCTTTACAGGAGAGGAGAAAAGCATTGCTCACATGTGATAGTGGAGCTGAAAAAAGGAAAACTTAGATTTCCATCTAGAAAGGACTGCAGATGAAGAGGGTTATTTCTCAAACACAGAGGTGGATGAGAGCAAAAGACAGAGGGGGGATGGGAAAGATGGAGCTTTCTAAGCTAAGCACAGGCTTAACCCAACACGGCTTGTCAAGAGAGAGGAGGAAGTGACAGCAATGAAAATAGTAACCCAGATTAGCCTGCAAGAAACCATGCCTGAGTAGCTCTCTCTCTCTCTCTCTCTCTTTCTCTCTCTTTCTCTCTCTCTCTTTTTCTTTCTCATTCTTTCTCTCTCTCTCTTTTTCTTTCAGATTCTTTCTCTCTGTCTGTCTCTCTCTTTCTTTCTCTCTCTCTCTCTCTCTGTCTTTTTCTGTCTAATTTTCTCTGTCTCTCTCTCTCTCTCTCTTACTCTCTCTCTCTCGTCTCTGCGTGTGACATTTGTCTGAATCATCATAGCTCTAGTCTTTCTTTATCATTGTGATATCTATCTCTTTAATGCTTGTTTTTTCTTTCCTCTGTTTTCTAGTAACTCTTACACGTACAGTACTGTCCTCTCTCTCTCACGCAGACATGAACCTTAAATTCATAGAATTAAGATACATTACGATGTAGGCATGTTGTAACTCTAATGTAACTTGTCCTGTCATCGCGCTGTAGCTACAGCCGTGCTGGTGGATGAGTGTAAAGCTGAATAGGCCAGAATGACCATGAAAAAGATCAGAAAAGCTTTAGAAACACTTTAGTCTCCAGAAAACGACCAAATCTGCACAACCTGCCAACTGTTACAGTTTGTGTAAATAACAACACACACATACAGTAGTAGTAACACACAGTACAGTACTTTTGTGTTTGTTTGTTTTCAAAAATGTTAAGAAATGTATTAATAGGTTGATTATAAGAACTCAGGTTTGGTTCCGGACTCCTCGCTGCTCTAATCGCATGGACTTGTTCCATTTCAGCCGGCTCTGATTTAATTTAATAAACAATAGATCACATAAACTAGATAATAACAGAGATGATAAGAGTTTTAGAAAGAAGAGCTTAGAACACAGAACCATGACAATGGATTTGTTTAGTAGTATCTATTCGAATCCTAGTGTCTTGCATGCAGATGCTTAGTGACCAGATACATGACTTTACGTTTTCTCAGTGCTGTATGTGCACATGCATACAAGCTGTAATCGGGCCTGAATCTGAATACATTCCAAAAATGTTCTGTCTGAGCCTGAGGGCATTACATCATGAGTTTAAAACTGGCCCAGGCTCAACAAATTTCTGCTTAAATCTGACCTGAACCGACTCTTAATCATCAAGTGTTGGAAAAGCGTTTTAATGACACTAGTTAAATTAGCATAATTTAACAATAATAGCCATTATTAGATAAATAAATGCATTTTATTTCATCCCCAGTTTGTTAAACTCTTAAAATAAACAGTTATTGTGTACTTAAATGTGCAGAAGTGTGTTCCCTGTAGAAGATGTGTTCACTTGTTTTCATGTCTTTTGACCAGGGACGCTTAAACCTTTGCATATGACTATACAAACCTTCTCTCTTCCTTCCTCGGACGTGTTTAACTTACACTGGGAGATAAAATACATGTCAGCATTGTAGAGCACCCAGTTCAAACAAACCACACACACACACATTCATTTAGAGGAATGTGTAGCATTCTCAGAGCTCCGCCCCTCATGCTACAGATGGTGTGATCCTGTGTAATGAGATGGAGCTTAAGTCAAACATGCTGGACACTTATTCACTGCCCGTATCCCCTACTCCCCCCACCCCATCCCCGGCCGATCAGATCAGCACACACGAGACTCCATGATGCTGTCGACACTGAGATTGTCTCCTTGCTGCCACGGTGACCTGCTGCCCTTCAGGAAACCTCTATGTGGAAGAATCAAGTAGCGTCTAAAGAGAGAGGCTTTAGAAAGAGCTGTGCTTCTGTTGTTCCAAGCAAAGCAGTGTTTTCTCTGCTTCACGAGCTGCAGCTGTTTGCTGCCTGGTTGTGTTGTCTGTTAAAAAGGAATCTATTAAATCAGTTTCTCTCCCCAAAGGATTCTGCAAAGTCCTGTCATTGAGTCAACAAAGTGGTTTGAAGTGAACTAGGAGTCACCATGTCTAGAGCATATATGTGGCCAGTCTTTAAAGATTTGACATGCAATCACCATTAATGGTAAAATAAAGATTTTTACTGTACAACGTCCTGCATATACACATCTAAAAATCAAGAATCAACATGCTACTCCAACTTATCCTAACGAATTTGGATGCAGTTCATTTCAGAGATTCAACAGCCCAGTACTCTTGGGCTTTATACTCCTCTAGCATGGTGGTGCATAGTGACCTGTGGCTGATCTCAGTCTATTGGTCAATGGTTTGGTCATTAAGTTGTTGTATGTCACCATGTTTTATGTTTTATGTAACCTCTCTCACTGTTAAACAGGCTGTTTTTATTGCTGTGCATTAAGACTGATATATCGTCGCTGTCCAATGGAAAACAAGTGAGAGGGCAAAAACTGTCCTCACTTTTCCCAAGCTATTTTGAAGCATTTCTATTGGTCCATTTGTCATGAAAATTCTCCACAATGTAAACGGCAGCTGCTGGATTTAGCTGCTGGATTTAATCTAGAAAAACAGACTAAAATGGAGATGCATGTTTTTCATTGGACAGCGACGATATGTAAATCAAGTACTGCATTGTGTGCCAAAAGCAGTTCACGAAACGAGAGAATTTACCAATTTGCTCTCTCTTTCCCTTTTTCTTTCTCTTTCTCGCTCTCTCTATCTCGCTCTTTCTCTCTCTGTTTCTCTCTTATTCTCTCTCTTTATCTCACTCTCTAGAACTCTTTCTATCTCGCTCTTTCTCTCTCTGTGTTTCTCTCTTATTCTCTCTCTTTATCTCACTCTCTAGAGCTCTTTCTATCTCGCTCTCTCTATCTTGCTCTCTCTCTGTTTCTCTCTCACTCCCTCTATCTCTCTCTCTCTATCTCGCTCTATATCTATCTCACTCTCTCTGTCTCTCTCTCTCTATCTCACTCTCTAGCTATCTTTCTATCTCGCTCTCTCTATCTCTCTCTCTTTGTTTCTCTCTCACTCTATCTCACTCTCTCTATCTCTCTCTATCTTGCTCTCTCTCTATCTCACTCTCTAGCTATATTTCTATCTCGCTCTCTTTATCTCTCTCTCTCTGTTTTTCTCTCTATCTCACTCTCTCTATCTCTCTCTATCTTGGTCTCTCTCTATCTCACTCTCTTTGTTTCTCTCTCACTCTCTCTCTATGTCGCTCTCTCTCTCTATCTCGCTCTCTATCTTGCTCTCTTTCTGTCTCACTCTCTCTCTGGCTCTCTCTCCATCTCTCTCTCTCTGGCTCTCTCTCTCATTGTCTGTCTCTCTCTCTCTCTCTCTCTCTGGCTCTCTCTCTCTCTCTGTCTCTCTCTGTCTCTCTCTCTCTCTATCTCTCTCTCTCTCTCTCTCCCTCTCTCTCTCTCTGGCTCTCTCTCATTGTCTGTCTGTCTCTCTCTCTCTCTCTCTCTCTCTCTCTCTCTCTCTCTCTCTCTCTCTCTTTCTCTGGCTCTCACTCTCATTGTCTGTCTCTCTCTCTCTCTGTCTCTCTCTGGCTCTCACTCTCATTGTCTGTCTCTCTCTCTCTCTGTCTCTCTCTGGCTCTCTTTCTCTCTCTCTCTCTCTCTCTCTCTCTCTCTGGCTCTCTCTCTCTCTCTCTCTCTCTGTCTCTCTGGCTCTCTCTCTCTCTCTCTCTCTCTCTGGCTCTCTCTCTCTCTCTCTCTCTCTCTCTGTCTCTCTGGCTCTCTGGCTCTCTCTGGCTCTCTCTGTCTCTCTCTCTCTCTCTCTCTCTCTCTCTCTCTCTCTCTCTCTCTCTCTGGCTCTCTCTCTCTCTCTCTCTCTCTCTCTCTCTCTGTCTCTCTGGCTCTCTCTGGCTCTCTCTCTCTCTCTCTCTCTCTCTCTCTCTCTCTCTCTCTCTCTCTGTGTTTAAGGGTGTGCAGATTGCACGTTTCTCAAGCGGCTCATGCAGGCTTAGGCTCAGTGGGTTTTACTGTGATTACCTCACTTAAGGACACGCCTGGGCCGCGCCACTTTGAGCCCGGGGTGGGGGTGAAGGGGGAGGTAGTGGTTACAGCTACAGCACGTTGGTCCAAACCGACAGCCTAACTCTGTGTCCGTGTCTGTTTGTGGGTGTGTGCAGATGTTGCGGAGTCAAGGCCAGTGGGTGAAAATGAGGTGAGGGTTTTCGTGGCCCTCTTTCCGTATGACCCTGCTACAATGTCGCCCAATCGCGATGCTGCAGAAGAGGAGCTTCCCTTTAGGGAGGGCCAGATCATTAAGGTATGGAACGTTGATGAATGCCCCTCCGTGACCAGTGCTGCACTAAGCTTCCTCAGGTGGTGTAAGCTTGTCTTAGGCCTCGTTTACACTAATACAGATACATTTGTGTGTGGTTGTTCAGAACACACAGTGAATAGGGCTGCAAAGGGGCTCTCAGTCTTAAGCACTGGCTCTATTGTCAGGAGACCAAATCCAAGAAGGCGTAATTGGTCTTGTTCTCTCTGGGTTGGAAAGGAAGGCCCTCCCTGTCCTCCATCACTCAGCATGATTCTAGTATCTGTTAGCTGACCCAGCAGAAGGGGCTTTTTCCAGGCGTGTTGAGTCATTGTGTTAGAGACATTTTCTCTTGTCCCAGGTGATTCCCCCTAATAAGAATGAGTTCAGGCTAACTGTGTGCTGTTTTGATCACTATTTTAGAATTAAATGTGTTATAGTATTGCTAAGACAGAGGAAACTCAGATTAAAATAAAAACGTGGATCGTGTGACATTCAACATGGTGTCTGTAAAGTCTCAGCGTTCCATCAAACAGGCCAATTCACTTGCTGGTGAGGAGACAAGCAGCAGAAGCTGCTATGTTGTGCAGATGGACAGTATCCAGAACAAACTTGAAATGTTATCAGAGCCAAACGCTACAAACTAGTTAATGAGATTTTGTCAGTCAGCGTTTTGCCCATTGTTTCAAATATGCTTTGTGGCTTTCAGTTTCGAGTTTATAGGTCTCCCCACATTTAAAGACATAGAAGTCTGGTGACTGGAAGTAACTGCTAGGGGGCGGGTGTTGCCAAGTAGGCCTGACTTTCCAGTTACTGCTTGTAAGACATTGTACTTTACTGTGAACATGTTAATACATTTACTGTAATTTCAGGGTGGACGAGAAAGTAACAGCACTAATTTGGGTGAAAAAGTTTTTGACACTAAAGTTGCATTTTCAATAGGTCTGCATCGTGCAGACAAGGCATTAAATAAAGGTCTTTGTTGCCTAAGCAACGGGTATGTTTACACTACTACACTAGCTACTTTTATATATGTATATAGATTGGATACATGTTCAATTTGTGGGAATGGGTTTTAATTAGAGCAGCCACTTTTTTTTTTTTTTTTTTTTGCATGATCGTCATCGATAACAGTGCCAAACATAAATGCCTTCTTTTCACCTTTGTTTATAATAATGAACAGGTGAGAGTGATTGTAGCTTTAGAACTAATTTGAAGAGATCAGTTTTGCAGCTCTGAAAAAACGATATGTGTCATATTAAGGAAAAAAAAAATCTGTTCCTTTATTTACATATTTTTTACATGAGAAATCAAGATTTTTCCATATAGAACTGTCATAAAGCACACAAGAAAAATCTGACCACCGCACTATAATAAGTTGTAAAAATACTTTTTCTCAAATACATTTTTAGTAGGTTTTACAACATTTTAGATATAAATAAAAATATAATAAATATAAAAATAAATATAAAAAAATAAAATCTAAATAAAATAAAAGGAAATATTGTCAATACAACTTTAGTTTTCATGTCCTGTATTGAATTTCACCTAAAATTTCTAGGGTTGTAGGCCCTTAAATTTTGTCTAATTGCTGTTTCATGTGGGTTTCTGTGGGTGTTTTGTCTTTTGGTTGACCACATCACCATATGTTGATTCACCGTATATAATGAGATGCATTGCAGAAGCAAATTTCATCAAGAAACTGGTATTTAATCTGTGTCTTGCAGCTCTAGTGTCCTGTCTGTGTCCTGTTTTACTAATTGTTTCGGTCCTACCCGCAGGTCTATGGCGATAAAGACGCGGATGGGTTTTACCGGGGCGAGTCCGGTGGCCGCCATGGTTACGTGCCCTGTAACATGGTTTCTGAAATCCAGGTGGACGACGAGGAGACCAAGGAGCAGCTGCTGCAGCAGGGTTTCCTCTCCACAGACGCCTCCATGGAGAAGATAGGTGTGTTTTACTGTCAGTCATTCTGCCAGTCAAGTCCCACCTCCATACTGCAACAACCAATCAGAACACACTCCCTAGTCTTTTTTTCCCCTCTTTAAAGATAAAGAATGAATGGATGATCGTTGCGTGACGATCAGTGAACTACAACTCAACGGATTTGTCACTTCATTTTATCAGAAAGTAGATCATTCAGTGGATCAACTGACAGGAAAAAAACTAGATCTCTGCTGAATCGGCAGCTGTTCAGGGTTACATAACTCTTGGCAGCAGTGTCTCCCCCCCAGTCTTCTGCTCTCTGCTCCTGAAAATGACTAATGAGGATTATAAACTTCATATAGCAGAACATGTTACTAAAATTAGAGCCAATCTTCTTAGCGTATGTTCCTCTTCTGTCTATTAGAGTGTTGCTACAGCTGCTGATTTCCATTTACCTCTGCTAAAACCACTGACGTGATCCCTAAAGGTCAATCCGTAGGTTGTGTTAAGATTTTAAGTACATTTTAAGTTTTTTAAGCTTTAAAAAGAAAAAAAACCTCAAACATTGGTTGCATGGTGCTGTTCATTGAGTTATATTATCAGCTTATGCCTAAAGGGGCACTCTGGCCAGCGTGAAACATTTAGCTGTCACTGCATTGGTTATCATGCTTACACACATCTCGTAGTGCTGCTGTAGTCTCTAGAGTGAGACTGAGAGGACATGGGACATGGAGAGGACCTTTAAGACATGGAAAACCCTCTTCTGTTGATGTGTCTTGAAGGTGTGAGGAACCTGTGAAGAATATACACCAGAGGCTGCACTAGACATCAGGATTTCTTTATTATTG
Organism: Megaleporinus macrocephalus; assembly: GCA_021613375.1. Taxonomy (NCBI): domain Eukaryota; kingdom Metazoa; phylum Chordata; class Actinopteri; order Characiformes; family Anostomidae; genus Megaleporinus; species Megaleporinus macrocephalus. The sequence goes on along the minus strand of CM038726.1, from coordinate 27,570,120 downwards.
TTTTCTCTGTGGTTTCATGTTGTATTTGCATAATCCATGCTGGCTGTTTGTAGTAGGTGTACTTAGCTGAATAAAAACACTGGAAGTTCTGTCAATCTGGTGAAGGATGCAGTACTGCACTGCAGAATTTTACATAATATAATAAAATAATGTAAAGAATAGGGATGCATTGAAATTGAGACCTCAAAAAATTTAACTGTGAAAATATACCTCTGTGGTAAGAACCTGGCTATAGTAAATGTTTAATGATGCAGAAGTTATGATTCAGTATATTGTGACTGTATAGCAGTACTGATATACTTGAATCCATTTTCCATGCTGATTAGTGGTGGGTCCTTATGTTACTTGTGTACGTTGGAGTGGAAGAGTCTTGACAGCTGAAGATTACAACACTGCAACCTAGTGGTCCGGGATTTAAACACAGCACAGACGTAGCGTTGTCTGCCACCAACTTTAATGTAAACCATTCATTAAAAATCAGTATTATTTTTTTTATTTATTACGTTAGACAGATGACCTGTAATCACTGTCCATGCCAAGTACTAAGTTTGCTTAATGCAGATGAACTGCTCAGATACTTTTCTGTGGCGGGGTTGATACCGGGGCAGTTGTGGGCTAGAGGTTAAGGGACCAGCCTAGTGAACAGAAGGTGGCCAGTTTGATCCCCTGAACCGATTGGACATGATTGAACCTCCCTTGAGTAAGGCACCAAACACCCAACGGCCCACCCCTCCAGGCAAGTGGTGCTTACTGCACACTGACAAATGGTCAGTGTGTGTTATTGTATTGTATTGACTTGTATTGGTTGAAAAAATAGTGACCCACTCCATACGCAGAATTCAGCAGATTATAAACAAAAAGAAGGTTCCTGCTAGTACGCCAATGCCGTCTGTAGCCACGGTTATTAAAATGCTAAAAAATGTACAGTACAAGAGGACAGTGCACACAGCACAGAGCAGTTCAATGTGCTTAATACAAAACAATAAAAACAGGTGCTAAAAAGGCGCAGTAGTGGAATAGCCTAAAGAAATAAAACAGATCATTAAAAAACATTAAAACGAAAACAACAGTAAATAAAAAGATGTAAAGGAATTTAAAAACAAGTGACTTATTTCTTATTAAAATAATATCTGTTTACAAGAGGAGACATGCAGTGTAACACAACTCCTTGCCTTGAATGTCTGTTGTTGTATTTTGTAACACATTCTACATCATTTTAGGATGTTTGTTTTCCGTGCTGCTGCGTGTTGTAGTGATATACTTAGATTTTGGGGTGCTGACCACTACACCACCGTGATGTAGTGGTCGGCATGGTGGTGTAGTGGTCAGCACTGTCACCTCACAGCAAGATGATCCGGGTTGGATTCCCGGTCCGGGCTGTTCTGTGTGCAGACTGATTAAAGGAGGGTAGAGAGCTTTGAGAACTTGAGCTCGGGTTCTAGGTGGTTTCTGCCTGTAGCTGGACGCTTGTTGTTTGTTTTTTTTTTTTTGTCTTTTTGTGGAAACTAAAGTAGGACTGAGGAACAGGGTGGAGGTGGGTTTGGTGTAGGGGAATGTGAAAACATTGCAGGAAACTGAAGGTAGAGATGGGAAATTATAAAGGATGCAGGCTAAAATTTTAGTTTCAGTTTTAACCAAGAATTTTCATTTCCATGCGTCTCTAATATTAAACTCTAGCATTGTGCCAGAATGCCCCTTTAGGCTTTGTAGCTCTTCTGTGAGACAACGATTCAAACAGCCAGTAGTGATTCCCTCTCTTCTGTTAAAAGAGTGAGCATTTAGAAAGTCGCTTTGAGGGCCGCGTCACCCGGAGGTGTGGATGTTTGGTTCGAGGCGTCCGTACGTGCTTGTATGTGGGTTTGTTCACTGTTTATTTCTGAGACATTCATGATCCCATTTGTGCTTTTGCTAAGCTTTATTTCATTCGCAGCGGCCCAGTGTTACACAGTGTTACACAATACTTTTCAAAGATGTGCCAAACGAAACGCTTCAGTGTTTTTGATGATGTTGTTATTGATGTTGCTGTGTTTTTTCATCACGCAAGCATTTCAGCCGTAACTCGGAAAGAGTGCCTCGTTAAAGCCACAGCGCTGGTCTCAGAGCAAGCTGACTCCGGTTTCCCAGAATGCTCTCTGACAGCGATGGTTTAACCCTTTCCCTCTCACTGTAGCCTGCCTTGCTGACGCTGCTCTTGATGGAGTTTCTCTCACAGGGTTTCTTTTTCGTTAATCATCTGTCTTTGTTTTGTTGTTGTTGTTGTTGTTTTCCCTGCTTTTCTTTTGGGCACGTCATCCATTTGCTGCCCGCTTGTTGTCTGGTTTTGCTTTCAATCCGCGTTCTCCTGTGTTGACTTCCATCAAGGCACGCGCTCACTCGCTCAGCTTCCGCACCGTCCGGCCCCGCCGCCCAAACCTAGACGCTCCAAGAAAGGTGTGTCTCCACGTCTCCTCACAGTCTTCTCCCCCATCTGCACCCACGTCATCTCACCTGCCTTCTGTCCTTCTCGTGCCATGTCAGAGCAGTGCTGAGTTACTCTGCACTACTCGAGTTGAAAGTCTGACCAATGGGGATTCAGAGAACAGCTGGAGAGAGCTTGGATATCTTAACTGATGTAGTTTGAAAATATATGTATTTATCAATTTATGAATATGTCCATAAACCATCACTCTGCTTTACTAATCACTTCATAATGTCTTTTTTGGAATGTGTATATACTCCCCAACCCAGCACATTCTTATATAAGACATTTTTAGTAGGCAGTGCTCTGTGGAACAGAAAAATGCTTAAACATTTATTTAAACTCATTAACATGATCCACACTATGGGTCTGTCCCAAATCCTAGTGAGTGTGTAAGTAGGCTGTCTATGTAGGCAGCTGTTTAAGTATCAGTGTTCTCTCCTCATCTCTCCTCATAAAACAGATTACTGAGACGCTCTAGTTAGAGAGAGACTGCGTCACGGCTTGTTCCCGCCCACTGCAGCACGTGACTGGTGTTTTAGCTAGTTGCTAAGCTACCGGCCGGCATTCAAATGCAGCCAAGGTTTGCATCTCCCTCTTTCCAGCTGTGCCCCTGTCGACAGTAGGGGCCTGACCGATATACTGAGTAGGCCCTTATATTGGTAGATATTGATGCCATAAGGATTTAATAGTATCAACATTTTAAGTTTCTACTTTTGGATAATATTGAACTTTTGACAATTGAAATAGTAATATCAGTCATTAAGTCACTTTTACAGTTTCTGATTTAATTCATATTTACCACATTCATTTTGGTTTGCAATAGCATTGTATTACTTGATTTTAAAACATCTGCTTAGTTAAATCATTAATAAGCACTTTGGTTCAAAACAATAGCCCGAGGCTTAAAAATCCGCTAGCATAAATGCTAATGGCTCGAGTATAAAAACTGCAAAATGGTCAACAACTCGTTAGAGTTGATAATAAAATACTGTTCTGTGTGATTACATGACAGAAAACACATTAAAACACCAGAGAAAATCAGTATAACTTACATTTGAAGATGACTTCACTGCTAGTAGCTCCCCTTGTGTCCGCCATGTTAGGAAAAAGTACTGCCTGTGTTGCATCATGTGATGGAAGTGTGAGGGAAGACTGATTAAAGGAAGGTATAGAGCTATGAGAACTTGGGCTCGGGTTCTGGGTGGTTTCTGCCTGTAGCTGGACGCCTGGACAGTTTTTTTGTTTGTCTTTTTGTGGTAGAACTAAAGTAGGACTGTGACGGGGAGTGTGAAAACATAGCAGGAAACTGAAGGTAGAGATGGGAAATTACACATTACACATTAAAACACCAGAGAAAATCAGATTAACTTACATTTAAAGATGACTTCACCGCTAGTAGCTCCGCTGGTGTCCGCTATGTTGGGAAAAAGTTCTGCCTAAGTTGCATCATGGGATTGCCTTAGCGGCTGAGGAAGCGTTCGATGCTTCCCTAAAATCAGGGCAAAATAAGGTTCCTCAGTAGACAGCATGTATAAGGTATCTAAGAATTGGGACAGTCTACATGTCGGGAGTGCATACTATGACGTAAAATGCTGCCTATGTAGACCCTCACTAGGTTTTGGGACACACCTTTATTTAAAATGTTCATGTAGTTAATTAATGTTTTTAACACAACGTTAGTTGACCAAACTGCTACACAATGAAGAAACTTAAAAATACACAATACTAGGACTAAAAACATCACCACCACTAAAAACAACAACCAAATAAAACATTCATTACATAAAAGCCATAGAATAGTAATGCCTAGATCAAGCCTAGATTTAAAACTTGACAGAGTAGGTGCCAATCGAGTCTGTAGTGGTTATTAAGTAATTAATTTTAATATTGTTTTAGCTATAGCTTGTCAATTGCAATGAATTCATTTACCCCAAAAAAAGTTGTTCTATTAAAAAAAAAGTGCAATGGTTTTACTGTGCTAGCTGTGTTATACTTGTTAAATCTGTCTTATACAAATAATAAGATTTATATTACTCTGTATTTTAGCAATTGTCCATTTAAAAACTATGTATAGCCATAAACAAGCTTCATTATAATACACATTACACACTACTGGTTAAAGGTTTAAGAACACCGGTCAACAGTTTAAGATCACTAACAGTCAAACACTTTAGTACACTAGTATTGATGATTTAACTAAGCACATCAGATGATAATGTTTGACTCCAGTGCAAGGATTGGGCACCCCTGATGTATGTCATTCGTTGTAATAATAAGTTATCATTTACTAGACTTACTAGAATAGTGAGTCTGAATCCCCTCTGGTCTAAACTTGGTCATATACCTTCTCAAATGTTGTGTGTGACTAATGGTGCGTGTGTTTGTGTGTGAGAGAGTGAGTGAATATGTGTACAAGTATGTGTTTTAGCCATATGTTTGAGTTTGAGGTGATTTGTCGGTTTACCCTGTGAATTTTAACCCACACTTCCTTTGAGTCACCACAGCGGAGGATCCAGATCTTCACCCTAACTCTCCATTTCTCCCTTTCCTACAGTGGAGACAGCAGGAGTCTTCGAGGATCAGTCCATAATTGATTCCTGCAGCCAAGGTTTGCATCTCCCTCTTTCCAGCTGTCCCCTGTCGACAGTAGGGGCCTGACCGATATACTGAGTAGGCCCTTATATTGGTAGATATTGATGCCATAAGGATTTAATAGTATCAACATTTTAAGTTTCTACTTTTGGATAATATTGAACTTTTGACAATTGAAAACTGATAGTAATATCAGTCATTAAGTCACTTTTACAGTTTCTGATTTAATTCATATTTACCACATTCATTTTGGTTTGCAATAGCATTGTATTACTTGATTTTAAAACATCTGCTTAGTTAAATCATTAATAGTCACTTTGGTTTGATGTGAAATGCTTTATGATCAGAACTGGTGGTGATGGAAACCAAGCGTCTAAATACTTTCTCAAATACCTCTTAAAACTACTATTACGTGAAGTGCCAACAAATACATTGCCTAAGGACAGACTCTTTGCTTTGCAATAGTTTTGAGATTTTTGACATTTCTCCAGTGTATTATATTTAATAAAGTACTCATATTGGTCAGGCCCAGATCTACAGTTTTCCCTCTTCACATCAGAGCGTGAAAGAGCCATGGAGCTTCATCTTAAGTGCATGTTGACTGCATGACCAGTGTGTGCAACCCTCATCTGGAAGCTCGTGTTCAGAGTTAATGTGTGGACTTTTCCAGAGTCTGATGTTGCTGATATAAGAACTGCATGGTGCTCAGATGAGTTTCAGGAGCTGCTATAATAACCTTCTCAATTGACTCACCTTCCAGTCATCTCTGTTCTAACCTTTCATTGTTTTTTATGTTTGTTTATTAATGAATTAATTTATTTAATGTATGTGCTTTTTAACTTGCATGTGATTTCTGTCTTGTTCCTTTGTTACATTTTGCAGTGTTATTTTATTAAAGTTTGTATAGTGCATGTGGGTTTTGCCATGTTTGTTTGTTCTGTGTTGTAATTATGCCTAAACAACTGAATTTTTGTTATTGGACATGTTGCATGTGTCTTTTTCCCCCCAATGCGTTTTTGTAGGTTGGCCGCTTACTGACAGGAACTGTTCATAACGTCTGGTCACGCTAACAGTATGACTAACGATAGAAGCATATCCTCTGAGTCCATGCAAACCTGATTACATTGTTGTTATTTGATTAACAGATAACACTAGACACTCTGCAGTGGCCTTGGGAAACCCTGGACCTCGCAGGATGGTGGCCATCTTTGATTATGACCCAAGAGAAAGCTCCCCTAACGCTGACATTGAGGTGATCTTAAACCATATTTAGAATTAAATATACACTATAAAGTTTGCCTTTACTTAAATATTGCCAAACCATACTGATGCTCTCTTTGTCACCAACTACAGGCCGAGCTGACCTTTAGTGCTGGGGACATAATCTATGTGTTTGGAGATATGGACGATGATGGCTTCTTCTATGTGAGTAACCAGGTGTAGACTGACTTGGATCCATCTTTTTTTCTTTGTTTTCCTTACTGAAGCCTTCAAACTGCCAACTCTCAGGTACACTACCTGTACAGAAGTATTCAGACACTCCTTTTCTGAATTTAGCTGCTTAAAGGTATACAAGCCCCTTTATTATTATTATCATTATTAAACAGCTTGTATAATTTCCATGGAAACACATTGACTAATAGAATGGGAGCAGTCTGAATTCTCTGTGCTCAAGAGTTGTCTACAAATTATGGACATAAAGTGTTTATCCAGCCCTGTCCAATGACTAATTACAATAGTAACTAATGACTTGGTTTTTATAGTCATTAGCAATTGCAACCATGTGCATAGTTATAGAGATGGGCAATATGGCCAATATGGCCAAAATTTTATATCATAATACTTTTCATTAAACACAGTATATACACAGTATAATGCAGTAGTGCCACATTTTTAAAAATACTATCAGAAATGTTCAATGTTTAACTGCACTAAATCCAGGTAAGCAGGACGTAAGCTCACGTTTTAAACAAGCCGATGCCAAGTATTTTCAAGTATTGACTAAAAGAATATTGTGACTTGTGAGGTAATTTCTCACAATAACATGAGAATGGCCTGCTCTCAGTGTAGTAAATGTAGCGCTGATTATTAAATTTGATAATTTCAATTATATTTTACCATTTATGAAACTTAATTACAAATATACAATACAGGGACGTAGGGCCAGTATGTAAAATGCTAATGAAAAGAGAGTGCAGTTAATTGTGCATTATATTCGGCACATATAAAATTGAATACAGTACAAAAACCATTCCCAAAAAGTTAAAACAGGAGTATTTTTATTGTAGTTTACCGTATGTGACTTTTTCTCTTAACACTTCAAGGCAAGGAAAGCATACGCGTGTAGCGTATACATCCATTTGCACAAATGTAGTGTACATATCTAGTGCTATTAAAATATTTTGGATAAACCTAGCAAGATTTTTAAAAATAAAGGACCCTTCACTAGCATGGGTGCACTTTGCCTTGCCCACTAAGCAAGAAACAGTGAGCTAAATATCTGAATTAACTTAAACAGATCTTTCAATCTTTCAAGTTTTGCTTTAGCTACAGCACAACATTATCAAAAGACTAAAGTACACTGATTGTCTTGTTTTAAATCTGATATAGCATCATAGTGGCAAGCTGCTAGTTGAGCGATTTTTCTTTTTAAAACAACATTTCTCTTTAGTTTCTGTGTATATATATATATATATATATATATATATATATATATATATATATATATATATATATTGCTGTTCTTCTGCTATACAAGCCTTTAGTTGTGCTTCATAATGCACCACATTCTTAGACAGCTCTGGAGTGCAGGCAAGTCATGTCGAGTTCAGTGTAATGCTAACATATGCTCATACTGTGACAGACTCTGGCCTTTAAACTTTTTTCTGCTATGACTAAGTTTCAGCCATTAAAAGCTAATAATGTAAACCATGTGTTGTGTTTTATGCTGAATTTTTCATACTGTGTTTAGACATTAAAGCTTAGACAATAGAAAATACCTCGAGTAACACATGACAGCCTGTAAATGCATGATGTGGCATGTTGCTTTTTGACTTTAGGGAGATTTAAATGGACAGAAAGGCCTGGTCCCCTCAAACTTCCTCCAGGCTTTTCCAGAGACAGCAGAGGAGGCAGCAGCAGTCTCCGAACATCCTGTGATGGAAAGCCGGAGAGACTCTCAGGTAGGTGTATGTCTGTGTATCTGTAGAGTTCGCAGAATGCAACGTAAGTGTGTTTTCATAAGATCATTTTTATAATCGCACTACAGTGCAAACATATTGTAAACATCAAATATATGACACATATGTCTGTCTCCATGTCTCACCATGTAAGACTCTACACAGTGCTTTTCAGTTGTCCTTTGTTCTGCATGTTCCTGTTTGTTTTGCATGGTTTATTTCTTTACGTTTGTGTGCGTTTGTTCCTGCATGGTGGGATGCAGAAGCACAGGAGAGGGGTGCACTTTAAACAGTAAGAGTAAGTGTTCTGCTGATCTCACTCTATAGTGATTTGTCCCCAACACAGAAACCTTAAACTTGTCCCGGAACCCATCCTTACCAGAAGCTTTCTTTCCCAAGGAGCCACCTTCCTATATATATAAATATAAATATATATATATATATATATATATATATATATATATATATATATTACTGTATTGTATGTGTATAGTACTGTATTGCATGTGTTTTGATAACGTGTCTGTGTTCTTAAACATCTTTTAAGTTTTTCCTTTAAAGCCCTTTAATAACTGCTTCCCTTGAGTACACTTCCCTTACCTTTAAAGCAAAGCTTGAGTAAAAAATTATATATACACAGTTTTACCATAGTAGTTAAACCACTGCAGCAATTGGTGTCTTAAAGTTTGCTTCTTTAATTTTATACTGGAGATCAATTAGCACTATTTACCTAAATCATCACATTTGCCTCATTGAATTACGAGAGCATGTTAAAGGAGAATTCCACAAAATGTTCGACATTTCTACATAGTTTAGTCATTGGCAGTGGTTTAATGTGAAATGGTGCAGTGCTGAGAAACCTGAAGGCTCTGGTTTCTTTACAGTCACAGGAATGACACACAAATAGTCATTGTTTTTAAACTACATGTCTTCTAAATGAGTTCTTTTGCGTAGCTTGTTGTTTTTGATTACTCTAAATAGACTATTTTAACATTATCTTTGCCTCTCCACCATGAACATAGTTGAAGCCCAAAATCTCAGAACCATTCGCAGAACATGTCAGGCATGAGGCAGCATATTCATAATGTTTTCAAGTAATAACTTTATACAAGGAAACCATTTCATCTCCAAAAACTGGTGGAATTCCCCTTCACGGGGGGGATTTTAGAGATTTTTCAAAAACTCTTTAAGATGTAAACAAAGTCATTCACCGTGATTTCTTCTGAATCACTCAGTTCTAGAGAAACGTACCGAGTCAGAATTGTTTACAGTGGTAAGGATGGGAACCAGACGTCTAAAGAGTTTAATACCTTTAAAAGCCCCCCTTTACAGAATGTTACTATATGAAATGCTTTACGTCTGACACATTGTTGTACTATAGTTTTGAAAGGCTGAAACTGTATTACTGCCCTGTTTTCAGGGCGTATGTGTAAATGTAGGGTCTTGTGAGGCAAAGAAAGAAATGTTTCCTGCCCCCCCCACCCCAAGTTTTACCATCAGTGTTTAATTTAAAGTTCAGAAGACACATGTAGGTTCACATGGTTTTGCTATATTTGTGTCACAGACATTTTGAACCCTTCTATCAACACTATTGTTAAGAAATCTGAGGCAGCAGTTTCTCTACAGTGAATCATTTCACATAACTGAATTCCACGTATCAGATAGAATTGCTTCTAAAGTTTCAGACACTTCATGACTTACTGTTTTTTACAAAAAGAGATAGAAGTGCTGTTAAAATTCAGACTTCCAAACGGCTACTGTGTTGTCAGCTGTGGGGCGAACGCTCCTCTGTTTTTAGGAACAGTCTTGACAGTCTGAGTGGGTAAGTTTGGGTAAATAGTGTTAATTAAATGTTTGTTTTTTTTAATGGTGAGTGTCTCGACTGTGCTGTAGTGATGTGAGATGTGCGTTTGTCTCTCTGTTCTAAAGGTGAGCAACACTGCCGTTGTTGAGCAGACAGATGCTGTAATATCCGCTCCCCCGGAGGAAAGTCCAGCAGCCCAGTTAGAACCAAACCAGCGCCCTGACCAGCACCAGGACCCAAATTTGGACCTCTCCTCAGGCTTGGGCCCCCCTGCCCTGCCTTTTCAGCCTGTGGAAAACTCTTCCCTCACCGAGTCCTCTCCACCAGAGAAGAAGAAGAAAGGTTTCTTCTCCAAAGGCAAGAAACTGTTCAAGAAGCTGGGCTCCAGTAAGAAGGAATAAATAAGAAAGACTGTTATCTTGAATAATTTGCTAATTGCACTTTTTCATGTTGATGCTGGTTTGTCTGTATGTTGTTTCGACAGGTCGTGTGGGTGATAGGAGGGGGTAGAGGCACATTGTCTTAATGTGGGGAGAAATGTCACTCTCCCTGACTGTTTTTTTGTGTGTTTGATTGATTGATTGATTGATTGGTTTCCTCTCTATTTGCCACAACAGTGAAATTGTGTCTCTTCTCACGTATCAGACCAAGTGATAAAAGAAGGTTTGTCCACAAATCAGATTAACACAATTTTCCATTTACCTCAGATGTCGCAGATCAGCCGATGTTTTGGTGTCTTCTTTAGCTTCAAAGCTAAAGGCCAATGTTGCTAATAATACTGGAGGTCAGTAGTCACCCAAATCTTTTCAGTAAAAGAATCTCTAAACTCAAACTGCATCCAGGTCTTCGTTATACACCATCACTCAAACGTGCTAATGTGGTTTGTCTCAGTATAACCTATTTTGTGTGTGCAACAGTTTCTGTTGCTTGTATTTATAAACATAAATAGATTAAAAATTAAAGATTGCACTGATAACTGCAGTGTGCAGTTTAGTTTTGTTCATGTTTACATAGTCATAATGTGTCACAGTAAGTTTGCGCAATCTTAATGAAGACTTGGAAGCAAAAGTTGACTAAGAGCATTGACGAATGTTTTGGAGATGCATTCACAAAAAAGATTTGGCTATTGAATTCCAGTATTGGTCAGTGTTAGGCTTGTAGCCCTTGTTCCAAACAAAAGAAGCAAAATTTGGACTCTAGACCGGTCCTGACCAATCAGCTTCATCTGTGATGAGTGAAAACGGTGCAAATTACTTTTCTCCCCGTAGCATTTCTTTAAAATGCATTGAACGAGCACTGCTGGTTTGAAGATTTGAGCAGAAGTCAAGCACAGTAATAAGACTCCTGATGCTTATGTTCTCTTTGGTTACTAAATTTCTCTCTTTAGGAGTTCTCTTTTAGAGTCTACACATCCCTCTCTCAACAGTAATATGAAGGGAATACTTCAGTGTTTATCCATCTAACCTCTTTCTGTTGGTTTTATAGCATACAGTTGGTTATTATGGACAATAATAACCCTATGCAGGTGATGAAGCAGCTACTCATTGACAGGTATGATAGTAATACAGAGACAACAGATACAGATTGGAGTGACAAAACACTGGAGTGTTTCTTTAAGTTCTGCTGGATGTGAAGAGTTACTGTATTTTGGGTTAGGGATGTAATTGATTGACCAATTACACTCGATCCTGCAAATGAACAGTTGTTTCACTAAAGCTATTGGTTAAAATTGATTTATTTCATTACCAATAAACAGCGGTGCCTATTTGAATTAGGACTTTTTTGAAATGCTTGACGTGTTAATAGGCAGTTTTATGCACTAGATAAGAATGAAGCGTGAGGCTGACAGTAGTAGTGTTCAAGGATGTCTACAGTGATGTATTGAAAAGAAACATCTGCAAGCTATAAAACAGACAACCACATTGTCCATGTTCTCCAAAAGTGGGCATGCAGAATGTTAGAGGAGGACGTGGTGCACGTCAATGGCTTTCCAAAGCTACTGAACTTAAATTAGACTAGTAATGAGAATATAATACTTTGAGCAATACTGTACTGTAGACCATGTTCATGAGGCTACAAGACACCTACAGAAGGTATTCATGAACATGTATACATGCTTATTTCAGTAGGACTAGTCTGTCTTACAAGCTGTCTCAGAAGTTGACCTAGAACCTATATCAAGTGAAGTTGACATTGCTTTGTGACAGCATGTTATATCAGCTGACTTTGTAGTTTAGTGCATACCACAGTGACAAAATGCTAATGATTAGAGCTTAAATCCTGTGAATTGTAAAAGTCACATACACTAAGCTATAAACGCTGCCATACTTAATGTGTAATAACACAAACTAATGTCAGAAAAAAATCACCTGGCATAGATGTTATTTCAACTCAAAATTAAACTCAGTGCAGCCTTCAGGATAAATAACACTTATTGGAATAAGTGTTTATAATGTTTGTGAAATGGGTAGTTCAGATCCTAATGTCCAGTTCTAAACAGCCGCATTTGGAGCCATTGTAAAACACTGGATAGTGTATTTCTGCACCGCTTGTGCTGTTAATGGAATAATCTTTGACTGTATTGCTTCTTGAATGTACCACTAGGTGTACTGATGAAGTACGGAATCAGTTTTATAGAAACTCAAGCTGATATACTTGTTTACTTCACTAGAAGTAGTACTTATTTTGCTGTAAAATGACATATAAAAGTCTAGAAATTAGGTCACTTGAAAGTCTGATGCTTCAGATGTCTGTGTTTTAGTCAGAACCGGCTTAAGTAGCGTCCAATCTGGGTTGAATCTCAAATACAGCTGCCCTTCTCCTCTAAATACTGTGCAAAATTCTAGCGTCTCCAGACAAATGCTTCACTGTTGGATGTGTCTGAGTCCCAGATGTCCATTTGTTATCATGGGCAGTGTGCATAGTAACACGTGATAATTACTAGTGGTATGGCTTGAGTTGTCATCAAGCTATGTGGGTGGCATGTGTAAACACTGCCCTGCAGTTATCCTGAAGGGCCAAAAAGTTAATGATCTTTCAGTAGCCCATCAAGTATGTATATGATGGGCTGAAGCCAGAGATGTAGAGTATGTTTAACAGGCTCATTTAATCATTTATTGAAATCACCCTGGGCTGCTTTTTACACATTATTAGCACATTACTGGGCGGCCAATCAGAACAGAGCTTATTTACATATTTCATTCTTACATTCTTAAAGGCACAATAACAAAACAGCCTGTTGAATAACTTTCTTGCGTAGCCACACAGACAGCATAAGTAGACCTCAAAGGACAATATAATATAATATATAGTATAATGCAAGACAATTTCAGATCCGATTCCTATAGTACAGTTTTGGGCCACATACTTCATATACACACCCAAAACACTGATACCATCTGCTTCCATACAAGAAACACTTCTCAGTTTCTCTGAAAGTTTCATCGTTTCGCAGTGGCTTCAGATGTGGCTCGGCAGTCAGATTTAATAACCAGTATTTGTTTTATTATTGATATTTGGGATGTTTCTATGGATTTAGCCTTGCCGGTCACCACTGAATCTCTGACTAATGTCACTGAAAAGAAATTTGCATCCATAATTTGGTTGTATGTACCCCCATCCCATCTTAACAGTGTCAGCACATTAGAAAAGCGTTAGTAAGTTGCTTTGGAGAGTTGTTACGATCTGTATTGTGAAGTAGCTTCTACAGTGTATATAATGGAGGAACTTTAGAGATATTTGCCTCTGAAGGCTCTCTGACGCACAGAGCGGTGCTTTGACTGCTTTTGCCTTTCTCAGTCACTGAGACGGAACTCCAGTAACACGCATGTAGCTGAACTGAAAAAAGGATGTTAGGTTTAACTGTGTGTGGTACAGAGGAAGAGTTCCATTTTTCAGCACAGGCTTTGCTGATGTCCTCGTCCTCCATGTTTGGAGCGTTGCATCTGCACCACAGACGCCCGCACTCATTTGTTCACTGTCTGATATGCAGTACTTCTGTTAGTTTGTTTTTCCAGTCTTGTTTCGCGACTGACCACATCAGATTTATAGGATCTGTTTGTGTTTCTTTGTGTACATGTGGTCTCTAGGTGTCCTTACAGGAACCATGAAATCATTTCTCAGGTTTAACTGCTACACTGTAAAAAGATTTCAGGGGGAAGTCCAATGCTTTTTTTTTAAATGTCTGCATAATTAACAGTTAAGATGTAAACAGTCTTGTTGGTTGGGATGGGAACCAGACGTCTGTCAAGCATGTTGCTGCCCCCCGCTAGACTTCCATGATCAGGGTTCATGACCTCTGCACTTAAAGCTTTTACATAAATTGGTTTTGCACCCAAGATATTGTTTCATAATTGTTTTGAGAGATGATTTTTGGAAGGTGTAGAGAGCCTTGCAGAGAGATGTAGGGCAAAACTGGTTCCCAAAAAAAAAAAATATATATATATATATTTTTTTTTAATTACAATTCATCATCAGAATTACATATAAACGCTCAGACTGTTTAGATTCTCTGTTTGTTTTGGATGGAAAATAACCTTGTTTTACTTCAAGACCCCTGGTTCCTATCACCACCGCTGGAAAGAAATATGAACCATGTCACATCAGACCACTCTGACTGACTTTGTTTACATCTAAACTGCTGGATTATTCAGACATTTAGAACATTTTCCCTTTGACTTAAAGGCAAGTAACCCAAATACGTTACTTATAAGTTACTTGCTTTAAGTTCAGACAGCAACAGTTTCTTTACAGTGTAGCTGATCAGCCTCATGTGTTTAAAAGCAGTCTCAGCTAATCCAGTATTGCGCTCTTTGCCAAACCCTTAGGTGCCCTGCAAGTTGATTTGACCGCTCAGAGTCCAGTAGTCGGACACCAGCCTATTAGGGGGCAGAGTCAAAGCAAGGGTGACTCCGTTTCATTCGATCGCACCATGAATATGCGGGCATGGTTTCAATGTCTTGTACTGACTGTATGAATATGTATCTCTTAATGATGTGAAGGCACTACATTGTACAGTCAATGTACTCTCTCTCTCTCTCTCTCTCTCTCTCTCTCTCTCTCTCTCTCTCTCTCTCTCTCTCTCTCTCTCTCTCTCCCTCTCTCTCTTTTTCTGTAGACTATGTGTAACTCGCTCTGATTTTTATTTGTAGGCTAGCGATGCTCCCCAAGCTGCACTATATAATCTGAAAGCCTGCTGTTAACCCTGCTACTGAAACCACAAGGAACGCACAGGCCTGGTCACTGTGCCGTACGCTAGCTTCTGAAACGGACTCTGCTAGTAGAAGCACGTTAGGCCACAGTAACTGATTAGCCTTACAAGACCTCGTCTAGTCTTACTTAAATGTTTACTTGCGCTGTACTTCTGCTGACCGCATGCATGACGGTGTTACACCTATATTCTGCCTTATTTATGACTCTATTTATGTATTTATAGGACGTCGCTTTTCTTTTTGTTTTTACAATGTATTTGTAGTATTTTGGGGGTCTTTTTTTGGCTCACTGGACGCAGTGAGGACCAAGTATGCTAAAAGTTGGTGTGTGTGTATAATGTACAGCGTTGGGGGTCGGCGATTTTGACGTATGGTATTTTCATACAGCGAGAGAGACTTTATTCTTGTGGTTCTGAGCCAACTTAGCATCCCATGGAGAACCGAAACCTTTTTTTTTTTTTTTTTTTGTAAATCTAAAGGGGGTTTTGTAACCGCGTTTTGAAACTCGTCTGTAAATAAATGGTCTTTTTTTGGTAAAAAAAAAATCTTATTTCAGTTTTTTTTTGTTTTTTTTTTGCATGTTGAAGCAATGTTTTGGATTGATGACTAGTAACATCACTTGCTCATTAAGGGGCCATTGTCATTTGCTATGGGCCTTTTTACAGAAATAAAATATATTTTCGCATAAAATCTCTCTGCTGTTTGGTGATTGTATGATCATTTAGCTCTTACGGTTATTAGTTCACATCCCTTATAGTTTAAATACCACATAAAGATGTATACAAGTAAACTTCAACAGACACATGATATTCTTTTAGTTCTTTTATTTTTATTCATGAAAAGTGGGGAAAAAATCCAAAAACATTCCATACAATGACTTTCCTGAAGTGTTCAGCCATACAAACTGTTACATCTATAATCATAAAAGCATAAGTTTTCAGTCCCTTGGCTTTGTTTCATGTGCAGGCAGCTCATGTGGGCTTATAGTAACACAGTGAGTTGTGCATAGCCTTATGAAACAAAGCCAGTTCCTCTTTTCTCTTTCCTCTTCTCCTCCACGTTGGGTCGTTTTCTTGATTTCAGAGTGAATTCCCAGTAGCCAACAGTACACTCATCCATAAAGTAGGAAACACTACACTGTGGCGAGGGGTTTAGTAGTGCTTTCTACTTTATGGATGACTGCACTGTACTTCCAACGCGCCGTCTCCAGGTCCTCCGTTTGCTGGTGCGAAGTCACACCTGTAGAGTTGGTGGTTAAGTCCCCCCCCCCCTCCTCCACACACCCTTCCCCTCACACGCACACAACACTCTTCCGCCCCCCCATTTCTGCACACTTTACAGCTGCCTGTATCAACCACACCCAAACTCTTCACACCGCCTTAAAACTGTTACATTGTTATTGCTGCACAAACACTTAAAGCTCAATATCAGAGGTTTTGGGCAGAGGGGGGGTCCGCTGTGTCGGTACCACGTCAACCTTTTCAAACTTCCGTTAGAACAATAGCAAGACAGTTTAACGTCTAAAAAAATAATAATCACAACAAAAAGATGGTACACTCCAATATTGACGTTCATTGTATGAAAACGCTAAAATCATTAAAGAGAATCAAAAAAGTTCATTTTTCTGAAAATACTTTGTTTCCGATTGCAATGGTTCGCTAATCGGCCCTCAAGGACCCCCAGGCGGCCCCTAGTTTTGCTCTGTCTTTAGTGTTCAGAGTTGATATTAAATGAAAATACGGACCGTCTGGAGGGGCCAGTTTTAGAGACACAATTTAAACATAAGCACTTCTTCCTTTTACGCCATGCCATGTTCACTTGGCAGCCATCTTGAATGCCATGAGTAAGCTGTTTCTGCCAACTCGGTAAAAAAAAAAAAAAAACTCTCTTTCTTTCTCGCTCCTTCTGTCTCTTTCTCTTTTACTAGAATTTAATAATGTATTATATTAAAATATTATTATAATAACATTACAATAATATTATGTTTATATTTTACATCTTTGTTTCTTCGCCATATCAACGCATTTATTTTCACGCAAGAAAAAAAACGTAACGCTTTGCATTACGGGTTTAACAGGAAGTGACTTGTGTTCTATGTTAGATAAACTAATCCGAAATATTGTATAGTGAGAAAATTTCTATACAAAATAATAAATTAGTTTCTAAAGAACATGTTTAATTTTTAGAGCACATAGAAACAATAATTAAGCGTTAATGACTTACACTCTGAATAGTAGTAGTGGGAGTAGAACGTCGCAAACAATCACAATTAGAGTCGATGAAGTGAACGATGTCAAAAATTTAAACTGAACTAAATTAAATGTGTTTTAAAAATAAATATGTTAACATTGTTGTAGCTACATTTCAAATAAATAACAAATATTTTTTTTTAATTTAGAAAGTCTGTTATATCCATACCGTTACAAGTTAAAGCAGTTTTCCCCCCCTTTTTCAGATGTTTCGCGTCCAAAGGTCTTACCAGAGTCTTCAGTTTCTTCTTGCTCTTCAGCCAAAGTAGAAATGGACTTGGTGGAGGAGGAACGCTCCTTATAACCCCCTCTCTCCTCTCTCTCTCCACCACGTGATGCAAACCACACAGGAAGAGGTTTAACAGTCAGGCCTCGTCGTCTTTTTGCATGCTTTCTTTCACTTTTCTCGCCTTCGCTTATGCAGATGGCAGCATGTATGCATATTTGGGCTTACGAAGGTCTAATGCGGGCCCTTACTCTTGAAGGGGTCGGGGCAAAGTTCAGAATTACGAAAATAAGTTTGGGTGCTCTTTATCTAAAGCACCTTACCTGCTGGAGCTTTCTAGTCAGTTAGAAGTCTGGCGTGCTCAAGAACTGACAGCATGCAAAACGAATTCAGTTTGAAATTTTAAGGTTAATCGAAGCCTATAGTTCATATTTATGCGTAGTCTGAATGAAACTGCTTGTCCTTTTCCTTGTATGTAATTAAATGATATGTATCAGTTCCAAATTTGAACCAGATTTAACCAGTTTAAACAGTCATGGTTATTCTGTATAGTGTTTGGTGTATATTAATGTATTTCTTGATTTGAATGACCCAGTAATAGCAGCTCATTATCTAGTTTTCTCTTGTTCTCTGTTCTCTTTGGATGCTGTTTCACTTTGCCTGGTCATTGCTTAACAGTTGCAACACTTGAGGAAATGTTGAAGTGAGCCACTGAAATGGTCATCACTGGGAAGTGATAAGTCAGCCAATGGAGATTGCATGCGTGTGAGAATCTGGACAGTGTTTAGCTGGGCCTGAGTAAAAGCCAACATAGGGCCCATAAGGCTGCAGAAGGATATATGATGCATCATCATTTAGCAAACAAATACTGACTGATTTGCATTGCTGCATACAAAATACAAATAACTCTAAATTTTCTACATGTAGTTCATTGTGATTAATTGCTTTCCTAATTTGTTTAAATGTGACCCTGAAGAAAGATGGTGTTCCGTCTGTTATAGCTATATGAGCTAATTTCACCAGAACATATTTATTACGCTCCATTACATACATTCGTTGTGAATGGTCACCGATGTCCACTGAGAGCGTCAGTGGCTGCATGTTCCTTCCACCAAGCGTATGAGCAACCAATCAGTATATATTTCATA
Organism: Megaleporinus macrocephalus; assembly: GCA_021613375.1. Classification (NCBI taxonomy): domain Eukaryota; kingdom Metazoa; phylum Chordata; class Actinopteri; order Characiformes; family Anostomidae; genus Megaleporinus; species Megaleporinus macrocephalus. The sequence goes on along the minus strand of CM038726.1, from coordinate 27,551,251 downwards.
GATACAGTCAAAGCTTCCAACGTCCTCTCGCTCTTGTTCAAACAGCTTGTGGATTCTTGCTACAGTGAAGGTTCTCAGAGACCTGCAGCTTTCCACTTTGTTAGTTTGCTGCTCATTGACTTTTCTTCTTCACACTTAAAAGCTGCATTTGAATGTGAATACAAGAATGCTGCAACTGTGAATTCAGTCAATGCAATATAAATTGGTGCTGCTAATAATTTATAGCGTTCATGCATACTTAGCGTGTCAACACTACATTCATTCTGCTGGTTCTAGAAGCCTTTTGCTTCCTGTTGAATGGTTTCATCATACCATCTCATATATATATATATATATATATATATATATATATATATATATATATATATATATATATTTGTTGATTCATAGAAGCTTTTAACGTTCACTCAATTGGACATTCAGCTCCATTGACTACAAACTTCATCGTTTCTAAAAGATAGTCGACGAGCAGAAATCAGAAAGAGGAAAGCGTATGATCAGATCTAGCACAGGAAGTACCTGCAGAACAACTCAACTATGTTATTTCCTGTGAGGCCTGCTGTCAACTTCAATTATCGTGCTCCCTTATCTCAGAGAGCTTTTTTCTTTTCTTTTTTTTTGCTTTTTGCCTGAATTTTTTTCATATGGCACCGAGGTGATTAATATTCGTGCTGCTACTCGTGTTTCATCTTGTTGTAGTGTCCATAGAGTTATCAGTCAGAGAGATCTGCTGTGTTTTCTCAGCAGACGACGGAACGGAAGGAAATGTGTAATTTCGCGCATTTGACGCGGAGTACTTCGGTTTAGTCTTTGAGCTCGTCGGTTGCTCTTGTCGCTCTGGATCTTGACATTTACATTAAATAAACCTGCAACGTTTGGACGGTCTTTTCCACAGACTAAGCCGGTTTTGCTCCTGTGGCCTGTGATATCTCCACAAAGCGCAGCTGAGAGTGAGCGTCCAGTGCATTGATCACTCGGGGAGACACTCTTCTTCTTTTCTTTCAGCCTTAAAGATAGTATAGATGAAACAGTAGAACGGGTGGGGTTCCTATTTAGTAGGTGCAAAGCTGCATATTACACTTAAAAATAGAGGTTCCTCAATGGGTTCTGGCCATGGCGTGTGGTTTCATGATACTTGGTGTAGCACCTTCACCTTATGTGGACTTCAGAAGCCTCTTCACTTCCCGTTCTATAAGAAGCAGGCCTTAAAAAGTTCTTTAGGAAGGCAGAAAGCTTTTCTTCTGTCATTGCCACTGAGGAGCCCGCCTTGGAACTCTTTTTTTTAAGAGTGAAGATAAGTTACTTTCCAGAATTAGAAGCTTTATTGCTATAAGAAAGCCTTCCTTCATCTGTCTTTACTATCTGTGCAAGCCCTGACCCTGGGAGAGTGTGAGCGAGTGCAGGGGGAAGTGGGGGATGGGTGGACCACAGACACATAAAGTGCAAAGGGGAATTCACACAAAAACCTTTTTGATCGTTGCAAGCTTAGAACAAAAAAGTTTGTGTCAACTCAAAGAGGCATGCAATGCTTTAAACTGCAGCGAAGTCTAGTTAAGCTCTACTTTACTGCACTGTCTGTATAGGACACCTACACAGATAGTAGGCTGAAGTGGACCTTAACTTAGTCTCGCCATATGAGACCATTTGGTTTCCTGAAGACCTTTTGAATGGTCTTTAAAGAACGAGGCATAAAAGGTCTTCCAAAGTTCATGTTATATAAAGGTGCTCCATCAAGTAACATCTTCTTTTATCAATTCATGCACCAAAGCCAGGAACCACTACAACATATTAAGCTTCTGGTCGTTCACCCAGAAAATGTTTGCACCACCAAAACTTAACTCTAGAGTGTTCATCTTAAGACTTGTTGCAGGGCTGGAGGTTCTGATACCCTTCCCTCTTGACCACTACCTTGAGTAAGATTCTAGTTGGCCAAAAAAACACCACTGTGCAAAAGACTTAGTCACCTAAGCTCAACGGTTAAAGACGTCATCTTAGCAATATGTGTATTTTCATTAGTACACCAGATATCATACCAAGTATCAGAGTAGATCATATCTTGAGCTCCAGTTTGAAGAACAAAGTTAGGTTCCAGATTTCTCTCTGACGCCTCAGACATTGTATGAATGTATTCAGTTCCTTCAGCAGCAATCTTGATTTAGCTTAATGAAGTACTGAGCAGTCAAAGCAGGTATTAGATGAGAACTGATAATAATACTGGGTTGTTTCCACAAGGAGAAGCTTGGAAAGGGTTAAATAAACACACTGATGTATGGAAAAGCACTACTTACTGTATTAATACTGTTTAATATTTAAAAAATAAAATGTTTTATAAGCAAATAGATACGTCCTGTCTGAAAAAACTAGCTTTCTTTTTCACAGTTCTGTATTTCAGTCTATATCAGTGATGTAGTGAAGTACACAACGTTGCCCTTCATCAAACGTCTACATGACTGCATTGAACTAGTGCTGCAAACTGACGTTGATCTTTCTTGCAACTGGCAACCGGCAACCCTATAGTTTTTATTTGAATCCGTAAAAGGACAGGCGGGTTTCAATTCCCCCTTTCTTAGGAGAACACTCTCTCCTGTTACCATGGAGACCCTGCCCCGACAAGGCGTGGGTTAATGTAAAAGTATGGGGAGTTTTTTTTTTAATGTGTGTGTGAGTGTGTGAGTGTGTGTGTGCGGTCTAAGCGGTACAGCTTTGGTGCTCTTATGAAAAAGCCGGTGGAAAAAAGGTGTGGTGAGAGAGATGAGATACTGAGCGTGCTCAGCATCGTCCTGGTTGGTTTCACTATGACACACTTGCACGCTGATGACCTACTAGTTTGTGGCGCATCGCCTTCCATATATGCAGAGCGCTGGGACGTACTATAGATTTGGGGTTGAAAGGTCCATCTAACCCTTACTGCTGAAGAGTAGACTCATGCAGCCGTTTAGGTGTGTACAGGTGACGGCTGGGCCTGGACCAAAAAGTGAAATAGACCACAGAGCGTTCGGTTGCAGTTCCTTTCTGAGCGGCTCCATCTGCACCTTGATTTGAGTCGAGATAATGCTTCGCAAAGTGCGACAGCAGTGAAAGCAGATCTGCACTTGATAAGGCAGCATAAAGCACAGCAGAGTCTGTATTGTTACTTAAGTTCATTTATGATTCCTCAAACCCAGTCCTGAAGCCCCCACGCTGTGCTTTCCTTCACCGAGCACACCTGGTTTAACTTCTTAAAGCAGAGTTCTTCCTAATTCAGTTTAGATGAGATGTGGTTGAGGTGTAAACTAAGTCACTCGGAGGACTTTGAAGGCCGAAGGTTTGTTGTAGTGGTGGTGATAGGAACCAAGAGATGAACATCTACAGAGCAAATATATTTTATATATGTACAATGGAAAACCTACATGGGTTAAATGTAATATTCAAGGCAAAATAGCAGTAAATCTAAAAAAAAAATAAATAAATTAAAAAAAAAATTGGGGTGGGTATTTGCCCCACCTTGCCATGTATGCCATCGCTGTCCACAGAAAAACATGCATAATTTTTATTTTTCTACATCATTTGAACTCAACCATGGCCGTCAGGATTTCATGATAAATGAACCAGTAGAAATGCTCCAATATAGCTTGGAAGAAATTCTGGTTCCATTGACCTGCATTTAAAGTAAATAAAGTTTTTGGCCTCTCCTGTAAAGTTGAACTTTTTGATATACTTTCTTTATTGGGCAGTGATTATGTGCATCTACACCATAAATATACTTAAAGAAAGACGTATTTCAGTCTAAACCTGATCTCAGAACTAGCAGTCATCAGGCATGAATCATAACCATTTCATGTTACACCGTCTGGTTCCCTTCACCACCACTGTGAACAGTTCTGACTCAGTTTTCTAGATCAAAGCATTTTACATCAGACCACTCCGAACAACTTGTAACTATTAAAATATGCAGAAATGTAGAAAATTCTCCTTTATGTAATTAATGAGTTATTCATATGCTGGATCAGGTCTGCGGTAGGAAATGTAAAGAGCGTAGTTTCCCCACAACTACAGGAATTCTCAAATTTCACCACATATAAGAATAGAAGTTTCTCACCACTGTTTTACAGAGTACACTGATCACGTGAATGTGACTTAAGATGCTATTAACTAGTAAATTGTTTCAGACAATAAAAGCAGGGCAGCATGTTTTCCTCCTTGTTTTTTATGTTTATTGTCTGTTTATTTTATTTTATGGTAAACGTTTGACACATTTCTCAAATGCTCTTATACAGAGCGACTTCCAACAGTGCTTTGTTGTCCTCTCAGACAATCTTTTCTCAGCAGATTAGAATCAGGACTAGCCTTGAGCTCAGACTCAAACAAAAGCTAATATAATACACAGCTAAACACAGCACACATGCAATACAGTGCATTACAATAAGTACTTAGATTAGTGCTCACTTCGGCGCTTGACGAATACTATTCTCGGTCTGTGGCACTCTGCCGGACCACCATCAGTTCAGTTTTATTATTGTCTCTCAAAGAGAACATTGGTTTGAAGACAGTCACTAAACCACTAAACCATACAAACAGGAAGAGAGAAAAAAATAAAAATAAAAATATATAAAAAAATATATATTGACAAAGCAGACACAAAGAGGGAGCAAACAATTTGCAAACAAAAGACAAATAACTTTACTATGTCTTCTTATTTAACAGCACAATTGCACTAGGGATAAAAAAGTTTCTTCAATCTCTTGCAACCTATTTTCAGAAGTCTGTAGCGTGAACCAGATAGAAGAAGTTGGAACTTTCCCTTCAAAGGATGATCACTGGATGCAATACTGGGTGCAATACTGGACGCCAGGACAGAAAATCAATTTCAAACCTTTAAATTCTGTCAGTTTGCATCTTCTAGGTGTCAGAATGGTGATAACACAGGCTCTGTTGGCTTATAGGTTTACAGGCCAAGGTTGACATTGCTGGGATTCAAGCTCCTGAAGCTGGTGTGAACTCTTGCATCACAAGTTTGTAAGTTTCTGCATTTTCAGGGACATAAAGAGAATTTGACTTTTAATCATAACTTGAACTGTTGAACTACTGAACTGTTATGTAACGTATATGTTAAGTTACAGAAAATGATCTAGTGCATTACGCTTCACATGCAGTGTGTGAAACACCCTCCGGTATTCAGGGACCCATGTTGCTTCACTAATCCAGTGCTGGCTGGCCGCTAACTCACTTGCCACAGCAGTGCTAATGCCTCACTGCCAACAAATGATGTTTGGTTTGACAACTCTTCTTCTCTTTTTAACTCCGGAATCAACTTCCACACATTATATCGGACTCATCTTTTGTGTTTGCTTTGAGAAATAAGTAGGAATTTACTCTTTTGTCAATTTCTTGACTGTTCAGGTTCATGAATAAGATTACGGGGTGTTTCAGGCACAGCTCCGGTTGCTGGATTATGAAGGACCTTACGCTGAATTTGCATCGGACCGCCTGTTTTTCCAGAACAAACAGCATCACATCATGTTTATTATTAGGTACCTTCCAGAAATTTGAATTTTGAGACACCCAAGGTGACCAAAAGGTTAATTAGGAGGCCTCGGAAGCCCCCCACCCACATTCCAGGACACCCTGTACTTCAGTCATTGTTTATACGCAAACGTGAACATTTTTATATATAAAATGGAAACATGATCTATTTTGTTAGACTTAACATGTTCAAAGTATCAGTGTTACATACTTTTATATTATATACCAATGTTATAGTATTAGACAAATTCAAATGTGGTATTTTATTATACACTACGGTGCAAAGTTAGCAATTAGTGTATTTGCACCAGTAAGAACACCAGATATGATTCGAACAAATGTAAATAATCATAAATACAATACAAAGTAACATCCATCCATCCATCTATTATCTGCTGCTTAATCCCACTAGTCGGGGTCACGGGGGGGCTGGAGCCAATCCCAGCGTCATCGGCCGAAAGTGGGGAACACCATGGACAGTTCGCCAGTACAAAGTAACATGAATATCTTATTGTGAGAGAAGTAGATCATATCTTGAGCTCCAGTTTGAAGAACAAAGTGTAGTTCCAGATTTCTCCTGGACGCTCCAGACATTGTATGAATGTATTGAGTTCCTTCAGCAGCAATCTTGATTTAGCTTAATGAAGTACTAAGCAGTCAAAGCAGGTATTAGATGAGATCTGTTAATAATACTGGGTTGTTTCTACAAGGAGAAGCTTGGAAAGGGTTAAATAAACACACTGACGTATGTAAAGCCAGTACTATTGTATAAATACTATCTGAATATTTTTAAAATAAAGCGTTTCGCTGAGTAAATAAAAGATTCTTGTCTGGAAAAATTGCTTATTAAATATAATATTGTCCCTAAGTACCTAAAACCTCTTCACACTACTGTATATATCAGCTGTTATTCTGTTTGTTTATTTAAATTTCAATACTTCCTCCAGATCTACACATAACTGCCTGTACTACTCTTTCCATTGAAAAAGGCTGTAGTTTATTTTTGTACGTCTCTCTGTAAGAGCTGACAGGTTCCTTTTAGAAGCGTCCTCGTCTCCTCCTCAGTTCAGCTTTTCCTCTCCGCCACGCAGTTCATGTTTGTTATAAGAGAGTGAGAGGAATCAGTCACGTGACGCCACATTTATGTGATTTCTGCTGCTGAAAGGGGTTTCCAGTGTAGGTTTTCACAGCCTTTTCAGTTATCAACAAACTTTTTCCACCAAAGTTGAGGGAAATAGAGATTTTGTCAACATTCATGGAATATTACCTACATTGTCGATTTCCATGGCCTACATAAACAAACATGATGAAGCGCTAGAAAGGTTTTTTTGGATGGAGAATGTAGCTACAGCAGTTGAGTGAAGGGGCTTTGCATTTTGAGACCAGAGTACTGGTAGACGTTCACTGGCACTTGATAAAGACCTGCAGCACGTCCACCCGTTGCATCTCTACTGCGTCCTTGCGAGATTCATTTAGGCCAAATCAACAGAAGTGCTGTGTAAGACAGTAGAATTGGGAAGATAAAGATGCAGCTTCTGTATTCAGTGCTATACATGGTGTCTACAGGGAGTGAGAAACATATAGCTGGGCTACATTATCTATTCCCTCTTCTCAGAGCCTAGCTGGGAAGATTTAAGATGAACACTTAAAACTGAATAATCAAATTGTGGTTAATGGTTTATAGACATACATGTGCATACAAGTATTTAGATTAAGAGAGGTATAGAACATCACTTTTACCAGCATATTTACAGCTGTAAGCACGGCGGCGTATGTGTGTACTGGGTAATGTATATCATCCTATTGGTTTAATGGTATCTGGGAAATTATCATATTATCTTATATATATATATATATATATATATATATATATATATATATATATATATATATATATATATATATATATATATATCTTGTTGCTGTCCAAAGAGAAACATTATCTACAAATTATTTATTATATATACTTTATTGTATTGTATTATATATACTTTATATATACGTAATGTAAGTCAATGGGACCAAGCCATTTTTATTGCTCAATTAACCATGAAATTTTCACAGTGTAAATGGCAGCTGTTACGTTCAGATGAACACTATATGTATATATTTTTAGCCACACCCACACAGCTGCGTTTGATCATATTTTTCATTTAAGCCTTACTGGTTGCTTTAATATAACACTGTAATTTAGTATCATACAAACAATAAGAATCATTTACTTTGTGTTTCATGCAACTTTATCATTAGATTAACAAATTAGGAGCTCAACCACAGAGTCAACCACACTAGTTATTAGAGTGGAAATGGTGACTCTATGCCAGGAGTCTTTAATAAAGAGTAATTAACAACTGCTACATAAGAGGGAAATGTATTGTTGTTACATAATAAACAGATAAAGATTTAAGTCTTGTTACAAAAACCCTATTACAAGCTGTACCATTTTGAAGATAGAGTTTTGTTTTTGACAGCAAATGTTAATGTTTGTATTTAATCTCAAACAAGTAAAAAAATGCGTATGTTAGTCACAGTTAGCTTAACGCTAACATACAGAACCTCTAGGGACGCTGGCAGCCAGAGTTGTAGTTTTCCTCACTTTTCACAGATTTCTGACATGTAGTCCTGAGAGTGAAATTGTGATATAAACCACTCCCAGATAGCAAAAAGTATCTGGGACGTTCTCACAAATCACATGCATGTTCTGGCCTGGATCCGGAAAACAGATACATACAAATGTAACAATTCACCTCTAAAGTCTGTGACATTGCAAAGAACATAGCAAAAATGATCTGGCCCTGATCCGGCGCAAATCATCTAGAAGTTCTTTACTTATGCAGCCCAAATTCGGCCCACATCTGTATCGGTTCCGGACCAAAGCCGCACACCTCCGGCCCAGATCTGCCCCAGATAGCAAAATGTATTCGGCCTAGCTCTAGGCAGGATCTACCATAATATCTGGCTGGGTCTGTAAAACGGATCTGGGCTGGAGTCTAGATGCACAATCTGTCAACAATATTTTCCCTAGTACACTTTATATATGAATACAGTACTTTTCAAATAGATTCAAACAAGAATGTTATATTGCAATTAATTAAATTTTAACATAAGCCTATACAAAAAAAATTATTCATAACCGACAGCCTTAAACATTTTTATTCCACACAATATTAACAAACCATTTCCTACATTGATCGGAGCATTCTTGGACGCAGAGACTTGACGCAGTGCATCATTTCTTATGTAAGCAGCCTAAAGAGGAGACACAGATATTTTAGATATTTTATTTGTGAACCAGCACAAATTCAGTGCCCAGCCATAAATACACAATCACTGGTAGCTGTGACAGAAGTTATCTAAAGGTTATCTAAATAACTTCTAAACTATAGAAGTTATCTAGATATCTGCCTCATTAAATATGTTCTTAGGTCAAAACAATAAAAGACTTAAAAATATTGGTTTGTTGCTGGTTGTGGCGTAAACAACTGTCAAAACTGACAACAATGCAAACTAATTTAGATTCTAATAGTTGCAAGGTGCCATTGAATGCGTTTATTCAGTATTTAAAACTGTTCTCTGACGTTGTGTGACTTTTGGGTTAAAAAAATAACCAGATGTGGTTCTACACATTGTTTACATGGTATGGTATGGTCTGGCCCTAGAATGAAACAAGCTGGTTTCCCTTGTTTGGGGACAAAATTTTGGGTGAAGTAGAGACTGTAACCATCCCTGATTTGTAAAGGCAGGAATTAAATTTAAACAACAGTGTATATGGTATGTACCGTTTTACACATTGTACACTCATTTTTCAAGAATGACAGTTTAAATATAGTTTTCCATCCAGTACACAGTACAAAACTGTACATAATACATGTACAAGTCACATATGCTCTATGTAGAGCATCAGATTACAATTTGGAATGCATTCATTCAGTATTTTGTGGCCCCAACATATTAGCTAGAAAAATTATACCGTGTAACCTATGCAATACAAAATATCATCCAACATGCATTAGATAAATCCAAACCTGTAAAACATAATTTACTGAACTAAATGTAACTCACCTTGTCTGGTTGATGCAACAGGGCTGATCAGGGGGCCCAATATAAAAGTCTGTTCACAGGTCACAGGTCAGCTGGAGAGGGACTGAACACCAAACACATTTTAACATTATATGATAAACTACACTGCTTCATAACTCACTTCATTTTACAAATGGTTGCATTAGCGAAGCAAAAATAGTTAAAGTGAACAGTACTGAAGTAGACTTACATAATGTTGCTTTGTCTACAGAACTAGACTGTAGTTATAACCTATAAAATACAAACAGATCACCCTGTGATATAATGTATAACATATAATGTATTATATTATTCCAAACCTGTAAAAGACTAATTTAATTAACTGACTTAAATGTAACCCACCTTAAATGGAAGCAAAAGGTCTGGCTTTCAGGTGTTCAAACAATCTGTCTTAGAGATCCCAATGAAAATATGCATATTATTAGCCCAGTGTAGTAACTTTGTTTCCAATGTTTACAGAGTGTTTCCATTTCAGACTAATTAATTAATTATCACTACATTTTTCCAGTACGCACCTTTTACTATCAAAACATCCTGATTATCATTTTAATGCTAAAAACATTTACTAGGTTTTTTTTTAATTCTCCCATTCCACCTTAAATGGTGCCTGACTGACTCAGTGGCTCAGAGGGGCTAGACTGTAACTGTAGCGCTATTTAAGGTGGAACTGCAAAATTCAAGTTCGCTATTTTTTAGCACGTGGTCTCATGTAAAATTTCTGCTAAACATTAAAAACAACTCCTAATTCGTTATAGCAATTAGTTTACTTTACAAAAAAGACGTAGCCGTGCGTTTGAGAAGCAAAACGAATTGAAGTTACCAGCGTTTGTTCAGCTCTGAAGCTAGCTAACGTTAGCTAACTAGCATTGCTAGCTGAAGTGACTGACTAATATAAGATGTAGAATCATAAAACACAAACAAATCACCAGCATATCCAACATAAAAACATACATGTACAAAAACATGTTTAAGTTTAATAAACTTTCTTAGTTGTAACCTACCTCTGCTGTGTCGTAGCTCTGCTACTGTCAGTTGGTGGAGATGTCCGTTGGTCGCTCCTCGCGCTGAGTTTGAATTAGTGCCGGTTCTGTGCTCCTCCGCGGATCTGTACCGGATCCGTATAACGACTCTAAACTCCATATGGAATCTGACTCCGCTCTGAAATCGTACTGAAATGAGTGCGTGCGTTTAGCGGATTTATCATCAGTAAAACGGATCTATATCAGAGTTTATGTCGTGACCTGAACACCCAGCGGACCCAGGAGTCGTCTGCTATTTGGGACTTTTTTCTAAGGAGGCTGGCATAATATATATTAGCTTTAGCATTAGCCGCCTAAGTACTTAGATAAGCAACATCTTTACTGAGTAACAATTATAATATAGCCATCAGTCCCTCCACATGTAATCCTTCTGCATTCCAGATTTAAACCCTGGTGCATGTCATGATCCTGTGATAGTGTTTGGTTGTTGTCTTCACTAGAAAGAGTAAAGGATGTGCTAATTTATTGTTAGCCCTGCTGAAAAACAGCATAGACCAGCACACATTTTAGGTGGTTTAGTGTATCTCCCCAGCATGGCCATGCTCTAAAACAAAACATGTACTGGTTTTGGTGGTGAGCAACTTATCAGCTCTTATCACTGCTGACTAGTACACCAGCATCCAGAACACAACATATGCTGTGTTTGCGGATGACCGGTCTGTTCTGTGCTGAGCTGCAGCTTGTTATCAGAAGTACTGTAAGGTCCTACACTTTTAGCAGGTACCAACAAACGTCCAGCTGAAACCTTCTAGACTGGTGGCCAGTGGTAAATGCTCAGTTCCAGTTTTCTGGTGCTAAAGGTTTTGGTACTTTGTGCAGTGGGAAATGCAGCTGTCTGCTCTATGTTGATGTGAAAGAGCCTGTTAAAGTAGGCTGTTTAAAATGAAATACACCGTAATTAAATATAGGATGTCAGATCCTGTGTTCCTTAAAGCAGCAGCACTCTGGAAGTTAGTACTATCTTCATTTATCACTGAATATCATGATAAACATGGAAAGTGTTATGATATTGAGTTTTATCAGTAGTGGCGGTGATCCCTGCTGCTGCCATGGGATCTGAGCAAATGTTAGCAAGGATAAGATCAGGGTCTGCAGCTCAAAGCTTACTGGCTGATAGAGAAAGACCAGTCTGGTCAAACTGATAGACCATATCAGGGTCAGCAGCCACTTCCCCTCCCTCTCTTTGTCTGTACGTCTGGCCTCCTTTTTGTCCTTTGCTTTCTTTCATTATTCAAATATATGCAACATGAATCAAGAAGAGACTTGTTCACTTGCTAAATGTGCTAGACTGGCTTACTGGCCTTGTGAAACCTGTGTGTGTGTGTGTGCGCACACATGCCCTTGTGGTCGCAAACCTTCATGCACATGTTGCATCTGTGAACGTGTCAAACGCAAGACAATGCGGTCTTTCAGTGCTTTGTAGCCGCTTTTAAAAATGATCTCCCCTTCTCACTGGTCACTGCACAGACCTTTCCAAATAAGGGCAAAACAGTCAGAGGTGTCATCCAATGGCGGCCCGCCTTACAGGCATGTGTCCTTTGCTAGCTGGGTGACAAACGAGAAGTGAGTGCGTTCTCTGCAGGAGGGTAGTTCATAAGGGCAAGTGCAGGGAAAGGCCGGTGACTGAGAAGCAAGAGCAGACAGAAATAACTGTTACTGCTCAAGACTTATTTTTTATTCAGGGCTAGTGGTCGTTAACTAACTGTGTATGTGTCTATAGCTATGCTTTTTTCCCCCCTTCCACTTCATGAGCTCATAAACGAGCACCCTATGACTAAACACTGAGCTGAAAAGGCTGGCCTAGTATGATCCATTTGTAAGATAACTGGTTTAAATGACTTTGAATCATTTTTCGAGGAAACACAAGTGGGCACATTCTGAGCAATGGTGACTCAAGATGACACAGGTGTGTCATAAACATGAATATGAAAGACTTCTTATAATTTAGAACTCAACTCGACACTCTACCCCAACCTCCCTCCTAGATAGTAAAGGGTGCGGTGATGCCAAAAAATCTGTTTGATAGAATACACTAGGATTCAATACATTTTTCCATACAGCAACAATAATGAGCGTCTGCAAATCTGCCTTAGCGTTTAGCACTATACAAGTGGAATATTTTTTGATAACGCACTAGGCCCAATGCATTATGTTAGCCTTAAGCTTATATACGCTTATAAGGAGTGTGTTTTTCCTACTTTCCTATTTTAAAGGTGGCATAGACCCATTTATTTAGCATTTACATTGTTCTCTGATGAACTGCATAGAAGATTTGTAACTTCGGTTGGAGTAAGAAATACCCAGATGCAGGTTACACGCCCATTTACACCCTGTGATTTGTTCCTAAAACGTAACAAGTGAGTTTATGAATTATTACATAAGCTCTGCTCTGATTGGCTGGTTTATAGCTAGACACCACAATGATCAAACAGAAACAACATGTGAAAAAGAAAGACACAAGAAAATAAAATGAACTGTGTAAATAAGCTTTGGCCTTATACTTATTAAGGTAGCTAAGCTAGTTACTTGGAGCTTGGTAGTGTTTAACATACCTATACTAGCTATTTGCTTTCATCTGGCATTAACACAAAGTAAATTAAAGTTCTCACTGTAAAACTTTCAATTTAAGATGATCTGCTTCAGCCAGCAAACTCACACAGCATGGCTGCTACTTATAGGCTACTGTTGCGGTTGTGATGCTAATGAAGGTGGAACTGCTTGTCTCTTCAGTCTCTTCAGTGTTAACTGTTGAGTGAAGCTGCTTGATATTGTACGAGTGTTTGAGTACTAACAAGTTTTTCGTTCAACCTTAAACGGGGCTGCAGTTATATTACATTTAATGTGAAATGAAACATTCGATTAAGAAGCTGGCGAATAGGAAGTCAACGTCAGTCTAGTCTAAAGATGAACTGACAGATCGGTTACTTGGAAAGGGAATGAAAAGTGCTGACATCCCCTTCACATCCATGTACTAAAAAAACAGTACAGCCTGCATTCCATGCGAGTGCATTCCATTTTATAGTGCTGGTATTGTGCTGCTGACCAACATAGCAGCATCAAAACATATGCTGGTTTTGATGGTGAGCAGCTTATTAACTTCCATTGCTGTTGACCAGCGTGCCACCATAAAAACACAACATATGCTGATTTTAATGGTGAGCAGCTTATTAAACTTTTGCTGTTGACCAGCATGCCACCATAAAAACACAACATGTGCTGATTTTGATGGTGAGCAGCATATTAACTTCAATTGCTGCTGACCAGCATAACAGCATCAACACATACCATATACTGGTTTTGGTGGTGGTCAGCATATTAACGTCTATTGCTGCTGACCAGCATAACAGCATCAACACATACCATATACTGGTTTTGGTGGTGGTCAGCATATTAACGTCTATTGCTGCTGACCAGCATAACAGCATCAACACATACCATATACTGGTTTTGGTGGTGGCCAGCTATGCTGGTTTTTCTAGCAGGCATTAGCATGCTAACATCTAGCCCTGTGAGGACAAGTAACACAACACCCAGAGTCCATTCAAAAAAAGAGAGAGAGAAAAGAAAGAAAATCACTAAACTATCTGCTGAAACTTGACTAATATCTGGCAACTGAATCAGTGCGTGACACATTAGGAGAGTCTACTGCATGCTAAGCTAAGTGTGCGTTCGGAGAAATGGCTAAAATGGAAACAGGAAGTTGACACGGGATCTGAGCTAGAGTGAAAAGCACAGGCCTTGCTCATTTGATTATCAGCCATGCTCGAACAACTTGACGTTATTGACCAAAAAACGTTGAAAACATCACTGACATGCTTGAGCTGACCTTTCATCAACAAACAGGTGGAGCGCTGGCTGTTTTTAGCGCAGCAGTGACTGCAGTAAGACGTAGCAGTGGCCAGTAAGACAGAGGTAGAGACAGAATGAGCTGGTGTGAGCAGTTTTATCTTTAATCATAGCAGTGGTTTTATTATACAGTGGTATTTCTGTGCTAATGGTAACCTCCAGTTTTTGAACAGGAGGCCCCGCTCAGATATTGTAAGGCTTTAAGAGATGCTGCTGAAATATCTTTTTTTTTGTTTTTAAAGGAGTGTGTGAGCTGCAGCGTGGGTGTGTGGCTATGTGTTTTTGCACGCTGTGGTGCAAAATGGAGGCGCGTTTGAAGTGCATGCCTGCCTTTGTGCATGCAGAGATACTGTTATGTATTTGTGGTCAAAGCCAGCAGAACATACAGATGAACACTCGCTTGCTTTTCCCGCCAAAATACAACATGGCCTACTCAGCCAGGCATGAACTTCAGCACTCTCTCTGCTTTTTTTATGATAGAGTGTACAGCGTAGCGGATTGGAAGATAGAATCGAAGTTGTAGTGTGTTTTACTCACTTTGAATGAAAGCTAGCTAATGTTACAACAGTCTTAGCTTTTACAATAACATGCAGTGGGGACCCAAAGTCCGAGGTCACTAGTGAAAATGCTTTTACGTGCATTACTTTCCAATTCAGTTCAACATTTATTAACCGTAAGTAAAATCTCAGCACAACAATGAATGAATAAAGAAATGTTTATATGATTGTCTCACAGTTAGTGTGCATTCGAGCTGGCATTGATAATGAATTGACCAAATCCACCTCACAGACATCTGACATGCAAACATGTACGTCAGTGGAAGCTCTCAACACGGTCACTGTCACAAAGTTGTTTAAGTTGAAATACTGACTTATACTAATACTGATTTATTTCCAGGTGTGGTCTCAAGGCTTTTAGAATCTTGTTTTAAGGTGACATGCAAAAGTTTGCACCCCCCAGTCACATGACGTTTCAGTGAAAATATGGTAACACGTCTTCTACAGCAGGGTTGGGGGACTGAGGGCCTGAAAGTCCAGTCCTGCTGGGAAACTATTAAATGTTCTTGATGGTGTCCAGTTGTTACTGATACGTATAGATGGATTGATATCACAGAATAAAGGATTCTGATGGTTTAAGATATATTCTGCAACTGATTCCAGATCCATTCAATGGTTTCCTAATGGTCCTTATGGTCCTCTAGAGTAACACAAGCTGTGCACTGCTATGCCTGATCCACTTGTACCAGTACAACACACACTAACACACCACCACTACATTAGCGTAGAATCATCCAGCACCCAAATAATACCACCGCTGTGGGGATCCTGACCCCATTTGTTATGGGATTAACAAAGTATACAGTGAATCAGATGGACTATAGTCTGTAACTGTAGATCTCCAGAGTGCTCCATATGGTAAGTGGAGCTGATAAAATGGAGAATGAGTGTAGAAACAAGTGCTCAGAGGGTGTATGCCATATCTTGACTTCAAATTACTGCTGAATGTGTTTCCTAAATGTACTTTATTTGCAAAGCATCTCACTCCAGATCAGTGAACTATACTAGTCTATATATCTATGTTAAAATGTGCCTATCGGGTAAATCTGTCTCTGTCCTCTTTACATAGACTTAGAACTTTAACCCCCCAGAACTGCAGGTCACAAATCATCTCACCTCTGCCCCCCACGAGATTACCACTTTCTGAGTCCCGATTTCTCTGTTTCGGTCTGAGTAACTTTCTCTTCTTCATTTCCCATTGTTGGCAGAACACACTGGTTTAGTGCTGCTCTAAGATCAGTATCTCTATAAAATGGTTTAAGCTCAGGATAAAATAGCAACTTTTACTGTGTCCCTGTTGACTTTGTGCTGAAAGAAGTGCGTGGTCTGTCTACACTGGTAAAAGAAAAATGCATGTAACTGCACTTAACTTTTAAGTGTATTTACAAAAAGTACATTTTTTACATATTCAAAGCATACTTTAATAACTACTGAATACATTTTTGGAAAACATAATCAAGTATTTATTTATTATTGTTGCAATGCAATTCAGGTAATTTGGAATATATAGTAAATGTATATCATACATTACAATTAATATGCATAAAGTACAGTTTAACAGTTAAATATGCTTAGTAATACTTATAAGTTGACAACAATTAATTATATTATGCTTTAGTACAAAGAAACAAGTATTTAAGGCTATTTCGTTACAGAACACTGAAGCATAATTTAAAATGCTTTAAAAATTTGTTACTTTTTTTTTTAAAAAGTGAATTTTAATTAAATGAAAACGAACACATGGTGGGTTTTTTCTATACAATACTAAATATATTCTATACACAGCTACTATCAATGTACTTAAATATACTTTAAGTTCAGGTTTCAACAGTTAATTGAACATGTTCACTGTTTCTAGTAGAAGTACACTGTTCATGAATTTTTATGGGCAATTTGTGGGATGATTTTGGGCCAAAGTTTGCAGGCTGCATTTACATCAAATATCAAATCCTAACTAGTAGCCTTATACAAAGTGTTCAGTGAGTGTGCTTTCTATTACGCTCCTGCGTTTTCTATTCCAAATACATGCAATCCCTGCAAGCAGTAATCTAGTAGGGGTCAGTTTTTTGACAAGGTGTGCAGCAGAATTAACACATGTAAGTATATTAGCAGTAAGGAACAGAGTGGATGTGAAGTAAACATGCTGGGAGAGTTTTTGTTTAAAAACTCTGATATTGGAAAAGCAGAAATGGTTATAATGCCATCACTGATTCAGATTTTCTAAGCGTAAATAAGTGAACACATCTACAGAGAGCATGCCTCTAAACGCTGTAATACATATTTACTGTTTATTTGCTGAATTTAACATATTGGAGTGAAAAATCTAACATAAATATGGCTTTTGTAAAAATCATGACAAACCTTTTTTGACTGACAATCAGTGATATTTACAGGAAAGTTCATATTTAAGCGTGTTCTCTGCAGCGGATGTGTTAAATTCACTCAGGCAATGAAATCAACATATCATTTGACTAGAGGAGGTGAAACTTTTGTATAGGACTGTAAAAAAAAAATCATCTCATTCTGATTCTGATTGTGCTGCATTATTTTTGGGTTGGTTGACTTTTTAGTGATCTTGATATGCAGATCTTCTTTTTACTTGATATGATGAAAATAGTTTTATTGCAGTGTGTGGATCTTCTAACCATAACTGCATGGATTCCCTAATAGTAAGAAGCCAAGAAACTGGAAAATGGTTCTGAAGAAAAGTACGTATGCTTCTCGTAAATGATGCACACAGTATAGAACTATCTTGACCCCACCCCCCGCCACCCATCCACCTCATTTACAGCAAGAAAACACAGATCCCTTTAGCATTACCTTGATTTCTGTATGAAAGACTCCTAATATGTGATTGTATCCTAGTTGACGTAGTAGATGTCTTCAATCTTACAAAATAACAACCGAGGTGTCATCTCTTTACTAAAGAAATGAGTTAAACAGTCAAGCGCGCTGATTACTAACAGTATGTGAACTCCTGCATTTAAGAACTACAATACATCCAAAGGTTTGTTGACAAAGTTTCTTCCAAAATGAAGGATGTTGATAAAGAATTTGTTGCCTCTGTGCTTCAATAACAGCCTCTACGTTTCTAATAGGCTTTATTAGAAAATTTGATTGCGTTCTGCCACAGGAGCATTAGTGAGGTCAGGTACTGAAGTTGACTGATTAGTTCTGGATCACTACAACTCATCCCAAAGGCACTGGGTGGAACTCACAGCCCAAAGCTGCTGGGCTTTATAGCCCGTGAGCCTAGGTTGGCATTGGGCACGATGACCTTAGGAGCATGTGCAGCAGCTCCAGAGTGTCTCATTTTACTTATCAAAACTTTTCAATTTCAAAGCTTTTTTCTTAAAGTATCTAAAAGGATATATAGTGTTGCACCTCCTCCATTAGCAAAAACCTCCAGGATCCACTTCCTGAGAGTATTTTGGACCTAACATTTGTACAAAACGATTTCAAATGTAAATCTATTTTTTACATGTTGTGTTTGGGCAAAATGTGTCATTATCACTGTTGCATCACCCAAAAACTTCTTCGTCAGGAAGACAATCTGCTGTAAGATTTCCAGATACATCGTCTTCATTAATTTCTCAGTAATTCCAGTGCTCTCCAGGCCTTGAGGCAGCAAAGTAGGACCATACAGTTTTATTTCATTAGTGTACTTGACAGGTTGTACATACCATGTGGTTAAGAAGCAAATATGTTTTTGTTCTGTTTAGGAGCTTATGGAAGGATGCACCCTCCACAAAGAAAGCATAGCAGTCAAGAGAATATGCACCCTGCTTCTGTGTATCAGGTAGAGTTCATTTATGGTCAAGTTTACACATTTTCAGCAGAAAAAAAGACCTAAAAAGATGGCAGGTGTGGTGGTGTACAGCACATCTTAAGGACCCATATAACATAGTGTGGAGTGTAATTTGGTGGAGATATGGTATATAACATTTTCCAAATGTACTTGTTTGCAACATTATACTCCCTCCACCATGCTTCACCTCTTACGTTTATCAATAAGTTCTACTTGTTATTTTGGTAGCAGGGGTTTCCCCCATGATAACCTTCTTTTCACAAAAAGACAAGAGACGCCTACACAACTCTTGCCCTTACTCTGAACATTGTGACGTTGTGGGATACTTACTCTCAACAACTGTGCTAACAAAATGTACTGTTTACAATCTTATGAGATTTCTCCAGATGTCTGTAGCAACTCATGACACACCTAAATTCTATTTGGATTTGGATGCATATATATATATATATATATATATATATATATATATATATATATATATATATATATATATATATATATATATATATATATATATATATAATCCCATCCATTCCCATTGCTAAATATTTGGTGTTTGTTTTGTTCATTAACACTTTCATTTTATCCAGTATCCTGTGTCACAAAGCTGTTGTTGCCAGTTACAGAACTCTAGGCTAAGAAGTAATGAACTTTTTACTAAACTGTGGTTCAATTTTGGCCCATATTTCACTTAAAATTATTATTTCTCCAAGAATATAAAGTTCAGGCTCAGTATTTCAGAATCAACCATACATGTTTGCGGTTCTAATTTTCTAAATGCAAATGATTAAAGCAAACATACTGACAGAGATATGTAAGGCTTGATTAACTGGATTATTATTTACTATTGCTGACTTTGAGAACTTAGTGAAGGTCAAGTAGCTTCCTTTCAATGATTGCTATATGTGTGAGATCTTTCCCAACCAATGGTGTAATGGCTTAATAATGACAGCAGGTGCAACCCTTGTACCAAAGTGCATCTTGTATGCGCATGAAGAGTCATAGTGATAGGACAGATCAGATTTTTTTTTGTGATAAGCATCTTAATCATAAGATAAGCGATAAAGTTCATCTCTTTTTTTAATGTTGCTATCTAGCTAGCCCACACTGCTACCTACTCTGGCACTGCTATGTGCAAAAAGCTCTCACTAGCTTTCAAGATTGTTGTCCAAACTTCCAACAAAGCTAGCCTAGAAGGGGGTGGATCATGGACAGGCCAATTTCAAAGGGTTCCCAAATGTTTTATTGTAACTGTAATTTGCTGGAGCCATTGGGAAGAGTTTCCCAATCCTGGTCCTTGAGTACCCAAGAACTGCAACCCTCCCTAGTGTACTTTAATGGAGGGCTAATGTTCTGGAAGCAGAGGAAACACCTCAAATGTGCAGTGCAAGGATACTGAAGGAGCTAGATTGGAGAAACACTCACCTAAACCCCAAAAGCCTTTCAAATGTAGGATCCCCAGACAATCCAACATTAAGCATGTCTAGAAAACTGGTCCTCAAAGTTAAAGCCAAACGATGGCGTGAGGAAGGAAACGCAAGAAACCAGACTATTTTGAAAATCAACCGCTGAAGGTTTTAGAGGATGACCGGCGTTTGGTGCTTACGCCATTCCTGAAAATAGCAACTTCTCCCTTAAGTCATCCTTCCATCTCACATTGGGGGAGGTCTAATCAGGGGCCTTTTCCTGGGCGGTGTGGAATCGTGGAATGGTCCCTTATACTTTGGGATCTTCGTGCGTAAAAAAAAAAAGAAGAAAAAAAAGATTACTCATTTAGGTGCTCGTATGAATCATTCTGAAAGTGTTTTTCTGTCATGTGAGGGGGATTGTGGTGGTTTCCTTCTCAACACGTGACAGACAGGCTATGTGTGAAGAGAGGAGTACAAAGGTGGAAAAAAGCCACCCCCTCTAAAACGAACGCTGCCAGCGTCAAACACAAAAGGCTTCAAAGACATTGTCGTGTTCCAGCACTGTCGTCAGTGTAAGCACACATTAAGAAACAAAAACAGGCTACGATTGTGAAATGCTGTGTACCGCTATTGCGGGCTAATGATGGTATGACAACACTTCCTTAATGTGGTCCTCAAGGCAGACTAGAGGAAGAGCGCCATCAGAGCCTCAGTGAACAAATAAGCAAACCCTGCTAATCATTTCTTTGGAACCACTGAATGAAACAATGATCAAACGATCCAATGCTGTCAAGTCATATTGGTCAGAATTGTTCAGATTGTGATTAGAAGACTATAACATTCACAAAGTCTGCATCTGATAACAGCCTATTTCACTTGAGCTCATTAGGGAATGAAGACATTTCACAATGTTGGCTTGTTAATAGGTGAGCAGTCATTCAGAGTGGAGAATAAAGCACCATTTTAAAGAAACTGTGAGTTGTTAACTGTGGTGGTGACAGGAACCAGACATCTAAACAGTCTCTACAAGTTTCCTCACAGGAAAACAATTGTAAAACAATTTTTTTTTTTTTAATCTTTATTTTGAGATTATTATGGCCTAAAACGTACTGTACTCAATATAAAATTTGGATTTGCCAAATTTTTTGTTTTGTACATTTATAAGACATAATCCAGCTCAGAGGACATGTGCAAGTGCACTGGATGTGTTGGGTCATAAATAAAAATGACAGTATTTGTGTTGTACACATTACTGTAAAGAAATCAGACGGTAGATCTTACAACGAACCACTCCGAAGGATTTATTTAGATCCAAGCTACCAAGTTTTAATGACATTTTTAAAATTCCCCTTAATTATTTGAGTATGTTCTTAACCTAAAACAGGAGCTACAGCACCCCCTTCTGGTAGACATTCACTAAAAATGGCATCACTCTTTTGGGAAAATGTTTTTTTTGGGGTTTTTTTTTCAGATTTTATTGGTAAACCTTGTCCAACCCACGTCCCACCAAAGTAGGTTGTTGTATTCTTTATTGCAAACAAACCCAACAAAAATATTGAAAACAGAAGACCTATTCCATTAGATACTAAAACATAAAAAACATTCTAGAAGAAACAAAGCAAAACAAAAATTACAGCACAGTCTGTAAAGTAGAAATAACCAATTCAGCCAATTAGGAGCCCCAGCATTCTGCTGTTCCCACCTGAGCAAGCAATCACTTACTGTAAAACATGTTTGATTGGCTCAGGAATGTGAAAATCTGTATTTCTTCATAAAAGGACTGGACTAGTTTAAACCTTTGTATGCAAAAGTTTGGGCACCCATCATTGTGTTGAGTTACTGCTCAGAATTAGTTTACATCCTTTACAGAGAACCCACCTCTGCACATTTTAATATACAGTTACTGTTTATTTGCTGTAATTTCCAACATGTTAAACTCAACAAACAAATAGAAACTATCTCCTAAAGTTAGAATTAGCAGAAACTGTGTGTTCTCTGTAAAGGATGTGTGACCTTATTAACACTCAGGAAATTAACAATACTGGGATATTCACACTTTTGCATATGACTGTAGATGGCAAGATCCACAGCAGTTGTTTAGCATTAAGCAGAAGAACTTGGGATGTGATGTCCAAACTGGGCTGCGCTTCACTTTTATGTCTTGACTGCTGTGTCTCTGGACCTGTAGATGACCCCTCTGCTCTTCAGTTCCCGGACCACTCCTATGACACAGAATATGAAGATCGGTTTACAGTTCAAAACTGAATATGATTCAAGACAGACTCTCATAGATGAGGTATGATTCATCGTCAGTGATTTTAGGGTTTGAAAATTTCAGGGCCTTGTTTAAAGCTTTCCTGTATATAAAGTGTTTTACAAAAGCTCAGCTTTGGGACTGAGTGTTCTCAACTAAGAAAGTAATCTCTAATACTACTATCATTTTCAACAGCACAAAATCCACATCAATGGAAAAGAAAGACTAATACTAAAGAAGAGGTTAACATAAAAAAATCAATGCCTGCACTCACCTGGAGGTAATCGCCCAGTGACTGTTACAGCATACACACCCGCCTTGAAATTTCCTGAGAAAGAATTCAGTGAAGTAAATCCATCCATTCAGCTCTTCATCGTTCTTATTCACCATGTTACTGTTGTCATGACACCAAAATGATGACTTTGATTCAATACCTGCATAAATATCTTAATACAGATACTGAAAACCTACAACACCAGGAAAAGCAATAGAATAACAGAAAAATATTGTGACAAGGTCAGAAGTGCCAGACTTAATGTCATCTATGTTTATCATTTTCATGCTCAACAAAACTGTAGCTTAATGTGGTGTTAGGTGTTTTTTAATATATTTTCTTCTTACATGCACATGTGTTTTAAAAATAAACAGGTATAACATTAATAACTGGATTACTGTAAATATATAATATATTGAGTTTGTTAGTGTTAAGGCTTTTTTTAAAAAGTATGCCGTAACCTGATTTGACCCGTGAGCTCAAATTTGTGATTTCTTTTATAGTAAATCTTTGTAACCAGACCTCAGTGGTTAAACAGTGTTTAATGAGACTCAACAGACATTTATGCCGGAGGTCTGCACCCTGCCGACCACATTTTCTAGTAATAGAAATAATTACTGACGTAAAAACATACAAACCATGACTACCATTAGCAGTACTAATGACTTTATAAACTGGTAATTTCTAACTGGTGATGTTGATCTGGGTACTGTGAACGCTTGAAATGAAAAAATATTCAAATCTCTGCTTTGTGTTTACAGTTGTGTCAGTGCTATATGAATGAATGTACCCTTGATTTATGAGGGGAACGTGAATTGAAGGAGGACCTATAGTCGATTTATATTTTGTAGATGTATTCTAAGGTTGCTGGTGCTGGACAGTAGTTTAACTGTTTTGAGGTTGCACAAATTTGCCATCTACTGACCTTTAAGTGCTCTGAAGAATTTACAAATGGGGCTTTTAGTCAGTTCAGAATGCAAATCGCTTTCTCCTACACGATGACTGCTGCTGTGTCAGATGGACCTAAATTTTTATTTATAGTCCCGACCGTGATGTTTTGTGACCCCCATCCATCATGATAACTTTTTTTTTTTTTTTTACAATTATCAATTCAATGTCTGTTTTTGTAACAACTGCATTATATAACTGAATTTAGAATATTTGTGGATGGCTCTGAATAAATCAGCAGCCATGCCTCTCATTTTATCGTCGGACATGTCAAGTATGCATGCAGACAGTAGAAGCAGAGCCCTGACAGACACACACACACACACTGCCCTCCTGTGGCACATTGATGCTACCCATGAGAAATACAGCTCTTCTGTAAAACACAGTCATTCTTAAAGTACTAACAAAACATGGTACTGCACAGTTTTTAAAGAATGGGCATCATGATACTTCTCTAGTATCGGTATACTGCACAAACTACACCATGTAGGTCAAAATGACAGTCATTGATAAACGTAGGTGTTCTTACCTATTCTTTGCCATTTAGCCACCCAACTGTCTTCAGGACTCATCATTGCAATAACACTGTTATTAAAATAAGAACCATAAGCAGCATTATTAGTGAAGTGTCACACATGAGAAACTAAACTGAACCCTTTCATGCAAACATTACTTTCAAAAATCCAGAATTTGTACATTTTGTTTGTGGATCATTCTCAGCACTGCAGAGCAGTATGTGTTGTGCTGGTTTGAGTGGATCAGACACAACAGTCTCTATAAATTTATTTATACATCTCATCTATTTAACTTGCCCTTTACAAAACTACTGCTGCTTACCCATCGAAGGACGAGCTTGTGCATTCATAAACCATCTCCCGGTTGCCCTTCATTTGTAAATATGCCTCACAGTTATCACAGCCATCGTATTCAAACTGGTCGATAGTCTGAGGACAGAGAGAGAAAGGTCTTTTTACATTTACTTTGTATAAGTCAATTATGCCTGTGTTTGGGTTTATAATTTGCTTTATAATACAAATTCACTAACACAAATTCATTTGTTATGACTAAAAGTTATAAAAGAAATAAAAGTTAACCTTGAATTATGGAAGCCTTGTGACAAATACATACACTGTCAATTGGTAAATGATATCAATGAGAAAGTATTCCATAATTATGACTTAGTATCTCATAAATATTAGAAAATTGATACAATTGTCAAATCTATAAAAAGTAAGTCCACAATTACGAGATATTGTGAGGTAGATTCTTGTTACCTTGAGATAGCAAGTCACTATTATGAGTCGCTAAGCCATAATTATGAGATATAATGAGAGATTGTTATTACCATCACACAGCAAGTCACAATTTTGAGACATTATGAGTTAGAATCACATTATCTTGAGACAGCAAGTCACGTATTATGACTATTACGATAATTATGGTAAACCACTAATACGACTTGTGTATATATTTTCCAAGTGACTGAAAGGGGTTAGCCTACTGGGCTAATCAGCTAATAACTAAACATCCGAGGTCGGAGAGATGATGAACCTTAACTTGACACATGGTACATAAACCTAACTTATGTGTATTATCAACTCAAGTTGGCTTTAAATAGCAATTATAAACTCATTATGCGTTTACTAGCAGAACAAGATGCTCAGTACGAGTAGCTAACGTTAGCTCGCTATTCAGCGTTGAAATATGGATAATGTAACTGTTACCTTGACCAGCGAGCAAAGCAGACAGGCCCGCAGATGGCGGAGATCCTTAGGCACAGTCTCAAACGACATTACGAGTACTTTTACGAGAGAAGACGAAGATAATCTTCTTATTCTGAGTGCTGTTTTGTTATGATGAACGGTAGCCTGTAGTCTTAGCCTTCCTCGCGTTTCCGGCGACTGTATTAGACGTCATATACATGCGCCGGCCTCCATTCACACACGTGGTTCTCACACCTTTTCTCTTCGGCCAGTTTTCTTTTTCTCTCCTCCACCAGAGCAGAGTGTTACAAAACACCATGAATGCCCTCCTCAGCCATGGGGCTGGACACTTTACACAGAAACTATTTGTGTTATTAAATATGTTCGTTTCTACGCACTAATTAACATAATACGTTTATATTAATATACGATATACATATTTTGTCCGCAGGGAAACATATCAAATGCAAAATCCAGTATAATGGACATCCATTGGGACATCCAATAGGTGCATGAAATGTGAGAGACTTTGAAAAATTAACATCTGTATTATCACCAACATACCAACACAAGTGAAAGCACTAAACATAGTTTGTGTTTACTCCATGCACAGCTGCAACCCGTTTCTGACCTCTTAGGACTGCCTGCAGTTTAGCATAAATTGCTCTTAAAATGTGCAATAATTATTGTATAATCACAAATTTGTATAATAATAATAATAATAATAATAATAATAATAATAATAACCTACGGCCCTTTTTAACACAAAGAATATACACAGATTTACATTACCATGTAATAAGGGAACACAATGTTGAGGTCACTGATTCAAAATAGTCAGAAAACTGTCCATAAGTCATATTACATCATGTCATTATACATATTACACATATTACCTACATCATTAAGAGTGCAGGATGCTGAACAGCTGTAGGCTTAATAGATGGATAGATGAAAATGAGTTAGTTCCCATGAAATCACAAGAATAATGAATTCTAAACAGAAAGCAATGAAATCTTTTTGGACAGATGTAAATTATTTTCACACATGTGCAAAATATGTTTCTACCATTGCAAAAAACTTTATTACATATTTACAAACTTGAATTTGTGAGATTTTCTCCCTAAATATTATTATTTCTATATTAAGGAAATGTTACTGCACACTTTCTTCACAATGTAGAGGATGAATCCTAGCATCTCCCGCTGCCTGGCATCAAAGAAAGGGCAATAAATAAACCCAATAAAGTAAAATGAATAAAATAATAAATACATATGGGGGCCATGAAAGTGATATGTGCCTACACATAAATGTATGTAGACACATACACACTTACACTCAACAAACACATATGCAATGATCAGCCAAAACATTAAAACCACCTCCTTGCATTTAGACTGTGGTGGTAGTGTGTGTTGTGCTGGTGTGAGTGGATCAGGCACAGCAGTGTTGCTGGAGTGTTTAAATACCTCAGTGTCACTGCTGGACTGAGAAGAGTCCACCAAAACTGTTAAGCTAGTGTCCTGCGAGCAGAGTCCTGTCACCATTGGTGAAGGACAAGAAGATGACCAACGCAAACTGTGCAGCAACAGGTGGAACAACAAAATAAGATCCAATCTAATCTATCTAATACTATATAATAGTCTTTATAATTATTATTATACACCACCTTACGTCTAATCACTTCTTAAGACGCTGTTTACACCTTATGGGCTGATTGTTTTGTGTGGGTGGATTTGCCCTTTAAAAATCCTTTTATATGGATTCGCAGCGTCTCGCGCGCCAGTTTGTGTACTTTAGAATTTGAATCTGGAAGAACGTGCGTAACGGTTCGGGAACATTAACGGTTCTGAGAAGAAACCAGAACCCCGAACGGAACCGATTCTCACGGTAAATGTGAATTACTGCACCAATTTAAAGTAAAATCGTTTTTGGACTGATCCCAAAATTCATACGGACATCATGTTGTTTTCCATAGTGATATAAGGTTACTGAGAAAAGACTGTATTATTACACAGAATAACCATTTACAATTTACCATTTACAAAATAACCATTTACAAACACTTGGAAAAAGAAGTAGTCGGACGTTATCTTGTTCTTTTGATATGTCTGAAGTTCGTCTGGGTTCGTATTTACTTCTTACTCCACTTTTACGGTCCACCTTAAATGATGCAGCAATTACCGTGATGGTGCCCGAAACTTAACCGCAGCGCCATTTAAGGTGGAACCGAAAGAAAACTGGATTTTAGCTCAGCGGTCGGGGTATTCTGTCGGTGTTCTTTACTCTCTAGATGGTTTATGTTCATATTCTTTGCAGAAAGGACTCAAAGTTATAAGATTTATATTAACGTACGTTTACGTTATGCCATGGAAACTTGAAAAAGAAGCTCGCAAAAAAAAACAGCAAATCTAAATTTAATTTTATACACCGTTCTGTGGAAAACTCTGAGTGCGTTTGCTTGCACTTCGTAATCTGATAACTTCAGAAATTCTCATTTAGTCAATAACGTTAATCCGTTCAACGCGTTTACATATGACCGGCCAAAACGTAACAGAAACCTTAAACTTCATGCCGCAGATTTTTAAACATTAAAAAATCGAATGACTTAACCTGAAAATATGAACGACATATATACGACATTTACAAGATGATGTATATTTAAATCCTTTATTTTTGAGCATGTGGTTTTGCTCGTAAGTGTGGTGTTGTTTTTTCGCAGTGGTAAACTTTGCTTGTTTGTATACGAGTCTGTGTTCGCACATGCGCAAACTGAGTAAAGCGAAAGAAATCAGAGTATAAATATGGAAAGCCATTAGGGCCTAGACGCCTAGAGAAAACGAGTTTTATTTCACCGTAATTTACAACGCCGCTGTGTTCGCCGTTGGAAAAATAGCTTAAAGCGCCGTACAAAACGCCGTTTTAGTGCAATATAATGGCGCATTTCACGCCGCTTTTCTGCCGCTATGATGCCGTTAATAGCGGCGTTTTGTTGTAAGCTAATGAGCTCCAGCCAGTAGATTTGAACTTGTGCCTCCCAATCACTGCCTAAGACAGTCAGACCAGACTTCACTGCAGATCCGACCTGCAGGCTACAGTTTATTAGTAAAAAACGTCTTTACACGTGCCTGATGGGCCTTTCATGTATCTAACGTTTATGCTGTTTAAGATATTTTAAAACATAAACTCGCGTCTGACAGAACCAACGCTTCCCATTGGAAATTAAAGGGATAGACCGCAGCGCGGCGATGCGATGGAGCAGTGTAAATGCAGCGCAAGGGCTATCTATAATCAGATTCCTGTAGTTATCTGATTATTCAAGTGATTATGTAAGGAGCGTACTCTGATTTCTTAGATCAGATTAAGGCCTAGTGATCTGAATAAGAAATATGATAAAGGGAAATAGATTCGGACTGAATTAGGTTTTTCAGCATGTCAGTACTCTAACTTGGCTTTCTTTCATTTTTCTCAGTCAGTTTTCTTCAAATTGTAAATTACGTATGTTCATGTTCTCTGCAAAAGTGACTTGATGACCATAAGTTTTATGTTATGTTTATGTCATGTCTTATTCTAGGAGTTTATTGGTGGGTTGGGAAGCAAAAATCCAGACTCATGTAGACCAGAATTTTGTTGAAGCAGAATTTCTGCAGTTCTGCATGTAAGCTGAAAATTAAGTGTCGTGGTGAAGGACATATTGACATGTGTTCACAGTGCTGGCACTTTTTAAAGCCTGCTAATTAAACAAACTCACACTGCTCAAACTCAGAGTCTTTGCTGCTTTACACTTGACATCATCAAAATGTCCCTCAAACCCAATGGGATGAAAAAAATCCACAAAGCATTTAGACTCGAAATGGGCCCTGCAACACTAGTTCGTGTAAGGTTGCAAATATAACATTCTAGTCTTGTTGCAAAGTTTTTGCTTAGTTAACCTAACTAGCTAATCTACATAAATTAACTAGTATAGGCATACTAATGATGCTGCCTTTCTCTCCTTCATCTCTCCTAGTAATGGCCTCAAACAGTTTTTCTTCTAGAATGGAGATTGACGAGGCTCTTCTCACCATCCCAGTCAACCCTAACAACTTTCCTGCCAAGCTATGGTGGCTGGTGAATAACCCACAGATCCGCTCAATCCGCTGGGCCTCCCATGGGGAAGCGATTATCATCGATCAGCAGTTGTTTGAGGGGGAACTGCTCTCACCAAGCCTCAGGTCCTCAGGCAAATCACCAGAGTGTTTCAAAACCACCAACTTTACCAGTTTTATTCGTCAGCTGAACCTTTACGGCTTCAGAAAACTGATACAAGGTGCTGGTAGCTCAGATGAGCAGAGCAAAGGCGAGCCAGTCAAGAATAGCATTCTGCACCATTTCCATAACCCCAACTTCAAGCAGAGCCAACCAGAGCTGCTGGCCAATTTAAAAAGACTCACTAGTAGTAACAAAGCAAAAATAGAAGCCGGTCTAGAGGTGCTCTGCCGGCCACCAAGCCGCTTTCAATGCTTTCAGCTAAATTCTCCTGAAGAGGACTGTACAGCTGAGAAAAAAGGTCAGTTGTGTATTCACCATGTATAGAACTCAAAATACCCACTGTAAGAGAAGGAAGTGTCACAAGATGGTTACCATACATTTACCAACTTAACAGAATGAACGGAAACTCAAAAAGCAATTGGTGACTTTATGCTAATGAGTAAAAAGTAACTGATTTAAAGAGTAAATTTCTTTCTTCACAAATATGTTTGAACAAAAGGTTCATCATTTGAAAATATTTAGGAAATACAAATCTGTCAATATTTAGTAAGTAAAAAATACTGCTTCTGAATAACAGAAGTGAGTCAATAAGGTTTTCAAATATTTAATAAATAAAATTGTTTAGAGGTTTGAGCACTTTACAAATTATATTATACAGTAGAGCTCCTTTAGTTTCTTTACTCATGCTCCCATCAGAAAAAGCTGTTTGGCTTTTCCTTTTTAATGAATGACATGAGTGTGATACATCTGATTTAAAAGAGAAAGAAAAAAAGAGACACAGCAATCAAAACACATTTATTTTGACAGAGATTGATTTAATTCCCAACATAAAATAACACATAATAAGTGGGTAATGATGGGTATGGGAAATAATAAGAACAATAAAAAATGCGGCACAGTGGTGTAGTGGTTAGCACTGTTGCACCTTACATAGGTGTAAGTGTGTGTTGGCCATGCAATGTACTGGTGACCTGTCCATGGTGTACCCCATCTTTGCCTGATGACGCTGGAATTGGCTCCAGCTCCGCTGTGAGCCCGGCTGGTGGGATAAAGTGGAAGATAATGGATGAATAAATAAAAAATGTCCTATGCTGAATGGTATCACTATTTGAGCAAAACTAAAAACACAATATAAGATCAGTATTTTAACATACCTAAGCAGGGTAATACTAATGGAAATGCTTTAAAGCAGCCTAAATGTGCCTAATGATAAACCTACTGATGCTACAGTAGTGCCTACTATCAGTGTGGGCTAGTTGTTTACTTAATTTCACTGTTCTGTCAATAATAAGTGCCATTATGCGGAGTCATTATCATAGTCTTACACATGATTTCTCTGTCATTAGGTTCAATAGTGGCTGGACAAATCCATCAAAGACGGATGAAATCTAGTCCTTACCCACATCACCCCAACGATTCTCAACAGCTAAGGGAATACAACCAAACCCCTATGCTATCCCGTGCACGGCTCATGGGCCTCGGTGGTGCCTCTTCGTCGTCCTCTTTCTGCACCGACAAGGGTGTTCCTTACTATGTGATTCACCGCTCGCCAGCAGACTTGCCATGCGCGATTCCATCCAGCTCCACCTATATACACGTTCAACAGGGTGCCCAGAGCTCTGCAGCTGCAGGGTCCAAATTTGGCACCATTATACATCCTCACCAACATTACCAAGCAGGATTTTACTCACCAGGTGAAGGCAGGTTACCCGAAATATAAAATTTTATTGTGATATATTGTTACATCTTCTAAACTCAACATGCTTTAACTCACTTACTTAATATGTTTGTCTGGCCTTTTTTTGTCTACAGTGACTCAGTGCTGCACTTCTGGCTCTTTGGATTCAGACATGGCATGTTCAAACCAGCCAGCTGCTTCATACTCCCATTATGGCTATAGCTCTGTAAGAACTGAACAGTTAACTTATACTAATCACAGTAAAAATGTATCATCTCCACTGTTTTTCATGTTAAACAGTGTTCAACCTTTGGGAAAAACATAACATTTGTTACATTTGTCAAGAATATTACAATACTTATCAAAAAGGGTTTCAGAATTCATGTCTATAGCAATGGTGTACAACTAAATTATTCTTAAAATCAACCTGAAATCAACACTGACACCTTTTATTGTCCCTGGTCAAAGCAAGTTGTCAGCTGTTTCTGTGCTGCAAATGGAACTTGTAAGATAATGAATTAGAAATTTCATGCATATTGCAAGTTGTACAATGTAATGTGCCTTGTCCCAAACATTTTTTGTTATAATTGACAGTATGTTAAAAATGCAAATGAATGACAAACTGTACAAGTTGTGCTAATAATATCACTGACACACATCCCACAAAGCCATGGATTTTGTAGTTCAATTGTATGTAAAACTTTATAGTTGCAGTAATGTGCAAATATCAGACTTTGCCACTTTCAGGTAAACAGTACTCAAAGCTTTTATTTTTGAGATAGAGGTCAAAATCAAGCGTTTTTGTGTCAATCCACACATATGCAAGCTGTATTAAATGAGACCTTAACCTTCATAATTTTATTTTTGGGTTCTCCTACAATATATCCTCATGCTTTAATTTCCCCAAAACACAATATTTATGTACAGATTTGTACATCTGTATTTACTTTCTGTCTAAAAAGTTGTTAGAGCTCCTGTGTCTTTAAGCCCCACCTCCCAAGGAACCCAGTGCGCTTTGTTTGATCAGCTCGCAGACTCTATTCTGATTCTTCAACTGCCAGAATGTTTGAAAGTAGTAGTGGCATCCTACACAATTTTGCCCCTATAGTTAGCCAATAAGTAATGTGTTATGAGATGATGTCTCCTTGTAACAGAGAAAAAGGCTGGATTTCCAACAACGTGTTAAGATAGCTGAGAAAAGTGGGTTCTGTCAAAGAAAGTTTCTTTCTCTAGCGTGTACTTGGGCTTCATAACTTTGCATAACTTTTGCATAAAACACAACAAAAGCATCATAAGTCCCCTTTAAAAGGCAAACGGTAGACACACTGGATACTAAGTTATTCCTTTTACTTAATCATGCTCTAGGCAATGGCAATTTCATATATAGAATCTTCTGTGTAAGTACATGCTTTATGATTTTTCTTCATAATGTTGAAGAAATAATAACTTAACGTTCTTAAAGGTCCTGTGTAATTGTAGTTAAGTATTTAAAAAAATGCGAGCAGCTGTCTGCTTACATCTGCAAAGGTATGTAAGGAAATGTAAACAGCCTGGTGTCAAGAGCCATGCAGTGTCATCTATTAGCTTTAGTGTAGAATGACCGTCGATAAATAGAGCCCAGACACACTCATGGCATAAACATCTTGCTAACTCTGATTGTTTTTTGGCTGATCTGACATAAAGTATGCCAAATTCAGTTCCACCCTTAAGGCCAGCAGAAGTACTACAGAAAAAAAACAGTTTATATAAATTTATCACAATATCTGTGGATATTAGTTAGAAGAGAATCATGAAAAGAAGTAGACCAAGGTTTTGTTGGCCATTTTGACTGGAAATTAAATAAATAAAGTGTGGTTTCTGGCTTTTGAACAGTACTGCTCTGCTACCATGTTGTATTCCAAGCTACTGATTTTGTATGCCTGTAAAATACTTGTATGTTTGCCCATTTAGCATTTTTTTTCTGTGATGAAATGAATGATGAACAGCAAATGTACTTTCACTCCATTTAAAGAGTGATTCTTCATACCAAACCCTTTCCCATAATCTTTATCTAGAATGTACTGATATTTGCCTGGGGTTTAAAGTATGTTAGTAATTATATGAATTGTATTAATCCTGAATGAAAACATTTTGAATTTGCTTGGATATAGGTCATGTGCCTTATGACTTCCCTGTCAGATTGACTTTAATTAGCTTTAAAGTAGTTTTTTGCCCAAATAATATCCACTTGATTTTTATATGAATTAATTTGTAGGGAATTAAATCAGATTATAAATCATTAAAAACTGCTTATTGTAAGAGAAACCCGTAAAGAGTAATACATTGAAGCACGACAACATCGTTGCAAAACAATATTTTAGAAATAATATTTGGATGTTTAGAGATTTATTATATTTTTGGCAGATTGACTTGACTGTAAATAGTTTTTTGTAATTTTGCAGAATTTTTTTATGTGTGTAATGTAGCTCATCAAATTCTACCACTTGTTCACCAGAACTCTGCAACTGGCTACCTTCAACCTAGTTATCAGAATCCAGACTGGCTGTCAGGTGACAGCGTGTCCAAGAAGAGTGATGTTAGCCTAGACACAGTGTTCAAGATTGTGGATGAGTTTCATGGTCCACCCAAGGTGCATATGGTCAAAGTGTCCTCCCCAGAGAAGTGCCCTACCACCTCTGTGGCAGAGAGCCATCCGGCTGACCCGTATCTCAACAACCCCACAGCCTGTACCTCTAAGCCATCGTCTGCCTCAACTTCAGCTCAGCATGATTTACCTAGGGTCTCCAGACCCACCCATGCAGAGTCCAGCCCTACGCATCCCTCGTTCAGTTCTGTGCCTGTGGGTGGCATTATCATCACTGTCCCTGGGAATGTATCATCAGACATTGCCATTACTATGGGTTCTCACTCCAGCCAAGCAGAGATGGAGGGCAATAAGGGCTTAGAGCAAGGGTCCACACCATCAGAAGCCTTACCATAGGAATCTTCTCAAAAGGTTAGGAACAGTCATTCACAGTTCACACGATTGCCATTCACAGTTAAAGATGCAGCTATTTATGGCATCTTTAGGAATTATTTAATGGTGCTGTTTGTGATGTAATATTGTATTTCTGTCTCCTTCAGGCTGCTCTTGTTGCTCTGTCCAACGAAGGAGCCAGAAAGAGAACCATCACTTCACAACAAAACAACTTACCTTGCGGGTACTCTATCAGTGTGTATGCTTAAAAGACACCACACTTTATTTACAGTGCAGTAATTTCTTTCTGTTCTAAGCTGAATATCTTTTGGTTCAAGTGACTGTATTTATCTAATTATCTAATTTTACATCTAATTACTTCTAATTGATGTGGTGGTGACGCTAAATTCCCCTAATGTATTGAATGAAACAAAAATCATAAATGCATGATAGCATATATATAGCTAATATATTTATTAGCTTTCTTATTTCTAGAAAAAAATGATTCAGCATTGCAGGTTGGACAAATGATTTTATTTATATATGCAAACATATTTGTATAAAGTTAAATTTAAATTTGCATATTTCATTGGTGGTTTGATTTAAACTTTAATTGATCGTTTTTAATTTGAATATTTTTAAAGGTAGTATTTTAATACTAAGAAAGTATTTTATCTATTATCTTCCATCATTTTTAATTGGTAATATTAGGAATATTTGTAATACTGAATTGAATAATACATTTTAGCAACTACCATTTTAATATTTGTAACGTGACTTTATTTATTTATTTATTTTTATTTATGTATTTATTTTAAAAGTACAAAAATAATATTTTTACATTGTGATTTAGAATGTAGGGCTACTTTATATGACATAATAAGTAGACATTTTATCTGGTATTTGAATAAATGTAAAACAATCCAAGTTAAATAAAAGAGTCCATTTGAATTAGTCAATTGACCCATTGCTTGTAGTATCATGTTTTAAACTGCAGGGGGCAAAATACAACCACTGATATACCCCTGATTATTGCCTGTTTATAAGGTACACCTACCCTGTACCTACACTCACCAGACATTTTATCACCTTAGTTATCATTCAGTATACATGTTAAACATTAATTAATATTTTCGATTTTGTAAGATGTGGCATTCAATTATATGTAACCTGCAAATGATATTAATTACTATTATATTACAGTCTTAGCTTTGCATTGTCACTTGTGAAAGCAGATAATGCAATGGTTACTCTCTGGCCCTTCTTCCTCAAAATATATTCACTTACTTATAATTGAAAAGATTAAGATGCCAACCTTCAAATCTGTTTATGATGGATGTTTAAAATGAATGTGTAGAGTCATGAAGAAAACAATTATTTAGATCTTCAACTGGCAAAGGAATAGATTTTAATTGACTTCAGTTTCCAGTTGTCTCAGTCCGTGTCAAAATGATGCAAAGACAAGAATGAGAATGTCAGTTCGCAGCCTCAAGACTCTTAGGACTAGTACTGCATATATGATAGTACTACAATACTACTACCAACCGTGGTCCAGATATATGACTAGAACAGGGTTGTGAAAATGAGGTTTAAAGCCCAACTGTTTGCTGATTTGTCCACGTTAACCAGCTTAACCTTGCACTTTACAAATCCGCTAAATTGGGTGTATTTAGCAGAAAACTATCGAGGACTAAAGCTCCCCAGCACTGAACTAAAATATGGCTAACACCCATTACTCACTAGTGACACTGTTCCAGTTATTTACTGCTTAGCACAGCTTATCTAACGCATGGGTTCTTGATAATTATCTAATGAGCTGGATCAGGCATGTCAAGGCAGGGAACAGTGGTAACTTGTTGGTGGGTTCCCAGAAACACTTAGAACACATAGAAGTGGGCATCAGTTCCTGTTGACCAAATTCATTATTATTAAGTGATGAGTCAAATGAGTCAGGTGTGTTTTGATGGGAACCACCTAAACCACTGTAGGCTTAAAGATATATGGTATAGTAGATTTACTGATGTATAGACAATATTATGCCTATTACTACAGAAAATTATGTTAGATTAATTGTACAGTGTCAGACACTGGTGTAACTACATGTGCTGGGGGCCCTGGAACAAGGGGGCTATCAGACTGGGGCCTATGTTGAGAGGGTCTAGACAATCCTATTAGCACCACTGTGCACCAAAACAAATGTACAACTGGCTGTTTTACTGCTCTACCTCAGTGGTGACCAACCCTGCTCCTGATGATCCCACCTTCTTTAGCTCCAACTCTAATTAACCCCACCTGGACCATCTAATTACTCTTTAATAGGCTTTAATAAGCTGCTTAGTGTGAAATCTTAGGGGAAATAACTCCAGGGAGAGGTCTGTTCTACCTCCTCACACAAACGACCCACAATATATAAGAGCGATGTCCGGTAGAGGGCGCAAGGCATCGGGCGCTGCTTCTCAGCATGGCGGAGCGCCTCTGCTCCACCCTCCGCGCCACTCAGCCCGCAGGTAGGCGCTCCATGAGCTCCCCAGGGAGGGACACTCGGTCGGGCTCGTACACTTCACCACCGCTGGGACTTTCTCCAACTTACTCAGCTTCTTAAAAAAAAACTCACCGTCGTCCCCGTGAAGCCACCTTCTCTTCTCACTCACGTCCTCGTCTTAACAGCGAACAACTTTTTTGTTGTTGTTTATGAAGCCGCGTAACTTCTCTTTCGAAAGGATCCCGGATTTCAGGAGCTCCGTTTGGGGGAGATGGGAGTCGTGCTCGAGCAGAGAACAGGTTTCACATGATGGCCAACGCGCCTGCGAAAAGCACAGATCACTACTCGGCTGCGCGGATTACACGTGATTGCGGATCGCGGTTGACCTGCCTGTCCGACCACGACACGGACTAAAACGCCGAGCTCCGTTTGATCTAAACTTTGCCGCTGAGCTCCTGACGGGCTTTTCCTCGGCGACTTCGGACTAGTGGAGCGGAGGAGCCCCGTGAGGCAGGCTTTCTGCTGCACTGTGTTCAAAGAGAAGACTGAGCGCTGAGGGAAACACGTTGACTTTCTCGCTCCCTGTTCACTGGAATTACCGACCCTTGGAAATCTGCCGCGTTTGGATACAAATAATACAGCTGGAAGGAGGATCTACCACAACAACCTGTTCCGTTTTCTGGATTCCTTGTGGATACGTACACCGTCCGGAGCCCCGGGGAATATGGATTTATGTCAAGTTGAGGAGTTTTGATTTGGACGATAGAACAAGTTGCAGAACTTGGGCTGCCTGCAGTCTGGCACCTTGACTGCCAGCAACTGGAGCTGGTTCGGAAGTCATGATTGAAGGAGTTCGTGCCAGTTTGCTGTGTTTAAGGCTTCGCCAACACTTCGTGCCTGAACGCTTGGATCAATGCGCACTTCGGCGGCGTGTATGCTCTGTTCTTCGTGCGCAGTGCTGTGCTTGGCCTCCCCTGTGAGCGATACAGGCTAGCCAACGCTAATCATCGTTTAATTAGCCTTAATGTTCCCTCTGATGACTTGTGCACGTGATATGAAGTGATCTCACCTTTCCAAACCATAGTGCGCGTGCATGTAACTTTCAAAATGACCACTGCTTTTCTTGAGCTCTTCTTGCAAGAGCTGCGGTTCGCCTTTTCCCGGTCTCTGGATCATGCCAGGCCAGAGCAGTAGTCTTGATTCTTGAAAGAAGAAGCCCAGGCACCACTCGCAACCCATCTCGCAGAGAGACCCCCCCCCCTCAGGAGAGTCGTGTGGAGCTTGCCGTTCACCGTGTGGTCCGTGCATTATGCAGCCGGACCAATGAGGGTCTCCGGGCGGCGGCTGGCCGGGCTGTGGCCGTGGCTGCTGGCGGCCGCCCTACAGGCGGCGTTGGGCCACGCGGGCCTAGAGCTGGCGGCGGCCGTGGAGGCGGAGCGCTCGGCGCCCCGCGCCCTCATCAAGGTCACCGTGCTGAAGCAGGAGCCCACGGCCAGGCCCATCACCCTTGAGGGCGTGTTCGCCGGCAGCAGCGCCGGATTCGCCGAGGGCAAACTCATGCAGGTAGGAGCGCGTAGTGGTGGTGGTGGTGGTGGAGGCCATGATGGATACGGAATGGTCATGAGAAGGGCGCTTGTGATTGTCTTCCACTTCTGCCCCAGACCATGGAGATGTAAACTGTCAAAGTTGTACTGACACACAAGAGTTTTTGGGAACTACCTCATGCAGGTGGGGGATTAGAAAGGTAGTAGAGATGATGGAGACCACGGTGGCTCATCTATTAGAAGAGTGTTGTGAAGCAGACCCAACAGAACATGCACATATTGTCATGTTAGTGGAATACTGACTTGTGTAGAAGCTAAAGTGTCTACAGAATAAGGGGAATAAAGTATTAGAATAGAAATCAGAAAGTTTATTGGGCGCTATCTCATGCTGGTAAGACATTAGTGAGGTTGTTGGAGGCTGAGGTGGATATGGGAAGACTGGTGTCACCACAGAAAAACACCAACACAGCATTAAACATCTTGTCAATTTGTGCAGTATTGACTTGAGCAGAAGCAAAAGTATGAACAAAACATGAGTATCAGCATTGGAATAGAAGTTCATTGGGAGCTAATGCATGAAGTTAAGGGTGAAAGATGTTATGCTGGTGGAGGCCATGAAGCAACTTCAGTAAAGCAGATGTTGCAGTGTGAAGGTTGATAGGATGCTTACTGTTAAAAAAAATATGCAGGTCGAGTTATAATCAGATTTATTCTTCAGTTCACTGAACAATGAACATTCAAAATAAACTAGGTTACTTTGTGAGCAACAGCAAAGCAGTTCCGATGCTTCACTGGTGGACTTAAGGTGAATGGTTGCGAGATATATATATATATATATATATAAAGTGGACTCCTTTTCTCACAAATGTACATTAGAAGAAGTTTGCATTATCGTCTGATAATACTCAGAACCTGTGCTAAAGTTGGTACCACTATGGCAGTGTAACTTGTTAATACCCACCTAACCACCTCTGGTCTTTACGATGGCAACATTGCAGCTTTAAAAACCTGCTTTGAGCTTTGGCGAGAGCTGTGGGGCTTCTGTTGTCAGCACAGCTTTGCCATTAAGAAAGATGGGCGCAGTAGTACTAATTGTAATTGTTAGGAGCTGGAACTACAACATTTTATTATTTGGAAAAAAATAATAATCTCGGAATTCAGTATAAAATTCATACTACGCACAATCTGCATCAAACAATACATTTAACAGACCGGAGCAAACAAAGCATCTTGCTCTTATTTGCTCGTATTTTCATGAGATACAATAAAATATTTAACCGGCAAGCCCTCAATGAAAGAGTCTATGAAAGGCTGTTTACCACAGAAGTAAATACAGGAGAAAAATCACACTCTCTATAAATTTAAATGAGCATGTAGCCTTGTAGTGTTAAAATGGCTAGCATGTAAGCTTGTGATGCAGTGTCCAGTTATCTACACATACATCAGCCTTCT
This sequence comes from Megaleporinus macrocephalus, assembly GCA_021613375.1. NCBI lineage: Eukaryota > Metazoa > Chordata > Actinopteri > Characiformes > Anostomidae > Megaleporinus > Megaleporinus macrocephalus. The sequence goes on along the minus strand of CM038726.1, from coordinate 27,511,464 downwards.
CGGTTAGTCAGTGAAACTGGTGGGGAAAAAAATGGGTGCTGTTAAGATATGATTTTTCAAATGTATTTCTATTCTTTTGCCCTCTAAACCATTTAGATTTTGTGCAGTTTTGTTACATTCGAAGACACAGTGTTTGTTTACTGTGCTGCAAATCTGAATAACAAAAGTAGAACTTAAAAAAAAAAAAAATCTCAAATAATCTGCTGTTAGAAGGTTAAATGCTCTAGGAAGCTACAAGCGGAAACATTAACATAATTACATTTTCAGATGTTGCTTGTAGCCAAAAGTATAACCATCCTATTGAACTGAGTAATGTGTGTGTGTGAACTGTTACCCCAACCCCCCCAAGGTAGTAGTAGTCACGGTGGTACATGTATATTTTTAGAAGTAGTAGAAAGAGTAGCACTAGGCCTAAAAGCAGTCAGTATTAGAAACTAGCCTGCAAGGCATGTCAGCCTCAGGCATCACTCAGAGTGCCTCTCTGATACAACTAGCTTGTTTGGACAAGATTGCACTCTAAACTCCCTCACTTTGGCAGAACCTCACAAGCAAGTGAACGAGATGCCGTATGCTAAACCGCAACGAACCCCACGCCTCTCAATCTCTGCACCGTCAATTTCCTCGTTGGCGATGACAGAGGCTCTAAATCTGTCTCGGCAAAGAGCCGATGACACACATGTTTATCATGATAGGATAATTTTTTATCTCTTCAGAGATCTTGCCGCTGTCTGCCTGACAAGAAAAGATGTTGCCACTGAAGACCTGGTTGAGGGGACTGTGTGTGCACGTGAGCGTGTGCCAGCTACCCCACCCAGGCTGCAGTGGAGGTGAGAGATTTGTGGGCTTGTAAACTGTTGGGCCTGTGCTCGGAGGACAGGCTTTGCCAGATGTTTTCATTTTGAAGAGTACATGCAGGGTAACACTGGATAATGGCAATCATGCTAAAGCCAGCAGGAGGGCGGTTCCAATATATTCAAGTCAAATAATGATTTAAAGCTCAAAGTGTTAATGTAGTCAATCAGGGATGTTTGCGTTGGACCTATGAGGCTAATATAGCTAAAAAAAGGTCAATGCCAACTAACTGTGTGTCAAGTAGTTCTAAAACTCAGATGCAGTGCAGCAGTTGTACCACATTTAAACACAGCTATTGAAAGCTCTTGGCACTGGGATTTATACTGAGCATTTAATAGGAGTTAAACTGGCCAAATTTAGTTGTCTTTTAATGACATATGCAGCTGATGTTGTCTATGATGTGCTCAGAAATGCATACTGTGTAGCACAGTAATAAAATTATGATAAAAGTAAACTGTTCTCTACTATTATCTATAAAACTTGGCCAAAAGTACAGCCTTCCCGATGGCTTTTATTGTTGTTTTTAGTGTTGAGTTCAAGCAACATAGACCAGACAGCTGATGTTTTATGTGGGGCGGGGCAAGTGACATGGAATCAATTTGATTTTTCAATAAATCTTAAAGCATTAGCCTGTCCTAAACTTTACAGGACCTGTATTAATACAAGCTTGCTAGCTGGTGGTCAGTGGTTGTGTAGAAACAGTACTGGGATAAACAGGGAGCATGTAAAATCGTTCGTCGTGCTGTCTCTTCGCTCTCTAGGTGCGGCGGTATTCTCAGGAGCTAAACAGACACCGCTGTCTGTTGTAATTGACACAGAATTACAGTCTTTACATGTGGCGAGCCTGCTGCTTTCACATGGGCGAAAACAGACTGGCATGTGTGGAAGTGGGTATGTGTGTGTGTGTGTGTGTGTGTGTGTGTGTGTGTGTATGTTAGGATAAACCACTCTTGAGTAAGGTGCTCTCTCACCACACAAAGAGTGTGTTGTACTATACGAGATACTCTTTGTTGCTGCGCCGACCTGTCGCAACAGGCCTGAGTTGCCGGGGTGCGCTTTGTGCTTTGGCTTTATGCTACTTTCCTCCAGGGGACGGAGGGAGGGAGAGACAGAGGAAGAATGGGAGAAAAGGGGATACATCATTCTGACTCTTTAATGTAGCCTCTTTCCTCTCCGCTCCATAGCCTCCAACAGCTTCACTACCGTAGTGCAGGTCCGAGCTTTCGTATGTCATCAAAGTGTAGCTGTTGCAGTTTTGTGTGGAAGCAGTGAGGGCAAAGTAGTTTTTATTTTTACTTAAATAAATATATTTGACTAAACAATAAACAGAAAATGTAATGTATAGATTTTAATTAGTTTCATAGTTGCTAGTTAGCGCACTAGCTTCAACTACTGAGCTAGGTAGTTTATCTAGTTAGCTAACTTGTTAGATTAGTGTCAGTGAGAACTACGTTCAGTTTACATTTCTTGCCAACCCCAAAAGATTGTTCTTATTAAACTAGCAAACCATGAAACTAATTGAGTGCTTAGTTTAATACTTCCTAGCTAGCACACTTCTAGTGTATTTAGAGAGCTAACTTATTACATCAACCTCAGGAAGATGATAGCTAGCTTAGCATTTTGAGGCAAAAAGAGCCTGCATATCATTAGCACTGAATAAATTTAAGCGTTTGATTATTAGTTGTTCTAGCACAGTAAGGCACAGTATCACGTCTAAAAGGTTTTGTGTGACTAGAGACTAACTGGCTAGCTTAAACAACACTGGGGTAACTAGTATATCACTAAGTCACCAAAAGTACAATAACTAGCTGTCTGTGCAGTCATGGTTGGCTATAAATGTAAAAAAAAAAAAAGAACACCACGGCTGCCATATACATTGTATTAAAATTTTATTATGATAACATTATAGTAAAAAGTCTGGTTCCGTTGATGTACATTTACATAATTTGGCCTCTCCTGTAAAGTGGCTATTTTAGAGATACTTGTTTTTCTTTGGGCAGCGAAAGTTAACCTGCTTTTATGTTTTTGTCTGTGGTTTGATTATGTACTGTTCTTTATTCTGATACTACAGCCTCAGTCTGTGTCTTGCCGCTGAAGGCAAATTACTTAGCAAGTTGTTTTTTTAGTGCTTTTCTTCCCAAAGTGGCAGTTTTATTCAAAGGAGGCAATAAAAACTTGGTTATGCAGTTATTAACACATATTTCAGTAAAAATAACTCCCTTCTCCAAAAAAAAGGGGGGGGGGGGGCTCCCCTTGTTTAATTCTTCCATTGCCTGTGGCATTTGACCCTCACGTCTAATATCATCACCAGGGAGAAACGGGATGGCAAAGACAAATCACTTTCTCAGAGCATTTTTGGGTTTGTCTCTCTCTCTCTCTCTCTATGCTTTTCTCGCTTGTTCAAAGGTTTTCCGGCGTGTCTGCCTGGCTGTCCTCGGGCTACTCTGAATTCGACACGCTCATCCATGGCAGAAGATGACAGCCAGTTTTCATAACCGCCAGTAATTACACATCTCAGTCCAGCTTTGATCTCCTTAAGCGCAGTGTTTCTCCAGAGCCACCGGTTGTCTCTCGGGGCCCCGGATTCGCCTCGCTTTACTGGGCCCAGCCAGCAGATCACAGAAAGAAAGAAACAGAGGGGGGAAAAAACAAGATTAGACATGATGATGGTGGAAACGTTTCATTTAAGTGGTGGGGAAAACATCTCGGTGCAGCCACTGGTCTTGAATGGAAACAGAACACATACGGATTGTGTACTTTGCTTTTTGAAAGCAGGGTATTTAATTGTCTTGAGGATTTTTTTTTCTTGAGGCTTGAGAAATGTGCTTGGGTTACGTTTTGGAAAAGATTATATGTCAGTAGGACAGGACTGACATGAAGCTACCACAAGCTCACTTCCCACAGGGCGCGTTTTTCTGTTTCGGTTATTTTGAAGCAGCTCGTTTTCCAGATGCAAATGCTGGCTAGCCTCGGATTAAGTTACACCGTCTGTGGTGATCTCTCTTTTGAAAAGCTTTTTTAGCTCTTTTTAGATGAAATATATGACTTGGTCCAGTGGTTTATCGGCCCTGGAGTACCCCTTCCCTGCACACTAAAGGTCCAAAGCCTGGACTGCACTTTATTTTCAATAAAGATACTGTATTCAGAATAATGTGTTGTCCAGGCCTAGGCTAGATCCATGTCCAGGTAACTGACTCTTAGTGTTTTCCATGCTAAAGTACATGGAAGGGCTACTCTTAAGACCAGATTTGGGGACTTTGCTGACCCTGTGTACACCTTTATGTGACTGGATTGTTACCTGGAGTGTCTGTCCATATTGCTGTTAATTTGCGAAGTGCAGATCAATAAGCCAGGGCAAGGAGGGGGAACTCTGAGAAACTTGAGGCTGGAGTTCTGGGTTGCTTCTGCTGCTGGGTTTTGAAGCCAGGCCCCCCCTTCGCCAAGTGAAGAGTGCAAATTTCGTCACGAGAAGGTGAGGGCAGAGGAGTGGTTTATATAGAGCATGTAATGATGGAAAGGAGGAGTTTGGGCGTGGTCCTTCTCCCAAACTTAAATTATTTCATAACTTCATGTAAGTTTTGTCCCCAACCATATGCATCCTCCATGACTATCATTCTCTGAGATACGGACCATGTGTCCAGTGATGTACTGCATGGGGAGGAGGTTTTGCTTGTACTGGGTCCATAGCAATATAGACAGACATGTTGACCATGTGTATTTGCACACAGATGAATTTGTTCACATTTACCCCTCAATGCAGTGAAACAACCACATATACACATACTCACTAGTGAACACACACGCACAAGGGGGCAGTGAGCACACTTGCCCGGAGCTTGGGATTTGGGCGCCTTGTTCAAGGGTGCTTCAGTTATCTTCTGTCAGTTTAGGGGATTGAACCAGCAACTGGCTCCCTAACCTCCAGCCCATGACCGCCCCCACTACTGTGTATAAAAACTGCAGACAACTTACAGGAACTGTGTAGTATTCAAGTGCGCGGATTTGCATATCACATCCCACGCAAATTGGATTTCAGCCCAACAAATCCAAGTGTAAACCGTGTGGCTGAAATCTTATCAGGATACAATCCAGATCCAAGTGTAAACAGGACTGTTGAATGTGTCTTTTTTTCTTTGTGGTATGTATTTTGGCAAAAAAGTAAAATGCTGAAAATCAAGACATTGGCAAAAATTGTTTGCACTAGTAGTTAACACTGTGCTAACTGTATGCCGTTGCTTTGAGTAGTTAAATAATGCTAAATTGACCTGCTTATGTAGTTTCTGACGCTGTACAACACTATTCTGTAAGACTTGGATAAATCAACAAATTCCAGGCATCAGTTTCGCCTCTACAGCTGTTTTTGCTCAATTTACCCAAACATACCTGGGCTAATCGTTTAGGCATATAGGCAAAGGGCGATGCTGCATAAGTGTGAATTTCTAGACTTTATGAAACTAGACTTTGAGCTACGTAAAGTGGCAGAAGTCCTAGAAGTTCTTGCTGTTCTTGATGTTAGCTGTGTACATCTGAATGTTGTCTTCGTTAAGCATTAAGAGCCACGCTTCAAGCCTCCGTAATCCCGCCCGCACTGTATGCTAAGGCCATTTTCTAGCTATCAGGAACTAGCCCCGGCTGTGGCAGGCGGCAGCTCTGCCAAGCGCTTCGCCAAGGGATTTCGACTCCTGCCATGCCCCCCAAACCCCTCCTCCTCATCCGATATCAGTATCTCTGCGCTCTTTGGTTCCGCGCCTGCACCTTTGAAAAGGCTAGACGTGCAGATGCCTTGGCAGGCTCCACATCCGTGCGCTTGGCCTCGTCCGAGGGGTCAGGATTCCTGACCGTTCGCGCTACAAAGCAGATACACGGTGCCCTGCTTGAAGCGGTGCATTCTGGGATGGCTTTGAACTTGAGGGGAAAGGCAGCTGTTCACTGAGCCCACAGAGAGAGTGGGAGGGGAAGTCGGGGGGGGGGGATAAGGGGGCAGTTTGAGGTTTTGCCCGCCGCACCTTTTGAAGTTAATCCTACGATGGGCTCTCTGCCCAATTAAAAGAAGCTAAACCGTTTTAAAGGGCTCACTTTCCCCTCTGAGTTTCTTTTCAATTGTTTTTTTTTCCTCCCTTCCAAATCCTTTTCTGCTGGAGATCTTTGTGTAGGAAAGAGGTCAGCCTGACCTTTGTAATAGCCTCACAAAGACACTGGGTATAGTTAGCTTTGGGGTAACACTGCTTGCGGCGGCTGGTCCAGGACCAGTTTTCGGTGGGATGCTTGATTTTATAAGATGGGTCCAGCGTTTTCCAACCTGATCTTTATTTGCTGCATCTGTAGCATATGGCCACCTACCCCAGACAATAATTTTGGTGCAACTCCCTGTAATAAGAAAAGAACAGAAAACTTGACTTAAAACAGACTCATAATAGCAGCCAAAGGGAAGTTGTTCCAGCACCTGCCCGTAGTAACTGCTACTATTACAACTGCATTTAGAGTCCACTGGTTTTTGGGATTATTGTCTGTGGTAACTAGTCAAACACTGCAGATGTGGCAGATATAGAATAGGATGAAAAATGCATTTACTATGAAAATTACCGTCACACATATGTAATACCAATCGTAATAAAATAGTGCTTAGTTTTGTTTTTTTGCTTTATAATACCCTATATGCTCATTTTCATTGTTGATCATTTTATTTTGGACTCTACTAGAACAGATTTACCTGCTTCACCTTTTCCCAAAACACTATTTTTCTCATACTGTGCAGCTGTATTCACCGCTCAGTCTGAAATACAGGAGTTAGAGCTCCTGTGTCTTTAAACCCCACTTCCTGATTGGTCAGCTGGGGCTATTTATACCATGCCATTGGTTCTGGTGTATTAGTTTGAGTCCAATCCTGAAAGTGAAGTAGAATAAGACAGTAGAACTGGTTGACTTTCACAGGTCTTAACTGTTTTATCTCTCTCTCTCTCGTTCTCTTTCTTTCTCTGTCTCTCTCTCTCTCTCTCTATATATATATATATATATATATATATATATATATATATATATATTTTTTTTTTTTTTTTAATTTTTTTTTTTTTTTACTTTTTTATAATACCTTTCTGCGAACGTGCTTTCAGAGGCTTTGGATTTCTTGTTCCTATGACCACTGTTGAGAACAATTCTGACTTGGTAAGTTAGGGTTGGGTTTCACATCAAACAATACTGAATTACTGTTTTTTAATACATCCTTTCGATCTGATTGCGCTGTGCTGGAATTCCCCTTCAAAGTTCAGTAGCTCTTATTCATCTAATTAATGAGTGAGGAATAAAAGTTTGGGCCACAAACGGGTCCATGCACACTGTAAGAGGGGTTAATGTGGGCACTACAGCATGGATCTCCACAATAAACAGTAGCAAAGCCTTTCATCACCGCGACAGCCTAAAGTTAGGGTCTGTTGGCTGGTTGTATGTTTCTCTCTCTCTCCCTCTCTCTCTGGAGGATATGCCACTATCTCCCACTCCGGGGAGGCTGGGGGCAGCGGATGCGTTGGGGCAAAGGCGAGATGAAAGCATCCCGAGTTGAAAAACGTGAGTCGGGATGATTAAAAAGGAGAGCCTTGTTTACTCGGTGCTTCCGATAGGCCTCCCCTCCCTTCATTCAGATGAGCTTCCTGTCCGTATTTCCCCCCTAGAAACTGATAACAGCATAACAGCCTCTGGGCCCCTCCCCGCCGCTCAGGGCCTGTTGATGTTTGCGTTCGGGCTCTTTTCGGCTCTTTTCCGGGTGTAAACAGCCCAGTATAAAGTGATGATCTTATGATTTGAAGTTTCCAGACTTCAAAAGTCCTGTTCAGGCTCTAGGAGTCTGTAGGCCTTTGATGTTCGCTTAATGCTCACCCACTGATTAACTGAGATTTATCAGACTTGCAGTATGTATGTGTACACCTGATACCCCTTCTGAAAAAGGTATATGTAAACAGTACAGTATTTTTGTCAGGACATTCTGAATAGTTTACTACAGGGTAATACACAAAGATTTTAGATTCTTATAAGTTGGTAATACAGATTTGAAAATATTGTAGATTATTATAGAAGAATTTTACAGTAATACAGAAATGATTTCATACATGTTTAAACTCCAGTAAAATGTCACCACTTGGAAAGATGAGGGCTCAAATTAGCATAAATGTAGACTTTAGCAGCAGAACTTATTGCAATCTGACTGTTTTCAAACCTGGAAAAATCGGTTTACAGTAAAGAGCGATAAAAACTTAAAATTTGGAATCTATAAAATTTGGAATCTGTTCCGTATGCTCAGACATTAAGCTCAGGTTTAATTAGCTAATTAGCACCTTGAGTCCAGCCTAACTGAGAATGAGCAGCTTTGTGTGTAATATAGAGCTCATGGTTCTAAATTCTTTACTAGTCAACCCTTAAAACATCACTTCTTAAGTGTCACAATAAAGTCTAATGATTTGTGTCTGTGATTTTATCTATGGCTTGTTAGCTACATTAGCCTCATGTTATGTGTTAGAAGCTTTACAGTTGACTCTTTCAGGGCTGTAAGAGTTCATTTGCATGCTTGAGGGGTGATTATTGATTTCTGATCTGGACCTGTGTTAGGGTAAGCATTGCATTTCAAGTGATGGTTCTGAAAAGTCCTGACTGTCCTCAACACAAAATAAATAAATAAATTGAAAAACAACTGGCTGGTGTATCTGAGCAGTATACATTTGTATGCAAAAGTTGGACAAACAACGTGTTTTTTTGAGTTTAATGTATTGGAAAAAAGTAAAATATAAAAGACAACTTTCCATTTGCACACTTTTGGCCATGTTTATTTTTCTTGATAAATTCAGTAAATAACCAGTAGACTTACTTTCACTCAGACGTTCGTAAAAGGCTGCTGAAGCCTCTGCAAACTCCACACTGCGAGGACCCTGGACATCTGTCTTGCCTCTGTTCAAAGAAAACATCTCCAAACAGGCCAAAAACCTCCTCTTTTAATGTAGGGCATTAGTACCAGAAGCTTTTTTCAAGCTATTTAGGAGTATTTCTATTGGTCCATTCATCATAAACTTTTCACACAATTAAAAGGGCAGCCGTCGTGTTCAAATGGTGTAGAAAAATGAAAAACAACAAAAACGGAGAGAGAGTTTTTTTTTGGACAGCAACATTTTCTTTGTTTTTGATCTTGCTGTTGTTTTGATGATGATTATTTTGTGTTGATGTAGGCATAAGGTTACTAGTAGCTGTGATCTTTTATCACTTTGGTAGCTTGTTAACTTTTTAACACCAAGTTGATCTTTTTCTGTCTCTTTAAACGGGTAGAAAGTCAGCACTGCTGACGTGCATACTGCAGATTCCTGCATGTGTCCTGCATCCGTCCTCCGTGCTTGTTTTGGGCACTGTTACACACGCCGAGGGACAATCAGCATCAGGGGGACGAGCATGTGAAAGCTATCTGGACCTAAACGCCGGAAAACAGGGTCAGCCCGTCTGCCTGTATTGGTCCACCTGGGGCCGGCGCTTGAGCTACCTGCGTATGTGTGTGGTGGGGTGGACCGGGGGAAACATGGCAAAGCTTTCAAGCTAGCCCGCTCGTCTCTTGTTTAGTCATTAGAGAGAGGAAGACATGTCTGGTGTATTTGTGTCTGTCAGTGGAGATGTTACACAACACATTCTTCGGCAAGTTCGAGGAAAACTGCCTCCAGGAATGCCTTCATCAGGCCGTCGTCACTTAGCAGTATACACAAGCGCGTATATACACAGCAGGCGTGCTTCGACCAGGGACACGCGTTTTCAAGTCGGTTTATGAGTGAGTGTTCAAATACACATGATCACTCACAGATAAAACATGAACAGTCCAGTTGATCAATTATTCATTCAGAACACACGTGTATAAGACACAGAGCAGGTTTGGGCAGTGTAGCCATGTTTATTGTCACTGTGATGAAGTGTGATTGTTGTGATTGGTCAGTTTGCAAGTCAGGGAAAGGGTTAAGTAGGTGCCATGCTGTTGAGCAAGGTGCCACACCAATTTTCTTTTTGTTCTTCTTTTCCGTTCCACCTTAAGTGAAGTAACAGTTACACTCAGATGCTTGTTTTTTTTTTAAGGTGGAACAAAATTTTGAATGAGAATGTAGCCTTGATAGATAAGCTTAACAAATTCAGTGCACACCAGGGCTCTGCTCAGTTCATACTTCTTTTTTTGTGAATCATATAAAGATGGACAGCAGCGGCTAGAACTGCAAAAATACGAGGCGGCATCGAGAAGACAACAATGTCAGTTACTTTAGGGGGATGAAGACACCTCTAAGCAGCCTTTTCATTTGATTGCTGGTTCACCACTTTGGTGTTATTCAGTGTAGCATGTAAATGATGATAAATAAGATTAAGAACTGAAGTGAAGGCAGAGATTTTAGAGGTACAAACTGTTTTGTTAAAAAAAGGCTTTACTGGGTTTGTTTTTAGCAGAAGAAACAGAGTTTAAGGTGGGTTGTGGTCTGAAATCAGGTCCCACTCCAGCAAAAACAGTGAATTTCAAATACTACTAGGGCTGTGTATTGGCAAGAACCTGGCGATACAATGCGTATCGTGATACAGCGCTCACGATTCAATATATCGTGATATACTGCAAGCAAAGTGATATATTGTGATTTTTCAAATCCTACTATTAAAACACACCACTGTATGAACAGGCTTGCTTAATGCTTACAATAGCACTGCACCCTTGTGCTGCTTGTTATTGTTGGAGTGGAGCTGAAAATAGATTACAACACTGCTATCTAGTGGTCAGAGGTTTAAACACAACACACAATGATTCACTGTCTGTCAGGAATCTGTGTATTGATACTGTGTTTTTAAGAATCGATACAGTATCACCAAACATAATAATTCAATATTTCGATATTTTCCTACACCCCTAAATACTACTAGTTGATTTAATAAGTTAGTTTGCTGCCCGAGTCCCTCCCTGCACACTTGTGTGTTGAACATCAGGTTCTTGGCCGTCAGCGGTGTAGACTCTAGTGGAGGCTGTGTGTGCTGACTGCTGCTTGGGAGGCTGCAGTGTCGTGCTACAGGCCTTAAGTGGTTTAGGATGGGAAAAGCATTACTGCGGACCCTCTCCTTGAACCACGACGGAGTCCAAGGCTGTGTTCGTGTGTGTGTCCGTGTGGTCCATTTGCTAAATAAGGACCGGAGGAAGGTATAGAGGCTGAAACCATGCTGGAGGAAAAACAAGCGCTGTTACTGTATAGACAGAATTTTGCTAGAAGTCCAGCTTAAAACGACTGGAGTGAAAAACGTATCGGGTCAAACTTATCAAGTACTGAATAACAGGAACAGCAAACAGCCACGTTAAATCAGACGCATGAGATTGGATTAGTATAAGTAGTAGTATTAGTTTTGTCAAAAGTTCTCCTAACTCATATTTCTGGTGTCTAAGTTCAGTAAACAATATAGACTTTGTGTTTTATTTGTAGTTTCTTGGCTAGCGGGGACTGTAGATGACTTTTTAGTACCTCCAGCATATTTTAGAATATGAACTGAAGTTTGTTAGGTACTATAATTATCAATGTAAGGGGTGTGAACAATTATGAAAGGCTTAGCAATTAATTTCCTCACAAACTAACACATGAAGTAGAAGTACTAGTTTTAGCATTTGAACACAAAAGCTTTACATGTGTGTAACTGGGTTTATGTAACAAGTTTACCTGTTACTGCATACCTGTGCTGGCCAATGCGACAAACCAGCCAACATCCTTGTGGACCACTTCACGTCCAGGAGTCATTCCTCTAGTGTTGTTATACAGCAGAAAAGGGGGCGGATCCCTACCTGATGCCATGATGGTGGGAAGCAGGCCATCTGTTACCTGCATATCAGCTCGGCTGTGCCCAGGTGTAGCAACCACAACCTCTCCATGACAAAGAGCCACTAAATACTAGCTGTGCCTCCCAAACCGAATGACTAGCCATTAGCATGTGCCTGCTGGCATATCCGTCTGTTGATTATGGTTCATTTGTTGTCTGTGTGATGGGTGTGCTCATTTGAATTTAAATATATTTAAAAACTCAAAACAGAAGTATTTGTTCAGCATGTCTGATTAATGTATATAAAAAGAGAAGTTGAGTATTTATGACAAGCTCATCTCAGACAACACAAGGGGTTATTACTGTGTATATGATGTTGCAATAATGGCCCTTAAACTAAGTCGAGGGGCATTTTTTCCATTTGTAACACTGTTGTGAATCAAGAATTATGACTTACAAAGCCATCTATATTCCTGTATCACTTTAGCATCTTTAGGGCGTCTTTCAAAGCACATATAAGCATATATATATATAAGCTTGTTGTCATCAAGATGGACATACGGACCACTATATATCTTGTTAAACTTAATAAATAAATATTAAACAAAAGTAATAAAGTACTTGTGATTCAAGATTCAAACAAATCAGTTTTTATTCTTTTAGTAAGCAATTGTGATCTACATTAACTAATAGACTTCTATGATAGACATAGACTTCTATTACTAGGGCTTTGACTGCAGGAATCTGTTCTTACAGCAGTGAAAATGCAGCATGTCCTGCTGGTTTGGCAGTTTATTGCCAGCAGAAGAAGCGTGGTATACGACATGCTGTGTAATTACTTTGTAAAGACTATATAACTCAGTTACACTGAACTGACTAGCTGGTAGGGCTGCCACAGGCATTCAACTTTAGTTGGTGATTAATTGTGATATAAATTGTTGCAGTTAAGGGTTATAAATTGTTTGGCTTAGTTGTTATTGTTGTCATTGTTGCTGGTCTATTGTTAGCGCTTAAGACTATTGAAGGTACATACTATGTAACACTCTATTTATACAATTATGAAATAATTGCACAGTAGTTTGAAATTTGTACCACATGCTAACCAAGTTAATATGTAGAACCTGTTAGGCACTAGTGTGATTTTGCTGAATCTGACTAGAAACTTACCATCATGCTGCCGAACATAATAACTGATCTGCTGATTACATTTTGTTTGTAACACAATCTTACTTGGTTAATATTAGAGATGGGGTTAAAATCAATAATCGAATGTATCACAATATTAATACACAGATGCGAAGTTTCAATATTCCATATTATATAGAGAAAAAATGGATATAGAGAAACAGGCTGAACACTTTCTTATTAGATAAAACAGATGTTGAGAGTTTTTAACCTTTGATGCACAAGCTAAGTGAACCCCTTCTAATACACAACATGGGTGAAACTTCACCCTATTCACTTCCTATGTTATTGTGTGTATTTCTGAGTGTCTCTTTGGTAAATCTACTGAAATCAGTTTATTTTTATTATTTATTGTTCCAGGTGTTTATTAATAATTGTGTTTTTGATCTTAAATCATTATTTTAATTTGTATTTATTTACTTCTTTAACATAAATAGCTTTCGTAAATATGTAAAATTTTTACAAATGTCAACATTTCCTATCACATTCCATAGAGAACACATAAGAGTTCATTCAGACCCATGTTGTGTGCTTGAAAGGCGGTGACACGAAGATAATTTTTATTAAAAAAGTAAAAATAAAACTGAAACTGAAGGATTTGTGATGATCAAAGACAAGTAAACTGAGGAATTCATGAAAGTTGGAATGATGAAATTAATGTAGTGCAATGAAACATTAAATTATAGCAAACTTTTAAAAGGAAATTCCCCTTTAATGGACGGTAAAAGGACTCGTCACCTTTTTTCTAGGTAATTTCCCTCCCTGATTACTCAAAGACACGTCTCGCAGTCGGCCGCGCATAGAGTTCTGAATGCTCGCATTATAAAGCGTCAGTTGTGAATCATCACATTAACGCCACTTAAAAGCTCCCAGGCATCCGGGGAATTATATATCCTCTCCTGAAGTGAGGAAGTGGAGGGCAGGTGTGACCGAACATTCGGCTCTGCATCAAAGGCGGCATGTTACCCTGACATGAGCAGCTTTTTACTCAAAGATGAAGACAGGACATTGACAGTATTGACATGGGGGCATATAAGCAGCGTACGTGGCGATGTTCAAAACTCATTATTGTTCAACTTATGCAGCATATCATAATGGCATATTTACCAAGTTGTAATGATGCACAAATACATTCAGTTTACCTTCTTTCCCATTTGTGTTTCAAGTGAAAAGCATAAGAAATGCTCTGAAACAGGGCAGGAATAATATGATGATATTCTTATTATTATCTTAATACATTCTGATATCATGAACAACATCATGCGTTTACCGAGCATCTCTTGGGCTTCATCTGTACAATAACCCTCACTGACAAAGTTGCATGTTTCTATACCTAAAGAGTCTCTTTAGTCCTGCGTAAGTGAATTTAGTGCAGTACATTGTGGAAATGGTGTGTCAAGCATATTATGAAACATGTTAATAAAAATGTATTAAAAAAGTCGTATTATATACTAGTAGGATTGTCATCAACATGTTCGACTTCTTACGCATTTTATTATTAATTCTAGGTTTATTTGGGAAGGAAAAGCCTTACATTCCAACTTTTTACATTATCATGTCACATCTGACACACACCAAAAAAACATTAATACAAGGCTTTCTGGGACCATAAAAATAAAGAATACATGAATAAAGTAAATAATAATAATAATAATAAAAAAACATTGTTTACCAGAGAGGTTTTGTTATACATACATACATCTACACTTTACATTATTAAATAATTTGTTATCCTTGCAGAGATGAATGGAAATCTGGTCTTATTGGTTTAATGTACTCGAGAAATCGTTTTCATATCTGGTTAAATTAGTCTTTTTGCGTACTAAGAGAGAAAGATAAACCTTCCATAACATGATCGTGATAACATATATCTCGTGGATTATATCCAACCATTCATTTATAGTAGGGGCATAGTGTTTTACAATCTCCTCGTAATCACCTTCTTGCTGGCTGTTAAGAGCATAAGTATAAATTTTCTTGTCCTTTTTATTCAGTGTTATATTTGGGATATTGCACAAATACACAACCTCACATTTAAACAGGAAGACACACTGAAAAATTAGTACCACATCCAGGTTTCACTTGTTAATATATACATATATGTAGACATACATGTAGGTGTGTGTGTGTGTGTGTGTATATATATATATATATATATATATATATATATATATATATATATATATATATATATATATATATATATATATATATATATATATATATATATATACACACACACTACAAGCCAAACATTTACAACTGTTTTAAAACGTTTGACTGGTAGTGTGTACTTATACATACATATAGTGGTTGTGTGTGTGTGTGTGAGTATATATATATGTGTATATGTAGCATCAAATAATAACTGCTTATTAAGTTGAACAAAACTGAATACAGTACTTGTCTGTTTGTTCTTTAATATTTATTTGCAGCAGCTGAGTGCAGCTTTTTAAAGAACAGTTTCTGGCTAACCAACAACACAAAAGCAGCACCAGTGTAGACGTTATGGTGGAGTCTCGCTGAACTGGAGCTATGCATCAAAAACCAGGACGATGATTAGAGCTGCAAGTCAAATTACAGCTTATAGCTTTTAGTATTTTTAGCTTAGTTTGGTCTTTCTGTGTTTTCTAACTTTCTAACCTCTCTTTATCCCTCAGAAGTAAACAGGCTGTTTTTGTTGCTGTGCCTTTAAGAGGGATCTGAGAGAAATGTGCTGTGTTCTGATTGGCTGATCTATCTTCATTCAGTGTTCTGTACTTTATTCAGAAAAGCTTGAACAATCTTTAGAACTTCAGTGTGGGCGGAGCTAAACCGCTGTAGGCTGAGCAGGTGAATATATGTAAATGAATTGATTCGGAGATCTCAGGACAGGCTGTTTTGGCAGCTCTGTGTTTTTATGTGAGTGTATGGACTGGATAGTGACCCGGATAGTATATGGACAGGGATGTGACCTCACGAGCAGTTCAGGTGGACTTCTAATGGTTTATTTCATGAAGTCATCATTGCACTGCTCTGTGTAGTGGTCCGGTGGGCTGAGACAGCTTTGAAAAGACTTGTGCAACATGACTGTCAGCGTGAAGCCGGGTGTTTGTGGAGGACAGATGGAGAAGAAGAGGTTTTTATGCGTCTGTGCGGGAAGGAGGGCCTGTTTGTCCCCGTCTGAGTATCTGCAAATGTCTGCAAATGGAAAACAAATAGCTGGTTCATGAATTCACTGTTACATTCTTCATGTCTTACACGTCCTGAGGTCAGTAAAGCGTCCCTTCTTTCTCTCTCTCGCTCCGTGTGTGCTTCTGTGTGTCTAATGGCAGCGGCTCACTTTGATCACTTGACCACCTGTGACCTAATGTGCTCTAGTTGTACTTTAGCTAGGCCTAGTATGCAAGGCCGCGTGTACATGTGGCACAAGGGGGAAAAAAAGTGATGCGGCTGGTTGATTTGAATTCAGACGTGTGCTTCGTTTAGGAGTATATGAGTGAAGCATGAATCATCTGCGCAGTGATGTCAGAGTTCATGCATTTTATATGAATTTATGTGTTTTAGGAAATTTAGTGTTTTTTCAGTGAGGTGCTGTTTAATGTTCGTTCGTCCTCCTCAAGCGTTCTCCTTTCTGAGTCAGTGGACTCTGTCGATAATGTGCATCAGGTGTAGTATATCACTATATAGATTTAGTCGTGACCGTTGAATCACGCAATGATATGTATTTTATCGCTAGTAGGGGTGGGCGATATGGCCCTACAATAATATCACGATATTTCATGTTTTTTTTGCAATAACGATACTCTTGGCAATATGACAAAACATTGAATTAAATTTTTTTAAAGAATACACTACTGCAACAAAATGAAAAATTAATTTTAATATTGCATATAATATGATATGGCACGCCCCTAACTGAGATATTAAAAAATACAAGAATTTTCATCAGATTGTAACAGAAGTCAATGATCCAGAATGTCACGATACTAAATAATGCACTCCAGATATCTCCATATATCCAGAACTGAAGTAAAGTGAATGATACTGGACAGATAAAATCTGTCTCTAGTAGATATATAATGGGAAATGAGAAAAGTGTGAATTTTTCTTTTACTAAAAACAGTAAAAAGTAGTACCTGATGTGATAATTAGAGATGGGTGATATGGTACGATATTTCATGGTATAATATCGTTCACCATATTTAAAAATGTTGGCCATATTATTGTGTACTATACGATATGGTACACCCCTAATCGCTAGGTTCTTACCAATACACAGCCCTAGTCGATAATGTGTTTGTTTGTGAGAAAACATCAGACAGGCATTGATTATTGAATGCAGGAAGACTGCAGTTGGTCCAGTGAGTGACCTTCTGACCTCTGTGCCCTCTGTCTCTCTGTTTTCTGCTTACTCCAGGCTGAGACCTCCAAAGTTCAGCCTTAGATCTTGGTTAAATTTTCTACTTCCATTACTCAATTACTTTCTACAATACTTTTTACTTTTAGACAGTCCAGCACATTTTTCAGTGAGGTGCTGTTTGATGTTTGCTTTACAATCTGTTCATTCATCCGCCTCAAGCGCTCCCCTGTCTGAGTCGGTAGAGTTTGCTGATAATATGCATCAGGCGCTTGTTTGTGAGAAGACATCAGACAGGCATTGATGACCGCATGCAGGAAGACTGCGTTTAGTCCAGTGAGTGACAGTCGTGCCCTTGTTAGGATCTTTTCTGCCTGCAAGGTTTTAGACCTTGCTTCAGTTTTCTGCTTCCATTATTCTATCGTTTTTATAATTCAAGTAATTCCAAACATGTTCAGAGATGTTGAGGTCTGGACGCTGGGGTGGACAGTCCTTTGTTCTAGATACCTCGACACTTTCTTTGTTCGATTTGCAAAATGTTCTTATATTTAAAGGAAGGTTTATAATCCGAGGTTGTGTTTTGCGACCTACTGAATCACACCCGCCCTCCCTTTTCCTAGAATCTACTGTAGCCGCCAAGTTTCCTTCCTCAGCCGAATATCACTTCCCTTCGATAAGCTGATTTAGATTATCAAAACATCCTAATTATTCTTTTAATGCTGGTAACATTTGCCGATAAGGACATTCGCCAGCTTCTTCTTCAGATTGTCCCTAATGGTTCTGTGATTATATTCTGGTGTCATAATAACTGCTGCACTATTTAAGGTGGACTGGGGAAAATAGGAAGTTGGCGAATAAAAAGCTGACTTCATCCTCATAGCTTTAATGCTGGTAGTGGTTTTGATAAGGGGGTTTAAGCTATAAGAACCTGGCGATACAACACGTATGGTGATACAGTGGTCACGATTCAATATATTGTGATATATTGCGATACTGCAAGCAAAATGATATATTGCGATATTTTTAACCCTACTATTAAAACACACCACTATATAAACTGGTTTGTCAATGCTTACAATAGCATTGCGCCCTTGTGCTGCTTGTTAATGTTGGAGTGGAGCTGAAAATGGATTACAACACTGCCATCTAGTGGTCAGAGGTTTAGACACAACACACAATAATTCGTTGTCTGCCAGGAATCTGTGTATCGATACTGTGTTTTTGAGAATCGATACAGTATCACTAAACATAATATTCCGATATTCGATATTTCAGTATTTTCTGGAGTTTTATGTACAAAGCTGCTTATAAATAAGGACTACTGTATACATTTCTTTCTGCGTCTTCCAAGCAGTGCCGTAGCACCATCAAATTTAAACTGCTGCTTTAACTATACAATGAGTAATGTGTACGTCTACAGCCAGTGTGTGGTTTATCTGTTCTGTGCCACTGTAGAAAGATTGCTCTGGTGGAATGCACTCCTATGTAGATATGAAAGGCTGATTCTAAACTAATGGAGACACAATGATTAGTAGCTACAGCTTATTATGCATTAATGAAAACATAGTGTTGTACTGTATTCCATTCCTGATAATGGATCCCCCTAAATCTTACACACCGCTCCTTTAAAATAAAAACTGTACTTGATGGGACTTTTGACTGTGAATGAAATAACTGAGAGAGGGTCTCTGGCTTCTTCACAGTAGGGGTATTATTATTGCTTATGGGTATTTTCTTGTGTGTCCATTTGTGTGTGAGCTTTGTCTCACCCTGTCTTAAGGCACGTCTTCGAGTAGCCTTAAGGGTGGAAGTCCCCTTTTAATCTTGTTTCAGTCTGAACGTTGGATCAGGGTCAGCGGAGGACCACTACGTTTACCTAAATCTGTGTGTGTGTGTGTGAGTGTTTTTTTTTTTGTTTTTTTTTTGTTAGATTGAAAGTTCCTGTGTGTGTGCGTGCCCCTGTTTGTGTGTGAGGGCGTGTGTGAGGTTGGCCTCGCTGTGATCATTACTAAACTCCATTAACCGAGATCAAAGCGGCTCAGATCTCGCAGCGGCCCTCGCCAACAAAAGCCATATTGTAAACGGAGATAGTGAGGCTGACAGAACATGCTTTATGTCTCTACAATCACATGGTGCCCACAGCAGGGCCAGCAGCATACACACTACTGTCCCGCTCCTGACCTCTCCCTCTTTCCCCTCGCCTGCTCGTCCTCCCTTCCCCTTCGCTCTCTCACGCTCTTGCCTCCTCGGAAAAGTCCCCAGAAGCCGGTCCTGAAACCTCTGGTCTAGTTGTTGCCTCCCATCTCTGCTGCTCTTGTACAGCAATAACAGCAGCCTTGAATGTGCCCTGCGTTTGTGGAGGGGTTATACCAGTTTCTTCCATGACTATCATGCAAACCAAAGCTACTTGACTGATAATAGCTCCCTCTTGTGGAGACTCTTAAAGTGTGAGCTAGTTAGGCATGTGGTTGGTGTCTCACTTAGTTAATTGGTTGATTAGTTAGGGCCACACCCAGTTAATTGGATGATTAGGTAGGTACTTAGGTAGTTAGTTACTCTGTAGATTGGTTGGTTAGCTACATAGGTAGTTACTTACTCAGTTACTTGTGGGTTGGTTAGTTATTGCCTTACTTAGGTGCTTAGATAGTTAGTTACTCAGTGTCTTGGTTGGGTAGTTAAAGCTTACTTGGGTAGTTACTTGGCTACTCAGTTACTTGGTTAGTTGGTTGGTAGATAGTGTCTTATTCACTTAATTAATAATTAGATAATTACTAGGTAGTTTATCACTTGATTAGTTGAGGTAGTTAGTTAAGCAGTTACTCAGTTGGTTACGTAGTGCCTTACTTACTTACCTAAATAGTGATTTGGTTGATTGGTTAGTTACATAGATATTTATTTACTCAGTTACATGGGTGGTTGGTAGGTTAGTTAGTTACATAGGTAGTTTGATAATCAGTTGTTTGATTTGCAACTTTGTTAGTGCTTTATCTAGTTACTTAGGATCATTAGTTAGTTACTTGGTTGATTGTTTAATCATGTAAGTAGTTAGTTACTCAGTTGGTAATAAGTCAGTGCTTTGTGTATTTACTTTGTTATTTGTGGTTGTTGGTTTAGTTAGTTGGTTATTAAGGTAGGTACTTACTAAGTTATTTGATTGGTTGGTTAGTGTGATAATTAGTGCTTTATATACTTGGGTTGTTAATTACTTGGTTAGGTAGGTAGGTAGGTATTGTACAGGTAGTTTATTTCCTAGTTAGTCCAAAGTTAGTCAAACCCAATTTGATCTTAAAGACGTATGGAATGTGTTTTTAGGTTTTAGGTAGTTTACAGTGGCTGCTTCATTGAAACATTTAAGCATAAAGCCTGTAGTAGTGCTTGTTACGTGATCTGTTGGTTAGGTAGTTGATTAGTTCATTGCTTAGTTGTATTGGTAATTAATTAATTACGTAGTGAGTTCATTACTTATTCCATTAATGATTTAGTTGCTTATATACCTCCTTGCTTACCTTAGTTGGTTAGAGGGACTTATTTTGTAGAAGCTGAGCTGCTTTGCATCTAAAACATAAATAAATAAAGTGCTACTCAAAACAGTTCCCCTTTCAGAAGACTGGTAACCATGGCAGTGCCTTTCACTTACATTTACACAAACAGCTTTTGTCTGGAGGAGGACGCTGGGGTAAGGCCTACCTGGAACAGACCTTCTGTCTGAGCCCTCTTCTGAAGAGTTGGTTTTCACGCTCATTCCAACAAGCCACGAAAGTTTGCGCGTCCGAGCTCACTGTGTGGAACATTCAGTGACTAAGTGACGGACTATTTTGCTTGGTGGGTCGAGAGAGCCATTGTGTGGACTTTCTCCCAAACGACTGCTGCTTTCAGCTTTTCCTCCGTGGTTTTCCTTCCCATTTAGTACGAACTGAAGACGAATTGAGTCAGTAGAATACTGGGACTTTGTGTATGTCTGGATAGGATTGGGTGGTATTAGTCTTACTCTGCAGGTTAACTATCAGTACTAGCTCAGTTGTAGCTCAGTGAGTGAGTAGAGCACAGGCGTGTAGATATTTAATTCTAATTTGAATTTGAGGTGTTAGTATTGTTTGTAAAATCTGTTCATGTTCTTGCCGTGACCCTGAATCAAGCTGAAAGTGCAGATTTGAACCTGTATCTCAGTCGTATGGAATAGTTTGTGCACCCCTGGTCATATTACACGTTATACAGATATTCTAAGTCAAAAATGTGGCCCAATTTTATGCACAATTATTGTTTATGTTTATGTATTGTTTAGTGTTTATGTGCTGAAGCAAACAGATTTGTGTGTGTGTGGGGGGGTAAAGATTGACTGCTACAGCACATTTCTTATGTGTGTGGGTTTTATTATAGAGGTCATGAGCTAGCATTTGTGGAAAAATGTCAAAATGTCAGGACCTTGCAGTCATTCACACAGCAACCTCTTCATTCAGCCTTGAACACAGGACAGATCTCTCTATCTCTCTCTCACACACACACACACACACACACTTACACACACACAAAACCGCTAGTGGTTTTTATTGGGTCGCATCAGGGGAGTGTATGTGATGGCTATGTGTGGTATGTGTGCAGGTGTTGTCACACTTATTATTACAATCACTGCAGACTTTACACTCTTAAAAATAAAACCTCCCAAATGGGTTGATGGGACAATCCCATAGAAGATCCACTTTAGGTTCCATGAAGAACCCCCTTTCACCAGGACATTTAAAAAAACATCGAAATGCCATTTAGCTCAGTCATTTAGTAATTTAAAACACACCTGTACTGATGATATGCTGAATAATAAGAATCATAATAAGTCTCAAGTCATTGGTTTCATCTTCCTGCCTCTGACCACCGAACACCACTGGAATTTGAAAAATATTGCAATCATTCACGCTTCAGTACCAGCTGGTTCGCAGCTTGTTTCATGCCCAAGGCTCCAACCTCTGCATCAGACCCAATGAGAGGACACTGCAGTGCTACGGTGTCCAAGCTGGGCTAATCCGGAAGACTGGCCATTCCTTTACATCCCCTGACTCAAAAACAAAGTGGGGCTACTTTAGCAACAGACTAGACACCGGAAAGTCATAGAGGGTCTGTTTCTCTGAAGGTTGTTTTCATTTTCACTTGATATGTGACTGAGACATCTATGACATCTATGCATGTATTAGTCACGGTATAATGGTACAAAAACCAGAACTCAGTTTTCAGTAGGTATGCTGGGTACACCCACCACTAGTACATAAAAACAGGCATTAAACCTTTGATCTATTGACTATTGAGCTCTAGTGATTTTAGCAATGTTAGCCTTCAATCTCCATTTCTAAACAAAAGAATAACTTGTTGGACATGCATTGCCTGGTTGACCATATCTGGGTTAAGTGGAAAAATGGATAAATCTGTTTTTTCCTTTAATTCCGGAGGGGGTATGGGAATGTAAAAAGTTAGGGAATCACTGCTTTATGGAACCCTTCACATACACACTATGTGATTTGCCACTGTTTGCAAGTGTTTGCTCCATCTAGACCAAGGGTCTTTAAATCTGGACCTTTAGTACAGTTCCGGTCCTGAATCCTGTAATCACTAGTAGTTGACTGAACTGTAGCTGTAACTGATTGGCCAACCAGTGCCATACCTACCAGTGATTACAAAATCAGGACTGAAAACAGAATTCAGGGTCTGTATTTAAAAAACTATGCTATAGACTGAAGATGAAGGAAACAGTAAGAGAGAATAAAAATAGAATAAAGTGAAAAACATCTTTCAAGTCATTAACCCCACCACATACTACAGGACAACTGACCTACCTCCTCTTTTAACTCCCACCTCCCTCCTTTACAGCCTGGGCTGGAACTATTGGATCATTCACCAGTATTGCTGACATGAGAGGCTTCTGACCGCCAGAGTGTGTCATTATAAAGTGGCCTTTCTTTCTTTTTTCTCACCACAGCACAGTAGAGGATTATTCAAGCACTGCTGCTCCCTTGCTTTTCGGCCTAAACCAAAGTTTGCTTCTTCAGCTTTGCACTGGGTCAGTGATGCTAGTGCAGCTTATTAGCATGGCACCTAAATCACCACACACTTTTCTTAAACTGTGTTGAGTTTTTAATAAAATAAGCCCCAATAGACTTAGTTATGTGGTTTCTGACACTATTTGACATACTGTTGTCTATAAAAATGGTCACAAATGTGGTCAGATCTCAGCTCTCAAGGTAGCTGCTACTGTTTTTAGCAATGCTAACAACTTTTGTCCATGTTTATAGATAACTGTGTGGCAAACAGTGTCAGAAACCTCATAAGCAAGCCTGTTTGAGATTATACTTAACAACTTTACACAATTTGAGACACGTGTGTTAAAACTTGCGTGTTCATTGATTCTGACATTCTATTACTTGTTAGCTATGTTTAGCACCTAAATCTCACATTTACCTCAAACTATGAAGAGTTTGAAATAAGCCCAAATAGACTTAGTTATGTGGTTTCTGAAGTTATTTGACATACTGTTGTCTTTAAAATGGTCACAAATGTGGTCAGATCTCAGGCCTCAAGGTAGCTGCTACTGTTTTTAGCAATGCTAAATACATTTGTCCATGTTTATAGATAACTGTGTGGCAAACAGTGTCAGAAACCACATAATTAAGCCTATTTGAGATTATTTAACAACTTTACACAGTTTAAGACGTGTGTTAGGATTTGTGTGTTCGATGGTGTTGAGGTTCCATTGCTTGCTAGCTATGTGGAGCGCCTAAATCTCATTTACCTCAAACTGTGCTGAAATTGAAATAAGCCCAAAAAGACTAAGACGTTATGTGGTGTCTGATGCTATTCAACATACTGTTGTGTATATATGTATATATATATATATGTATATATATATATATATATATATAATTATAGGTCAGAACTCAGACCTAAATGCTAAATACTATGCTAAATACTGTTGTCCATGTTAATAGATAGTGTGGCATACAGTGTCTGAAAGCACATAATCAAGTCTGATTGGAATTATTTAACTAATGTGTGTTAAGATTTGTGCATTTGATTTGATTTTAAGGTTTTATTACTTGTTAGCTGTGTTAGCTTTGTTGCTCCAGTGCAAGCTTTGGACTATATACACGATTTGGCTGACCGAGTGCGCTCGGGATACGGGAAATGTGTAAATTTCACAGATTTTCACTCACACTGAACTCTGAGTCAGGTACACTGAACATAACCCTGTGCTTTATGCTTTGTTTGTCCACTGGCGCAGGTGAGAGTGCAGGGCTGCCGTTAAAAGCGCCGTGTCTCCTATCACTATCAGCCCCATCGCTTACATAATCTCTGCCCTCTATTTACATTTTCATATTACAGCGTCTTCCTGCAGCTCCAGATCTCTCTCTCTCTCTCTCTCTCTCTCTGTCTCTCTCTCTCTCTCTCTCTCTCTCTCTCTCTGTCTGCATTCCAAAGTGCATTGCACAGCATCTGGCACACTTAGCTTCGAATGCCATGCCGTCCATGCCGAATGTGAAGACACTGCCAAAAGTTTGGGAACATCTAGCTCTCACAAACGTGCGTGTTCTCTGTCGCCTTGGCAAGAACGTAACATATTCAGTAGTTGGCTGTTTAGATCTCAGAACTGCAGCACTGAGGAACGTAAGGACTACGTGGAGAACATTGCTAAAGCATGTCTTCTGTTCTAATGTCCGAATTAGTCCGTGCAAAAGTGGATACACTCAGATTTAAAGAACACTTCGAGGTGGTGTTATGGAAGGTTTCCCCCAAATGTGTCACTGCTGTTTTGAACTTCGCAAACCACTCCATGGAGATAAAAGGAGACCGGAGAAACAGAGACTTGGTTTTCTTTGGACAGCGACAAATTATATCAAGTATAAAGTTTCCGAAAATGTAGTCAGGTCCAATTTCACTGCTACTAAGCTAGGAGGGTGATGGCTGGCACATGTTTCCTCCTGGTCACATGAAGCCAAACACGGCACCTATTTGAACTGCTGTTTGAAGGAGAACAGACACATGGCTAGCCAGTAATTTGATGAGTCATTCTAAGCACCCAGAGAGAGTGATGACAGTTACGCTCGCTTGGACTCCCCGGTACGGATGGCTGTGGCATCGTTGGGGATCAGACTTGCGATCTCTTGATGGCAGTGCCAACGTTTGTACAGTTACACCACTTCAGAGCCTCTGTGATGGTTAAATGTCTGCTATAACTCCGAGCCCTAATCGTGTGCATGTATTTGAGGCTCCAAGCCGAGTTCATTTCATACACGTCAGGATGCTGGACATAAATAACAACAGCACATAAAAAGAAAATGGACATCAATTAGATTCAGAAATAGTTCAAAAGTAGCCACAGGTCTAGACAGAGAGTTTCAGAGAGTGTTGCGAAAGAGTTCTTATTGAGAACTCGAAACAGATAAATAAACCTTTGTCTTTTGGCCAGCACGTTGTGGCCTTTGTTGCCGCAGCAGCGTGTGGCCTTCACTCAGCGCTGCACTTTGAAACCATCCACACACATACAAAGACTGGACGAGTGGGGAGCAGGCCTTGGCTTTGATAAGAGAGGCTATTTTAAGCAGTTTGTTCTCTCTCTCTCTCTCTCTCTCTCTCTCTCTCTCTCTCTCTCTCTCTCCCTCTACCCTCGTCCTCCTCCTTCCCTCTACCCAAATCTGTATAGATCCTGGTGCCCACGTTCTTTCCAGTCGGACGTTTGTTAGGCCGGCTTCCCTTCAGATAATGACACGTTTCCCCAGAGATGTTCCTCTTGTCTGGAACAACACAGAGCAGAGCGCGGGGGGCTTCTCCGGACTGCATTCCACTGCATAAGGCACCCACTGAAATACTCATCAGGTTGCAGGCTCCAAGGGCTACATGCTGACATACTGATATGAATTCCAGTAATTTAATCATCTGCATTAAAAAATAAAACCCTCATATTTGTAAACGACAACCAGAGAGGCACCCGATGACTTAATGACCTGGAAACGCGTTTGTCTTCTAAGCGGATGATGAGTAGTGTTTCGTTAGAGCTTTCTCAGAATCCTACAGCCTGTGCTCTGTACTGTGGATGAAGTACTGCAATAGGTAACAGCACACCAAACATATCTATCATAAACAGATCTGCCACCTGGGCAGCATGCTGGGCTGGTTATTTATGTTTGGTTTGTTTCACAGTTTGGCGAGAAGTGACGTCTGTGGGCGCAAAACTCTGAGATGTTGGGCGACGTGGGTTTATGACGCAAGTTGTTTTAGTGAGTAAGAAGTTCATTTAGCGGCAGGATTTTACAGGGACTTAGCAGAAGAGCTTTGAGAAGAACTGCTCATGTTTCCAGGAAAGCAGTTTCAATGTAAGCTGACAAACGCCTATGATTCGGGTCCTGAAATCTGATTGGCTGAGCCTTTATCAGGCTCCTACATTAATTATTTTAGCCAACAATCTGATTTTTAATACCTCGAAGATTCAATACGATATTGGGGTCAGCAGTCGGTGTGAGATTATATTGTGGCGTCAGAGTTCAGTTCAGTTCAGTTACTCTGTTCAGTGGGAGTTATTTCACTTTTGGTTGTGAGGACTCTTATTTTGAAGGGCAGGGCCGCATTCTGACCAGTATGAGGTTAGCAGTGACCCAGTGGCCTAACGAGGTAGCAGTGAAAGCTTAAGCGGCGCCAGTTTGATTTTGTGCGCCAATTCTGAGTTATTCAGTAAAGCAGTTATACGAGTTAATGTATACAATGTTATTTGCTTATTGACAGATGCATGGATACCAGTGGATGGATAGTAATATCCCTACCTGACACACACTGGCTACAATATAAATCAGGACTGGATCTCAAATGCTTTTTGCATTAAACAGTGTTATATTATAATATGTTTGTCTTTATATAACAAAACATTAATAAAAATACATTTATGGAATGACATGAAATGTTTGAGACACAGACAGCTGAGTGTCCTCATCCACTTTCAGCAGTTCATACTTTCTTGACACCAGCAATACATTCTAAGGGAGCTACATTTCTTTCATTATTATTAGTAAATATATATAAATAATAAGTATTTTCTCATATAGGCAGCACAGTGGTTAGTACGGTGGTGTAGTGGTTAGTATGGTGGTGTAGTGGTTAGTATGGTGGTGTAGTGGTCAGTATGGTGGTGTACTGGTTAGTATGGTGGTGTAGTGGTTAGTATGGTGGTGTAGTGGTTAGTACGGTGGTGTAGTGGTTAGTACGGTGGTGTAGTGGTTAGTACGGTGGTGTAGTGGTTAGTACGGTGGTGTAGTGGTTAGTATGGTGGTGTAGTGGTTAGTACGGTGGTGTAGTGGTTAGTACGGTGGTGTAGTGGTTAGTACGGTGGTGTAGTGGTTAGTATGGTGGTGTAGTGGTTAGTACGGTAGTGTAGTGGTTAGTACGGTGGTGTAGTGGTTAGTACGGTGGTGTAGTGGTTAGTACGGTGGTGTAGTGGTTAGTACGGTGGTGTAGTGGTTAGTATGGTGGTGTAGTGGTTAGTACGGTGATGTAGTGGTTAGTATGGTGGTGTAGTGGTTAGTACGGCGGTGTAGTGGTTAGTACGGCGGTGTAGTGGTTAGTATGGTGGTGTAGTGGTTAG
The DNA here is from genome assembly GCA_021613375.1 of Megaleporinus macrocephalus. Lineage (NCBI taxonomy): Eukaryota > Metazoa > Chordata > Actinopteri > Characiformes > Anostomidae > Megaleporinus > Megaleporinus macrocephalus. Next base: position 27,483,691 of record CM038726.1, on the reverse strand, counting down.
TACGGTGGTGTAGTGGTTAGTACGGTGGTGTAGTGGTTAGTACGGTGGTGTAGTGGTCAGTACGGTGGTGTAGTGGTTAGTATGGTGGTGTAGTGATTAGTATGGTGGTGTAGTGGTTAGCACGGTGGTGTAGTGGTTAGTATGGTGGTGTTGTGGTGGTGTAGTGGTTAGCACGGTGGTGTTGTGGTGGTGTAGTGGTTAGTATGGCGGTGTAGTGGTTAGTACGGTGGTGTAGTGGTGAGTACGGTGGTGTAGTGGTTAGTACGGTGGTGTAGTGGTTAGTATGGTGGTGTAGTGGTTAGTATGGTGGTGTAGTGGTTAGTAAGGTGGTGTAGAGGTTAGTATGGTGGTGTAGTGGTTAGTATGGTGGTGTAGTGGTCAGTATGGTGGTGTAGTGGTTAGTACGGTGGTGTAGTGGTTAGTATGGTGGTGTAGTGGTCAGTATGGTGGTGTAGTGGTTAGTATGGTGGTGTAGTGGTTAGTATGGTGGTGTAGTGGTTAGTATGGTAGTGTAGTGGTTAGTATGGTGGTGTAGTGGTTAGTACGGTGGTGTAGTGGTTAGTATGGTGGTGTAGTGGTTAGTACGGTGGTGTAGTGGTTAGTACGGTGGTGTAGTGGTTAGTACGGTGGTGTAGTGGTTAGTATGGTGGTGTAGTGGTTAGTATGGTGGTGTAGTGGTCAGTACGGTGGTGTAGTGGTTAGTATGGTGGTGTAGTGGTTAGTATGGTGGTGTAGTGATTAGTATGGTGGTGTAGTGGTTAGTATGGTGGTGTAGTGGTTAGTATGGTGGTGTAGTGGTCAGTATGGTGGTGTAGTGGTCAGCACTGTCTCCTCACAGTAAGATGATCTGGGTGGGAATCCCAGTCCGGGCCGTTCTGTGTGGAGTGTGTATGTTCTCTCCGTGCTTGAGTGGGTTTCTGGGTACTCCGGTTTCCTCCCACAGTCCAAACACATGCATGTTAGGTTGATCAGCCACTCTAAATTGTCCGTAGGTGTGAGTGTGTGTGTTGGTATCCATGCAATGGACTGGCGGCCTGTCCATGCTGTACCCCGCCTTCACCCAGTTGATGCTGGAGTTGGCTCCAGTTCCCCCCGTGACCCCGACTAATGGGTTAAGATTCAAGATTCAAGAGTTTTATTGTCATATGTACAGCAGAACAGACAGTTACACTGTACAATGAAATTCTTACTTTGCTGCTCCTCCATTCACCAATAGATAAGATAACAAATAAAAGAAATAAAAAATATATATACAAAATATACAAAGTATAACAATATAAGTTGAAGTAGATAAAAATATTTTTATAGTTAAAGAATAAAAAATAAAAGTTATGTGTGCTTTTATGTGCAAGTATGAAGAGCAGCAGCCATAAAGTGCAAGTTGCAAGTAACGAATGTAAACAATAATGTTTGTGTGAGTAGTGAATGTAAACAGTATTCTGACAGTATAGTGAGTGTAAGGTGCAGTTTAAATCAGACCAGTTAAAACCAGTTCAGAAAGGAGAGGTTGGAGAGGTAGTGCGTGAGGTGTTCACAAGCCTGATGGCCTGTGAGTAGAAACTGTTTGTCAGTCTTGTGGTCCTGGACTTCACACTCCTGTAACGTCTGCCTGAAGGTAAACGTGTGAAGAGTGTGTGCTGGGGGTGTGTACTGTCCCTGATTATGTTGTGGGCCCTCCTGGTGACCCTGGTGTGGTAGATGTTCTGCAGTGAGGGGAAGGCTGCTCCTGAGAAGGACTGTGGAGTTTTGATCACATGCTGGAGAGCCTTTCTGTCCTGAGCAGTAGAGTTTCCATACCAGACGATGATGGAGCTGGTAAGAACACTCTCAATCATACTCCTGTAGAAGGTGCTGAGAATTTTGGTTGGCATACCAAATTTTCTCAGCCTTCTCAGAAAGTACAGTCGCTGCTGGGACTTCCTGATGATGATCTGAGTGTTGTGGGACCAGCTGAGATCCTCACTGATGTGAATGCCAAGAAACTTAAAGGTTTTCACCCTCTCTACCTCAGTCTCCCCTATGTACAGGGGTGTGTGTAGCTCTCGCTTCCTCCTTGGATCAACAATCATTTCCTTGGTCTTGTCTGCATTCAAGGAAAGATTGTTGTCATGACACCAGGCCACCAGCTCAGCCACCTCCTTCCTGTACGCTGTCTCTTCCCCACCAGTGATCAGTCCAATGACTGTAGTATCATCAGCAAATTTGATGATGCTGGTGTTGTTCTGGGAGGCCACGCAGTCGTATGTGAAGAGCGTGTACAGAAGGGGGCTCAGCACACAGCCTTGAGGGACCCCTGTGCTCACTGTTCTTGTGCTGGATGTGCAGCTGCCGACTCTGACTGACTGGGGTCTGTCTGTTAGAAAGTTCAGCACCCAGTTGCAGAGGGCTGGTGTCAGTCCGAGGGTGAGGAGCTTTTCTGAGAGTCTGTGTGGGATGACCGTGTTGAATGCTGAACTGTAGTCAATAAAGAGCATTCTGACATATGTGTCCTTGCCCTCCAGGTGTGTGAGGGCTTTGTGAAGAGTAGCGTTGATTGCGTCGTCTGTAGACCGGTTCCGGCGGTATGCGAACTGTAAAGGATCTATTGTGTTGGGAATGGTCTTCCGTATGTGAGTCATGACTATCCTCTCGAAGCACTTCATCACGATTGAAGTGAGTGCAACAGGGCGATAGTCATTTAGGCATCTCACATTACTTTTCTTTGGGAGGGGCACGATGGTGGTGGTCTTAAAACAGGATGGCACAAAAGCTTGCGTGAGTGACAGATTGAATATGTCTACAAACACATCAGCCAGTTCTGATGAGCAAACCCTGAGCGCACGCCCGGGGATGTTGTCTGGGCCTGCTGCTCTGCGTGGGTTGATTCTCATCAGGTTCCTGCGCACATCCACTGTTGTTACAATGAGTGATGGGTTCTGTGTGCTCTCCTTGGCCGCAATGTCCTTCAGTTGGTCAAGGTTGAAGACATCGAAGCGAGCATAGAACTCATTCAGCTCATCAGGCAATGCAGAATGGCTGGTTGTGAGTGCCGTGCTTGTTTGTTGATGGTTGGTGATACGGTGCAGTCCTTGCCACATGCGCCGGGAGTCTGCTGTGGTGTAGTAGCCCTCCAGCTTCAGCCTGTACTGTCTCTTAGCTTCTCTGATAGATCTACGCAGGTCGTATCTAGACCTTTTGTAGTCCTCAGCGTTGCCAGAGAGAAATGCAGTCTGGCGAGCACGTAGCATGGACCGAACTTCACCATTTATCCATGGTTTTTGGTTGGGGTACTTTATGCAGCGCTTTGAAGGGACAATGGTTTCAATGCAGCTGCTGATGTAACCAGTTACCCCAGAAGCATAGTCCTCTAGATCAACAGAACCATCCTCTCTCACAGCAGCAGTTCTAAACACATCCCAGTTTGTACTGTCAAAGCAGTCCTGAAGCACTGAATCAGTTTCTTCATTCCACACTTTAACAGTTTTACTCACTGGAAGTGACCGCTTGAGGAGTTGTCTGTATGCTGGGTAGAGGAAGACGGAGATGTGATCGGACTGTCCGAAGTGTGGCCGAGGCACAGCTCTGTAGGCCCCCCTCACGTTGCTGTAGACTTGGTCAAGTAAGTTGTTCTCCCTCGTCGGGAAGCTCACGTGCTGATGGTACTTGGGGAGGACAGTCCTCAGATTGCAATGATTAAAGTCGCCGGCAACAATAAACACGGCGTCCGGGTGCGCGGTCTCTTGTTTACTGATGACGTCATGCAGCAGCCCCAGCGCCGCAGCGGAGTTCGCGCGAGGCGGAATGTAAACAGCCAGAATAAACACACCGCTAAACTCTCTCGGCAGATAGTGGGGTCTGCACTTCACCATCAGCAGTTCTAAGTCCGCTAGACAAAGTTTTTCAACTGTCTTTACGTCTGAACACCACGCGTTGTTTACGTAAACACAGACACCGCCGCCTTTGTTCTTCCCCGACGCTGCCGTGCGGTCGCCACGGTGAACGGAGTGAGTGTCTAGCTGGATCGCTGATTCTGGCGTGTTGCCAGAAAGCCAGGTTTCTGTGAAGACCAGAGCACAACACTCTCTGATCTCACGCTGAGCTGTTATTCTGGTTCTCAGCTCATCCAGCTTGTTTTCGAGGGAGCGAACATTAGCTAGCAACAGGCTAGGTAGCGGTGGCCGCGTAGCTCTCGCCTTTAGCCTAGCATGTAGCCCACCTCTCTGAAGGTAAAGCTGAAGGTAATGGGTAATGGGATGGATCATATTTCATGCATTCTGTTTTATAAAAGCAATAAGCTGCTTGAGGCTGTACATATTGGATGATGGTTTTATGTTTAATGAAATTTTTTTTACTTACTTAGTGTCATGCAAATGATCACACCTGTGATAAAATCACTGTCCTGCACGAGCTCTTCTGTGTTTTACTTTATTCTGTAGCGCTAATGGCTCGTCCTGCATTACTTACTGGTCTTTCTCTTAAATCAGTAGAATAAAACTATTGGGATAGCTCCACGGTCCAGGAGGAAAGTGTAATTCTCTTACATTAGGTCAGTGGAAATGCAGTGTGTGTGTCTGTGTTTATGAGGGTGTTGTGTTCCTATGGACGGGGTACTGTAGCTCTCGCTGCCCAGGGGCTTTAGAGGATCTTAATCTGGGCCTGATATCTGTGCACTTATCCACTTGCGTGCACACACAGACGCACACTCACACTGGCGGCGGTGCACTTCTGAAGTCTGCGCAGGTGTGTCAGGTATATGAGAAAGCCTCCGGGCTATACTCCACTCTCCAGTTTTTCCGGAATTTTCTGCCCCCTCGGGTTCTAATAAAGCTGATCTCCCCTCCCGGAGACACTCGCGCGGAGTGGAAGCAGCGATGAGGGTGGTGAAGTTTACACCTTTTGATCTGAGTGCTAGCTGCGTTCCAGACTTTTATTGTATTAATGCAGGGGCTCAATTAGCCCCCAGAACGGCGCATTCCTTCCGTTCGACACACACTGGAAGGCGCACGTGTGTTCGGACATGCTCGGAATGCGCGCTCGGAGCGACTCGGCTAACGAAGGTGTGCGCCGAGTCGTCGTTTGTATTGTCTTGAGCTGTTGTAGCCTTCATACCACACAGCACTCCTTCAGGCGCTCCAGAGACGAACCACACACTCTTTAACAAACCAGAGGCCTTGACCTTTGGCTTTGGTCAGCTAGTGCATCTCTGACTTGAGGCTGTCTCTCATCGCTGTCCAAGAAAATAAAATCTCTAACTTTACAGGAGAGGACAAAAACTCTTCACTTATAATGGAAGTCAATGGAACCAGAAGTTTTTCCAAGTGATTTTGGAGTGTTTCTATTGGTCCTTTAACCAAGAATTTTTCACACAATGACTCACAGCTCATAAGTTTAAATGATGTAGAAAGAAATGGACATGTATGTTTTTTTTTTCTTTGGACAGCGATGATGAACATAAATCAATTGGTTAATATTTATACTCGTGTGTACAAATTCGACTCCAACATTAAAAAATTGTCAGTGACTTGAGCATCGCTTACACAGACAAAGGGTAGCTTCTCAGGAGAGACCAAAAACCTGCTTTACTTTAGTGTAAGTTCATGTAAAGAGGTTTTATTCCATGTGATTTTCGGGCATTTCTATTGGTCCGTTTATAATGAAACACAAACAGGACAGCAGGGGCAGCTTTCGGCTTCAAAGGGTATAGAAAACAAAAAATCAACAAAAATGCATGTTTTTCTTTGGACAGCAATGATATTTCTTACATTCAGAAACTGGGCTGGTATTTATTCTGAGATGTGCACCAACGAAACACCTTACTGTGTGTGAATCTTTAATAGTGTAAGTGTAGTGTGTTTCGGCAGTGTTTGTTATGTTTGATATGGGAGTCATATCAAGCTGTAGCCTCCTAATCTACATTAAAAGAAGATGTAATGTTGTGATGATGTCAAGGTGTCAGACACATCACTTAGAGGACAGTGCTATGCTCATTCCTTTGAGAGGCCGCTAGAAGCCTTCAGTGGTTTTTAATATGTTTTTATTTTGTAGACTTGTACTGAGCCCTTTAATAAAATATGTGTGCACTGTGTGATGGATGCTTGGTGGGGCAAACGCTCCCGGGGAGAGAGATGCTACTGGGTGGTTAGGTACTTGCCCTGTCCTTCGGTGCGGTGCAGTGGAGACCATTTATTGGGCTGGGGAGCCCCCACACTCCACATCATCACAATCCAGTACGCTACCATCCTATGGGACAGAAGAAAAGAGAAGTAGTAGGAGATGCAGGTGTGGAGTAGAGACGGTAGACTAAGTGATGTGTCTGATACCTTGACATTATCACAAATGTTGTCACACATTTATTTTGTGTTTTAGGTTTTCAGTAATTGTTTCTTAAGCAAAGTCAGCATATCACTGCTAGTGGTACACAACCTCTTGTTGTTTATTGCGTGCTAACATGGTTTATTGTAATATGTTTCAGTTTCAGTTTGTATATTTACATGTGTGACGGCTTACGTCCACCATTTTTACACCATCAGTTTGATGGATGCAAGCAAGCAGTTGCACATTTTGATAACAGTCAGTCATGTAACGCGAGACATCATCATGTTCTAGGTTTATTGCTTTTGTAGAACATGTTACATGACCTGTAACTGAGATGTCTGTAAGTGTTTACTGGCACATACTCGTTTTGTTTCAAGCCGGTCTGTTTTTGTTGTAGCAACGTTCCGACAGTCCTCTTAGCGAGCCTGAGCTATAAAATGAATTGGGGGTGATATAGCATTTATATGCTCAAGCTACATAAACACTGTCCTGCTGCAGCCTCACTGTTATTTTGTGGCTGCTGCCATTATAGCTTGAGCTTCTTTGAATGTTTGTACAGAATAATGATATGTAGGGCTGTGTATTGGCAAGAACCTGGTGATACAATACGTATCGTGATACAGCGCTCACGATTCAATATATCACAATATACTGCGATACTGCAAGCAAAGTGATATATTGCGATTTTTCAAATCCTACTATTAAAACACACCACTGAATAAACATGGAGTTGCCAATGCTTACAATAGCATTGCAACCTTGTGCTACTTGTTAATGTTGGAGTGGAGCTGAAAATAGATTACAACACTGTCATCTAGTGGTCAGAGGTTTGAACACAACACTCAATGGTTCACTGTCTGCCAGGAATCTGTGTATCAATACTGTGTTTTTGAGAATCGATACAGTATCACTAAACATAATATCCTGATATTCAATATTTCTATATTTTCTTACACTTGATATCAGCCCCGATTCTCATACCCAGTACCGAATTGATCCCGTCTGAGATTGGGAGTTCTGTATGTTGGTCGGGTAGCGCCCATGTACAGCAGCAAAAGACACACACACACACACACACAAGTAGCTTACAGACTTGGCTTGCAAGGCTGCTGTTTAGTCCACGGTTTTGATACTTTTCTTTCTTTCCTTCACTTCTAAGAATCTAGTCCCCATTCAAAGCCCTCTGCTTACTGCTAGTTTGAGTTTGACCCCTCTTCGCCGTGTGTGGTCAGAGATGAAAGAATGAAGAGACTAAAAAGAAAGAGGTAAGGATGAGGGGATAAGAAAGAAAGGGTTTGATTGTGAGAAAGAGGAGGGATGGACTACAAGTGAGACAAACAAAAAGGTGTGTGTGTGTGTGTGTGTGTGTGTGTGTTCCAGCTCTGCGGTGTTTCTCTCTGTGTATTTGCAGACTCTGTTAACTATTACCGAGAGATGTGTACTTTGGCTGCGGCCCAAAACTGTTACACACACAGGCGGCCCGATATCAAAAGAGAACTTGCACTTGTGGCTGGAGTCCCTCCAAATAAATTCTCCCTCCCTTTCTCTCTCTCTCTCTCTCTCCTCGCACACTCGTTGGCCTTCTTTTATGGCCGCTCTGCTTTCTTTATTCATGCCATATTCTTTCAGCTTCTGCTTCTCTGTGCATCGTGTTACGTTTGGAGCTGTGAGCGTAACTAACCAGTAATGGAAGCGTACAGCCTGCGTGTACCTCAGACCACGTCTAGCTGACTTGCTCGTGTGGTTCCTGACCCTGTCTGACACGCTGTTTCCTGTAGAGGTGGACAAAAGTGCCCTCACACAAAAGTACGTTGTGTTAAGAACACGCTCTCCCCGCTGGCTCACCTGGCCTGTTGCCACGCCCCGGTCTCCTGGAGCCTCCCCGCTGTTCTGAAAAGCTCTGCTTCATCAAAGGCGGCGGGAGCAGTCTTCACCAGCCATAGCCACGTCTGTTGACTCGCCCGATATATAAATATATATATAAATATATATAAACATATATATTCTTTTCCCGTTACCCGGCCGAAATGGTTACTCATTAATTTCTCCCACTCCCGCCTTTTATCTCCCGCGCTGCTCTGGCCCGGGCCGTGTTTGCTCTTGCTGTGTGTTTGCTGTGCGGTGCCGCCGGGTCTGAATAGCACGCTGCCCACTTCTGGGCACTGCCTGCTGCTGTGCCTCCATTGTGCAGCAAGCATTGAAACAGGCCTGAAGAATGAGAGACTGTGTGGGAATGACTTGGCTGTTAAACATAAAGCAGCTGTTTGGGGGAAAGAAGTGACACAATATTTGAGCAGTTAATGTATAGAAGTCAAGTACAGAGTGAAAAGAAATTGACTTAAAGGTTTAATACTAAGGTCTAATATTTATATAAATACCTAAATACTTAAATACCTAATATAACCTAATAAAGCTATATGAAACTATACATAGTCGGGAAAATGTGTCCAAAATTTAACAAAACATGTCATTTGCCTGGGCCGTCCAGACTTGTGCATACGACTGCATGTTTAATGTTTATTGTTATGATAAATGGACCAATAGAAACAGTCCAAAATGATTTGGAATGAAATCTTGTGCCAATTAACTTCCATTCAAAATTAAGAAATACACTAGACAGTAAATATTATTTCTCTCTCTCTCTCTCTCTCATATGTGTGTATATATATATATATATATATTTATTCTCTAGTAGAGGAAAGTGTTCACATTCACTTTCAGTGTAAGTCAATGGAACCAGAACTTTTTCCAAGCTTCTTTGGAGCATTTCTATTGGTCAAAGCAGCATGTTAGTGATTTTGGAACTAGCGCAAACATTGTCAGTTTTATTAGTAATTCATTCTATATTGCTTCATTCACTGGTCCTCCTTTACCTAGTAATCTGTTGTTTATTCTTTTTTTCGTTCCAGCAGCCGATCCATCTGTACATCTCTCTCTTTTTTCTTTTTCCCTTCTCCCCCATCCCAGCTCAGATATCACAGATCGATCTGTTTTCTCCTGTTGTAATAAAGAAGCCCTGAAGGAAAGCTTTGGCTGGAACCTTCACCCAGCCCGCTCATTGGCCCAATCCTAAACCACCTATTTACCATCAGACCTCTTCTCTGGTCAGACACGGAGGCTTATCTTCTCCTTGTCGGTATCAATTTCCTGTTGATTTTTCATCACCACCTTTCATGCGAGGCCAAAACAAGTGGCTTGAAAAACAGGACGGACAATAGTGGGGCTTGTGTCTTTTATCAATGACCTGAATAAATGATTCGCTAGGACTGTGTAGACGGAAATAAAAGCTGCGCCCTCCTCTCCCTTTGGCCTGCCGAGCTGTCGGCGGGGAGTCGGGGTGGAAGTGGAAGCTGCTCTCGTCTGAGACTGTTTTTGTTGACCTTATCGTGGTTTAAGTTGGGAATCGGCGGAGAACTTTATGATGGATGTATTTCTTTATTTTTATCTCAATTGAAACCAAAGAGTTGAAAGACTCTTTATAGAACCAAAGACGTGTGTTTTTTTTTAATGCCATTGCTCCCGAGACCTGTTTCGCCAGCTTTATTTTCAACAGTATAGCTAACAGAGGGTGTGGACCATCTGATGTTAGTCATTGGATCCAAGCATTTCTGTTAGGATCAACTTAAAGAAACTTCAAACGCTCAAGATAAGACTTAATTGCAAGGCTACGTTGATCATCCTATCCGTTAATATGGATGAGGTAGCCCAAGACAGCCACATCAGAAACCTTGTTGTATCAGTCTGATGCTAAGCTGTGGTTCCATCTAAAGAAAGAAAGAAAGAAAAAAAAAAAGCTGAGTCATTACCGTGATTATCCCAGGCAGGGGGCACGGAAAGTGGGTGTTCTAGACCTCATTTGCCCTCAAAAGGCTTGAAGCTGCGGTAGGCCTACACACCCATCTCTGCACACAAACCTGAGACGAGGTGAAGCGGAAGAGTGCGGGGACCGCCTTCAGAAAAAGCCTCTCGCGGTCCTGCTAAAAGAAGGCGACCCGCGCCTTTGTTTTGCCTCCATAATAATATCCTTTCGGGGCACGTCCTCTGGCTTTCAGGACAGCGAAAGTGGAGCCCCTCCGGTGGGTTACTATTACACCAAGCATCTGATAGAGGCCGAGAGAGAGAAAAGGACAGAATTCTCTCCCTGTAACGTGATAGGACGCTCACATTAGGTCTTCAAAGGTGAGGCAGCCAGACTGGCTAGCGTGTTTGCCTAACATGTACCCCTGCCAGGGCACCTTAGACCGATCCTAAGCCGGGTGTGTGTGCGGTTGGTTGGAAGAGGGTTGAATTCCAGCACTCGACAGAAGAAGTGGGGCCGTGCTTGTTGTTCTCTTCGTCGGAAGAACTGTTTTGATGTTCTTTGCAAAATAACGTCAGCGCACGGTGGGGTCCAGTCTGGGGTGGGGTGGCTGCAGGTTTTCATTCCAAGCAGGCAGGAGCTCACCTGATTCCGCTTGTTTAAACAGCTCAACAACTCCTCTGGTGCGCTTCAGCTTTGTCGGAATGTAACCTGTGCCCACACACCGTAACCCACAACATCCCCTTTACGGATAAAACTGGACCACCCCCCCCGTCGCTCAGCACGAAGCTAGCCAACATGGTCATCTGTGAGCTGAAGTTTAGAGATCAGAAATTCCCAAATTCGGTTAAAAACATAGACAAAAAAAACCCAATTACAATAATGGTAATGAATGCTAGCACCCCTATGGGGTTTTAAGTATGTATGTTAGCGCAAAGCTAACAGGAATTTACAGGCACATCATAGATTCAACACCAACACATCATATACCTTACTTTCTAACAGTGACTCAGAGTTTCGGACCCCAACATTAAATTTTTTAAATTGTAAATCAAACCATATTTGGTTCATTCTGCTGTCAGTTCCTGATTATTTAGGTGGGTGGTCTGACAGGTACAGACTTCAGTTCAGCTCCTGACATTCTAGCCAATGGCAGAGCCCGCTTAGCTGTATCTACACAGATTGTGATTGGATAGTTTTGCGTTGGACGCTTTAAGGACCCTAGAATGCATTTATTCAGCTTTTTAAATTCTCTGATGTCTACATAGGAGGTATATGAAAAAAACCCAAATGCCCATTTACACTGTTTCAGTTTTACACCTGTGATTTGGTTTAGAATTAAACAGGCTGTTTTCCCCTTTTGGGCAGCTTATTAATAATTTGATGAACTCTGCTCTGATTGGCTGGTTCACAGTGCGACACAGTGATGATCACACTGAAGAGGCATTTTAAAATAGACATAGACAGAGATACAGCTCTGTGTAAATAGGCTAATACTGTTTAGTTATATAGGCTTATATAGGCTAATACAAAGTTAGTTATCTAGCTATGTTACCCACACCAGCCACTCGCTTTCATCTGGACGTCAACACAGAGTAGATTAAAGCTCTCACTGTGAAACTTTTAGTTTAAGATGATCTGCTTCAACCAGATAAACTCACACAGCATGACTGCTGCTACTTACAGCTCACTGCTGGGCTTGCGATGCTAATAAAGGTGGAACTGCTCGTCTCTTCAGTCTCTTCAGTGTTTAACGCTGAGCGAAGCTGCTCGATTGTGTAGAAGGTTTGAGAAACTGACCAAAGTGAAATGTGTAGAGCTAACAACTTACAACTCTAAATTAAAGTCCCAGACTAAAGTCAAAGATAGCAAAGTTCCTGTATGTTTGTTTTACAGATGTTCCTTTCCACCTTAAGTGGTGCTGCAGTTACATTCTTGTGCCTGTACAAGCTGTAGCATTTAAGTTGGAGCCGAACATTTGATTTAGAAGCTGGCGAATAGGAAGCAACATTGGAAAGGGAATGAAACCTAGAACCTTCACAACCTGGAATTAGATTAGATTTCTCTATATAGTCCGTTTTGTTTTGCTGTGGTTGCTTTGTTGTCTTATGTAAATCTAAGGGTTATAAATATTAATGAGGCGAGACTGTTATGTAACAGTTTCAGGTTTTGAAATCGGCCCCTCTATTGTAAATGCAGGACTTCTATCTGAAGGTGGAACAAAACAGTGTTTGAGGTTCACAGTTCAGTTCTATACACTGAACTTATATATCTATATATATATATATATATATATATATATAGGGGCACGGTGGTGTAGTGGTTTGCACTGTCTCCTCACAACAAGATGATCCGGGTTGGATTCCTGGTCCAGGCTGTTCAGTGTGTATGTTCTCCCTGTGCTTGATTAGGTTTCCTCTGGGTACTCCGGTTTCCTCCCACAGTCCAAACGCATGCATGTTAGGTTGATCACTCACTCTAAATTGCTCGTAGGTGTGAGTGAGTGCATGAGTGTGTGTTGGCCATGCGATGGACTGGTGACCTGTCCATGGTGTACCCCGCCTTCGCCTAATGACACTGGGATTGGCTCCAGGTCCACTTGTAATAAAGCGAAAGATAATGGATGGATGGATATTTATATATATATATATAATTCTATTCTATGGCACCTTTAACCCTTTCTACCAAAAGTTAGCAATGCAGTAAGACTATTGCTACAATAGTTGCAGAGTTTAAATAAAACTAGACCGATGATACTATTAAATAACAGTGAACTACGAATGAGTTCTCTGAGCGGCCCTGAGGGCTCCTCACTGTGCTGAGTGAAATGATCTACCCATCAATAATACAGTTTCTCTACATAACATGACTTAAACAAGTAAAAAGAAAGAAATATGTTGAATAGTTTGATCATATTCCTACAGCTGTCTCCTGAAAGAGTATTAGATATACTGATTAGGTTAAGAAGTTGGCCAGATCATTTGCAGTGAACGAGGTTGCATAGCTGGCTTCATGTGTCTAGGAGCTGGTCTTCACCGTCCAGCCAGGTAGCAGAAGAGAAAATACACCACAATACTGTACGCTGTTGGATATTATTACTTGTACCAGCAAGATCTGAGTTGAAAACAGTAACAAAAATATTTTTAATCATTAAACCCGTTTGTATATGCTTGAGAGAGAGGGGGTCCGGCCCTCCGCGGCTTCCCACGGTCAAGGGACTGAGTGTACTTTGTGATCTTGCGGTGGCGTGGACGAGGTTAAAGGTTAACATGGCCTTGCTTATTCACCCTCTTCAACCTCTCAGGACGCGGCGCGGTGCAAAGCGTGATCCAGGCAACTTACCCGAAGTTAACCGCCCGTCCGCCCCTCCGTCCCCTCCTTCCGCCAGAGCCGCCGAGCGCTCGCCAGGCGTGGGTTCAGAGTTCAGCTTTCCACTTCAAAGAATCATTGACATGGTTAAGCGGTACGCAGCTTTGACTCGTTTAATAAAGGTCCACAAAAGCGCCCCCCTCAGAGTGCGTGGCGGGCAGGAGAGGCGACAAGCGGCCCAGGCCTTCGGAAAAATAAACAAAGGGAGAGCGGGGAGGCAGGCACGCCCCGTTTTCGGCGCGGCTAGGGTTACAGCAGCCTCCCCCTGAATGGCAGCGCAGGGAACCGGAGACGCTGAGTAAAGATAGCGTTCTAAATCGCCTCGGTTCTCTCTTGTACTCGATCCTGCTGCGCATTGTTTGCCTGTTTTTGTGAGTCGGTGATACGCACAAGTGTGAAAGACAGAAAAAGCGGGAACGCTGAATTGTGCGAGATGGGATCAGTGTCACCGTTTGGCAAGTGTTGGTAGTTTTTGATAGTGATCTGTCCTGTCATTTATTTATTTTTTTCCCCCCCACACACCTGTGAACAGATGACGGCACGCCGCACCTTGTAAAACCCCTTGCCCGCAGCACAGCCCACGCTGCACGTTGTGTTGTTTTGGTCCCGGCCTTGTCGGCTCTCCCTGAGCTGTTATTAATGTCACATGAAGCGTTCAATCGCGTCCCTGATATGACACCCAGTGAACTCAGAAATAAGGTCAGACGTGTTTTGTAACAGCACCTTGTTCACTTTGATTCGGTTTTATTCGTTTACCGCTGCGTTTTATAACCCCCGTTGCCTCAGACTAGCTGGGGGAGCTGGGACCAGGTCCAGACTCTGAAGCCTTTCTCATCTTCCTCTCTTTGATGTGCATCTAGGCCTGTGCAGCCTTCGGAACAACGCACAAAGCCACTGCTCTTATTTCCATAGACGTCCCACACACAGGGTTTATCAGTCATATGTCCATGTGCCAGTATCATATAGGAAACTTTTGAACTGTATTGTTCTTTGTGTAGTTCTGATCTAGGTCGCCAATCTAATGTAAATAGAAGGAGAATGAGTTCTCTCCTCCCCGAGTGGAAATACGTGCACTTCCACCCACAGCGCTTTCAAGTACTGAAAATAAAGGGATCAAGCGGAGAACCAGAGATTTCATGTATTTCCATTCGGAGTGGAGGTGATAGGAACCAGACCTCTGAAGACTTTAGCACCTCTGAGAACGTCCTCAATGATTAGATCATTTCTGCCTCCCACTTAATGGCCACTTTATTAGAAACACCTACTTTGTGCTTAACTCACTGGCCACTTTATTAGAAACACCTACTTTGTGCTTAACTCACTGGCCACTTTATTAGAAACCCATGCTTTGTGCTTGTACTCACTGGCCACTTTATTAAAAAACAACTACTTTGTGATTTTTTTCACTGGCCACTTTTTTAGAAACACCTACTTGGTGCTTCCGCTAACTGGCGACTTTGATTAAAAGCATTAAAAGTATTTTTTTCTAATACTGGTCACTTTATTAGAAACACCTACTTTGTACTTAAACTCACTGGCCTTTTTATCAGAAACATCATCGTTGTACTTAAACTCACTGGCCACTTTATTAGAAACCCCTTCTTTGTGCTTTTACCCACTGGCCAATTTATTAGAAACACCTACTTAGTGCTTCCACTTATTTTCCAAAAAACCTCCCTTGTGCTGTCACTTACTGACCACTTATTAGGAAATCCCTCCCCTGTGCTTTCATTTACTGGCCCACCTACTGGTACGTCCACTCACTGGCCGTTTTATTAGAAACACCTACCTCGTACTTTCATGTACCAGCTGCTTTATTAGAAACACTCACCTTGACTTCTACTTACTGGCCACATTATTAAAACTCTTGCCTTTAGTGCACATTTTTATTTATTTGCTGAAATAAATACAAATGTGAAACATTTTATTGTTTAGTTTTTGGTCCAGTATGTTAAACTCAGTTCTCTATACAGGATGTGTTTAAATATTTTCAGTTTGGGGGGAAAAAACACATTAAATTAGACCCAAACTTTCGCATATAACTGTATGTGTGTGATTGTGTTGCTTTTGCATCCGTCCGTCTCATCTTCATCATATCCGTGTTGGTGACGGTTAGCAAAGTTAGCATACTGTTGATTGACTTGATATGAGCTGCGGGGGCATCCAATATGATCACTGTTATATTTTTGGTTTGTGGTTGGTGGAGTTAGGCTCAGGTTAGACTCGTAAATGACTACAGCCTTAAAAGCAATATTGACAAAAATAAATAGATCATGCTTCATGGACCATTTCACGTTACAGTAACTTATTTAGAGGCACTTACTGCCGTAGCGCGGAGTTGAAATGTGTTTTAAATGACACATAAACACTTTTAAAGCTGGATTATAGGCTTTGATTTCATTCCATTGCACTGAAAGTAATAACAAACATCAAGGCTGAGTTGAGTTCGGCTCGTCGTTTGATGTCGGTTTAGCCGACAGGTATGTAAAGCGATTTCCTCCGTGTGTTTGTGTGTGTGAATGAGTGTGTGTGTGTGTGTTTCCTGTCATATACAGACGCAGTCACTGTAACCTGATCGCTCCGCTCACACTTTAGATCAGTTCACGCTCTTGCTCGTGTACTGTACTTTTACATCTCTTATCTGATATAGTCATGGCAATGCAGCGTAAACAAACAAACCATTTTTACGCTTCAACCTGCAATCTCTCCGTCTCTCTCTCTTCTCCCTGAGGCTGTTGGAGAACCCTGTCCGAGCCTGCCGTAAAGAAATGTATGGCTTATCTACACCGGAAGAAAGTGATGCACTGAATGGGATTGTTATGATTACTTGATTAAACTTGATTACTGGTTTTAAAAAAAGTCGTATTGAGCTTCTTTATGAATCTGGAGTGACTATCTGGCTGTTTGCCTGATGATAATCCGTTTGGGTTTGTGTGGTTGGGGGTTGCGGGGGTAGCGATAATAAGTAATACCATGGCATGTCAAAATTGTGATGTATCATATTTGTGTTCCACATCTGAGTAGCCCAATAAACACATTTCCACTCATATTTAGAGAAGCTGATTTACTGGTGGTGTTAGCCATCACTGATTTAATGGCGTTAATAGAAAGGGGGAACAAATGACAGCTAGCATCTAAAAATATCAGAACAAATAAACATGACGGTAGCTCAGTGACGGCTAAACACACCACAGAACACGCTCGATTTCAGCTTTTACTTCAACAGCAGTCACTCCACTCAAGTATGCCTGTACTACTACTGCTACTGTGGCCTGCTAGCTAAGCCCCTCATTAGCTTAGCCAAGACGCTACAGGCCGCAGACACCACAGAACAGGTTTGATTCCTGCTTTCTGTCACTCCAGCAGCAGTCACTCGACATTTGCTCCTAGTTTTTAATTATCTGAACTTGTTTCAGCAGAGCTCCTGTTAGTGACTGTGGTGTGTGGCACTGTTTGGGCCTGAAGCCTGCCCGCTAAGCTAAAGTAAATGTTAGCAATCAAGCTGCAGATCCAAGACTCTCTGTCTGTTCAGCTGCAGCTTCTCGACTTCACTCGATCATTATTAATTCCTTATCGAACACATTCTATACCTGCGTGGACCAGCGTGACTGGTCGCCACAAAAAACAGCTTATGTTGTATTTTTGGTGTTGCTATGCTGGTCAGCGGCAATGAAGGTTAATATGTTGGTCATCAGCAAAACCGGCCTGTGTTGTGTTTTGGATGCTGCTATGCTGCTTAACAGCAGGGGAAGTTAATATGTTGGTCACCAGCAAAACCAGGATATGTCGTGTTTTTGATACTAGTATGCTGGTCAACTAAAACAACCATGTTGGGGTGACCAGCTAACCCTCTACCAGACCAGATAAAACCACCATGAACCAGCCTGGAAGGTGTATGCAGACCTGTGCTGTTTTTTTAGCAGATATGAATAGCAGAGCTGTTATCATGCTAGCTAAGCTAATGCTAACAGCTCTCCTAGTTAGCAGCACTGTTTAACATTTATCAAGTATTCGGTAGATGGTTTGACATCTGTTGAATGATATGTTAAAAATCGTGCCCTGCGTTCACTCATTTGGTGACCACGTAAACAAACATTTCTTGAAGGCATTACAAAAGAAAATAGAACGTAAACCTTCGTTCCTTACTTAAATTCTCTTACTGGACCAACCGTTAGGCTGAGGTAAGCCCTAACAACAGCTAACAGCAGCAGCATGTTGCTGATTTGGTTGGATGCTGGTGCATTAGTTTCTGTTTACACCCATTTGCTATTTTGGGGGCCAGAAATGTTGTAAGTTGTAACAATGCTGGCATAGAGGCACATCAGTGAGTGAGACACTGGGGGCGCAGCCATACGCTGCAGTGATTTGATCACAGGTAAGGGTGTTATTAGGCCTGACTCAAAGCTGAGCCTGAATCTCAAATAGCTCCCTAGTTTCTACATAGTGCGCTACGTAGGAGTGAAAAACAAAAACTGGCTCCGGCTCCCGAATTGTACATAACATGTCTCGGATACATGAGCGCCATTATAGTGTAGAAGCCAGAATTTCATAACTTAGCCCCCTATATAGGAAGGAGGGAGGGGTGTGACATTCAGCCTTACAAGAGCACTGACTAGAGGAATTCTGGGAATTGCTTTTCTTCTGTTTCTCTTCTTTTTTGGGCTGAATTTAGCTGCAGCCCAACCCCAAAAGTTGTCTGCAGATGTTTATTCTTCTTATAAGATTGTAAGACTACCTGCAAGGCTACCTGGGAGGCAGCAGTTTGAGCTACTTTTAGATGCTTATCTTGCATGAATTGCAATCAAAAATAGCTCGTATGAAAGTGTATTTATGAATGATATCAGGAAGGGAAAAGGTGGCCCTGTCTAATGCTTTTGTTATCAATGTAAATGAGACTTGGTCAACAACATTCTGTGGACAAGGGTGAGAGCATGAGTGCTGTGGAATATTATAATCAACACTTTGAAGTTGGTTGTGGTGGATGGACCCAGAGCTCCATCAGAGCTGGTTATTACAGAAGAGTGGAAATGATGTAGGGCCTGTGTGTGAAGGTGGGGGTTGTGGAACATGGGGCACCATGTCATGTGACCCATCACCCAATGTCATTCACAACCAGACTCAATGATGATGCATGTGCAACTATAGAGAGGCCTTCCTATCAGTCTGGCATCTCTCTTTCTTTATTACACTCTCTCTCTCTCTCTCTCGTTGTTCAATGTTTGCTTCTTTATTGTTGGACATGGCCTAACTAGTAATGGAAGCTTTTACCTATGTTATGTGGAAATCATTGCTTCAAACCATGTGAAGTTGGTTGATAGTCTCAAATAGACTTGGTTATGTGGTGTCTGACATTCTTGTGTCTATAAAAAGGGAAACGTACGCAGCATAGCTAAAACAGTGTTGTCCACGTGTAGACGGCAGTACATCATGTGAAAATGTATACATTTGGTTGCCTAACTATTCATTTGAGGCCATGAGTCTACTCCAGATTTTGTCCCGCAAAAGGGCTTTTCATTCTATAGGAGCCAGAAAAGCGGGCCCCTTGCCAAACTCCTGCCCCCCCACCCCATTTGTCACCATTGGTGTCAAGGCACCCCAGCTGACGTAACGCTTGTGTTCAGAGGCATTTCTGTGGGCTACAATGTGTCCTCTTCTGCCTGACAAGCCTGTACCGTGGACGTTGAGGTGGTGTGTAGGAGCTGGATATAATCATTGGCATTACTGTCTAAGTTTTTGAATGGGATTTGATGAGTGACGCTTCTACCCCCTGATGCATGTGCCCTGGATTCCAGAGTCTTTGCTTCATGGGGGCTTTCTTCTGACACCACAATGTCCGCTAATTACACGCACAGTAAATTTTCACTCTAATTACACGCACTGCATGTTAGACTAACGTTTTAGAATTACAGAGAAATGGGCTCCCGAGTGGTGTCTAAGCATCGGCTCTATTTTTGTAAGATTGCTAGTTTGATGCCACAGTCTTCCGTAACCCGGAGTTCACAGGGGCATAATTGGCCTCGCTGTCTGCAGGTGGGTAGAATGGCCCTCCTTCTCCCACATGCGTCTTTCAGCTGAAGTAACAGAATCAGTAGTCGTCGGTCCCCTCCGCTGATGCTGATGTAATTAGAGGTCTGAAAAAATGCAGTGGCCGGCTTCAGGTGTCTTTGAGCATTTTGCTAATAGGCTGCATCTGAATTGGGGAGAACAGCCGTGCTAGAAAAATGTAGAGAACACTGATTGAAGGATATTTAAATAATATTTAAACCTGTACAAGCAGAAAACCCCATAAAAACTTAAACCTGTATTTGGTATGATATTGTGGTGTCTTGCATAGCTGCACATGTAACTCCTTATGTATATGTATGGTAATGTTAACCTGAATACGTACTGGGGTGTAACAAGGCACATTATTTTCAGGTCCAATACAAATTGAATACTGAATTCTGAGCTTAAGATTCAAATTCATGAATATATATGTATATGTAATGAGTTTTATGGAGCTTAAATTATGAAGTACAGAGACTGGTTCTGTAAACAGTCACAGTTCAGTGTTGCTAGAGGAAGACAATATGAAAAATATGTCATGATAAACAATATGTTATAATATATATATTTATTTATTTTTATTTTTTTCAGAAAACTCATTCGTTGGAACAGAGGGAAACAAAACTAGTGTTACATACAAAATACTGTCAAAACTGTGAACAGCATGTTTGGCATACTGTGCTGTGACTAATGTTGCTCTGTTTTTAATGAAACAGGCAGTTTGTCAGTGTTTGACAAGTATTGACGATGTCCATAATGCTGTTTAGAGAAAGCTCATTGTATTGTATTGTGGAATGACTTGAGATGATAACGATATCCCACTTGCTAATAGACTTAATACTAAAAACCACAACCCAAAGAAATTATAATGGATTTTCAACAGCCAAGACATTTGAGCTGGTTTTATTGGTGAGATCATAAGTAAACCTGCAGTAATGAAAGATGGCACCTGATTTGACATTGTGAGTTCAAACCCAAAATATACAGCGAGGTCCAGCCAACGTATATACATTAAAATGCGTCTGCGGGGGGAAGAGATTTCATCAGAAAAAGAGTGTACGTTTGCCTGTGAACATGCTTTTTGGCAACAGGATGGATTTATACTGTTTGCTCACTAGGGCCCCACACTGGCATCTCCCACTCTCCCCCCACCCCCTTGACCTCGACCACCAAAATGCCTGCGCGCACCGCTGGTAGTGATGCCCATGTTCTTGTCCTCCTGTTAGCTCTCACAGATCCGCTTTTGCTCCATGCAGTTGCCTTCGGCTGGAGGAGCGCCAATGGGAAGTTTTGTTTTTACGCTCAGCCCGACACACACGCACACTCTTTTGGAGTGAAATCTTAACTGCCAGCATTCAAAGCATGTCAGTGGAGGACCACCTGTTCCCTCACATACACACACATGCGCGCACACATAGCCCATCCAAGTTTTAAAATCCCCTTCAATCCCCCTCCCCTTTTTGCCCTTGCCGCCAAAACTGGCCATGGCCTCCAGAAGTGCCCCTCCTCTCTTCTGTGTCCAATCCAAAGCCCCTGTTCTGCCCTGCTCCTCTCACAAGCGGAGGCCTTCTAGAGCCTCTCTGTGAGTGTCAGGTGTTGGGTTACACAGGCCCTGGCCTAGCATATGCATGCTGGTTGAAAAGGATGTGGTATGCGCTAGTACTTGGATGTCCTGCCAGCATGGCTCTATTCATTCTTTCAGCAGGGCAGACCAGACCACTGATGTAAACCCTGACCATACCAACCGAAATAGAGACGGAAGGACCGTAATGTAACATAAAAGCATCTTTCCTTCTCTCTTTCTCTCTGTCTGCCTCTCTCTCTCTCTCACACACACTTGTGAATTATAGTTTGTGTAGGCAGCCCATACTATATGTTTATGTGCTGGCTCAAAGGCAGTCCGGAGGAAGAACTACGACTACGGAGAGCTTCCCTTTCATTGCGAGTTCGCTCAGGCTGGCCGTCTCAACTTTTGTTAGCGGCAGTCCGAAGGATTTATTGATATCTGCATGGAAAGGTAGTTATTTGCAGAGAAAAATACATTCAGAAATGTCTGTTGTGGTCCGACATGCTCTTTCAATGGATTTTGCATATGTATATGTATCTCTTCGCTTTCTTTGACCCCAAAAAATCCGGTTCGCATGTAAGCTAAACACCAGGTCTTACTAGGAACGAACCTCACACAGCTTTCAGTAATTCATGTTCTCATTTCCTTACAGCGCTGTATTACTGTACATTGCGGGCCCTCAAAATTCTTGTAAAAGTCTGAGAAGTCCTCTATTCAGTAGGATTTAGCTTGCTGCACACTACTTTGAGACAGGACTGGAAAACTATACATTTATTATTCATTTTCTTTGAGTTTTTTTTCTCACACAAGTGTGAAAATATGAGCCAAAACCCTGCCAGCACAGTTCAGCATGCTAGCTGTTAGGATTAGCCACCTGCCTAGCTAATGTTACCTCACTGAACTCTGAAAGTCTGCTTAGAGTTTACAACCGTGTAGTCACTTAATCTATAATCTGATGGGTAAAGAATCAACTACATTATAAAAAATTATAGTTCTACTAGCATTAGCTGTCTAGCTAGCTGTCTATCTAATGTTATCTTAGAGCTCTTGTTTATCTCTGCCTGAAAACATAAAGAATCAGCTACACTGTATGTAAAAATAGTTCTACATGCTAATAACAGCATTAGTTAGCTTATATCATACCGCTTTTCCACAGCATGGTATGACTTGGTCTTTGTATTTCGCTCTAGGAGTTTGGGAAATTGGATGTTCAGATAATGACAATTTTGGTCAATTCTCAGAGGCCATGCAAGAGGGTACGCTAACCTAGTACCCCTAATAGCAGTAAATCTAAAAACAGCAATCCACACGTCAACCTATCACTGCTCCCTTTTTGGTGCACCATGTATTTATATATTAGAGTACTGTGGTATAGTGAAGGGTGTTACTCCGCTGCCTTCCATGCTGTAGACTGGGGTTCGATTTCTCCACCTGGGTAACCAACCTGTACTATACCAGTAAGATTTCTTGGGGAAGACTCCTAACACTACCTTCATCTACCTGTGTAAATAAGAGATAAGAGCATCTGCCAAGTGCTGTAGATGTAAATGTATTATCTTATCACATATAATTGATGATATTTTCGAACATAAGCAAAAGAAATAAGTGAAAGTAATTCTAAATGCAAACGAAGGTAGCATAAGGCCAGCTAGTAAATGTTACCTTGGTGTGCTTTTCACAATTTCATAATTCTACTCAAGTGTCCTGTAACACCTGAAAGGAAAATATAGGCCTATATAGACCTAAATAGAAAATGTGTAGCAGCCTAGCCAGTTAATATTGCGTTAGTAGATAGGAGATAATTGTATAAACAGCAGTCAACTCATTATACTAGTTCACATTTTGGTGCACTTACTGGTCATGTGGCAGCACTTTGTGAAAAGATCTTCCCCTACAAGTCAGACAGTTTTCTCTGTAATTAGCCAGACTGGTCTTCAGTGCCTGTTCTGAGAGATTTCCCCTCTTGGTCACATGACCTTCTCCCACACTTGATCCATCTTAATGAAGACAGGAAGTCCGGCCTGGCCTCATTTCCCGTCCCGGCATTCCATTAGCCACATTCCCTCACCGGGTTTGATAAAGTCTCTGGGTGGAGGACCCCCAAGCACTTGACTTCAGTGGCATGTTGCTTTTTAAGGGCTTTTGCTGGGTACATATGAGATTCTATATGATTCATTCCAAGCTCCCGATGTTCTTTAGGTGTAGGTGTCAACATAAAACAAAATCTAATAAAATACATGTAGAATCTGTGCATTAATAGACAAAACGCAAACAGTCTGTGAAGAAATATAAAGGGTGTGCATTGGAAGTTGTAAACAGGTACTGAAGTACATGCATATAAACACCAGGATCAACAAAAGTTGTGCACTAAAATGAAAGTATGTGCAGGTATATTATATCTCCAAAGTTTATTGGAGAGCCATAAACAGTCTTTACATTTAAGTCAATGGAACCAGAAGATTTCTAAACTAATTTGAAGCATTTCTATAGGTTTATTTTTCATGAAACCTTCACAGGATATGAAGAGCAGCTGTCATGTTTGAATGATTAACAATAAAGCAGACACATGTTTTTCTATGGATAGTGACGATATGTATAAAATATGTATATGGCTGCAGATTTTAAATAGCATATGTCTTTCGACTGGGGTAAAGTTCAGAAGGCCCCTTATTGCTTTCTTTCCCAGATACTGCACTATGGGCTCATCAAAAGCATGTGCTTGCGGCCCAAATTGTAGGTTCAGTCCTCCGCAAGAATTAACAGATTGTGTATGGCATGTGCCAAAATAGATGTACTGAAAAATAGATTGCCGCTGAGTGCATGACTAATGAATTGTAACACATAATGAGAAACTGGCCATAGCCGTAAACACAGTGCTGTCCTGTAAAAATGCGGGCTTGACTTCTTGCCACTGTTTTGAGTTTGCACAGCCGAAACATCCCTCTGCGGAAAAAATCTCTCTTTTTTTTTCACTCTTTTTTCGCTCGGTCTTTTCTTGTTTTGCGCCAGCTGTGTTTCAGCAGCAGTGGGGTTCTCTTTGATAAGAGAGATCCATTGTTTGGAATCTGCGCCGTCTGTTAGCAGCTGTGCAGAAAGCTATCCGGCGTATTTGGCAGCAACTACAGGGGCGATGAGGGAGAGAGCATAAGTAATAAAGAGAGAGAAAGCGGCAGGGGTGATCAATAGATAGCTAAAGATATCATAGATAGCTAAGGGTTGTTGCTAATTCATTGGTTCGATAATCGATTTGCTGGGTATATGAGTCCATTAGCAATGGGTGTTTTTGGCGCTTAGCTAGATGTGTGCAGACGTCTAAGCTCAAACTTTAACTACAGCTGAATTACAGTTGAAGAAACAAACACTGCTAACACCATCATCCAATCCCTCAAATGAAATTAGCTCAAAAAGTGAGGTTGGATATAGTTTAGATTAGAACAGAATCATTATTTTATTAATAATGCAGTTTTATATATACATTATCAACACTAATAATAGCAGAAATGGAATATCATAGACCACGTCTTCATTAGCATTAGATACCTGTAACTACGAGTGCAACTCTACATAGTGAGTGGGTCGTCTTCTAACAAAGGCCACCATGTAGCCCAGCGTGGAACACACCAAACAAGCTCTGGTGGCACTGTGGCACATAGAGTCCATGTCGAAACAGCTAGTCAGTGTTATTCTACAGAGTGAACTTTATAGAGTGATAAATGACATGTAACAATGGGTGCATCTGAGATTGCCTACTAACTCAGTAGGTACTTGATTGGAGTTAGCGCTTACTGCTCCAGTGGCAAAGCAGTAAGCAGTTTCAGGACGCGAGTTTTTGGAACCACGCAATCTCGGACGTACTACATCATCGTGCCAACGTCCTGTGATGCAAGACGTCAGACCACCCCTATAAGTGTCGCACTATCCATTAAAAGCCCCATTTACAAACATCATTTATTTACTTATTTATTTTTTGTGACTCTGAGGAATCATCTTTTTACCTCAGACAAAACAACGACATCGGTAGCTGCAGTTCAACAGCAGCAGCTATGTACACACAGCCGACGTACCGCGTCCTTCTGTTTCGTTCAGCTGAATCATGGGATAGCACAGTGTGCTGTGGTCGCATACTTAAAAATACCTCCCGATTCAGTAGGTCATCTGGGTAACTATTGCATACTACTCGATGACTACTGAGTATTTAGACATACCAGCCACGCTACTCTACTGATTTCACTTACTAAGTAGTATTCAAGTAGGAGATTTCAGATGCACCCAGTGGCTAAAGCGTAAATGTAGGCCTACATGCTAATAACTTTAGTATTAGCTACGTAGCCAGTTAATGCTAAACACTTTAGAGTGGGATGTTTCTAAAATGCTAACTGAATAAGAGTTTTCTAAAAACAACCAACACAACACACTGTGAATGTGCGACAGTCTTGTTTCACAGTACTGCCGGTGTTAGCTGCTAGCTACACAAAGTAAGGTCGCTCTTTAGCTAATTTAATCTCTTGTATTTTAGCAATTACACATGAACAGAAACACACATAATTATGTGTCTGGTAATCGTACCAAGTCTGCTTTAATGTTTACATTTTTGTAGTCAGTCTTTTTGTGAGACTCCTAAGCTTGCCTTATTTGTTAGCGACATTAGCATTACAGCTCCAGTGGAAAACTGAAGAGGCAGATCTTTTTTTGGGGGCGTATTAGACTTTATATACTAGTCTTTTCATGTCACTCAACACATCTGATCTGATTCCACTGATAAGGCCTGATTCTTCTGACTTACTGTAAACCTGTTGTTGTGGTATGCGGAGCAGAAGGTCCTCTGCAGGGTCTTGGGAGCAGCGACGGCTTCAAAAGAACGGATCCAGTCGCAGCTGAACTGAATGGTCAACTTTTGATAAGCGCCCATTACGTGGCAGTCAAAGACGAAGGGTTTTTTTTGTTGAACTTGTGCAGCAGAATGGAAAGCGGTTGAATGGAGGGAGATTACGTATTCATACGCAGGCATTGAGAGGAAGTGGGCCTTGCCAGCCGCTGCCAGCAACACGCTTAAGTGACGAAGACTCTGTCTGCAGGTGCAAGAATGCCTTCCCCCCCTCCTTTCTCTTCCTCACTTCTTTTCTTCTGTCTGTTTCATCTAAAATCTTTTTCTTTACCCCTCCTTCCGTCTAACGGGCCATATTTTAGCATGCTTGCTCGCTCTCTCACTACGCTGCCTTTGTGCTCGGCCTCCTATCTCTTAGATCTGGCAGTTCTTGGCGCGTTTCTGCATGTACAGCCTTTTGTCTCTTATCAGAAATCTGCATCTCTTATCAGCTCTCTTTTATGTACCAGGCCTTTTCTCTCTTTTCTTTCTCCTTCTCTCTCTCTCTCCTGTCTCTTTCTCTCTCCTTCTGGAAGCTTTTTAGCCCCTTCCCGAGATCACACAATAAAAGCTCTAGCTTCAAGACTCTGGGCCCAAAGTTGAGTGACGTCTGCTCGTGGCTCAGGAATGCTAACTCTCTGACCCTGAGGTGTTTGCTGACAGTATCGGGGCTGTAAAAGAAAAAAAGCGGCTCACTTCCCTCCTGCAAGACTTCCAATAAAGCTAATCTGTAAGCTGGCCTTTGTTCTCAATGGATGTGTAGGATTTGATTGAGGTTGGGTTGAAGGCCTGGAGCAGAGGGCTAATGGATCTGCTGTTGTTTGACCCACATTTCTTCACTTTGACAGTCCAGATCCTTCAGTTAAAAAAAAAAAACATACACTATGATTGTCACTGAGATTTGAAAGACTGAACTTGTAAAGTTTACGTTGTCAGTGAATTGGCAGTGATTGGTTGGAAATTTGCACAATAGCATATTTTAAATTCTACTTCTCTCTCGTCCAGTAGGAAACAGAGCTGGGACATACGCTTCTAACAGGGTGGTTAAAATTAACATTTCAAAGTAATTCATGCATTATTAGTTTGTGTGATGGGACAAAAAAATCTATAGAGTAGAGATGGAAAGATTGATCGACTATGTATCGGTATCAGCCGATTTTTAATCAAAATATGCGATTGGTGATCGGCTGATATTCCTTCAGTTTGGCCGATTCCTAGAGCCGATCAATGACATTTCTGTATTTCCAGCTAGCGTTTCGTTGAAACTCTCTCCAGGCCAGGTCTCTGCAATTCCTATCTGAACCGCTAGGTGGAAAACCTATCGTTTCATTTTCGACAGACTGATTTAAAGCAGCGGCCGTGCGAGAACAGTTTGTGGCGTTTACGGCATGTGCTGGTAGAAAACATGTCGTTTGTTTGGCAGTTTGTTACCGTATGTGACTCGGACTCATCCAGGATGTTTTGTAAATTTTGTAAAATCTTGAGTCGTGGGGAACCAAGACAAAGACATTTAACATTACTAATCTGATACAGCACTTAAGAGTACACACGCGGCTTAATACAGTGAGTATCAGTAAACAGCAGAGCTAGCACGCACAGCTAGCACTAAACGAATAACCTAGAGAACCTTCCAGACCAGATCTGACCGGTACGAACAGAACAGCAGCAGCAATTCAAGATCTACATTTAATGATTGTAGTTTTTTGTTTAAAATAAAAATTTTTTAATAACATTTTTTTTTAATGACTGCAGTTCTGACTGCATGTATTTAATGAGCTTTTTCCGTTTTAAATTAAGGGTCTAAATGTAATGATTGCAGTATTGGGGATATTAGTTTGATTTTGACTTTGTTTATTTACTGTTAATTTTGTTAAAAATATTATGCTGTTTCCTATGAGCTTGTTAAAAATGGTGATAAACCAGTTTCTTGATGAATCTTGATGATTCACAATAAGCTACATGAAATAGACATGATTAATTGAGAGTAATTATCATAATTGTCTGATAACGATTAATCATGTCTAAATCATGATTAACTACACAAAATATATCACACCTAGGGGCAATTTAGAGTGAGCGATCAACCTAACATGCATGTGTTTGGACTGTGGGAGGAAACCAGAGTACCCGGAGGAAACTACACCACCGTACTGACAACTACACCACCATACTAACAACTACACCACCATACTAACCACTACACCACTGTACTAACCACTACACCACCATACTGACCACTACACCACCATACTAACCACTACACCACCATACTAACCACCACACCACCATACTAACCACCACACCACCATACTAACCACTACACCACCATACTAACCACTACACCACCATACTAACCACTACACCACCGTACTAACCACTACACCACCATACTAACCACTACACCACCATACTAACCACTACACCACCATACTAACCACTACACCACCTTACTAACCACTACACCACCATACTAACACTACACCACCGTACTAACCACTACACCACTATACTAACCACTACACCACCATACTAACCACTACACCACCATACTAACCACTACACCACCATACTGACCACTACACCACCATACTAACCACTACACCACCGTACTAACCACTACACCACCATACTGACCACTACACCACCATACTAACCACTACACCACCGTACTAACCACTACACCACCTTACTAACCACTACACCACCATACTAACCACTACACCACCATACTAACACTACACCACCGTACTAACCACTACACCACCGTACTAACCACTACACCACCATACTAACCACTACACCACCATACTAACCACTACACCACCTTACTAACCACTACACCACCATACTAACACTACACCACCGTACTAACCACTACACCACCGTACTAACCACTACACCACCATACTAACCACTACACCACCGTACTAACCACTACACCACCGTACTAACCACTACACCACCATACTAACCACTACACCACCATACTAACCACTACACCACCATACTAACCACTACACCACCGTACTAACCACTACACCACCATACTAACCACTACACCACCTTACTAACCACTACACCACCATACTAACCACTACACCACCGTACTAACCACTACACCACCGTACTAACCACTACACCACCGTACTAACCACTACACCACTATACTAACCACTACACCACCGTACTAACCACTACACCACCGTACTAACCACTACACCACCATACTAACCACTACACCACCATACTGACCACTACACCACCATACTGACCACTACACCACCATACTAACCACTACACCACCATACTAACCACTACACCACCATACTAACCACTACACCACCATACTAACCACTACACCACTATACTAACCACTACACCACCGTACTAACCACTACACCACCGTACTAACCACTACACCACCATACTAACCACTACACCACCATACTGACCACTACACCACCATACTAACCACTACACCACCATACTGACCACTACACCACCATACTAACACTACACCACCGTACTAACCACTACACCACCATACTAACCACTACACCACCATACTGACCACTACACCACCATACTAACCACTACACCACCATACTGACCACTACACCACCATACTAACCACTACACCACCATACTAACCACTACACCACCATACTAACCACTACACCACCATACTAACCACTACACCACCATACTAACCACTACACCACTTTTTTAGTATATTGTGACAGTTTTTGCCTTTGTTACAGCTTCTGTTCTTTTTCTGTTTGAGATACTTTTCCACACCTCAAGTGTTTGTATTTTCTGCTTCTCACTATCCAATTCAAACTAATGAAACAGTAACGTTCGTCACCTTCAGTGTTAGTTAATGGAAAATGTTTGTTTTTCCATTAACTAACAACTTCGTAACATCTCTTGTGGTTCATTTGTCATCAAATTCTCACACAATGTAAACAACGTCTTTAGACGGTGAATATAAATTTCCCAGTCTCCTAAAAAACAACTAATAAATGAATGAAGTGTGGTCTCTGACTTTGGTACAGTAGTGTAGTTTAGTACTGGAACTGATACGTATACGTCTTTGGGATGCTCTTGTAAAGGTCTGCATGGTTTGCTTTTTCAGATCAACTGAATTAATTTGATTTTTATTGGCGTTTTTAAGCAAAACTAGAAAGATCAAAACCGAGATCAATGAATGAATTGATTGCTAATGTAGAAGACAGTGCGAGCGGAACTCTGCAGTAAACTGTGTGATCTCTTGGCTCCAGATAAGAAGGTTTATCAGTGGTAGTTTTTAATTGCTCTGCCTTTTTGTTCATTACGGCTTTGAAACAATGGACTGACAGGTCTGGAGTTGCATCAGCGCTGTGAGATAATGTTGTTTAGAGAAGGGGGTTCTCGTAGAGCTTCGTGAGTCGGAGTGGAGTTATATTACGCTGATGTTTTATGGACCTGGCGGAGCAGATAACAGTCATAGTTTAACGTTTTAGACTTCATCAATCACAGCAACACTCACACACACACAGCTTTGGCACGGCTGTGAGAACAAACGAACTGCTCACACCTTCCTGTCCCTTGAAAGGCGACGCCGACTGAGCGCTTTCTCCCGCTGTTTGTATTAACGAGCAATAATTAGGAATTAATAAGAACAGCAATAACAGCGACGCCTGTTAGCCGATCCGCTTCTGTTGGGTGTTTATAATCTCCTGTCAGCATGCGCCGGCTTCTGTCTGAAACCTGGTCGGCTTTGCTGCGGGCAGCTGGAGAGTTGACCTGTTGCGTTTAATGGCGGACCTGCAGGCGTAGAGCCCGAGGACGCCCGTGAGGCCAGCGCGAGCACCTGCCTGATGAAAGCCAGAGATCTGAGATTTTTTTGCGCTGCTCTTGGCTCTGCCTGTCTGTGTCTGGGCCTCTCGCCTCAGGTAGCAATGTTATAGACAGGTGTGCATATAGGCTCTCTCTTACAGCCTCTTTCTCTCTCCTGCTCTCTCTCTCTCTCTTTCTCTCTCTTTCTCTCTCTCTCTCTCTCTCTCTCTCTCTCTCTCCCTCTCCTTTGCTCTGCCTGCAGCAGCTCCATAGCGTGCAGTGAGAGTCTGTAATTAAAGGCTTGGTGGAGTTTTATTAAGGCTACATACAGCAGCCGTTCTCATGGGTCCCCCTGCTGACCTCACCGCTCAGAACAGCACCACTGTTAAAAGACCAGCGGGTCACGATATGCACGTTAATGTCCTTTATGTCGATACAGGGGGGGCGCAACATGATGCTCAATGTGACTTGAATACAGGTAGGTCTGTTTAGCTCAATCCATGATGTTCCTGAAGATGATAACCACAATAAATATATGTATTTGCATTGCACAGCTCTTAGAACTGTACAAATATGGTTTTGTATGTATGTATGTATGTATGTATGTATGTATGTATGTATGTATGTATGAATCAATCGGCCATGTATCGGCTGATTTCTAATCAAAATAAGTGATCGGTGATCGGACGACAATTCTCCAAATTAGCTGATCAATGGCGTTAAACAAATGAGCCTAATTTCTGTTTTTCCAGCTAGCGTTTCATCCAGAAAGAGGAGCCCTCCGGCCAGCTCCCTGCAATTCCTATCTGAACCACTAGGTGGAAATACATACCCTTTCGTTTTCCACAGACTGACTAAAGCAGCGGCCTCGCGAGAACAGTTTATGACGTTCACCGCATGTGCGGATAGAAAACATGTCGTCTGTCTCTGTATGTGACTCTCATCCAGGGTAGTATATGCCCTGCCTCGATCGGCCGGTGATCGGCGATCAGAATCAGCCTCAAAACGCTGATCGGTCCATCACTTCAATCAATATATATATATATATTGATAGTGAACCAAAACTTTTGACTGGTAGTCATCTAGAACTGTTGACCGGTAGTGTTCTTAAACCTTGGCTGGTAGTGTACTGTTTGACCGGATGTGTGTGTGTGTGTGTACATATATATATATATATATATATATATATATATATATATATAGTCATGTATTGGGTATTTAACTATGTTTCAGATATAACTAAATATAGTGTGACACTCTTGAAGTATAGTATAAATACATTAAATTATAAATGTTAAGTGTTTGTACAGGATGACAGTTTACAGTTAGTTATTGGTCTGAAAAGGTCTGTGCACTGGATCATAGTCTATAATGGGCGTAAACAGTCACTGAGGTGTGATGGAGGCCACAGCTTGCCAGACGATAACCAGTCAAACAGGTAGTGTCCAGGGTGTGTTGTGTATATGCATGTCCATATAATTTCTAAATAATGTATGTAGCTACCTGCCTATCAGGCCTGTGTGTATAATACGAATGCATATTGTTGCTGTCCAAAGAAAAACGTTTCCCCAAAATAGCAACTTCAAGAACAAAAACATTCTTAAATAGAAGTTAATGTGAAGAGGATTTGATTAATTATTGCTCCATTCATCATGAAACTGATGAACTTCACGACAGCAGCACTCTCAGCAGCTGCCTCTGCTTACACGGTTCCAACGGCTGAAACAAATAACAGTGTCCTCCCGGTGACGCGGCTTCGTTGTTACAGTAGCCGCTACTGCTTTGCACACATCTGTGGGAGTGAGAGTAGACATTGCTTTGAAGAATTACTGCAGGTTAGTATGTAAGGATAGAGCAGTGTTTGAGCTGTGATCTTGTGTGGTCTTTGTAACTGGCTCTATAGGCGAGGGGTTAAGTCGCTCAGTCTACAGGAGACTAGGTTCTGGAGGAGACTAGGGTCGAGCTCTGCATGACTGGATGTTACACTGTCTCTGCACACGTAGTGCACTTATATGATGACAGGCTTTAGTCTCGTAACTCCAGTGAAGAACTAAATGGGAGAACGTTGCTGGTGTGGCTGATTCAGCTGGGGTGTATATGACTGACTATATTTGGCATATGTTCTATGATAAGAGCTTAATCCTGGCTACTGTTTGGGTTTAGGTAAGTGTGATTGAAGCATAGGTATGCATGTGTTGTGCTGTAGTCTTCGAGGAAAGTGTGTGTATATGTGTGTGTGTGTGTGTTAGGAGTGGATGAAAAAGGAGATGGATCTTACAGATGATGCTGCAGGAGCTGCGTCTGCTTTAAGCAGCTGGGATTTCTATCTGCTTTGATATTGCTTTGTGTGTGTGTATGTGTGTGTGTGTGTGTGTAATGTGGAAACCACCCTGGGCCACTTCCACTTCCTCCTCAAACGATGGGGGCTCGCATGCCAGTTGCTTTTATAATCCCCGTGAGATGCAGAGTTTATTCCACAGAATTCCGCCTGAACCATGTGAACTATCTCTCTTTCTCTCTCTCTCTCACTTTCTTTCTTTATCCCTCCCTATCACTTTCGCTGCCTCTCTCTCTCTATCTCTTTCATCTCATTCTCACACTCTCCTTCTGGCTCACTCACTGTGTCTCTCATACTATCTCTTATTTTATCTCTTGCTCTCTTTCCTTTGCTTCTCTCTCTCTCTCTCTCTCTCCTCCCGCTTGTCGTTCTGTTATAATATCGTACTCTTTTATGATCGGAGCTCATATTTTCATATTTGTGGTTTATTATTTTCCCATATTTATCCCCACAGAACAGCATGCACATTTGTATCAGAGCACATTATGAAACCAGGTCCCTTTCCGCCCATCCATCACTTTTATTTCTGATCAGTTGTTTGTCTGCTGCCAACTGGGCTTGCTCTGGGCGGTGCTACGCTGGATACTGTGCTTACTGAGCTCAGGCTTTGGAGGCTGCTGTGTGTCACTCACTGCTGCTACTGCTCGCGTCAGATTTCCATTCTGTTTAAACGGAAATAGACATTTGATTTTTTAATACCTATAAATCTCTCCATCCTTTCTTTCTTTGTCCTCTTTTTCTCCACCCAGGTTCTCTTTTCTTACATAACACCCCCTCCTCCCCACAACCCAATGCCAACCTTCCTTTAGTACCTGATTCTAAAGTGGGTTTTCATAGATTATAAATGAATACAAACTAGAGATGCACCGATACCGATATCAGCTTTTCAGGTATCTGCCCATACCGATACCAATACCGATATCAGCTTTTCAGGTATCTGCCCATACCGATACCAATACCGATATCAGCTTTTCAGGTATCTGCCTATACCGATACCAATACCGATATCAGCTTTTCAGGTATCTGCCCATACCGATACCAATACCGATATCAGCTTTTCAGGTATCTGCCCATACCGATACCAATACCGATATCAGCTTTTCAGGTATCTGCCCATACCGATACCAATACCGATATCAGCTTTTCAGGTATCTACCCATACCGATACCAATACCGATATCAGCTTTTCAGGTATCTGCCCATACCGATACCAATACCGATATCAGCTTTTCAGGTATCTGCCCATACCGATACCAATACCGATATCAGCTTTTCAGGTATCTGCCTATACCGATACCAATACCGATATCAGCTTTTCAGGTATCTGCCTATACCGATATCAATACCGATATCAGCTTTTCAGGTATCTGCCTATACCGATATCAATACCGATATCAGCTTTTCAGGTATCTGCCCATACCGATACCAATACCGATATCAGCTTTTCAGGTATCTGCCTATACCGATATCAGTACCGATATCAGCTTTTCAGGTATCTGCCCATACCGATACCAATACCGATATCAGCTTTTCAGGTATCTGCCTATACCGATATCAATACCGATATCAGCTTTTCAGGTATCTGCCCATACCGATACCAATACCGATATCAGCTTTTCAGGTATCTGCTCATACCGATACCAATACCGATATCAGCTTTTCAGGTATCTGCCCATACCGATACCAATACCGATATCAGCTTTTCAGGTATCTGCCCATACCGATACCAATACCGATATCAGCTTTTCAGGTATCTGCTCATACCGATACCAATACCGATGTCAGCTGTTCAGGTATCTGCCCATACCGATACCAATACCGATATCAGCTGTTCAGGTATCTGCCTATACCGATATCAATACCGATATCAGCTTTTCAGGTATCTGCCTATACCGATACCAATACCGATATCAGCTTTTCAGGTATCTGCCTATACCGATATCAATACCGATATCAGCTTTTCAGGTATCTGCCCATACCGATACCAATACCGATATCAGCTGTTCAGGTATCTGCCTATACCGATACCAATACCGATGTCAGCTGTTCAGGTATCTGCCCATACCGATACCAATACCGATATCAGCTTTTCAGGTATCTGCCCATACCGATACCAATACCGATATCAGCTGTTCAGGTATCTGCCTATACCGATATCAATACCGATATCAGCTGTTCAGGTATCTGCCTATACCGATACCAATACCGATATCAGCTGTTCAGGTATCTGCCTATACCGATACCAATACCGATGTCAGCTGTTCAGGTATCTGCCTATACCGATACCAATACCGATATCAGCTGTTCAGGTATCTGCCTATACCGATACCAATACCGATATCAGCTGTTCAGGTATCTGCCTATACCGATACCAATACCGATGTCAGCTGTTCAGGTATCTGCCCATACCGATACCAATACCGATATCAGCTTTTCAGGTATCTGCCTATACCGATACCAATACCGATGTCAGCTGTTCAGGTATCTGCTCATACCGATACCAATACCGATATCAGCTTTTCAGGTATCTGCCCATACCGATACCAATACCGATGTCAGCTGTTCAGGTATCTGCCCATACCGAGTACCGACACAGATACCAACTCTGACCTAAATGCTCGATATATGGCTATAAATCCTGGTATTTATAGTGTTCCACTTTTTATATGTTGTATTTTGTGCTAGCTTGCTTCTTTGTGCTTGCTTGGCTGAAGTTGTTATGGTCTTTGACGTGGTTTTGCTTTAAATGCTTAATTTAATTTGACGTATTGAAGTCTTTGCTCACCCTCAAAATGCTGGCGTTACAAACTTTGCAG
Organism: Megaleporinus macrocephalus; assembly: GCA_021613375.1. Taxonomy (NCBI): domain Eukaryota; kingdom Metazoa; phylum Chordata; class Actinopteri; order Characiformes; family Anostomidae; genus Megaleporinus; species Megaleporinus macrocephalus. Next base: position 27,447,781 of record CM038726.1, on the reverse strand, counting down.
CAGGCATTTTTGCTGCTGCCCGTCTCAACCGAGAAATAATCCCACACTGTAGACATGCTGTTGGCTTTAGTCAAGCAGCATTTAGTGGTGCGCATGCATGTCAATAAGCTTCATGGTATCGGTGCTCTCTATTGCCGATACTGTGTGTAAGTGCCAGTATCGCCGCCGATACTGATACGGTATCGTTATCGGTGCAACACTAGTACAAATTAGAAAACTGTTGCTCTGCCTGCCAAGGACATCAACTCCTGTTCTCATGTATGCAGGGCAGTGGTGTTAGCCATTACGCTGTCCAACCACACCTACCCAGACCACCCACAACGGCTTTGTTTGTTGTTGGATTCATAATGCGATCTTTAACTGCAGAGTTGTTTGCACCCTTGTGCTTTTTGAGCGTGCACAGATTTTGTTCTTACCCAAACAAATCCCAAACAAGAACATACTGAGTCTTTCTGAAAACTGCATAAGAACGGTTGGTGAATAAGGCCTGTAGATATTAGCGCCTCAGTGTGTCGATTAGAGCCCATCCAAGAGACTGACTGGCTAATACTTTCATGTGATATTACCACCCCTGGATTTAACAGTATTACTGAAAATACCACATTCAGTGCTCGGATAAATAATAACTGTTTGTTTATCTTTTTTATGCTATTGCATCACCAGTATTCAAGCTGATGATCCCTTGATGATGACACCGTAGACAGTTGCACCACTTGGAGGCCCGATTAGAGAGTCCTTTAATAATACAGTGAGTCACTGACATGTGAAAAATCCATTTACATCTCCAAACAAAGTGGTTTCTTGCTGATTTGTCGGTCTTATAAGAGACTGTAAGGCATCACAGTTTTAATTCCATTGTATAAACTTAGTAGCTTTCAAAATACTGTATACATCCTTGTTTCTTTGATCGTCAGTCAAAGCGGACATAGTGTATATATTTAGCTCAGTGTTCAATTAAATAACAATTATTTATGTAACTTGGTTCACTAAGTCTTTGCTTTGTGTGTCTGTGTGTGCCACACTAAGCATTGAGAACAGAAAGAGGAGAAGAGAACTCTCTAAATAACTGAGAACCAAAAATGTGGAATAATATCAACAGTCTTAAGGTTACAAGTTCATCTCCTGCTGATCCATGGTGCACAACATAATCAAGAAGTTTACAACCCATGGCACTGCAGCTAATCTCCCTGGACATGGACGGAAGAGAAAAATAGATGAAAGGTTGCAACGCAGGGTAGTCTGCATGGTGGATAAGCAGCCCAATCAAGTTCAATCAAGGTGTCCTGCAGGTTCAGGGTGCATCAGTGTTAGCGCAAACTATACATCAACATTTGAATGAAATAGAGCGCTATGGCAGGAGACCCAGGAGGACCCCACTGCTGACATAGACACATAAAAAGCTAGACTGCAGTTTGCCAAAATATATGTGACTAAGCCAAAGTCAGACCAAGATGGAGTTTTTTGGTAAAGCACATCATTCCACTGTTTACCGAAAACACCCTACAAAGAACAGCCTACACAGTAGCTACAGTCACATATGAAGGAGGTTAAAGATGTTTTGGGGTTGCTTTGCTGCCTCTGGCACTGTGTGCAGGGCATCATGGAATCTGAAGATTACCAAAGGATTTTGGGTGCAGTGCAGGGCCCAGTGTCAGAAAGCTGGCTTTGTGGTTTAGGCCATGGGTCTTCCAGCAGGACAATGACCCCAAACATACATCAAAAAGCACCCGGAAATGGATGGAAACAAAGCGCTGGAGAGTTCTGAAGTGGCCAGCAATGAGTTTAGGTCTAAATCCCATTGAACACCTGTGGAGAGATGTTAAAATTGCTGTTGGGAGGGACCCTTCGTATATGAGAGACCTGGAGCAAAAGAAGAGTTCAAAATTAATAAAAAATAAAAACAAGAAGCTTGATGGTTATAGGAAGCGATTCATTTCTGTTATGTTTTCCTAAGGATGTGCAACCAAATATTAAGTTGAGGGTGGCAGTAATTTCCTCAGTTGTTCTCAGTTTTTTTGTGTTGTTCTGATACACACAAAGGAAATAAACATGTGTTTAACAAAACATATGCAATTGCAGTCATTTTCTGGGAGAAATGCTTCATTTTCTGGAAAAACTTCAGGGGTGCCAACACTTTCGGCCATGACTGTATATATACATATACATTTTTTCCCAAAGAAATCTGCAGGGAACATTAATCCATACCTCCCAGGTTTAGTCTTAGAACATTTTCTGTTTTTCACCATCCGAGTAGCGTCAGTAAAATCGTAACGACACACACATCCATAATCAAACAGCAGCTGGTGGATCGGGACATCCCGCCGTCAAGACTACACATGCTGTAGGTGGATTTGAGTCAGGTGTGTCACGGACCTTGTAGACCTGAGAATCCCTCAGGACTGGAGAGAGAGAGAGAGAGAGAGAGGGAGCGAGAGAGGGAGTGGAGGATGAATAGGTGAATGAACGAGTGGAATCTCTCCTGAGGGTCTTCAGTGAGTCAGTGTCGGTGTGAGTCAGAGGCTCCGCTGAAGGCTGAATGGATCAGTTAATCTGGGCTGTGGGAGAATTAAACCACATTAAAGCCCGCTGCAAGTCCACAGCTGAATAACACACTCACCAAACCCACCAGCCCCTCCGCTGCTCTCATGCTGTGTAATTCTCCAGACATTCGCTGCCACCCACACGGCGCGCTGCACAAGTGTGCGTAGAGCCGCGAAGATCCCGTTTGATTTGCCTCGCCGTTTAAAAAGCGACCCATTTACACACACCATGCTCCTCAGACTGCCGTGCTTTAGCCCCGCCCATTCCTGCGGAAGTTATAGGGAGTGTTTTAGCCTGGACTGCTTTTAGAATGAGGCCAGCACAGGGCAGCCAATCAGAACAGAGAGGTATGGTAACGAAAGCAGGCAGAATCGGACTGGATTGGATTTGCTCTGAGAAAGTAACACGTCCACCTACATATGATTATCTTCATATATTTATCACAGTTAATGTTGTTAAATGTTAAATGTAAACAGTTAAATGTTGTTTAATAAAATAAATAAACTCTGTAAACTAGAGTTTTTAACAGTTCTAACACAGTGTTAATAGTAAATAAGCTTAAAAGCTGGAATTAATGTTTAGCTGCTACCTTATTGATCTTTAGTTTGTTTGGAAATTGTGACTGTTGGTCACATAGCAGCACATACAGTTGCATCTAGCTAGTACCTAATGAAATGTTAAAGAGAAGGATTTAAGTTTATCCTGCTGTGAACCAACTGCTTTCCAAGCCAAACTCATTTGTAGTGGTTCTAGAGAAACTTGCTGAGTCAGGATTGTTCACAGTGGCGGTGACATGAATCGAATGTCTGGAGAATTGAATGTCCTGAAAGCTCCCTCACTTTAAATGCACTTAGATAAGTCTGATGTCTGACATAGTGTGGGCTTGCAGAGTGCTCTTCAGCAAAGTTGTCCTCCAAGAAACTTTTTTACTATTTTACCATCAACTTTCTGTTAAAACTTACAAGACTTTCACTGGTAGTTGTGGACGGTAAATAAACTGGCTATATTTGTGTTGTAGATGTGGTGACCCCTGGTTCCCATCACCGCCACTGTAAAGAACTCTTTACAAGTTCTTAGAACATTTCTTTGCAATGAAGCACTTCACATTAAACCACATGGAGTTACTGGACTGAATTATTTAGAAACATTAAATACACTTTGCTATTGGGTGACCTTGTGCATATAATGTATAACTCCATATCACTGATCCATATACTCAGTGCTTAGTTTCTTTTTTTCATTTTCATTATACGTTCAGGTTTCTTCAGGTTTATACAGAACAATACAGAACAATATTAATACAGGTTTTGAAAAAAAGTGAAAGCCATAGGACATCAGCCTTGGTTCTGTATACAGTACTATGCAAAGGTTTTAGACACTTAATATTTTTTAAATATTCAAATAGTATTAATACAGTTAGTAGTGGTTTTCCATATGTGAGTGTGTTTATTTAACCCTTTCTAAGCTTTTCTTTGTGGAAACAACCCAGTATTGGTTGGACAAGCTGACCAAGACTTCCAATTCCTCCCCCGGACCCCTAATTCCTCAGACTTGAACCCAATTGAACATCTGTGGGACCACCTGGATGGTGGTGTTGGCTCTATGGATCCTCCCCTACGTGCCCTCCAGCAGCTGTGGGATGCACTGCAGTTAGCATAGCTCCAGATAGCTGTGACCATCTACCAAGACCGTATGGAGTCTCCCAGCCCAGTCTAGCTGCTGTGTGTTACTCTAAATATTATTGGTCATAATTTTATATATATATATATATATTTTTTTTTTTTTTTTTTTTTTTTTTTTTTTTTTAATATATATAAAATTGCAATATCGGTTACTTCAAAACATCTGCCTGATGCTCATATGTCGTCTTAAGCAAATATCTGTCATATCATTGAGCATCTCTGCAGCGTGTTGGCGCATCCTTGCCTGTAATGTTTGTAGAAACAAGCGAAGAATGTAATGATAAAACTCTACTATACAGTAATGCCTCAGGGAGCACTGCCGCCGCATGTTTTCATAACCTTTTTTAATTACACGAGTTTCTGGCACCTCTGCCTTATAAACACTGTCCAAGTGCCAAAACTCACACACGTGGACCTTCCCTGCCACCTTCCATCACGCTGGAACAAAAACAGCGCACCGATAGCGGAACCTGCTGGCAGCTGTTCCAGGGAAATCACTGTAGGTGTATACAAATGTGTGCACGTAGGGAAAACAGCGAGAGCGGCTGTGAAACGGCGTCGGCGCGTACACTGTTGACAAAACTTCACACTGTCACTGCGCGCCGTGCTTGATCCGTAACTAATTGGCATTAGTTGCTGTAGCGGTGTATTAATGTTTAACAGATATCAAACCTGCCACTTCCTCCGCTGTGTTTACCGTGCGAGCCGTGTTACCTGCAGCTGTGTGGATGAATTACAGGTCCGTAGTAGGAGCGCAGGCTTTGTAGCGCAAGGAAGGGTCAAAGGGTCGGCTCCCATGGGGGCAGTGTGGGTTTAACCCTAGTGTGGGCTACTTAACCCTCAACTGACCTCATCATTAAATCTCCTGTCCTGTCAAAGCCGCTGACCCCATTCACGGGCGCTCTCCCACACTCTGCACACTTCTCAGAAGCGGTGGTTGCCAGAGTGGCACTGTTTACCAACATAAGATCTGTTTTATTCATAATCCATTTAATAGGGGTGTCAAAAACACAGTATCGATATACAGATTCCTGGCAGACAGTGACTCACTGACCACTAGATGGCAGTGTTGTAATTCATTTTCAGCTCCACTCCAACATTAACACGCAGCACAAGGGCGCAATGCTATTGTAAGTGTTCATACAGTGGTGTGTTTTACTAGTAGGATTTGAAAAATATGCAATATATCACTTTGCTTGCAGTATCGCAATATATCGTGATATATTGAATCGTGACCACTGTATCATGATACGTATTGTATCCCCAGGTTCTTTCCAATACACAGCCCTACCATTTAAGCAGTAGTACTTTAGAGGGACTATGTTACAGCAGAAGACATTGCCATCACAGTCATGATAAATAAATAAAGGGAATGTTACAGCAAGCGCTGAATATTATATCATATAGTGTGCTTTAACAGCTTCCTCCACCACATAAAATAGTACCTTTTGCATCACAAATACAGAAGATACTGGTTAAGCTCAGGGTTGCAGACTTTAAAACGTTTCTCAGCCCGTCTTGTTTGTACTCTGTTCTGTTTCGGGCTGATTCCAGCTTGTTTAGTTGTTCCACCGTTACAGATGCCAGCTTGTTTGGGAGCAGCAACAGGTCTGGAATTTGCCATAGTCCTGCTGTCACGCTCTTCCTCAGAATCTGACCAGACGAGCTGCAGGTCAGATATTACTCAGTGTGTCCGCTTTCTGTTTTTGTATGTGCTGAAGTAGAAACTGGGTAACATGTATCCACAGTGTGAAGCCATTACTTAGCAAGCAGTGCTCAGTGGAGCCATTCAGTTACTGCTGTTAAGAGAGTAATGATCATCATTATGAATAAAAGGTTTTGAAATGCTTTGATTTTCTTTTGTGTATTGTATAGACTGTGTGTATAGATGACTAAACTAAACAGGTAGACCACTCCTCAACCAATCAGGCTGTGTTGACGAAACCAAGTGTTACAAAAGTATAACTTTTGTATCATTCATTCTTTCTACATTCAGTAGGAAATCCAAAATTAGAAGTTAGTGTCTGTTTTATGTGTTACACTTGATCAGTAGTATCAACAGAATTCTGTGATATATATAAAAAAGTTTAGGATCACTTTAGAATTTTATTTCATTCCATTTTCATGAAATTTCCATGCAATTCACAAACAATATTGTCCATTTCACAATTAATGTAAGTGTATCAGATGATTTTTAAAGAATAAAAATGTTTGTATTAAAGCCTATTTTTGTATAGATGCTTATTTTACATATAGTCCTATTATCAGCAATTCTCAGTCCTCTGTCTAAATCTCCTGGTACGGCCGCCAATCCAAGTTAAGGATGTTATTGGACTAATTGGTTGTTAGGACACTCTTGCTCAATTGTGATCACAGCCGAAAAACATTCTACTAATAAGTGAGTATAAAAGGGAACAACATTCTAGGTTAGTTTAGTATCTGAAGCATCAGCAGTTGATGTCTTGCTGACCAACTCAAAATAACCAGAAAGAAACAACTTTCTTTAGAGACCCGTCAGTTCATTGTTGTGTTAAGGAAGGAAGATATATATTTCATATATATAAAATATATAATATATATATATATAAAACTGAATGCTTCCTTGTTAGTTTCAAAAAGTGGTCCCACTTCATAATGTCTCTAATAACTGTGTAGTTACACAACAATTACAACAACTTATACTGATGTAGCCACTATTACAGATATATTACAGTACTTCAGCTTCTGTAGTTACAGTTGTATCTCTTTTTTGCCTCACATAATTCCGTAAGAGTATCTTGATAGTGATATTCTTGTGTAATTACACGGCGGTAATAACATGGGTGTAACTGCGTTTATAAATAGACTGGAATAACAGTTTTCTTCCAGCATCATAGGTAAGTGTTTAATAACAGTATTTGAACTGGAAGTGCCAGCTGTCCCAGCATGTAGCTCTCGTTTACTTTGCTAGTGCTGTGAAATAGTTTCAGCTGTGAACTGTTGTGTAATGTGACGCGGCCCACGTTCCTAAAATATAAGTCGTGTGTTGTATTATATTTTTTCCCAAAACAGTGAACAAAAACTCAGTTCCAGTCCAATTACGAATCCGGTTACAGCCAATGCAACTTACATTGTTGTTGCATGTGTAGCTACACAGTTATTAGGGACAAAGTTGGGCCAGAAGACATTTAGTTAAGTAAATCGACAGCCTGTCCAGGGTCTCCTACCTGTGGACGAACATTTGTGATGTCAGTGGCACTTTAAACCCTGATTGGACAAATCTGATGATTATATAAGAGTATTCAAAGAGAACTCGGTCAAAACTTTCAATTACGTGCCTTTCAAGGACGCACATCTGGGGTGGGTAGACGTGCAAGGCCCTATGTAACAGGATTAGTGTTCTCCTCCAAGCGTGTTGAGCTGTCTAATAAAGATGCCTCAGTGGCTGTTCAGAAAGGTATAGCATGTGTCCTGGAGGAAGGATGGGTTTGCATTGGCCCACACTGCTTGGGTGCATTGTCTGATAGTGGGACAAACATAGCTGTTGGATATGAACCCCCCACCCCCGACCCTATTCAGACAGAATATTCAGTGGTGTTGGTGTTCATGGTTGAGTTGGCATTTCCAGTCATACGATGGGGGAATCACCCGGCCAGGCTGTACTTCTGAACTGTCCGTGCTGCCGACGCTGGAGCAGACCTGACGAGGCTTGCTGTTGAGCGTTTGTGACTCATGTGTATTGACTGTAATCTGCTGAATATCCCTCTCTTGCTCAACCGACCCAACCCGGCAGCGAGGCAGCAGATTTAGACGCTGAACCCGACTCCAAACCATCAAAGCTGTCTATTGTAATGAGCTCCTCTCCCTGTTTGTGTTCCTTGGGGAACATGCCATATCCCTTCTTCTCCTCCTCCTCCTCCACCCCTCCTTTCTCTTTCCTTCGTTTACAGTGTTTACAGAATGCTGGAGTCAGTATAGAAGCCCTATTGTTTTTGGCTCTTGGTGTGATATGACAATTCGCTTGGCATCTAAGGCACCTAAAAAGATATTATCCCAGAGTATCGCCAGGTTTAAGACTGTAACCGTCAACTGGATCTTTATCCTTGCAGCATCCTCGCACCAGTACTGACCTGATTCTTACTGGAGAAGCTTTTTGAACGATGCTTTAACTCATTAAGCTCCTTTGATTGGAGGTTATTATTTCAGTTCTGGTTTAAGACTTATCCACTGTCTACTATAAATCTATTATTAACTGATGGGGTATACAAGCACATGGATCTACTGTGATGCATTAATGTAAAGGACGTCAAGAAAGTTCAGATTTTTTGAAGTCAACAGTTATATGATAGTTGAGTTGATGTTAATCAATCGCAGGTGAGTACAGCGCAACGTGCCCATTCCAACAAGCTCTCGATCGCTATGCTAGTCTTCTGTGAAGGTATGGATAATGGAAACTCAGAAATGTGCATTACTGTCTTTGCTGCCGTTGTGGAGGTTTTTTAAATTAAAACTTAATGAATGATAGGAGTAACCACCTTAAACTCTACAGGAGAGTAGGGCGTTATGCTCGCTCTCCAACTACTCATGGCTTTTTGTTGTAGTCTTCAGGAAGCAGGAGGTAACAATGCTCAACATCTGATTTTAGAAGCTTTGTAGATCAGTAGAAAAATGTTGGAGCAAAGCCAAACTCTGCAGGTCACAGCAAATAAATAATTTAATCAAAATGAATCAAATTATGAATTGTGAATCATTCAGCAACTGCTATAAATAATTTAGTAACTAATAGTAATAATTAAGTGACTAATATGAATAATTTAGTGACTAATATAAATAATTTAGTGACTAATATGAATAATTTAGTAACTAATAGGAATAATAAACTGACTAATATGAATAATTTAGTGACTAATATAAAAAATTTAGTGACTAATATGATTAATTTAGTAACTAATAGGAATAATAAACTGACTAATATAAATAATTTAGTGACTAATATGAATAATTTAGTAACTAATAGGAATAATAAACTGACTAATATGAATAATTTAGTGACCAATATAAATAATTTAGTGACTAATATGAATAATTTAGTAACTAATAGGAATAATAAACTGACTAATATGAATAATTTAGTGACTAATATAAAAAATTTAGTGACTAATATGATTAATTTAGTGACTAATAGGAATAATTTAGTGACTAATAGGAATAATTTAGTGACTAATATGAATAATTTAGTAACTAATAGGAATAATTTAGTGACTAATATAAAAAAAAATAGTGACTAATATGATTAATTTAGTAACTAATAGGAATAATTTAGTGAGTAATATGAATAAATTAGTGTCTAATATGAATAATTTAGTAACTAATAGGAATAATTTAGTGACTAATAGGAATAATTTAGTGTTTAATAGGAATAATTTAGTGTTTAATTGGAATAATTTAGTGACTAATAGGAACAATTTAGTGACTAATATAAATAATTTAGTAACTAATATGAATTATTTAGTGTGTAATAGGAATAATTTAATGACTAATATGGATAATTTAGTGACTAATATGAGTAATTATGTACCTACTATAATTAGTTCTTAATTTATTTCCAAATTCGTTTTGAATTGTTCAGGAACTACGGGCATTATTCAGCAACTGCTATGAATAATTCAGTAACTGCTATGAATTGTTAAGTATCTTGTATAATGTAGCATCTGCTATTACTAATTATTTTATATTTGCTATTAATTATTTTTTAAGAATTGCTTGCGTTATTCAGTAAATGCCATTAATTGGTTAGTAGTTATTAATGTGAATTAACTATTCATTCATATGAGTTGCTTATTACTTAATAATAACTGATTTAATCAGTAAAGCTTTGAATATTTCATGAATGGCTGTTTAAAGTAGTTACTATAAATGATCCAGTGATTACTCTGAGTCGTTCAGTAGTGTAGTTAAGTAGTAGACTTGCAGTTTAACTCTGTGAACTGTCAGGAATATCATATAATATAATATAATAATATATTCTATAATATATAAACAGTGTGGGGCTCTCAGAGTGGGGACAGGCAGGCTGGACAGCAGTGGAGGGTGGAGTTTTTGGGGTTTGTTGCTGATTGAGCTTCTGTCTGGGCTTTTTTTGCACTCAGCAGCTACAGTAATAGGAAGTCACCCTTTCCTTTCATTTCTGGTTTGGATTTCCGTTTTTAGCCGTCTCTGAATTTGAGCCAAGAGAAGAGAAGATCCTGTTCGTTTGATTCCACCTTCCAGCGGAGCAGTTAGGATCGCAATCGTTCCAGAGTGTGAGCGCGCAGTGAAAGCGTGGTGAAATGGAAACGTGTGACGTTGTGATGCTCAGAGACGATAACTCCTCATATGTTTTGTAATAGGTTTCTATATTTCTAATGTGATTCTAATGTGCTGGTTTAGTGCTTTATAAGTGCTACATGCATCATTTCATAATTTATCACAGTTACATACGTCGCCCACCCCTGCATACAGTAAGCGATCAGAGAGAGAGAAAGAGAGAGAGTTAGCGTATACAGTATTTGATGAGAGAGAGGATGAAAGGGGCTTTGTAGCCCACCCACATTGCAGCAGCGTTGGTGAGAGAAAGAGAGAGAACCGACGGAACGCCTTGTTTTCCCCAAACACTCGCCATTTATCTGCCAGCGCTTTCATTTCGGCGGGTATTAACTGCGGTTGACCATGAAACCAAATTTAACGGAGTGATTATATGCTCTCTTCTTTCTTTCTCTCTTCTTTCTCTCTCTCTCTCTTCTTTCTCTTTCTCTTCTCTTTCTCTGCCTTTTTTTTCTTCCTTTCTCTCTCTCTCTCCCCCTCTCAGTGGCTTTCTCTCTCTCTCCCCCTCTCACTGGCTTTCACTCTCTCTCCCAGCGTGCAGGTGTGTGTATGGACTGGTGGGGGGGCTGTGTTCTGGCATGTCTGTATAAGCTCAGAGTGTAAAAATGGACTGATTTTTTTTTTTTTTTTTAAGCACGTCTCTTTGTCCTGACCCCCACCTTTCCTCACCAAAAACAAATAACCAGAAAGAAAAACAGACCCCAGAAGTGTAGCTGTGCAATGAAATGACTATAGTTTTAAACACCCTCTCTCTGAAGTTGCCACGGTGGTTTGCACCAGGACCCTTTTGGGAAGCGCCGTCCTGGTGGAAAGTCTGCGGACCCACAGAACCGTCCAGAAACGAAAGAAAGAACGAGAGAGCGGAGTTATGCACGGAAAATAAACTATACGTTGAGTCGAGACGGACGCAGTGGAAAGCGCTGATGTCAGAACGTTGTTAAAGTGGAACTCGACTTCTTCAGGAATTCTTGGTCTAATTAAATCCTTAAGATGTAAACAAAGTCATTCCATGTGAAATGCTCTGCTCTGGAGGAACGTGGCAGGATCGTTCACAGTGTTGGTGATGGGAACCAGACGTCTGAAGAGGCCTCTAATAAGAATTCCCTCACTGAGAGTTATGATATGAATTGTTTATGCTTACGTTGACTGCCGCCACAGACATTGTGTTGCTATAGTTGTCATATGGGATTTTGGTGTAAAACTTATGTTTGTCTGTCCGGTCATGTCAGAGAGGTACATGGAGGTCAGTATTAGATCAAATAGCCCCAGAAGAAAACTGAAGATCTACCACTAACATCAAAATTACACATATAAACTCAGAAGACTTGTGTTGGTTAACCGCTGGTTTTAGATACAACATCTGTACTCGGCTTGTTAGCTTAACGGCTGGAGTTTCTATCGGCAACACCGTGAAGCCAGTTCATATCAAACCACACTGAAACACTTGGTATGCTTTTTAATGAATAAATAAAGCAGAAATTCAGAAAAAGTGGTGGAATTCCCCTTCAAAGCATTGATGGAAGTTTGGAGTGGGTTTTTTTTTGTTTGTGGGGGGCAGGATGGTTTGTGGGGTGGGTTCAGGGACTGTGGAAGATGAAACAAACTGAGTTGTTATAGGGATGTGGGTCAAAAGTGGCACTTTGTTTTTGTTGAGACCTGTTTAGTTATTGAAAGCTGAATTTAACATATTAGACTTTTTAAATCATGTGAGAATTCATGATCGCACATGAAATATTACTGTGACTTAGAGATGGAAAGATCGATCGGCCGATTTTCGTATCGTATCGATATCGGCCGATTTTTAATTAAAATATGTGATCGGTCAATATTTTTCCAATTTAGCTGATCCTGAGAGCCGATCAGCTGTTAAACAAATGAGCCTAATTTCTGTATTTCCAGCTAGTGTTTCGTTAAAACCCCCTCCAACCAGCTCCCTGTAATTCCTATCTGAACCGCTAGGTGGAAACACACACCCTTTCATTTTCCACAGACTGATTAAAGCAGCGTGTCTTGCGAGAACAGTTTTCCGTTGGGTTGCGTTGCGTCCGTCGGGCAGCTTGTTGCCGTATGTCAGAGACTCATCCAGAGCGTTTTTTTTTAAATCTGTAAAATTAATCGTGTCTCGTTGGGGAAGCAAGACAAAGACATTTAACACTCTAACCTGATACGGCTTTTAGAGAACACCCCCGACTGAATACAGTGAGTATCAGCAAACAGCAGAGCTAGCACGCACAGTTAGCACAAAACAAACAACCCAGAACACCATACAGACCAGATCTGACCGGTACCAACAGAACAGCAGCAACAATTCAAGATCTACATTTAACTAAAACTACAGAGTCTGCGTTTAAGGACTGCAGTTTTAACTGCATTTATTTAATTAGCTTTTTTAGTTTTAAATTAAGGGTCTAAATGTAATGATTGCAGTATTGGGGATATTTGTTTGATTTATTTTGTTTATTTACTGTTAATTTAGCTAAAAATATTATACTGTTTCATATGAGCTCATTATAAATGGTAATAAATCAGTTTAGATCATGTTTCATGACTTGCTTGAGCTAATAACTACATGTAGCCCTGCCGTGGCATATAGCCCACCCTCTATCGGTATCGGCTATTGGCCGATCGCCTTGAAAGGTGGTTGGGGATCGGAATCGGCCTCAAACGCTGATCGGTCCGTCTCTAGTAACTGTACATTTTACTGCTTCTGTAGTTTGAACGCTGATCAGATGAGCTGTGAAGTCTTGAAACCGCTCATCCCTGCAGAGAGGAACCGATCTGCTCCTGTTTTTGCAGTCTGTGCTGCTTTTGTGGGCGTCCGCGCTTCAGACAGGACCTCCGAGTCGTTTCGGTCTCACTCCTGAAGGCCTGAGGGCATGGTGGGTCTGTTTTCAGGAAGTGAAGTGAATGATATGCCGTTACTGACCATCACTGAGAGAGAGGCATGCTCCTCGCCTTTCATTAGCTGATCAGACCCCCTGAGCGAGGGTCAGGGATCAGGCACAGGGAAGCTGGGGGCTTTGTGTGTAAATCTGCTCTTGCTCTGCTCCCAGCTGAGTAGCTGATCAGCGAAGTGAAACCGCACGTTAAGACTGTGGTCCCAAACCTTTTAGCGGCCTGTATGATGTCTGAGCTTTGACGCTGTGATAATGTTCTAATTCATACTGCAGTGTTTGTTTTTGCCTGAGTCACGCTGATCCCAGCGTTAAGTGTGTGCGCGGAAAGTGTACACAAGTCTGTGTGTCATGTAGGCCTAAGCTTTATTAAGAAGAAACAGGGCTTCCACTGTTACAAAACCTAAAAGGCAACCTGGACACGACAAAAGAAAGTGTTATTAGGGCCTCGAGAGATCTATTAAACTTGATCAGTGGATTATAAAAAAATGATCTAATATAATTGACCTGCTCAGTGAATCAGCAGATTGGAGGTTTGCAGGTCCAAACATATGCGTGTTTATGCAGCTTCAGGTAACGTTCACATTAGCCACCAAAACAGGGGAAGACGCTTTGATGCTTTGTTGATAAGAGGTCAGCGGAGAATGGACAGACTAGTTCGAGTTGACAGAAAGAATATCTCAGAACATCACGCCAAAACTTGAGGTGGATGGGCTACAACAGCAGAAGACCATGTTGGCTTCCACTTAGGGCTGGGCGATATGGGAAAAAATCTTATCACGATCATTTTTTTCATATCAGTCGATATCAATATATATCACAATATAAATCAAATTTATTTTCAGACAAATAGACAAATGTACTATAGAGCATTACACAACTCTATTAACCACACACACATTTTATATATATATATATATATATATATATATATATATATATATATATGTGTGTGTGTGTGTGTGTGTTTAATACAGTTGTGTAATGTTGTGTATATGGGGCAGTATTAGTATGAACAGTATTCACACACAGCAACAGTGCCAACAGTATGAATCCATAGGCCCAACCTGCCTTGTGTTAACTGTCCAGGCTGGTGGAGGTGGTGTAATGGTGTGGGCTGTTTTTTTTTTGGGCCTATTAATACCAATAAGCCATCCCTTCAGATGGCCACAATCTTCCAGTGGCTGCTTCCAGCATGATGATGCCCCATGTCACAAAGCAAAAGTCTCAAACTGGTTTTAGGAACATGGCAATGAGTTCAGTGTTCTTTAGTGGGCTTCCCAGTCCCTTCATCTGAATCCAGAATGAAAGCATACTTGAACCATCTACAGGAACTGCATGATGCTCTCACATCAACACGGACCAAAATCTTGAAGGATCTTGTAGAATCCATACCACAAAGACCTGAGGCTGGGTTCTCCAGTTTTAGTGCAGTGTTCTTAATAAAGTGAGTGCATCACCTGTTCCTGTAGTTAAGGTGGACCCCCAGCTATAGAGCTCTAGTAAATGAAATCATGGTCCTGGTACAAACCTGCAACAGGTGGCTAAGGCAAGTAGGAAGCAGCATCAGTAGTGCAATAAACCTTCATAACAAGCACTGCTAACACCTTCAGAACAGCTTCAATAAGCTACAAGTTGGGAGTTTGGTCTGCGGAGCAGCAGGAGCAGCAGGAGATCCGTCACTTAACGTGATGGAGGGGAACAGATTTGGTGCCAAATTTAGCCCCCCAAATATGCTCAACAACTACAGCAACTACAGATAATGGAAGAGAACTATGGAATTGAGTAGACGGGGGCTTTAAATACCGCAATGCGACAATCTCTCCTAATATCGGGCCGACGTTGTGTTCAGTATAAGTCTGTCATTGCCTCGTAATGAATCCTATGCCCCTGAGGTGTGACTCCATTCTGACACATGCTTGGCTCGCTCTGCTGTCACTCAGATGTTTTCCTGGCGTTGAGAAGCCGCCACATTGAAGCCAGATGTCGTTGCAGAACTCAAGATGTCTGGAAGCGAGGCTGCTAGATGCATAATTCCAGGAACCTCCGATCTCCGAACAACCTCAAGAGGTCTGCAGAAGCGATCTGCAGAAAGCTGGAGACCTCCGAAACGTCCAGTGTCTGAAGTTCATTGAATCAAATATCCTGTAACGATTTCCCAACAGAGCACGAGAAGGCCGTTTAGGAGCACGCGACCGCCGCTTCTCTTCGAGCCCCCTTTTTTTTTTTTAATCCTGACGTCACCGAGCGTTTCAGGCCTGAACGTAAAGCGAAATTCTACTGATATTTCAAACTCAGTCGCTGTGAGTCACGGTGGGATTGATGGACGTCTAAATGCTACATCACAGAAACCCTTAACGAGAAGGAATGCGGTGCTGGGTGCATGCGTTCTGTTGGTTTTAAGGAAGTTCCAACCTAAAACATGTCTTTTGTAGGGCCGCAGAGGTTCGTAGAGGGTGTGAGGCAAAATATTTCCCAGGGAAAACTTTTCAACTTTCCATATAAACACTTAAAGGGCGTGTGTAGGTGTGCTGGTGCTGTTGATAGTAAATAAAATGGCTATATTTGTGTGGTAGACATCAGGATCCCTGGTTCCATTCACCACCACTGTAAAGATATGCAAGTCTGAGTTCATTTCTCTACAATGCATGAAGCGTTTCACGTCAAACCACTCGGAATGACTGTTTACATCTCAGCAGCTGGATTTAGTGCATTTCTTGAAAAATCTTTTAAAAAATTAAGAGTGTTCAGTAATTTGCATATCTGAGGAGGGGCCGGAGGACGGTTGTCTTAGGGCTGTTTTTGGTACCAACACCACCGAAATGTTTCTAAGTGGAGCACAGAGGGACAGTGGTGGTGGTAAGAAAGAGAGGATGAGGAGCCCTTTGAAGAAGAGGAGATTGAAATAAATATGCCTGCAGGAAATACGTTAAGGAGCCCCTTGGAACTCTCCCTGGACTGGTTTTGTAATATTGTCTGGGAGAGAGACAGAAAGAGATGTCAACAGCAGTCATTTCTCTCTCTCTCTCTCTCTCTCTCTCTCTCTCTCTCTCTCTCTCCTGCGTATATTATGTGGCAGGGTAATGATTTCCAATCTGTACAGTCAAGCAACTGCCAATAAACCGGCGCTCCAGAGCACGTGGTCCGCGTCTGCATCCTCCTCGCGCCAGCGATCTCGTCTCTGAAAAGAAAAAGAGAGAAAAGAAAAAACACACACGCACTCATCTCACCGCTCCCGCCCCCAAAGCGGGTCCAGCCAGCGGCGCAGCGAGGTTTATAGCCGGCCTTTTATCAGCAGGACGCCGGGCCGTTTTGGGGGGCTTCCACAGGCTGGAATTGTCCCCCGCGATAAAGCCGCCTGTCTCTGGAGGATTCAGGCCCGAATCTCCGGCAGCCGTTTCTATAAAGCGCACGCCGTAATTTGGAAGTCCGGACCTGTTTTGTTGCTTCTTTTGTCGCTGGAGGGGAGAAAAACAGGAGGGAGGAGCCAAAACACGAGCGAGCGAGCGAGAGGTCTGGTAGAGAGTGGCGCGGAGCTGTGGCCCCTGTGGTGGAGGGATGGAGTGTGCGTAGGCCTCGAGGATGACTCAAGACGCCTGAGCGCTCTTCTGTAATTATGTCAAAAATACACTTTAAAGAGGAGCGATGTGGAAACGAGCGACGCGCTCGCACGCAGACTCCCGCCGCCGCCCCGGCCCTTCTCTTTCCTCCTTTTTCATGAAGCCGATGACTTTCCCTGTTTCCCTTTCTGATGGGGTTTAGGAAGCGAGGCCAAAGAAGCCTTTCTCTCTCTGTATGTCTCTTCCTCTCTCTCTCTTTCTCTATCTCTCTCTCTCTCTATCTTTATATCTCTTACTCTCTCTCTTTATATCTCTTCCCCTCTCTCTCTCTCTCTCTCTCTTTATATCTCTTCCTCTCTCTCTTTATATCTATTCCCCTCTCTCTCTCTCTCTCTCTCTCTCTCTCTCTCTCTCTCTCTCTTTATATCTCTTCCTCTCTCTCTCTTTATATCTCTTCCCTTCTCTCTCTCTCTCTTTATATCTCTTCCCCTCTCTCTCTCTCTCTCTCTCTCTCTCTCTCTTTATATCTATTCCCCTCTCTCTCTCTCTCTCTCTCTCTCTCTCTCTCTCTCTTTATATCTCTTCCCCTCTCTCTCTCTCTCTCTCTCTCTCTCTCTCTCTCTCTCTCTTTATATCTCTTCCTCTCTCTCTCTCTTTATATCTCTTCCCTTCTCTCTCTTTATATCTCTTCCTCTCTCTTTATATCTATTCCCCTCTCTCTCTCTCTCTCTCTCTCTCTCTCTCTCTCTCTCTCTCTCTTTATATCTCTTCCTCTCTCTCTCTTTGTATCTCTTCCCTTCTCTCTCTTTATATCTCTTCCCCTCTCTCTCTCTCTCTCTCTCTCTCTCTCTCTCTCTTTATATCTCTTCCTCTCTCTCTCTTTATATCTCTTCCCTTCTCTCTCTCTTTCTCTCTCTCTCTCTCTCTCTCTCTCTCTCTTTATATTTCTTCCTCTCTCTCTCTTTATATCTCTTCCCTTCTCTCTCTCTCTCTCTCTCTCTCTCTCTCTTTATATCTCTTCCCCTCTCTCTCTCTCTCTCTCTCTCTCTCTCTCTCTCTCTTTATATTTCTTCCTCTCTCTCTCTCTCTCTCTCTCTCTTTATATCTCTTCCCTTCTCTCTCTCTTTATATCTCTTCCCCTCTCTCTCTCTCTCTCTCTCTCTCTCTCTCTCTCTCTCTCTCTTTATATTTCTTCCTCTCTCTCTCTCTCTCTCTCTCTCTCTCTCTCTCTCTCTCTCTTTATATCTCTTCCCTTCTCTCTCTCTTTATATCTCTTCCCCTCTCTCTCTCTCTCTCTCTCTCTCTCTCTCTCTTTCTTCCCTTCTCTCTCTCTTTAAATCTCTTTCTCCCTCTCTCTTTATATCTCTTCCTCTCTCTACTCTGTATGTCTCTTCCTCTCTCTCTTTATATCTCCCCCCCTCTCTTTTTATACCCCCCCTCTCTTTATATCTCTTTCTCTCTCTCTCTCTCTGTATGTCTCTTTATATCTCTTTCTCTCTCTTTTTATATATCTTCCTCTTTCTCTCTCTCTCTATATATCTCTTCCTCTCTCTCTCTCTCTCTCTCTATATATATATATATATATATATATATCTTTCTCTCTCTCTCTCTCTCTTTTTATATCTCTTCCTCTCTCTCTCTACATCTCTTCCTCGCTTGCTCTCTCTTTATGTCTCTTCCTCTCTCTCTTTACATCTCTCTCTCTCTCTCTCTCTCTCTCTCTGTCTGTCTGTCTGTCTGTATACCTCTCTCGCGTTTCTGTCTCTACTTCTTGTTTTTTCTCTATGCATCTCCGCCTCTCTCTCTCTCACTGTCTGTCTTTGTCTCGTATGTCTCTCTCATTTTTCTCCTTCTTTTGCTCTATCCATACACCTCCCTCTCCTCTTTCCTCCTTCTCTGTGCGCCTCTACATCTCTGTGGACCTCGCTCTTGTTTCTTCCTCTTTTTTTCTCTTGTCGTTCAGTCTCTTGTTTTCTCCTCCGTGCTCTCTGCTGGCGGTCCGCTGGCGGTCTGCTGGCGCCGGCGCTGCTGATTCTTGCAAGGTGGCACCAGCCTGTGAAAATGGAAGCCTTCTTGTAATTGGTGTGCGTCCAAGCTTTCTGCAGCTGAGTGCACCTGTGTACGTGTGTGTGAGCGTGCAGTTTTTTTAATATGCTGGGGGGTGGGGGGGTGTCTGTTGGGGGCCGGGGATCTGATTGCTTGGGCATCGGCTCTTTTCCTGGAGTTGATAAAGTGCCACCTTATCAGAAACAGCTTCCATGTCAGTGCACCATGTGGGTTAACAGCTACTGACTGTAGCCCGACAGTACAGTGAGTTAAGCGGTCTGTCGGAGAGGCGGCGAGACACGTCACACAGCTCTCAGTCACCTGTGGACGAACAGGTGTGGATACACCTGTACGTGTTGTTAGGACAAACAGTGGCTGTGCCCCTTACTGTGCCCTTTTCACTACATACAGTCATATGCAAGCATTCCCATACGCCTTCCGCGTCCTCTACAGGGAGCCAAGTTCCAATGTTAGTGATGATACCGGCCTGAAGCCCACCTAGATCTACACAACATGAACAGATATATAAAACTCAAGCAACCTAGCAAACTGGCAGCTCTGTGTAAAGTTAGTCCACAATGTGTATGTGTGGTTGTCTCTTAGTTTGAATTGTAAGGATAATGAAGTATGACAGGTGTTGGGGGAGTGTGAGGCAGTCCTGGGCTGGAGTTTGGGGTAACCAACTGGTTTGATCCCCTAAAACAAACAGAACACAACCAAAGTGCCCTGAAAGTAAGGCACCTGACCCCCAACTGCTCCCCAGGCATCGTGGATAGAGCTACCAACTGGTCTGGGCAGATCTACTCACTGCCCCCTAGTGTTTGTGTTTATTAGTGTGTGTGGGTGTTTCACTGCATAGATGGGTTAAACGCAGAGGTCAGATTCCAGATGGTCAGAGTTTGGTATTGAATTGTGTCATATTTAAGGCAATGGTTCCCAACCCTGGTCCTGGAGGACCCCCGGCCCATTTTTGTGTGTTTTCCTCCCAAAACACACTCAGAATAGATGTTATGCTCCCCTCAATATTTGCACCAGTGGTCCAACCAACTGAAACTAAAAAGTTTAATCATGTACATTAGTTTTTTTCTAAAACCTTTATATGAACAACACTCCAGATCATGCTGCATCCGTTTGCCATGGTGAATTCCTAACACGTGGCCCCAGAAGTGCTGGATTTGAGACACAAGGACAGACACTGTTCCGCACTCTGAGGGTCATTTATATTTGAACACCTGCTCCTGGCAAGCCCTGTGCACGTCCTCGTGAGTGGTCATTTTCTAAATAGCGTGTCTGAAGATGTCCTGCAGCTTATACGATAGCCTGCAGTACATCTAGCTGTCTGTGTGGATCACCTGTCTGAGGCGGCTGGAGCGTGGCTTTAAAAGGCTTTAGTAATTGCATGTAATGAGTGTTTTGCTGTCATTTAGTGGGTGGAGCCGACTGGATCCCTTAATCTACAGATCAATTAAGCAGTCTGTCGGAGAGGCAGTGAGACAGGCCTGTGTGACCTACTATCTGCGCTGCCCTCAGTGACCTGCACTCGTACATGTTGTCAGGACAAACAGTGGCTGTGTCTTTTGCTGTGCCCGATTCTCTGCATGCAGAATTCCCACAACCCTTTGCATGTTTTGTTCATTTTCTGTGTGAAAATATGGGAACGCACCCACTACAGGGAACCAACCTGAAATGTTAGTGCTTAATTTCTGTTTATTGAGATTTATAAAAATATAAAATGTGCCATCACTTTGACACGGACAGTATTTAATGTTTTATTTTTCACTATGTTTATTTTAGCACATACACAGTAAATATGCATTAAAATATACAGAAGTATGTTCACTGTGGAGGATGGTATCATGCAAGGGAACATGTCCAGGGGTGTTTTGGGAGTCTTACCATTGTGTAGTAGGTCAAGTGCTATAGTCAATGTGTTGTTGTTGTCAGCCTTGAGGAAGTACCTGTTACAGTAACTGATACATGTGTATGATTTCATATGAAATGTATAAAATATTGAATGCATGGGTAATATATTTCATTTTAGTTCAACAGTGATTTACTGATTACTTAGAAAATCAACAAAGTCATTGTTTTCCCATTTTCTTCTATTACAATGTTGTGACCTTTGCTGCCTCTAAGATTTAACACTGTGCATTAGCAAGTGGGAAAAAATAATAGTAAACAATAATATCGTGTATTAGGGCGGTGTCACTATCAACCAACCAACTTAAGCAACAACAAAGTTGGCATCTTATTAGTAGAAATACACAAGAGTGTACTGTTAAAAAGAATAAAGTGAAAACAAACTTGACTAGGATACGCATATAGAGAGTCAAGAGATATTTGTAGTAAGGAAGAAATGATGACTGCTGTGATGCTGTTGCACAGATTACTAACAACTCTATATGCATCCATATGCATGTGGTGGTGGGATTGGTTGTGGCTGCTCCCGAGATAGTCTGGTCTCCCAGGTGGGATTTGCTATGGAGCTTCCTAGATAATACTCTCCCACTGCTGGGATTTGCTGTGGCTGGTCTCTAGAGAGTATGTTCCCACCTAAGGGGCTTGCTGTGGCTGGTCCTGAGATTGTATGGATTATTCTAGGGACTGGTCATGGGAAATTCCACGGTGGGATTGGTTCCTGTGTATTAATGTCCCACAGGTGTGAGTTGCCATTGCTGTTGCATAGTATGGACACGCCAGTGGGCTTTGATGTGATTGGTTTGTAGAGAGTACAGTCCCGCATAGGGGATTTGGTCCCTAGATAGAATCGATCCCATCTAGGAGATTTGCCATGGTTCATCTGTAGATGGTACAGGACCACCAGTGGGATTGATAATATAGTCTCACCTGTGAGATTTGCCATGGCTGGTCCCTGTATGGTGCTGACCCCACCAGTGAGGTTTGCCCTAGTTGGTCCCTGTTTGATGCTGATTCCACCAGTGGGGTTTGCCCCAGCTGGTCCCTGTATGATGCCAACCCCACCGGTGGGATTAGCCCGGTCAGTTCCCTGGATAGAAAGGTGCCACCAATGGGATTTGCCCACTAGTGGAATTTGCCCTGGTCAGTGGCTGTGATGCCAGGGCGGTTACCTAGATAATATCGTCCCACCACTGGGATTTGCCCTGGCTGATCCCTGGATAGTACAGCCTTATCAGTGGGATTGCCCTGACATCCCTAGATACAGTGGTCCCACAAGTTAGATTGTCCTGCCTAGTCCCTGGATAGAGTGGTCCCACCAGTGGGATTAGCCTTGATTGGTCCCTGGAAGGTTCTGACCCCACCAGTGGGATTTGCCCTGGTTGGTACCTAGATAATATCACCCCACCGGTGGGATTCAAACACTGAACACAAGTTAGAATGCTTTATAGAAACATGGTGTTACAGGTAGCCATGACAGCAGTACCCAGCTATTACTGGGACAGGAGAGGCATTCTTACCCGTGCACCAAGGGTGAGATAGAGAAGGAGAGAGCACAGGAGTGAGAGAGAGAGAGAGAGAGAGAGAGAGAGAGCAAATGAGAGAGAGAGATTTTTTCCAGTCTCAGTAAACTACTGCCTTCACCAAACACAAGATCTTATCTGTGTATATGAGAAACAAGTGCAGGTGTGTGTGTGTGTGTGTGTGTGTATGTGTGTGTGTGTGATGTGTGATGCGTGATGCATCAGTAGATATCGTTGTGCAACCTTTGCAGAACCCTCACTGTGTAAGAGACGATGAAGAAGAATGAATTCTTTTCTCCTGTAATTATTTCCTTTCGTTATCACTGCTGACAACCGGTGAAAGAGAGACAAAGAGAGAGAGAGAGAGAGAGAGAGAGTTGGGGAGAGAGAGAGAGAGAGAGAGAATGTAAAATCTCTAAATCATTTTGAAGTAAATATGAACATGCCGGTAAAGCTTACTGAACTGAGTTAGACTGAAGTGAGTGGGCGAGTGAGAGAGTGGGAGGTAGAGAGAGGTAGAGGTAGAGAGGCGGATCAGTAACTTCAAAGCGGAGCGGCAGCATTCTGCAGGCTGGCGATGTTTATACTGCTGAGAGGAGGCTACATTCCTGCCTCTCATTTTTCCATGGCATTCCGGGAGGATCTCTCTCTCTGTCTCTCTCTCTCTTGCTCTCTCTCTGTCTCTCTCTCTCTTGCTCTCTCTCTCTCTCTCTCTGTTGCTTGCTCACTCTCTCTATCAGCTCTGCCTCTGGCTGTGTGCCACAGACCCTGCGACAGCTACCCACCCAGCCCCTTCTTCCGTCCCCTCCCGTCTCTTTCTCTCTCTCTCTCTCTCTCTCTCTCTCTCTTCCTTGCTCTCTCATTCCTCTCCTGTGACTGATAGTACTGAAGTGTTTTAGGAGCCAGGCGAGTGTGAAGCACGCCCACTACCGAGCCAGCCTCAGACTGAGGGCAACAAGAGTTAGTACATGACTTCTAGGACATGCATTCTCTCCCTCACGTTAAACCGGGTTTATCCAGTCTTGAGCGTGACCACTGCCCTGATATTTAAGAGTGGTATTGATATTAAGAGTCTCCACCAGTTTCAGACTCAAGAGCTTCTGCAGTTTCCTCCAGTTTTGGAGGGAGAAACGCTATGAGAGTCCAAGACTTACATGGAAAAACTCCCTCACAGCATGAAGAAGACATGCGACTCAAAAGGCCAGACTCCAACAGGGTATGAATAGAAACATTGAGAGGAACCAGGACTATCCCTTAACGTCCCTACCTGGTTGTCCAGGAAGTTAAGCTCCACTGCTCAGTAAGGGATGATCAGCAAGCTTCTCCACTCCCCAGGACTTGGACTGAAAACAGGTCCACAAAGAATCTTTATTTCTTACTAAGTTGCTGCTGTTCAACTAAAACCCCATCAAGAAATTCTCTGCCTCCTGCCTCTTGAGTCTTTCTGGTGGAGAAATATAGAACAAAAGAGAAAAAGCTCTCTGACAGCATGAGGTCTACAGTTGACTACAGTTGCCGGTCTACACCTGTCTTAAAAATGATTTGACTTGTATACCTATACTGCTGCTTTCCCTCCACCACCAACAATGCTGGGGTTAGCTGCACCCCTGTCATCTCGATCTGGTCTGATCAGCAGAGACCTTGACTCTTAGGTACTTGGACCAAGGATGGGCCTATGCCTTTCTTCAAAAGAGTCTTTCTGGTAGAGGCATGAGGACCAAATGGGAAAAGCTTCCAGAAGAACCAAGACTGAAAAGGAAAGTCTTTCTGAAAGCATAAGGAACAAATGCTTAAAGGAACGAGGATTCAAAAGGAAAATCTCTATAAATATTAAAAAAATTAATGCTTTGGCCGACACCTGTTTTTAAGACGATCCAACTTGTGTATCTAGGCTGCTGCTTTCAGGTGTCGCATTTTTGATGTTGCCCCTTCATTCTTTCCCAACACAACTGGTTTGGTCCCTCCTGTCATTTTGATCTCGTGGCAAAGGTCTCTCCGAGACTTGGTCCAAGAACAGGGCCTACGCCAAAGACCCCTTCAATTCTTACCAAATTGTTACCTTAAATCCTATCGAGAAATCCCTTCACTCCTGCCTCCTCAGTCTTTCTGCTAGAGAAACGTAGACCAAAAGGGAAAAAGCTCCCTGACGACATGAGGAAGATACATCGAACTGAACCAAGACTCAAAAGGAAACACTCTCTAAAGGCATAAGGAGCGAACGCTAAGAGGAATCAGGGCTCCAGAAGACAGACTCCCAGAGAACATCAGGAGGAAACACTGCAAGGAACTCAAAGGTGGTGTTTCCTAAGAACATGACGTTGAAACAATGAGATGGAACCGTCTGAGATCATGAAGAAGAAACACTGAGAAGAACCAAGATTCCAAAGGACAAACATGAATAAGAAGTAAGGGACTTGGGAGAAGTAAGGTCTTAAACTCAGCAACAAGACAGGAAAAGAGAAGCTACCACAAGAATAAGGTTTAAACATTATGAGGAACCGCGAAAGGGGGACCTGTCCTGGATCCAGCGCACCTCCAGGCCTCCATAAGCTCATACTAAGTATCTGTAGCCATGTAGAGCTTTTACTAGAGTCACTATTAGGCTACAGAGTTTGTTTATTGGCTCATGGCGCCTTGGCCCTCTATCGAGGACTATGAGTGTAAGCAGAGAACAGCTTTTAATCTTCATGGCCTCAGCTGGTAATCTGATGCAAGTGGCTTCATTTTGTTTGTAGTCATCCCTTATTTTTCCCGACGCCCCCCCCCCATAAACCCCGCCCCCCTTTTAAATAAGACGCTTGGAAAGATAATGCCGTTGGGAAATGAGCTGAAACGCAAGATAGCGGCTGGTTTGTTTTCGACGCCACTTGGAAAAAAGGAGAATGTGGGAAGTTTAGGTTCTAATTGGCTGCTTGTTTAGCTTCCCAGTAATTGATTGGTGCTCAGAGGTCATGTGGCGTGTGTTGTCATGGAGTCTGTTTGTGTGCGCCGGTCATGTTTACACTCGGAAAAGAAACAACAATAAAGCAGCCGGTCCTTGATGTGGCCTTTTAGATGTGTGCGTGTGTGTATGTGTGTGTCTGTGTGCGCAGTGACTCCATCTCTCCCTTTCATGGTCAGTTTAGGAGGTTCGTTTGTGTTTGATTATGGGGTTTTAGCTACAGGACGCCCCACAGCGAGTGAGTCAGAGAGCGAAAAAGAGGGAGCGCTTACTTCTTCGCAGAGAAAGAGTGTCATTCTTGCATTTAATGTTTGTTTTCCCTCCCCGCAAAAACACTACCTTCTGCAACAAACCTCAGCTATCGTCCCGGGGGGATTCCCCGTGGCTCCGAGTGCGTAAATGTGGCCTTACTAACTCTCAGAAGTCGAGGGTTATTACTGTTGTTTTGCGTACTCTTTAAGAGTAATTGCATAATTATCGGCATAGTATGGTCTAGAGTTACTGCTGCTGTCTTGCTGTACTTCTAAACACGCGATTAGAGAATCCGTCGCGCAGTTAGCTTCGTAATGAACTGCACTTACGTACGCGCTTTGTTTTATTTCAAGAATTGATGGAAACAAATGATGGGTCTTCTTTCCACAAAATGAGGTTGTACCAAAAAAACACTTTCAATTCAAACCATGAAGCATCTCTACTAACGTAATCTCACTGTCCAAAGAAAAATAACAGACGTTCTTTACAGTGGAGAGCAAAAACCTTCTCTACTCTTACAGCAAGTTAATGGAAACATGTTATTTTTATTTCTATTGGTCTGTTCATTGTGCAGTTTGTTTACATTGTGACGGGCAGCTGCTTTGCACTGAAGATATTTGTTTATTATTTTATTTTTTTAGGTAGATATGTTTCATAAACCTTCTCAGAAACTGTGACCTATTAAGCAAAGACTGTTCCTCACTTGTAGACCAATCAGAGACTGTGCTCCTGACTTATCACCCAATCACACATTGTGTTCTTGACTTGTAGACCAATCCCAGACTGTTTTCCTGGCTTATTGACTACTCAGAGTCTGTGTTCATGACTTTTCAGCCAATCACAGATTCAGTTCCTGACTTGTAGACCAATTAGAGACTGTGTTCCTGACTTGTAGACCAATTAGAGACTGTGTTCCTGACTTGTCAACCAATCACAGACTGTGTTCCTGACTTGTAGACCAATTAGAGACTGTGTTCCTGACTTGTAGACCAATTAGAGACTGTGTTTTTGATTTATCAACTAATCACAGACTGTGTTTCAGACTTGTAGACCAATTAGAGACTGTGTCTTTGATTTATCAACTAATCACACACTGTGTTCCTGACTTGTAGACCAATTAGGGACCGTGTTCCTGACTTTTAGACCAATCACAGACTGTGTTCCTGACTTGTAGACCAATAAGGGACTGTGTTCCTGACTTGTAGACCAATAAGGGACTGTGTTCCTGACTTTTAGACCTATCACAGACTGTGTTACTGACTTGTAGACCAATTAGAGACTGTGTTCCTGACTTGTAGACCAATTAGAGACTGTGTCTTTGATTTATCAACTAATCACACACTGTGTTCCTGACTTTTAGACCAATCACAGACTGTGTTCCTGACTTGTAGACCAATTAGAGACTGTGTCTTTGATTTATCAACTAATCACACACTGTGTTCCTGACTTTTAGACCAATCACAGACTGTGTTCCTGACTTGTAGACCAATTAGAGACTGTGTTCCTGACTTGTAGACCAGTTAGAGACTGTGTTCCTGACTTGTAGACCAATTAGAGACTGTGTTCCTGATTTGTAGACCAGTTAGAGATTGTGTTTCTAACTGTTAGACCAATCAGCGACTGTGCTCCCACATCGAGTATATAATTCTCCATCTTCTAAATAAGTGACTTTACAAAAAAGGTCAAAACCCTGCTTTACTTTAGTGTAAGTTTATGTATAGAGATGTTTTTGTTCCAAACAGTTTTGGACTATTTCTGTGGGTCCAGTCCTCATGAAATTTCCACACATGGTGAAGGACAGCGTCTCAAATGATGTATGTAGACATTGCTGTCTGGACAGTGAGATGTAAAAATGTATGTGTAATATGTATTTGAACCCTCAGCTTCACCCTAATCTTACTTACACTGAAAGTGTATGTACAAACACAACAACACAAAGCTGCAGAGAAGACTGTAGAACAGTAACTTTTATTCAATCATGAATCATAAATATACCCCCTCTGTTACTAAAACACAAAGATAGTAAAGACTGAACCACTGAAATGTAAGATGAGGTCCTCCAGACGTGAGCACTCCTCGGAGAGGTTAATTACTTCAATTACATCTGCATCCCAAATGTCATGGTGCCAACGCACAGCTGTTTGTGTTGGAATATAAGCTTTCATATAGGGAACGTGCGGATTATGGCAGGACGTCCCGTGTTGAAAACTGACCATTGCCTTTCCTGGTGTTAGAGTAAATGATAGTGCTAGTCTCACTAGCCTGAATTCTCATTGAAGCCGCAGCTGAAAAAACAGGGCCTGCGCTAACGCAGCTCCCCCAGAGGCTTCACACTATACCAAACTCATTATTCCAGCCTCTGATGGAATCTCGACATGGGCCTGATTTGGAATGGCGTGTGTGTGTGTGTGTGTGTGTGTGTGTGTGTGTGTGTGCTGTTTCCTATAAGTAATGAAGAAAGTGCAGCCTGTGCCCTCTGACCAATGCGGGGGTGACGAATGCATTTCAAATGTGGGTACGGGTCAGTGTGGCGCCATCACTGGGGGTGTAGAGGCTGGTGTGTGTGTGTGAGAGAGAGAGAGAGAGCTCCTCTGCAGCCTCAAGTGGCAAAGCTCCAGTCGTCTCTTTTTGTCCTGCGATCCTGCAGCCAGTGAAAGGCAATAAGCACACACGTGTTTGTTTTTGTGCAATGTCAGGACATGGGCTCATACATACATCCCATATTGTTGCTGTCAGATTAAAAACTCGCACACTCTCACATCTACGGGCAGTTTAGACTGACCGATCAACCTAACATGCATGTGTTTGGACTGTGGGAGGAAACCAGAGTACCCGGAGAAACCCACTCAAGCACGAGGAGAACATACACACTCCACACAGAACCACCCGGACTGGGAATCCCACCCAGATCATCTTACTGTGAGGAGACAGTGCTGACCACTACACCACCATACTGACCACTACACCACCATACTAACCACTACACCACCATACTGACCACTACACCACCATACTAACCACTACACCACCATACTAACCACTACACCACCATACTAACCACTACACCACCATACTAACCACTACACCACCGTACTAACCCCTACACCACCGTACTAACCACTACACCACCGTACTAACCACTACACCACCATACTAACCACTACACCACCGTACTAACCACTACACCACCATACTAACCACTACACCACCATACTAACCACTACACCACTGTACTAACCACTACACCACCGTACTAACCACTACACCACCGTACTAACTACTACACCACCATACTAACCACTACACCACCATACTAACCACTACACCACCATACTAACCACTACACCACCATACTAACCACTACACCACCATACTAACACTACACCACCATACTAACCACTACACCACCATACTAACCACTACACCACTATACTAACCACTACACTACCATACTGACCACTACACCACCATACTGACCACTACACCACTATACTAACCACTACACTACCATACTGACCACTACACCACCATACTAACCACTACACCACCATACTAACCACTACACCACCGTACTAACCACTACATCACCGTACTAACCACTACACCACCATACTAACCACTACACCACTGTACTAACCACTACACCACCATACTAACCACTACACCACTGTACTAACCACTACACCACCATACTGACCACTACACCACTGTGCCGCCGCTTTAATCCTCAGGACAATCAAAAAAAACCTAAATGATGGTTTTCGTTGAGCACCTTAACACTGAGGACCCGACCGCCAACCAAAAAATACTTGTCTCAATACTTTTGCAATACTCATTTGCTTTCTTGAGTCAGAAGGACGTGTGGGGGAGGTAGCTGGTATCTTCTGCCTCGCTAGCATCTACTCTTTCAGTTCAGCTGGAACAAACATATAACCTCTTCATATCATAATAATAAACATGTGCTGTGATTTCTTGTGTCTCGATTTCTCTCGTGATGTCATCTAAACTAGCTCAGGGCCCCTCGCCTCCATCCCGCCTGTTCTGGCTTTTTCTTCCTATTCCTATTACATATTTCCAGAGAGGTCTCCAAATCTCCAAATCTTACACAGTGTAGCTTCATCTGTGCTAAATGGGAGGTCTTTTCTCTGATCTCGCTTTATAGCAAGCTAAAGGAACTGCATGCAGAATAAATGTACAAATCAAATCACAATCATAAACTCGTGCTCAGGCGGTTATTTCCAAACTTCAGCTTATTTTCCTCCTCCTCTAATCAAACTGGGGGGCCGTGTGCTCCAGTTCCTCCACTGCTCAGGCGTCAATGGTTCGTTCGTGGCGTAATGATCAGAAACCCATGACTCAGCAGCCCGAGTGTGAAATCGTTCCACATTGTCCGTCGGAGCACCTTTCGTCCTCACAATGTATGGAAAACAAGCACATGCACACACACAGAGCTACAGTAGTGCTCAGTTTCAGCCTAAGGGAGGTGGAGCGAGGCTGAAGGAGGGATGAGTAGTGGAAAGAGAGAGAGAGAGAGAGAGAGAGAGAGAGAAAGAGGAGTTCCCCAGTCATTCACGCTAATGAACTTTGAGCTGGGGAAATAAAAGCTGCATGGTGTGTGTGGGGTGGCTGATGGTGAGTGATGTGTGTGTGTGTGTGTGTGTGTGTGTGTGTGTGTTTGGCCTGTGAAAGCAGGCTATCGGGCCCATGCCAGGCTGCCTGTGGTGTTTTATTTTATGAGGATGTGTAAAAGGAGACACCTGTCTCTCATTAAAGTCCTCTGTGCCCAGAGATGCTATTACAGTTCAGAGCTGTGCGCGTATGAAGGGGGGAATATTCAGTCTATTGCTTCCTTTATTAGGGGGCTTTTCTCTCTGGGGCGCAGTCATATACTGCGATTATATGGCTGCGCTATCGCAACCACGATACGCCTCGCGCCGTAGAGCTAGCATGATTCTGAACCCGATATCAAAACATAGAAACGAATACCGGTATCATCTTTATCTCATAAAAAACTAAAGTCTGAAAATAAGCTGTTTTGAGGTGAAGAGATGGGAATTCCACAGATGTTTCTATGGGTCTGTCTCAAAATCTAGTGAGTGTGTAAGTAGGCTGTCTGGGTAGCAGCTGTTTAAGTAGCAGTGTTTTCTCCTCATCTCTCCTCATAAAACAGATTACTGAGACGCTCTAGTTAGAGAGAGACTGCGTCACGGCTTGTTCCCGCCTACTGCAGCATGCGACCGGTGGTTTAGCTACCAACCAGAATCCAAAACAGTAGCCCAAGCCTTAAAAATCCACTAGCGTAAATGCTAATGGCTCGAAAATGGAAAACTGTAAAATGGTAAATGGCTCGTTACAGAGTTGATAATAAAATACTGTTTTGTGTGATTATATGACCAGAAACACATTAAAACACCAGAGAGAATCAAAATAACTTACATTTTAAAACCACTTCACTGCTCGTAGATTTGCCTGCGCTGCATCATGGGATTGCCTTAGCGGCTGAGGAAGTGTTCGATGCTTGCTCAAAATAAGGTTCCTCAGTAGACAGCGTGTTTAAGATATGTAAGAATTAGGACAGTCTACGGGTGTGTCACAAAACCTAGTGAGGGTCTACATAGGCAGCATTTTACACCATAGTATGTAGACTGTCCCAATTTATAGATACCTTAAACATGCTGTCTACTGGGGAACCTTATTTTGAGCTGATTTTAAGGAAGCATTGAAAGCTTCCTCAGCCGCTAAGACAATCCTTTGTGCAGTGAAGTGGTTTTAAAATGTAAGTTATTTAGATTTTCTCTGGTGTTTTAATGTGTTTTTTGTCATATAATCACACAAAACAGTTTTTTATTTACAACTTTGTAACCAGTGGTTGAGCATTTTGCAGTTTTATATTCGAGCCATTAGCATTTATGCTAGCAGATTTTTAAGCCTCGGTCTATTGTTTTGGATGTAGAGAAACTCACGGTCTCTGATGTCTGTACAGTGCTGGTGATAGGAATCTGTATGTACAGTCATGTAGGACTGTATTACGTTAACACATCGTCTACAGAGAACACATCTAGGCCGTGTTTAGACCAACAGTGCAAATCCAGATTGAAAAAACAGGGTTTTTAGTATGAACAGCGAAATAAACCTCATGAAATAAAATGCAGTGTTTGAAAATTAGATCCAAACCACATCTGGAGGTTGTTTGAAATGCCGTTCCAATCAGATTTTTTACAGATGCGTCTATAGCCTGGTTGCTCAGATTGCCTTTTGTGGTGTCTGTTGTGTCACTCGCAATGCAACAAACAATGCCAATGTCAGTTTCATAGACAGTGTCAGTTTCATGAAGAGCGCCAAAGATTCAGGCTTAGATCATACACCTTCATTATACACCTACTGGTGCTTATGTTGGCGACGTCTTCACCCAAATCACACAAAATTGATCCAATCAAACATTGCGGGAGGAAACATCTCATTTGAGGAACTGCCTGCGGTCTGAACATTGCTGTCAGTGTGGCATTGTTTAGCAAATTTAAGTGTGAAATTTCTGTTTATTTGAAAGTAAATTTGAAAAAAAGGAAACATACACATTTTAAAGGTGCTGTAATTTTTGCACGGGTCATAGTTTGTGTTTTTTTTCCTCCAGTATGTTGCAGTTTAGCAAGTAAACAGTAATCCTGTGTTAAAAGGTGCAGGAGTGTGTTTAATGAGGAAAATCAATAAACGTGTTCTTTGAACGGGGTGCCCAAACTTTTGCATGCAGCTGAAGCTCTCCACTTGCAAACGCGCCAACAGCTTTTAGAGGCAGACGTCCTTTCACACGTCTCTCATAACACACAGTAAAACACACAGTGTGATTGGATCCAAGACTCATTTGCATATAGAAGCTGTCCGCAATTAGCCAACTATTAATTCTGGAGATCTGTGTGTTTTTTCACTTCACGCTCTTCTTCAGTTCACTTCTGAATCGGCTCCTCTCTCTCTCCCAACTCTCTCTCCTCTCTGTCTGTCGTCGTCCTCTTTTAACATTGCATAATTATTTAAAAGTAATGACATCGTTCATTTTTATAGTTTTCATAATGAATGATTTACATCCCACAGCTTTGAATCTGAGTGGTTTACGTGTATTATCTGTTCTGCTTCTGAGCACAGAGAAGGTTTTGGCACACGTGTGCTTTATGGGGGGATGAATGGCTTTCGCAGGCAGCGTCTTGTAGTGTAATCTCTGGAACACTTTTATTATTTACAGCCTCCTCAAAAAAACAAAACTGTGCTGTCCTTTACGCCGATGGCTGATTGGAGCGTTGAGGACAGACGCCTGCTGCTCGGTAGTGCTGTGAAGAACGATGTTGGTTTGGAGACCTGCAGATGAAAAGATCGAAAGTGTAAACAACTCGAGAGAGAGAAAAAAAGAGAGAGAGAGAGAGCGCAGTGGGATTTGAAAGGCTGCTGTACAAGGCCTCTGTAACAGTGAGCGAGAAAGGGATCAATGAAAGAGAAACAAACGTTGGAGCGAGAGAACGTGCTTGTGTTAGCAAAGGGGAAGTCTTTGTTTGTCCTCATCCCCAGCTTTGAAATGAATAGTGCCGAAGGGTGTGTGTGTGTGTAGAGGACGTATATCTATGGACCTATGTCTACTCACCATTAGGGCTATAAGAAAATATTGAATATCAGGATATTATGTTTGGTGATACTGTATTGATTCTCAAAAACACATTATCGATACACAGATTCCTGGCAGACAGTGAATCATTGTGTATTGTGTTTAAATCTCTGACCACTAGATGGCAGTGTTGTAATCCATTTTCAGCTCCACTCCAACATTAACAAGCAGCACAAGGGCGCAGTGCTATTGTAAGCATTGATAAACCTGTTCATATAGTGATGTGTGGTCTTTCTTTACATCCTTTACTGTGTTTCTCTCTCGATTTGATATTTTTACCGTCGGCTGCTCTCTGCGCTCGAGTTTTCAAAGGGGGGCGGATGCTGACAGTTTGGTGCTGATGGCACCTGGTTTCGTGACTGACCGCTCACAACAAACAGCCTCTCAAACTACAACAACTACAGCTGGCTTATTTAATTTAATAGAGAATAAATAGTCTTATCACTTCTTATGAGCACGTATTCACTTTTGTTTACTGATAAAGAAAAGATTAAGAAAAATACAGCATTTTGTTTTGTCATAGACAAGTAATGAAAAGGAAACTTAGTCAGTCATAACTTGTATACAGTTTGATTTTGTAAAAAAAAAATTGTGAAAAAGTTGTATCGTGAGGCCAGCATCGTGAATCGCACTGCATCATCAGTAGAGTGTATCGTTACGTCCCTAGTAGGTGGTATTTTTCTTGTTCCAACTTACTAAATCTCCGAAAAACGAAATATTGTGATGCCTGTTGATATTATATGATATCATTGTTGTATCATGTGTGTGTGACAGAGGTGTGTATCTGAGAGAGGTGTGTATCTGAGAGAGGTGTGTATCCTCCCTGTGAGAATGAGAGTCTGTACCTCTTGGTCTTGAGTCATTGCCAGAATGATTGTCCTCTTCTTCATGGGTCAGGTCTCCCAGTGTGGACATTCAGTCTCCACGTTAATGTTTGGACCATAGCGACCTCTTTGACTGCATTACTTCATGCAGCGCTGAGTGAGAGAGAGAGAGAGAGAGAGAGAGAGAAAGAATGCTTCTCCCAGAATTCATGAGTGTTTACGCTGTTCCACTTTCTCTTGGGGCCGACGGTGGGTCACCGGTGCAGCAATGCATGTCGGTGGTCTGTCCCAGTCTTGTCTGACCGGCTCCTGTTTGTGTGTTTGTGTGTAAAGTATGCCCTCCAGAGCACTGCCCCCTCTGCTGGGTAGCATGTGTGTAGCAGTATTTGTCCTCCACTGATGAACTGACTCAGAATCAGTCAGATCTGTAAAAAATCAGCTGATGTGATCTTAAAAATATATATGTCACATTACGTGTCATTTAAAGATGAAATATGTTTACAGTGTTTTATTTCAGTGCGTTATGAGCGTCGCAGGCAGAGACAGCTTGTTCAACGTTCCACACACTGTGGGGTACATTAAACTAACCCATTAGGTTTTCTTGGACTTCAGAACAGAAGGGCTGCCAAACGAGCCAAACCTCATGTGGCTCTTATGAACATTTTACTTAATTAATTATTAAATTACTAAGTTTACTCACGTTGTGTGTGTGTGTGTTAATGATACTGTTTACTGAGGATATGACAATAAAACTCCTGAAGCTGGCCAGTCCAAAGAAAAATGTATTTAGAAGTAATTGATGATGATTTCATCATATAGGCATATAGTCCATGATGTGCTTTCCTGAATATGTAATGGGAATCATCAGCCCAAAACCCATTACATATATATTATTTTTATTTTTTTTTTATTTTTTTTTTTAGGTGTGATACAGAAGCTCATAGACTTGGCTGCAGTGAATGGTTAGGTCGTAGGAAGTCAGGCTCACCTGTCAGATTGGAAAATAGTGAGGTATCACCACAGAGAACACGTTTCCACCATTCCAGTGTCCTCTGGCTTTACATCACTCCAGCCGATGCTCAGCATTACACATGAAGATCTTAGGCTCGTGTGCTGCTACTGTGGAAACCCATTTCATAAAACACCTGATGCACAGCTTTAGTTTGGAACACGTTTTAGGGGCTTCGCTTGTTCAGCACTTGGCTGCCCTGTTCTGTGATGTTCTATCTCTTCATGGTGTTGGTGAGCTCCTAGTGTTGCTCCTAGATGCTTCCACTTACAGCACTTACAGTTCTAGCAGAGCAGAAATTTCATGAATGGGATTGTGGTGAAGGTGAAATCCCATGACGGTGCCATGCTGGCAGTTTTTGGAGATTGCATGGTTATGTGCTCGACTTTACACACCTGAACTTTAGTAATGGGTATGGCTGAAACACCTGCACCCAGTAATGAGGTTTTAAAAGTTGTACTTTTGGCCACACTGCGTATGTGCTTGTTTTAAAATGCCGGGTAAAACAGTGGGTTATGGGAACAAGTGGCTACAAGGTGTTGATCATCAGCTGTCGATGATAACTCTTATTCCATATCGTCATATCGCTCGTTCCTGGCAATAACAGAAGTGGAGCGTGATGTGGGTGATAGCAGAACTGAAGGGTGCTCCTCTGCTGGAGACGTGATTGGGTTACAGTGGTGCGTCTATGAAGTTCAGTAGTTCTGCAGTTAAACTTGGGTAATTTGCTGCTAATGGGGTGTCCTCTGGCTGTGCATGTGAAGTTATTCAGTGTGATTGTGGAGGATGAGGTTACAGAAGCTTCCTTTCTCTGTGCCCCTGGTACACCCCCCACACCCCCCACCAACCCCCCAACCTCATGCTTCACTTCTCGGAAACTGCCACAATGCCTCCAAATCCTTCTCATTGACTCTCCACAGACAATCTGACTACTCTCTCCCTCTCGCTCTCTCTCTCTCTCTCTCTCTCTCTCGCTCTCTCTCTCTTTCTCTCTCTCTCTCTCTGCTGGTGCAGTAATTGCTCTGCAGTCATTATAGTATCACTTTCTCGGCAGACTGTGTGTTTTTCCCTTGCTCCTCTGTCTCGGTGGATGGGGGCAGTAAAGGCAGCGGGCTGAAATGTGACTCCGCTGCTGTTTTGACAGCACCAACTCAATAATACCCTTCACTTCTCTAATGCCCATCTCAGAAGGCACTCTCTCTGTTTCTCTCTCTTTCTCTTTCTATTTACCTCTCCTCCAAACACCCAGTGAGGGATAAGTGATGATTCTGTGTGTAGTTTTTAGCTCATGTGTAGTTAATGTTGTAATTACCTGTTTCTTGTGTTGAGACCAGGTCGGTCTTGTGCTAATTGTAATATTTCATTGTTAAGTTTCATTTAGAAACAAAAACACAGAGTCAGGTTTGCAACAGCCATCTGAGCTCTCCTGATGTTTAGACCTTCAGGAACTCAACTCCACTCCTCACTGTCAGATTAACCACTAACAACTTTAGAAACTGGCTTTTGATTCACAATGAGAACGAGAAAAACGTCATCCCAAGCCTCCTGGAAGCCCCGCGTATGTCACTGACCAGGTAGCCTAGCATGAACAGTAGCAGCTCCATGCTCTGGAGGCGTCACTGTTACAAGTTCAAGTATGTGAGATGAGTTTTGACGTTTATGACATTTCTGGTTTGGACTGAAGCGCTAATACTCATGGTTCACCACTGATTGCAGTTGCAGTAGCAGTAGCGAGTCCAGAGTTCAGAGCTGTGTGGACATGCATGTCTTCAAATCAAATCTGAGATTCTTTCGTATGTGGTCCAAGATTGGATGCATGTTGAGTGCATGGCCGTGCAACCTTAATGAGATCACTCCGATAAAAGATTGCATGTTGTCATGGTGCCCTCATTCGTTTCATTCATGACGCTAGTGCCAGTAAGCACTGCAAAGAATGTATCTGATCCTTTCGCCTTCGTCTTACTCTAGTAGTGAAAAGCTGAGAGGTATCCACAGCCTGGTATCATACTATCCACAGCCTGGTATCATACTATCCACAGCCTGGTATCATACTATCCACAGTCTGGTATCATACTATCCACAGCCTGGTATCATACTATCCACAGCCTGGTATCATACTATCCACAGCCTGGTATCATACTATCCACAGTCTGGTATCATACTATCCACAGCCTGGTATCATACTATCCACAGCCTGGTATCATACTATCCACAGCCTGGTATCATTCTATCCACAGCCTGGTATCATACTATCCACAGCCTGGTATCATACTATCCACAGCCTGGTATCATACTATCCAAAGCCTGGTATCATACTATCCACAACCTGGTATCATACTATCCAAAGCCTGGTATCATACTATCCAAAGCCTGGTATCATACTATCCACAGCCTGGTATCATACTATCCACAGCCTGGTATCATACTATCCACAGCCTGGTATCATACTATCCACAGCCTGGTATCATACTATCCACAGCCTGGTATCATACTATCCACAGCCTGGTATCATACTATCCACAGCCTGGTATCATACTATCCACAGCCTGGTATCATACTATCCACAGCCTGGTATCATACTATCCACAGCTTAATATCATACTATCCACAGCCTGGTATCATACTATCCACAGCTTAATATCATACTTTCCACAGCCTGGTATCATACTTTCCACAGCCTGGTATCATATAACATTAATATATAATATATCTTAATAGCATTCACTGCTGCCTATCTGATGGGGACAGTGTTGGTGGTCTACGAGGTCTTGCATGTGTATCATTTAAAGCCTGATAAACTATGGTCTCATTCCATTTTCATTCTTTTCCATTTTTTTATGATACAAGTGGACAAGCTTGTCGTTTTCTTTGGCCTGGCGTGCCCTAAGGCTCCTGGTTGGGGTTGAGGTCCACTTCACGTATCCTACATCTTTCGTTTCATTGTTTGTCCTCTCACCTGCTCGTCAGCGCTCAGCAGACTCATTGCTCATTGTGTGATTATTTACGGATGATGATGAAGCATCTCGTTCACACTTGCATTAAATGCGGTCAAGATTATTCTCTGACCACCTCTGAATGTGGTTTGAGTGATTGGATTGTAATCTGAATTCAGTGCTGGGGGTGTTTACATCTGACTTTCCATGCAGTCAAGTGAAATCGAAACGTGATCTAGCCACCAGCCGCGCATGTTAATGGAAGGTGTAAACAGGCCATTCATCAGTTCAGCCCTGGTTTTATTTTTTCCCTTATTTTCTCATCTCTTCTTCATGCAGGTGGATTATCTTCCATCTAATCTCAGAAATATCTTGTACTTGATGCCTGTTTGGGCTGGAAATGAAGTGAATGAATGTTGGTCTCTAACTCCTGCCCAGTACTATACATGTTTAGAACAACACACACAGCCCGTCTCCTACCCGTGTTTGTGTGTGTGTGTGTGTGTGTGTGTGTGTGAAAGAGGAGCTTGGCAGGATGCTGTAGCAGTGCTGTTTGGATCAGGCGTGCTGATTGAAGATCCCAGCTGTGACGGACGTCTCACAGACACATATACACACTCGGCCAGGGAGACGGTTGTCATGGGAAACTGGGTCGGAACAACACGTCCGCTCACCGGCCAAATATTTGGGTGCCGTTGGAAAGGGGAGCGGGGAAGGGAGGAGGCGCGGGGATTTGGGGGTTACTGAATTCTTTCCTGACACATACTAGACTTGGCTGAGTCTCCGGCCCTCGGGGGCCAAAAGCTTTGAAATGGGGATAAAGGGCCCGAGCTCGGCTTCCTAAGAGCACCTGCCAATCACCCCCGAAACCCCTCCTCTCGCTTAACAAGTTGCAGCGGCCTTCCTGGCAGTGACCTACTCGACGTTCACCTACTTTCTCTGATTATTAGCTGGATCAAATCAGCAGGGCTGTATCGTAACGCTGGTGTTAGACCACTAACTAGTTCTGCTGTTTTCTTAGACCACTCTAGCACCTGTGATAACACAGCAAAGCAACATCTCTTCTTTTCAAAGAACTTTCTTCAGGAAATGCACTTTTATAGGTACATATTGTCACTGTGGGAAACAAAATCAGTCTTAGGTCTGTAAGCTGACTGTTTAAAAGTCTTTATCTTAGTAATAAGTGTGTCTTCACCAGTAAGATGTAAATAAGCATTAATACAATATAAAGTAACATGAAAATCTTATTGTGAAAGAAGTAGATCATATCTTGAGCTCCAGTTTGAAGAACAAAGTGTAGTTCCAGATTTCTCCTGGACGCCCCAGACATTGTATGAATGTATTCAGTTCCTTCAGCAGCAATCTTGATTTAGCTTAATGAAGTACTGAGCAGTCAAAGCAGGTATTAGATGAGAACTGATAATAATACTGGGTTGTTTCCACAAGGAGAAGTTTGGAAAGGGTGATGTATGTAAAAGCACTACTTACTGTATTAATACTGTTTGACCATTAAAAATAGTGTTTTTCTGAGTAAATAAGATTCTTGTCTAGAAAAAATAACTTTTAAATAGTATAATGTCCCAAAGTGTCTAAAACTTTTCCACAGTCCAGCTCATTTAAAATGATGTCCAAAAATGAGTAAAAAAAAAATAAATAGTGATAATATTGTGATTACGAAATGACAGACATAGACCGACTTTACCGTCATTCAAATTCACACTCTACAGAGTGCATTAGAACAGAATTAACGCTGCATCGGCTCAGGGAAGATCAGGGAAGAGAAATTTTACAGAATAGAATGTAGTGCAAAAGTGCAATGTAGCACATTGGTGGTGCAAATGTAAGACTCTTTATTTAGATGTAAATGAACTCTTTATTTAGAGTTCAGTTAGAGTTCTGTTATTAAATGTTCATTGTTTTCACTGTAAATGTATGTATGTTGTCACTAATGATACGTAAGTAATACAGAGCCTTTTGATTATGACGAATGCTTTATTAGAGAAACATGCAGTTAGAAGACTTACACTACTGTGGAAAAGTCTTAAGGACTTTTTAAATTATTTTGTTTTGGCAGTAAATTTGAACCGCCATTCTCTCTTAAGTATTGGATCTGAAGTTTGGGTGCGTCTGATGATTTTGTTGAACGCGAGTTGAATTATCCTCCACTGAGAACATACAAATAGACAATAAAAAACCAGGCTAAACGTATACTATATTTTCTTGGTATGTCTTGGTTGCATATTCTTATCCAGTATGTTTATCTCAATAGGAATTGGCATACATTGGTAGAAAATGCTGTTTATGCTATGAAAAGTATGTTTCCTGTATTTCAGTATGTCATTAGATTAGAATGAAATGAACAATATAAGTATCAATAATTTCTTGTTGCTCATCTTGTGAGCTGCTGTGAAGAACACAGTTTGATTTCTGACTTCTCCTCCATCTCCCCAGCCTTGGATTTGTTGAATCACCTGCACACCAGATTTAAAATATGAAAGTATTGATTAAATAATAACTACAGCTAATACTGGACATCTTACTTAAGTACATTTTCATACACAAAATCACTTTTTCATGGTATTTGTTATTGTTATGCTTTTCTTATTGACCGAATACATAGCCTTCTAAATCTCAGAAGCCTAGAAACATATGCATTGTCACTTGGACTGACAGCCATTCACCACCTGCCCTCTGAAACGTTGATGGTAGTTTTTGATTGTTTTTAAATTCAGATTTAATTGTGTAATCACGGCAGCACTGCGTGGGATCTGTTCCCATCGAATGCTCATTTGCATACCGCGGCTCCTGCGATATCAGTGTTTCAGAGTCAGTACCAATTAACAAGTGATACGTGTTGCACACTTCCGGTCTGCACAGTGCCTGCTCATGTGGTCATGTGGCGTTGAAGTGCTTCATCAATTGTGTGCTAAGAAACGGAAGCCTTTGAGAAAGCCCTCTGCATCTGGGAGCTTTGAATGGAAGTAAATTGAAGGGTTGAGAGTGATCTAAGCCCTGAGGGGACTGAGAGAGAGAGAGAGAGAGAGAGAGAGAGACGGATCAAGGCCGAGGAAGAGAGCGAGTGCCGCTTCTAAGCCGCGTTGGCAGCACATGAACTGGCCCCATTGCTGGCACGGGACAAAAGGAGACCCATAGGGCAAACAGGGAGGGGAAAAAAATTATTGACTTCTCACCACAGCCACTATTTATTTTTCCCTGCTCCGCTGCCCCGCTGTTTGTTTTTGAGGCTGACAGATTTTTTGACTATTTTTAGTCGCCCGACTGCGATTGAAACGGCGGCGGCGGCGGAATGTTTTTCATCGCCACTACAAAGCCGCGGACGGGGACATCTCGCCCTCTCTCCGGCGGAGACGGCCGGCCGGCTTTGACCACTGTCAACATTCGGGCCGGCGACTGTTTGCGCGCCCCCTGCTTTCGGGCTCCCTGTAGAAACGGAGAGCGGGAACTTCTCGTTCCCAGGCCCACCCCCCTTGGTTCTGGGGGCCTTTAGGAAGCTCAGTCATCCCTTGGGATCAGAGCGATGGTCCGAAAGCTGCCACCGTCTCTAAACACCCCCCCTTTTGGCTTTGTGAGGTAAAACTACTGGGAGATGGTGGAGCTGTGTTCATGTCCGCTTGACCGTAAGTGCATTTGGCATGGTGTGGGATAAAGATAATGGTTGGCTTTGTATCAGGCTCCTCACACAGAGGCTCCACACGTGTTTGGATGCTGTGGCGGCTTTCGGGGACCTCAAGGCCTTCGGGGGCTGGAGCTGATGAAAAACGGCTCTTTCTGCGAGGCCTCGTGAGAAGTTTGCGGGCAAAATTATACATAATTGCTTTGAATTGCTTGAATTTAGTTCCAAATTCAATCTAGCTAAGGAAGGCAGTAGATCTTTCTCTCTCTCTCTCTCTCTCTCTCTCTCTCTTTCTCTTTGTACCTCGATCTCCCATTTTACTCTCCATTCAGTGGCTTCTTTGAAACGTTGCATTGCCTTTAAATGCAAACATCACAGACTTTTGTGAAAAGAGCTTCGGCTTTGCGTTTCACGTCCTTGTTGACGATGGAAGCGCCCTTGAGTAAGGCCCAGTATTGAAAGCAGATGTTGTTGTCATACCTCAGAAATCTGCCTGTCTGAGCTGCGAGAGTCCCTGCCCATATATTAAATGTCTGCAGTCATCTGCATAACCCTACTGAACAGATGATGATATGCTGTACTGGGTTGACTAGTGCCAGAGTTTTTAAACTCTGAGTTTTTAGTTTGGATCACTTAAACGATGCTAACGATGAACAGGTTATGAACTTTACATAACCTGGTAAACACCAGAAGCAAACTTTATACACCAAAATGTTCTCATTTGCATCTCTGACATTTCTATGGTAGTAAATATCTTTTAGAGTTGATCCTAGAACACTTTCACTATAGGCAGGCCAGGTACATCTATCTACATACCTGCATTGAAGCATCATAGTGTTCCAAAACCACCGTACTGATGTTTAATTCAAATTGATTTTAATTCATAGATTAATTGTAAAATTGTTGGTTCATTTTGTGTCGTGATTAAACTCCCGGCCACTAGACAGTAGGGGTGTAAGAAAATATCGAAAATATCGAATATCGGTATATTATGTTTGGTGATACCGTATCGATTCTCAAAAACACAGTATCGATACACAGATTCCAGGCAGACAGTGAATTATTGTGTGTTGTGTTTAAACCTTTGACCACTAGATGGCAGTGTTGTAATTCATTTTCAGCTTCACTCCAACATTAACAAGCAGCACAAGGGCGCAGGGCTATTGTAAACATTGGCAAACCTGTTCATACAGTAGTGTGTTTTAATAGTAGGATTTGAAAAATCGCAATATATCACTTTGCTTGCAGTATCGCAATATATTGTGATATATTGAATCGTGACCGCTGAATCACGATACATATTGTACCACCAGGTTCTTGCCAATACACAGCCCAACTAGACAGCAGTGTTGCCATCTATCTTTAGCCATTAGACCCTTCGACTCCAGTGTAAAGTAGTAGCATGAGCAGTAACGTTAGCATTAGGAAACCTGTGCATGTGGTGGTGGGACAGTTTTCCTAAAATTAAAAAATCACAAAATATCTTGTATACAGTATCGCAATATATCACAATATATTGAATCGTAACTCCTGTATCCTGATATCACCAGCTTCTTGCTTGCCAAGCACAGCTCCCATATGTTTTACAGGAATGTCATGTTTATAGATTTGTTTGTTGTGTTTTATATTAATATCTCTATTGCAACAGCTTCTTACAGACAGAACAAGTGATAATTATGTTAAATATATATGTTTGGCTGGTTCTGAATGTACTGTACTTGCCTTATCAATGCACATAGAAGTAATAAGACCCCAGAAATAGGTGTAAATTGCATTTTATAGCTATTATAATAAGATCCCTTTTGGGGGCTTGTGGGACCCAATAGAGTTAAAACTATATGCAGGGGTTAAGCACTATACATTCCTCAGTTGATTGACAGTGCCAGCTATGCGTTCAGTATGACGTCGTCCTCTCCGAGCCGTTGACATCATCGCTCTCAATGGGCTGTTTTGCTTCCTAGGATTTTGTGGGTGAGGTCAGGGGGACTCCCAGCACCCCCACCCCCCACTCCTTCTCTCGCTCAGCCACAGGCAGGCCGCGATGGGCTTGGCCTAGCAGGCGTAAGCTCGGCTCCGTCCCGGAGTTTTTTTGGGTGAGGAGCAAAAGAGCGGGTGATATAGCTTTGATTTATGTTGGGTGGAAAGCACAGGAATCCATGGTGTTCCTCAAAATGACTCACTCCGGCAGCAAGAAATACGGCTTACTGGCGGAGCCTTATATCATGCTTAATACTGTTCTGCGGTCGAGGCCGTTCAGTCACCACTCTGGGCTTTTTATGTCCGTGTAATTTGCCCAAGACAAACCTCATCTTTTAGAAGAGAATAAACTAAAACTAAGTGAAGGACGCACAGTTTTCCGCCCAAGTGTGGGTCAGTTTTTGTAGATAAGAGTCTGTCAGAAACCACTTCGGCAAGAGATTACTTAAGAAATCAGCACGTGGTTCAAACAGTGCCAACAGGTTGATTATGAACAGAGGCTGGTCGCTATATTGGGACTGTATTAGACTATAAACTAACTGGTCACTGGTTAAAATACAAATGGGAACGATTAAACCACGAAGAATGACGTACCACACTTGAGGAAAAAGAACCAATCGGTATGCTGGTTACACCGCAAGTGGAGAAGGAACCCATTGAGGAGATTTTTCTAAAGATTTAATCTGTTATTGAGCCAAAAACTGAACACGATTTCTGATTTTCAGATTTTATCAATAATTTGACCTTTGAATATTTTTGTCTCTCCCCATTCAAAGAGATATAACCGCCCATATAATCATTTTTCCTATGAAGACTTTGCCATGGACATCAGTTACATGCTGCATTAGCCTCATAGCTCAAGTGCAAACCTAACTACCAAAGACCAACAAAACATATTCCAATGTTTGCATATTACTGTACATAGTGGAGCCCTAAAAACGT
Source organism: Megaleporinus macrocephalus (assembly GCA_021613375.1). NCBI lineage: Eukaryota > Metazoa > Chordata > Actinopteri > Characiformes > Anostomidae > Megaleporinus > Megaleporinus macrocephalus. The sequence goes on along the minus strand of CM038726.1, from coordinate 27,403,116 downwards.
AAATAGGACCTTAAATTTCCATAATTTGAGCCTGTGGTTGAGTTTCGGAGGCGTACTTCTCTAAACCTCTACTGCTTGATTCGGTGGTTCCATCTCAGGAACATTGAGGCCGGATGGCGGCGTATGTGTGATATAGCACCTGTCATTTTTTATGGGAAATGGGTGGAGCGGCCTATTCTTCCTCTCACTCTCTGTCTTTTTCTTTTGGTGTGCACTGATAAGATGACGATTAGTCAAATGTGCACCCACATGTACAGGAAGAGCTGTGTATCACCTGTCCTCCATCAACATCAGAGGGATGGGGTTTCTATCACACACCCAGTACCCTGCCAGAAGTCTTCCCTGTGAGAACACGCTTGCTGGGAAGGCTTGTGGTGATCATGGCCGTGCGTAGCTGCAGCTGTGGTTTAAAGCTAAGTCTGAACGAGTAGCTGTGATTAGATTAGTGCGGGCGCTGGGCAGTTGTCTGACCGTTTATGATTGCATTATGAGCTCTTAGTAGGGTTTATTGTGTTTTTATTATGGCTGCGTTGGCCGTCTACACATAGTTCCTGTTTGTCTGTTTTTCATTTGTGAACGCACTTCAAGATGCTCCTTGATCCACTAGGGATAGACTCTTACAAGCAATGTTCCTAAATTGTTCCTGGCTTGAAGGTATAGTCCTTGGAAAAACTCTAAGTTGGTATAGAAACATGTGGAGGTTCTGTAACACACGCGCGTCTCCAAAATTGCAACTTTACAGGAGAGGCCAAAAACTGTCTTTACTTTCAATGTAAGTCAGAGGAACCAGAATCATTTCCAAGCTATTTTGGAGCATTTCTATTGGTCCATTCATCATGAAATTCTCACGCAATGTAAACGACCACTGAAGTGTTCAAACGATGTAGAAAACTCAAAATCGACAAAAATGGAGATGCATGTCTTTCATTGCACAGCAACGTTATGAAAAGGTTCTTCAAGGAACCAAAAGTGGTTCTATGGCAGGGCAGCCCAAGGTTGACCCATGTGGATGTTTGATTTGGCCCACCAAGTCGTGTTACCAAATGACAGCAAGTCCTGCTGCTCCATTGAGTACAATGAAATATCTGGTTTGGCACTGACCATAAGGAGATCCTAAATTTGAATTTGAGACTATCCATGGCCTGGAGGTCCATATTTGTCCTTGCTCAGGGTGGCCCTCTCTTTTCCCTTCACTGAGCCTCTTGCCATGGGGCCTGTTAACTGATATAACAGAATTGATAGTGCTCTCCTCCAAGCGTGTAGAGCAGTACAATAATATTTGGTTAACAGCAGTTTGAGGTAGCACTCGCTTTTTGCCCCCCAGTTTGGTAGCATCATGTGATGGGAAAGGGTTAACTGACTGGTCAAGTCGGCTGTGACTACATTGGGAAGAAAACTGGGTAAAATGAAATGTCAGGATATGTATTGTACTGATGTAATGTCTGTTACTGGAAACTGTATTTATGTACAATGCATGACCGAATTGCTTTATTATATTTGACCCATATTAAATCATTGTCTCTCTCTCTCTCTCTCTCTCTCTCTCTCTCTCTCTCTCTCTCTCTCTCTCTCTCTCTCTCTCTCTCCAGTCTCACCCGCTGTCTCTGTGTAACACCAGTGAGGATGAGCGGCAGGAAAGCTTCTTCATCAGCATCGTTAAGCTGGAGAGTCCAGAGAGAAAAGTGCCACTGTGCCAGCCTCTGCTGGACAAGGTAAGACTGATGAAACACACCGATCCCCCTTCACATGCATGCTCTCGCCCGCTACAACCCGAACCCACGCGCTCTCACTCTCTGCCAGTGATGGAGACAGTGGGGAACATCTGTGTTTGCTCACTGATAAAGGTCATTGGGTTGTGTATGGACCATTCTGGCCAGGAGGCACAGAGCAGAGAGAGAGAGAGAGAGAGATTCTTATTAATAAGAGAAAGATGAAGTGAATCCAGGCCTGCTTGTGTTGATGGAAGCAAACTGGCGTAGTATGTTATAAAGAAGTTGTGTCTTTCTGTAAATCTTGGGTTTACAGTTGTGTATCTTTCAAAGAGGCCTTCAGGGTCCCGGTTATCGTAGGTCCCATGGGTTCCTAGTTCCATTTCTTTTCCTGCCCCCATGCATTGACTATATGCTAGGGGTATTTAATTAGGCTTAGGCCAAGGTCTGGATCGTCATCATTTCTAACTTGTGTTCTGATTCAGTGGTGTACCCTGTATATTTAAGTTACCTGGTTTCAGCATCTTATACCATCAACAACTGAAACACCAACACATCACACATACCGTTCAGTATATTTCAGTATATTTACTGTTTAAATGTTGAACTGAATAAATTATTTATAAACTTCTAATAAATGTTTTTTAACTCACTTCAATAAAAACAAGAGCTACATTAAAAAAACGGAATGCTTTTAAAAGAAAGTGCATCTTAAAGTGTTTATTTATAGAGAAAGTAAATAAAATGTGTGTCTTCTTGTTAATTCAGCTTCACAGATTAACATGTAGGTTGTACAGAGCGGTGTTCTCCAAAACTAGACGAGCAGGTTTATTCCAGAACCGTTCCTGTTAAACTGTTTCACTGTTTACGTTTCTGTTTTTAGAGCTTGTTATTCTTTCTGACTCGCTTTAGTCTCTGGCTGCTGCTCCTCGCTTCATACCTCGCCTGTGTGCAGGCGCCTCACGCCCCAGTGTGCACAGATCTTTGGTGATCTTACAGCGCACGTGATTGGTCTCTGAGTTTACTACGCTGTAAAGCCCGTATACTGTAAAAACAAGAAAAGCTCTGCCGCTTTAAATAAACACTGTCTAAATTAAATCATTCTTAATAATTTATCAGTTTGGGTCCGCATTGGACAACATCTGGGTCCAGATCCGGACCACGGTCCACCTATTAGTGACCTCTGCTATATACCATTGGCTAAGGCTTCTTTCATGTTCTGTATCCATAAATGTAGCCTTTTAGGTTCCATTCACATTCACATAGATGCTCAGATCCAGAGCAAATTCGAACTTGACCGTATTGCAGGTGTAGATGAATGTAGAATTACAGGTTTTGCTCAAGAACTCAACCAACTTCACTGTACTAGCCTACTGGTCCAAAGAAGCTTCTCAGTGAAAGTGAGATGCAAGAATCCAAATTCAAAGAAACTGGAAGTGTTGTACCATATTTTTACATCCTTCATTTATTCGAAAGGCCAAAGCGATTGCTCATGCAGTCCAGCACTTGACAGAGTAGTACTTAAGGAATCTTGATGATTCAACAGCTACTGTCCTCCGAAAGCAAGAGATTGCCACATAAGCCTTCCTATCGCACCCCCCGACCTCTTGAAGCCTCTGTTGCAAACAGAGTACATTACAAACAGGCCCCTATTCCCCACAGACATTCGACTACATTGGTTTTCTTCTTTTGGCTTTCACTTGAAGCTGTGTACAGGGCACATTGTTTGCCTCATATCAAGTACGCAATAAATCAGTTCCCAGATGTAGACGAGGATTCCCCCATTCCGAGAGCCCAGAATCGCATTACCAAAGCTCTTACGGCTGTAAGGGCCCGAGGCTCAGAGCACTCTGCATGCTTGGCTATGGCCAGACTCCATCTGCTGGGAGGACTGAGACTCTGCACTTTGGGATTACACATGAGGAGTAACAGAAGCAGGCCACCAGCAAATGTGGAGATGACTCAGTGATTGCTTGGTCAGGACTCACTCTTGAGTAATAGGGTGGTGTCACCCAGTGGTCCATGTGTTTTTGGGAGGGCTTCGATGTCAGTTGCAATGCCGTGTGGCTTTACCTCATGACCACCTGACCAAATCAAAGCATGTGTGCTTTGGAGCTGCACAAGGGTTTCTGTAAAGCCTCCGCTCCAACTCCGCTCCAGGTTTTCTCTTTCTGTGGTTAAAAACGTTCTGTGTTCAGGCTTGAAGCGACGGCCCAATCACAGGCTAGGAAACTGTGGATGGTAAATGAACACACATGCCTTTTAACATGCTTCTGTTTATCATTTCTTCATGAAAACAGATGACACGAGACTGACTCGCACTGACTTGATCTGTGAAAATATCCAGTATGTACTTCTGCTAATCAGCACAGGCACTGTTTATGAATGGCCATCATCAATCATATCACGCAAAGAAAGGTATTTGCACAGTGCATGCTGGGAGATCGTCAATGGACAGAAGGATAGAAAACTAAGAGTCCTGTCAATCTGACTCCAGGTGTAGAGGAATGTAAAACAAGGTTTAATACTCGATTAAGTTGGACACTTGGATGGTTGGTTATTGTAGGACATGAAGAAACAGTCTTTGGCATAAGCCCAGTCGTAGGCCCAGGTTTTAAAGTGTGCAGACCCTCGCAGATCCTGCTGGATATGGACAGCAGGGGCGAAGCCGCCTCCCAGGACAGCAAGACTGAGACTCAACTGGTGGTGGTGGGGAGGAGGTAAGTACACCAGACTGAAGTGATGGAGCTCCATCCAATATCTTTGGGCTCAGTTAGAGTGATCCAGAGCTAATCCTTTCTATCTGATCTTTTGTGGCTGAATGCAGTCAAATCCTCACATCCAGAGGAGCAGAGGCTGTTACTGGCTTGCTTATATGGCTTTTAATTATAGAATAAATGATGAATAATCAGATCCTTTAGACATACAATCTACTGCCAGCTATAACTCATCACTTGTCATATATACTGTGTCTTAAAGCACACTAGCAAGTGTATTTGAGATGACTTAACACAGAGAAAAGTATGTGAGGGTTTAGGCACAAAGCCAGGTTTAGGCCAGGTTTAGGCCGGAATGCCTCAGGATCGGTCACCACTTTCAAAAACAATACGGATTGTATTCATTTTATTGCCAGTCTGGTGTTTACTGTGGACTCATTACAACTTTTCCATCATCCTGAGCGTATCTCAGACACGAGATGTGTTTAAAGCGTCCTTCGGAATGTTTGAAACTTCCGAAGCACTGGTCTCATATCGGAATGGCTTTAGGGGGAAGTGTCTGAAGCAGAAGCGGTTTGATGTTGTTCACTCTAAACTTTCTAAATACTTCAGGCCCTCGAGCTGTGAGCTTCTCCCAGCAGGCACTCCACTCCACACCAGTCGAGCAGCACAAGTCGTGGAATGAGAGGAGCTGCAAATATTTACCAGAAGGACCTCATCGTCACCCGGATAGTCCAAACATCCCCTTGGGTTTCGATTTCGGAGATCTATCTCTCTTAACGAACACGTAATATGTTTATACGCCCCCTCGGCATTGTAATTACGAGCGCTGGCCTCGGACGGAGAGCGAGGAAATTGTTTTCTTTCTCTTTCTTCGCCCCACACCGAGCGCCGGGCAGCGGGCTTAAAGCGCAAAGCTGCTGTTTTCATTGGTAGAGAAACAAGAGCTGGCGAGCGGGGTTCTCTCTGAATGGGGGTGGGGGGACTGAATGGAGCGGGGATGAGCGCGGCGCTTACGCCCGTGTCTGAACTTGCTGGCCCCTGGTGCGGCTCTTTTCTCTCTGCCGGCCCCGCTTTAAAGATGCTGCGACGCTTCATTGAGCCATTCCTAATCCTGTTTACTTTTGAAATGGAAATAAGGAAGAGAGGGAAGAGCGCAAAGTATGCGTACATGTGGGCCTGTGTGTGTGTGTGTGTGTGCGTGCGAGGGAGGGAGTGGCGTTTAGGAGTCCTGTCCCGTGTGTTTGTAAGGGTTGGAAGCTGTTGTTTGATGTTGGAGAGTTGCTGATAAAGCGCGGCGGCGTGTTTGGGGTCATTGTTGGACGTGTTTATGTCTCAGTATCTCGTGTGCGAGCAGAGAGGGACGAGCGCGAATGCCGCCTTTGTACGATTTCAGGAAAATGTCCTGACTGTGTAGAAAACCAGAGAAGACAGTGTGAGGTCCTACAGGACGAAAGCTTTGTTGTTTACTGTTTAACACTGAATGAGAAAGCATTTCTTATTGGTTCCTGCAGCTGAAATTAGAGGCTTATACAATTCTCACTGCATGTATTGTATAATACACAGTAGCATAAATAACTTATATTGAAAGAAGTAGATCATATCTTGAGCTCCAGTTTGAAGATCAAAGTGTAGTTCCAGATTTCTCCTGGACGCTCCAGACATTGTATGAATGTATTTAGTTCCTTCAGCAGCAATCTTGATTTAGCTTAATGAAGTACTGAGCAGTCAAAGCAGGTATTAGATGAGAACTGTAAATAATACTGGGTTGTTTCCACAAGGAGAAGCTTGGAAAGGGTTTAAAAGCACTACTTCCTGTATTAATATTATATGATTTTTTTAAAAATAGCTATTTGAATATAATAATGTTTAAGTGCCTTAAACATGTGTGCTGTGTATTTGGAACATCTCATTATTATATTGCAGGCAGTTACACATACAACACACACATACATCAGATCAACCATGGACTACACATTAGTCATTTTGTTCTGAGAACACCAGGAGCTGATTTGTTTGATTTTTAAATGTTTATTTTTTTTCTTTGTATCTGTAATGTTCTCACACGACTCGTAGGCATAGGAATTAGATACACTAGCAGGGCTTTATTCACACAATACAGGGAAACGTGTCACACAGACACTAGAACACAGTTACATACATTATGTATATATATATATATATAGACTAGGTATATATAGAGGTATATATATAGACTATATATACCTGCTAATGAGTTACAGGTGTATTGGTGATGACAGTGTGTGCACGCACGCAAATAGCTATTTGAATATAATAATGTTTAAGTGCCTTAAACATGTGTGCAGTACTGTGTATTTTGAACATCTCATTATTATATTGCAGGCAGTTACACATACAACACACACATACATAGGAATTAGATACACTAGCAGGGCTTTATTCACACAATACAGGGAAACGTGTCACACAGACACTAAAACACAGTTACATACAATATGTACAATATATACTAGGTATATATATACAGAGGTGTATATATATATATATATATATATATATATATATATATATATATACACATACCTAGTCTTTATATATATATATATATATATATATATATATATATATATATATATATATATATAGACTAGGTATATATAGAGGTATATATATAGACTATATATACCTGCTAATGAGTTACAGGTGTATTGGTGATGACAGTGTGTGCACGCATCCTGAGAGGAGGTGCTTACAGTATCCTTTTCTAAGACCCATAGCTTTTGGTTGTCCTCTCACAGTGGACGGATGGATGGACAGAAGGGTTGTATGATAAACCATTAAACCATATTTTTATGGCTGTTGTGATATTGTGAGTGGCGACAGGGCTGTGACAGGAACATATCCCTGAGGTTTGGTGCTTTACCCCCCCACAGCAGCTTTATCAAACCTTACACTGCATGTCAATATTGTGCAGCCCTATAGGATGGAGACACCTGAAGATGGTCTCAGACCTGAAGCAGGAGTAGAAAGATGAAGCCTTAAGTGCTGTTTATCTGATGGGGACAGTTTTGGGGACAGTGAGGTCTTCCACGTGGTTGTTAGGAGTCTCTGTAGGGTTTAATCTTGTGTTCAAAGCTGTTGGCTACAGTTTAAATTAATGTATGTTCTCCAGTCGTCTGGAGCCTCTGCATGGGATGTTATTTTTGGGCCAACTCTATTTTTAATGTTCAGCCTTTTAAAAACAACTGGTTAAGTGATTAATCACTAATATAAACAGCCCTACGTGCCAGCCCTACATATAGGACTTATACAGGATCCCACACATAAAAACAGACATATCTGTACATGAGTGTGTTCATTGATCTTTAGTTAAACACTGTGTATCACATGCAGTGTGTGTGTGTGTGTGTGTGTGTGTGTGTGTGTTGCCACTGTAGGGGATGTTCCTCAGTGGGAGTACAGGCAGAGGAAGTGTTTGAGCAGGGGATATCCGCACATGGGGAATAAATCTTTCCTTCTGGACACTGTTTTTGTCTCTCTCTCTCTCTCTCTCTCTTTCTCTCTCTCTCTCTTGCCACCGTTCCCTCCATGTCATTCACAGGGGGTGGGCCTGACCTCATGCCGCTCCCCAGCCACTGTCTACCCACTTTTCTTCTCCATCGTTCATCTTCTCTTCCTTCTCTGGACATCAGCCACCTCCTGCCCGGGGCTAATTTGAGATGTGTTTGAAGTTTGCTTCTCTATTTGTACACTAGAGCTACAGAGCTAACGTAGCTAACAAGTCATTACATATTATGTAGATACTTATTGTTGGGTCAAATAGCTTATTCATGTAATTATATAGTTTCATAAAAACAGTGTAGCAAACTGAGACCAATAGTTCTTAAACAATGCAAATCAAATTCAAATGAAATTTATATAGAAATATATGTATGTAATTACACTAAAGATAATGTGGAAGAAATGAGAGTAATAGTAATTACAGGATGTAAAATTATGTAAATTATAATAATGAAACATAAAATGTAATTATTTTTGTAATTATGTGATTGCAAATGTTGTAACATATAAACGTATATAGTGTAATTACAGTGTAATTAGACAAAAAATAGTAATTACATACAAGGAGTGTGTCAGAATACTGTGAATGGTAATGTAGTTTATGTAGTGATATAGTTACAGTCTAATGAATATCTATTTACATACAAACAATGTGGCGAAAATCTGATTGCATTCTAGCACAACTGTGTAATTATAATTATAATTGTAGCAAAGCTACATAGATAACAATAAGATAATTGAATGTAAACTGAATGTAAATGTAATGTATATATCATAACTGCAGTATAATGAATGATGTAATCTAATTTAATTCAAATAATGAGGCAAAAACTTTATTAACAAAGACTGCACAGTTATGTAATTATAATGTAATTGGTTGTGTAATTAAATGATTACAACTACAGTGTAACAATGTACAACTACAATGTATGCACAGCATAAATGGTTATGTAAGTATATTATTACATACAAATAATAAGGAACTGCGTATTAAATGTAAATACAATTTGTTATTACACTGTAATTCTGTTGTGGTATTATGCAATTAATGACTATAATAATTAAAGTCAAAAGTTAGAAAGTAATGATGGACCGATCAGAGTAGAGATGGACCGATCAGAGTTTTTGAGGCTGATTCCGATCACCTTTCAGCACGACCGGCCGATAGCCGATACCGATAGAGGGTGGGGTATACGACACGGCAGGGCTACATGTAGTTATTAGCGCAAGCAAGTCATGAAACATGGTCTAAACTGGTTTATTACCATTTTTAACAAGCTTATGTAAAACAGCATCATATTTTTAACTAAATTAACAGTAAATAAACAAAGTAAATCAAACAAGTATCTCCAATAGTGCAATCATTACATTTAGACCCTTAATTTAAAACTAAAAAAGCTAATTAAATAAATACAGTCATTAAATGCAGACTCTGGATTGTTTGAAACAAAAACTAAAACCTGTAGATTTTGATTTGTAGCTGCTGTTCTGTTCGTACCGGTCAGATCTGGTCTGTAGGTGTTCTGGGTTGTTTGTTTTGTACTAGCTGTGTGTGTAGCTCTGCTGTTTGCTGATACTCACTGTATTCAGCTGCGTGCAGTGCTGTATCAGATTAATAGAGTTAAATGTCTTTGTCTTGGTTCCTTAACGAGACACTCTGATTTTACTAATTTAAAAACGTCCTGGATGAGTCTGCGTCACATTCGGTAAAACACTGTCAGACGGACAACGTGTTTTCTATAAGCGCATGCTTTTCTCACGCCGCCGCTGCTGCTTTAGTCAGTCTGTGGAAAATGAAAGGGTGTGTATTTCCACCTAGTGGTTCAGAGAGGAATTGCAGGGAGTGGGTTCTCCTCTTCCTGGATGAAACACTAGCTAGAAATACAGAAATTAGGCTCATTTGTTTAACGCCGGCTCTCGAGATGGCTAAATTGGAGATACCGATACATAGCCGATCGATCCTTCCATCTCTATTAGAAAGGGTTATAAAGCTGAGAGATGAGTGGAATAGCAGCTCTGTGTACAGTTATAACCCCAAAAAGCAGCTCTCTGGTTGTTTTTCCATTATAAGGAGCATCTTTGGCTTTAACTCTATAAAAGTCTGTGCTTTCCAGGCCTTTTGATCCAAAGGGGCCACCGTGGCTGACTCTCAGCGCTACTCACGTGGTCTCTCTCTCCTCAGACAGAGCCCCTGCGTTTATCTCGCTGCTTTCTGGCTGAGCGCTTTGTTAAACGTCTCCAGTTCTTCTCTGAGGCACGCTCCGAGCAGAGGGACGAGACACCCTGAGGTCAGGGAAGAGCTTTTCCTTCGCTCGGACAGAAAGGCGACGGCGGATAGTGTGGGAGGTGTTTTTGTGCTGCAGCGGAGGCTGAACTGGGGTCAGCTTTAGATTCTAAGGCTGTGTGTGGAGTGAATGGAAAGAGAAATTAGGAAAGGTCTCCAGTGTCAACTCTGAAAATGCCTGAATCTCAGCAGCTTTGAAGAGTGATGTCTGTTAGTGATGGACCCATGTCTCTCTGTATATCTCGTTATTCTCTCTTTCTCTCTCTAGTTTATTGTTGGAGGAACACCAGCAGCTTCTTTCATCTGTTTCTTTCTTTCAGGTATGGCTTCTTTTAGGAAGCTGCAGTGAACTAGGTTTCAGGTGTTACAGGTGCTACAGCAAATCAGTGTACTAACACAGCGCAGTGCCGTTTGGTGATGGAGCGATAAAGCAGAGGACGAGGACGAGGCCTGGTGGAGTTGAATGGGACGGCCTCTGTCTTTCCCTGTCCCCGCTCTCTTCCCTGAGGATTTTACAAGCTGATGCTATCGCCGCAGCGTGGGCCGCTCTCCTGCCACGTTCCATAAAGCAGGAAGAATAGCCGCCTAACTGGAAGAGCCTCAGCACATCCCTCCATCTGAAAGAGAGAGAGCGGGAGATAATGAGAGAGAACATAGGAAAAAAGGAGAGAGAAAGTGTAGGAGAGGGGGGAGAAAAAATGGAAGAGAGGGAGTGGAAGAGAGAACGGGAATGTAGGAGAGAAGGAGAGAGAGAGAATGTAGGAGATGAAAGAAAGTGAGAGAGTAAGAAAGAGGGGGAGAATTTGGGAGAGAGAGAGAATAGAAGAAATAGTGGGAACGGAGATGGTGAAAGAGAGAATGTAGAAGAGAGAGAGTATAAGAAAGAAAATGTAGGAGAAAGAAGGAATGTGGGAGAGAGAATGTGGGGGTGAGTATAAGAAAGAGAATGTAGGAGAGAGAGAGAATGTATGAGAAAGAGAGAGGATGTAGTAGAGAGAAAGTATAAGAAAGAAAATGTAGGAGAAAAGGAGAGAATGTAGGAGAAAGTATAAGAAAAAAAATGTAGGAGAAAAGGAGAGAATGTAGGAGAAAGTATAAGAAAGAAAATGTAGGAGAGAGAGAGAGAATGTAGGAGAGAGAGAGAGAGAATGTAGGAGAGAGAGAGAATGTAGGAGAGAGAGAGAATGTAGGAGAGAGAGAGAATGTAGGAGAGAGAGAATGTAGAGGAGAGAGAGAATGTAGGAGAGAGAGAATGTAGAGGAGAGAGAGAGAATGTAGGAGAGAGAGAGAATGTAGGAGAGAGAGAGAATGTAGGAGAAAAAGAGAGAATGTAGAAGAGAGAAAGTATAAGAAAGAAAATGTAGGAGAGAGAGAGAATGTAGGAGAAAGAGAGAATGTAGAAGAGAGAGAAAGTAGGAGAGACAGAGAATGTAGAAGAGAGAAAGTATAAGAAAGAAAATGTAGGAGAGAGAGTGAGAATGTAGGAGAGAAAGAGAGAATGTAGGAGAGAGAGAGAATGTAGGAGAGAGAGAGAGAATGTAGGAGAGAAAGAGAGAATGTAGGAGAGACAGAGAGAATGTAGGAGAGACAGAGAATGTAGAAGAGAGAAAGTATAAGAAAGAAAATGTAGGAGAGAGAGAGAGAATGTAGGAGAGAGAGAATGTAGGAGAGAGAGAGAGAATGTAGGAGAGAAAGAGAGAATGTAGGAGAGAGAGAGAATGTAGGAGAGAAAGAGAGAATGTAGGAGAGAGAGAGAATGAAGGAGAGAAAGAGAGAATGTAGGAGAGAGAGAGAATGTAGGAGAAAGAGAGAATGTAGGAGAGAAAGAGAGAATGTAGGAGAGAGAGAGAATGTAGGAGAAAGAGAGAATGTAGGAGAGAGAGAGAATGTAGGAGAGAGAGAGAATGTAGGAGAGAGAGAGAATGTAGGAGAGAAAGAGAGAATGTAGGAGAGAAGAGAGAATGTAGGAGAAGAGAGAGAATGTAGGAGAGAGAGAGAATGTAGGAGAGAGAGGAGAAGGAGGAGAGAGAGAGAGAATGTAGGAGAGAGAGAGAGAATGTAGGAGAGAAAGAGAGATGTAGGAGAGAGAAGAGAATGTAGGAGAGAGAGAGAGAATGTAGGAGAGAAGAGAGAATGTAGGAGAGAGAGAGAATGTAGGAGAGAGAGAGAATGTAGAGAGAGAGAGAATGTAGGAGAGAAAGAGAGAAATGTAGGAGAGAAAGAGAGAATGTAGGAGAGAGAGAGAGAATGTAGGAGAGAGAGAGAATGTAGGAGAGAGAGAGAGAATGTAGGAGAGAGAAGAGAGAATGTAGGAGAGAAGAGAGAATGTAGGAGAGAGAGAGAATGTAGGAGAGAGAGAGAATGTAGGAGAGAGAGAGAGAATGTAGGAGAGAAGAGAGAATGTAGAGAGAGAGAGAGAAGTAGGAGAGAAGAGAGAATGTAGGAGAGAGAGAGAGAATGTAGGAGAGAGAGAGAGAATGTAGGAGAGAAAGAGAGAATGTAGGAGAGAGAGAGAATGTGGAGGAGAGAGAATGTAGGAGAGAGAGAAATGTAGGAGAGAGAGGAATGTAGGAGAAAGAGAGAATGTAGGAGAGAAAGAGGAATGTAGAGAGAGAGAATGAGAGAGAGAATGTAGGAGAGAGAGAGAATGTAGGAGAAAGAGAGAATGTAGGAGAGAAAGAGAGAATGTAGGAGAGAGAGAGAATGTAGGAGAGAGAGAATGTAGGAGAGAAGAGAGAGAAGGAGAGAGAGAGAGAGGAGGAGAGAGAGAGAGAGAATGTAGGAGAGAGAGAGAATGTAGGAGAGAGAGAGAATGTAGGAGAAAGAGAGAATGTAGGAGAGAAAGAGAGAATGTAGGAGAGAGAGAGAATGTAGGAGAGAAAGAGAGAATGTAGGAGAGAGAGAGAATGTAGGAGAGAGAGAGAGAATGTAGGAGAGAGAGAGAATGTAGGAGAGAAAGAGAGAATGTAGGAGAGAGAGAGAATGTAGGAGAGAAGAGAGAGAATGTAGGAGAGAGAGAGAGAATGTAGGAGAGAGAGAGAATGTAGGAGAGAGAGAGAGAATGTAGGAGAGAGAGAGAATGTAGGAGAGAGAGAGAGAATGTAGGAGAGAGAGAGAATGTAGGAGAGAGAGAGAATGTAGGAGAGAGAGAGAGAATGTAGGAGAGAAGAGAGAATGTAGGAGAGAAAGAGAGAAAGTAGAGAGAGAGAGAATGTAGGAGAGAAAGAGAGAATGTAGGAGAGAAGAGAGAATGTAGGAGAGAGAGAGAATGAAGAGAGAGAGAGAGAATGTAGGAGAGAGAGAGAATGTAGGAGAGAAGAGAGAATGTAGGAGAGAGAGAGAATGTAGGAGAGAAAGAGAGAATGTAGGAGAGAAGAGAGAATGTAGGAGAGAAAGAGAGAATGTAGAGAGAGAGAGAATGTTAGGAGAGAGAGAGAGATGTAGGAGAGAGAGAGAATGTAGGAGAGAGAGAGAGAATGTAGGAGAGAAAGAGAGAATGTAGGAGAGAGAGAGAATGTAGGAGAGAAAGAGAGAATGTAGGAGAGAGAGAGAGAATGTAGGAGAGAGAGAGAATGTAGGAGAAAGAGAGAATGTAGGAGAGAGAGAGAATGTAGGAGAGAGAGAGAATGTAGGAGAGAGAGAGAGAATGTAGGAGAGAGAGAGAGAATGTAGGAGAGAAAGAGAGAATGTAGGAGAGAAAGAGAGAATGTAGGAGAGAGAGAGAATGTAGGAGAGAGAGAGAATGTAGGAGAGAGAGAGAGAATGTAGGAGAGAGAGAGAGATGAGGAGAGAAAGAGAGAATGTAGGAGAGAGAGAGAGAGAATGTAGGAGAGAAAGAGAGAATGTAGGAGAGAGAGAGAATGTAGGAGAGAGAGAGAGAATGTAGGAGAGAGAGAGAGAATGTAGGAGAGAGAGAGAGAATGTAGGAGAGAGAGAGAGAATGTAGGGAGAAGAGAGAATGTAGAGAAAAGAGGAATGTAGGAGAGAAAGAGAGAATGTAGGAGAGAAAGAGAGAATGTAGGAGAGAAAGAGAGAATGTAGGAGAGAAAGAGAGAATGTAGGAGAGAGAGAGAATGTAGGAGAGAGAGAGAGAATGTAGGAGAGAAAGAGAGAATGTAGGAGAGAGAGAGAATGTAGGAGAGAGAGAGAGAATGTAGGAGAGAAAGAGAGAATGTAGGAGAGAGAGAGAATGTAGGAGAGAGAGAGAATGTAGGAGAGAGAGAGAGAATGTAGGAGAAAAAGAGAGAATGTAGGAGAGAAAGAGAGAATGTAGGAGAGAGAGAGAATGTAGGAGAGAGAGAGAGAATGTAGGAGAGAAAGAGAGAATGTAGGAGAGAGAGAGAGAATGTAGGAGAGAGAGAGAGAATGTAGGAGAGAGAGAGAATGTAGGAGAGAGAGAGAGAATGTAGGAGAGAGAGAGAGAATGTAGGAGAGAGAGAGAATGTAGGAGAGAGAGAGAATGTAGGAGAGAGAGAGAATGTAGGAGAGAGAGAGAGAGAATGTAGGAGAGAGAGAGAGAATGTAGGAGAGAGAGAGAGAATGTAGGAAGAAGGAGAAGAGAGAATGTATGAGAGAAAGAGAGAATGTAGGAGAGAGAGAGAGAATGTAGGAGAGAGAGAGAGAGAATGTAGGAGAGAGAGAGAGAATGTAGGAGAGAAAGAGAGATGCTAGGGAGAGAAAGAGAGAATGTCAGGAGAGAAGAGAGAATGTAGGAGAGAGAGAGAATGTAGGAGAGGAGAGAGAATGTAGGAGAGAGAGAGAATGTAGGAGAGAGAGAGAATGTAGGAGTGAGAGAGAGAATGTAGGAGAGAGAGAGAATGTAGGAGAGAGAGAGAGAATTTAGGAGAGAGAGAGAATGTAGGAGAGAGAGAGAATGTAGGAGAGAGAGAGAGAATGTAGGAGAGAGAGAGAGAATGTAGGGGGAGGCAGAGAGAGAGAGAGAATGTAGGAGAGAGAGAGAGAATGTAGGAGAGGAAAGATGAGAATGTAGGAGAGAAAGAGAGAATGTAGGAGAGAAAGAGAGAATGTAGGAGAGAGAGAGAGAATGTAGGAGAGAGAGAGAGAATGTAGGAGAGAAAGAGAGAATGTAGGAGAGAGAGAGAATGTAGGAGAGAGAGAGAGAATGTAGGAGAGAGAGAGAATGTAGGAGAGAGAGAGAATGTAGGAGAGAGAGAGAATGTAGGAGAGAGAGAGAATGTAGGAGAGAGAGAGAGAATGTAGGAGAGAGAGAGAGAATGTAGGAGAGAGAGAGAATGTAGGAGAGAGAGAGAATGTAGGAGAGAGAGAGAGAAACAGGGAATCTTGTGAATCAGTTGAGGAAGTGTGATAATCAGATCCTACACAGACTAACTGAAACTCACTCTGAGGCGTTATATACAGAGTCTAATCTCTCAGACCTGTTGGTTCTAATGGCGTCTGCACAGCGGCAGTCAGTGACTCTGGGCTCTGTTCAGCTTCTCCGCCCGTCACAGAGCTCCACCCAGCAATTTACCTTCACTGAGCATCACAGACACAGAAACTCTACAGCTCATACAGCCACCATGAGGCTTCACACTCCCGTAAACACACCTGCTGACTGTTACCTGTCTGTTACCTCCGCTACTGTTAGAGTCCAGCTGGAGTGTTCAGTGTGTGAGGAGGCTGTAAACTGTTTATGATGATGGAGCTGAATGTGATGTGTGACGGGCGTCATTAGCGCAGAGCTGAAATCCCAACATGGTCGTGTTTCTTCATCAGACTGAACAGGATGCAGTGAGGACGACACTGCAGGAGGACACGTACGGTTCGGTACTGTGTGTGTGTGTGTGTGTGTGAGGAAAGGAGTGTGTTTCGGGCTGGTTGTCTCCAAGCAACAGCAAACACAGTTGTCATGGATTCCTGTGGCACATCTGCTGTGTTTGAAGTCCAAGGCCAGTCTGGCTGTGTGATACGACGTTTGCTGTTATCACTCACTCTTACACACACACACACACAGAACCACACAGGCCATGAGTTCTCATGGGAACGGGCCGGACCCCCAGTCTAAATCGAGCGTCTTGTCCAAACTTAACCTGCACCTTACCAACAGAGTCCATCAGTCAGTAGCGCTCCAGTTCTGCTCGTCTAGACTGTGAAAGGAAAGTTTTCCAGTGAGGCACGTGGGATGCCAGTTATTGGAAATCTACATCACTAAATGTTTATATATATATATATATATATATATATATACACACACACACACACACACACACACACACACACACACACACACACACACACACCAACCAGCTTTTTGTTTCTGCAATGTTTCTCTACTGTATTAGCCCCACTTACCAAATAGGAGCACTTTGTAGTTGTACATTTGCAGACTGTGGTTATTCATGTTATGACTGGTCGGAGTATATGGTATATAGGATGATAAATATATAGTATACATCGAATGAGTTCACTGAAATGATGTATCAGTTAATCTAATATTTCTGATTAAAATCGATTAATTAATATATTTATTTATTAATTACTATTAATTATGCTGCTGCTATTCAGAATCATTTGAAACACAGACATTTACAGCTGCATTTTTTTTATTTGACCTTTTATTTGATTTCATTTTACACATATACATCACCAGTTCTGCAGTGATGGTTTCAGTGGAAAGCTGTGCTGTAGAGCTGAAATAGTTTCCACCATCACTTCCTAATCATGCTGGCCATTAACTTATGTGGAAGGTCATCAGTTCAGCTTCTAAAGTGCTAACCAATAGGAAAGCTTGTATGGCTGTATCTGTCCAGACAGCATTGGTTTGATTTCTGTTTCAAGTTTTTGACTCTTTGAATCATGAAGCAGTGAACTAAGCGTATAGCAATAACACGTCTGAGGTTATTAATGCAACAAGCGTGATGAGTCTGTTCAGTCCTTAGAGTTAAATTTTTTTTTAGAGTTACTTTTGGAAATAATAAATTTATATTTTGTGCTAAAAATATCAGTGCAACATTTAATTGTAATTACTTTCCAAAGCCAGGCAGTTTCGCTTTGAAACCCTCTGATTGATGCATATGTGTTTGTGTTTGTGTCAGAGAGAAGCTGGTTCTAGATTAGTGCTCAGTAAAAGGCCAACGTATTGCATATACTCAGCAGTTCTGAGTCTATCGAGGCCTTCATTGGTGCTTCCTGCCACCTTTCCCCTTTGTCCATATATTACAAACACACCCACGCTCACACCCAGTCTCTTTCATGCTCACAAACGAGTGCGTAGTGCAACAGGGCGTAACATAACCCCGGGTGTCTTCCTTTCCGGGTTCAGTGGCCGGTCATACGTGCCACCGGGGTGGCCTGGATCTTAAATGTACACACTTTTCCCCCTCAACTCCAAATGCCGCTCAGAGGCCAAGACGTGTTTGCTTACTCAGTTTTACACAAGAGCTGCTAGGCTGATGTAGCTATTGCTCATACCCAGCAGTTAGCAGCTTGCATGCTTAAACCATCACACTCTTACCTTGAACCATTGCTTGTGTTGTTGTTGACATCCTGTTATCTATACAACAAAAACAAAGCAAAACACAAGCACCTCAAAAATGACAACTTCACTGGAGAGGCCGAAAACATGAATTACTTTTAATGTAAGTCAATGGAACCAGAATCAGTTTTAAACTATTTTTGAGCATTTCTGTTGATCCATTAATCTTTACTTTTTTTAAATGATATTAAGTGTAACTGTTGTGTTCAAATGATGTAAAAAAAGAAAAAAGAAAAGCAAAATGATGATAGCTAAAAACAGTCTGTGTTTGTTTATACATTTGTTCATTTTTATATTATAGATAAAAGCGTGGAATACATAAGCAAGTTTATTTAAGATATAAAGAAATTAAATAGCTGTTTTTATTAGAATTAAAGTTTAGACAAAATTAATGCTTTGAGCTTGTTTCTAGTTTTTAGAGAATTATCTTTATATCTGCTTTACTAGAATGGTACTATAGATAGATAGATAGATAGATAGATAGATAGATAGATAGATAGATAGATAGATCTTTATTGATCCCTTTGGGAGGGTTCCCTCAGGGAAATTAAGATTCCAGTAGCACCACAATAAATTACAATAAACATACAAGAAACATATGAAAGGAATATAAATAAAAAAAATCCAATGTACAAAATAAAGAAAAAGAAAAGAAAAATCGAACTGGGGAGGTATTGCACACTATTATTGCACTTGTTTAATGTTAACTGTTAACTAGTGTTATTGCACCTAGTCCAGTTGTGTCATTATCAATCTATCTACTGCTCCATCCCATCTTCTGTCCTCCTGTGACCCCTCCTCCCCTGCAGAGAGGAGTTGTACAGTCTGATGGCATGAAGGACAAAGGAGTTTTTGAGTCTGTTGGTTCTGCAGTTGGGTAGGAGCAGTCGGTCACTGAACAGACTCCTCTGGTTGCTGATGACAGTGTGCAGAGGATGACTGGCATCGTCCATAATGTCCAGAAGTTTGTCCATTGTCTTCTTCTCTGCCACCGTCACCAGAGAGTCCAGTTTCAGGCCTACCTGTGCCAAAAGTACCTGTGCCAAAGTAGCAGTGCCCCCCAGTGCCAAAGTACCTATTAAACAAAATAAGGGGACCCGAATCCAAAAAATATATTAATATACAGTTATATATAGTAAAAAGGGAGTTCTCTCTGTTTTGACCATAGCACCTGCTGTACTGTAATAACCTGTTAAAGACAGACGGATAAAACTGGGTACTAAGTAACTTTGTAAACTGTGACTATACTATGTTTTGGGACTTCATGCTCACAGTGCTAGGCTAACACTTGCAGCTAAAGCTAACGACAGTTTTCTTTTATTTTTTACTATAGCTAGATCAATAGGAGCAGCAGAATGCTAGTTGTAGAATTATTTTATATTATTGTTGTTATACATAGTGTTGCTAAGGCCACATAGGCTGGTCACATTAGCTAATGCTATTAGCTCCACAGCTAATAGTTTATTTTGCTCATATTTTCTCACTTAATTTTAAAAAAGGATGCGTTGCTTAGTTTCTCCGCATTAAATACACATTTAGGTGACATATGTAGACATTAGTGTGAGAGTGTGTGCACAAAACTGTGTGATATACGGTTTCATGTCAAGTAAGTTATGCTAACCAGGCTTTTGCCTGATGAGATTATTTAGAGTAACATTTAAATGACCAATTAGGTCATTTAGGTCAGTTCTTGTTTTTGGAGTTGTATGAACATGAATTGTGTTTGAAATTTCTTCACAACTCAGAGTTTGAGGCAAGTTTGTGATGAGGCATGTGTGCGTGCTAATGCTAAACAGTGTGTACTCGTTGGCGACATTAGCCTCGTAGAAGAAGTGCAAAACTAATAAAGCAGACCAAACATGTCTGGAATGACGGACGGCGCTTTGAAAATGGGGAAAGTCGTGTACACGAACAGCTTTACCAGCGCGTTGGGCGTTCCGGGCTGGGAGCGGAGGGGATTACACCGCGCTGAGGACCTGGTCCTTTTCAGAAAACAAGGCAGCTTTCAATCAGGCCACGTCGCAGGCGAAGGACAATAAGGTGAATGCTTCGAGTTCCTTTATCCGCAGGGAGGCTGCATTCCTGCCTTTGTGGCCCCCTGCGCCCTCCTTTTTGCGAATAACAAGGCGGCTGGTATGCGACGTGCCGCTCAGGTGTGGCCTCGGCCCTCTCGCTTTCTTTTCGCGGTCCGGGAGGGAAAATGGGAAAAGCAAACATCTCCTGTGTGTGCGTGTGTTTGCTGAGATGTACTGCTCTGCGTGAGGTGAGGAGTGATTGAGTGAGCGAGGAGCGATTGATGGAATTAGCTCAGGAATGGAGCTCGACCTTGGGAAAAAGACGTGGGGTGTTGGCATTAGAGGAGTCCAGAGAACACCTCGTGGGTGCGTGTCTGCTCGTCTCCGTTACGGCAGTATTTGTTGAGTATCACTTTTACAGAAACGAGGCCGGATTTAATCTATTTAGAATAAATTTGTTTTTACGCAGAAGCTACAACCTCAGATCGACTTGCTTATGTGTCTTTTGATGCATGAAATGATTGTATGTTTCTGAAATGGAGACGAGGCTTTAAGCTAGTGCTGCGTTTAACAATGTGATGAACATTTGAACATTTTCATATATGGTGGTGTGCAAAAATGTGAATATTTCAGGTCAATATTGCAGGTTTTGTTGAATTTCCAAACAGAAATTGTGTTTCTTCTACAGTGAGTCTGCATTTCATGTGCAATTTCTTTTCCATGCTAGAAAAAAAACATAAAATCTAAACTATGCGATAATGTTTGTACACAATTTGTGTTTCCCCCCCCCACAATATCCTACATTTAGTAAATAAACAGCAAAATGTGCAGAACTCTCTAGAAACTCAGCCAGCCTCTTTGATCATGTGACCAGGGGTGCACCAACCTTTGCATATGATTGTATGTGATGTCATACAGTTTTTTTCTGTTCCTGTCATTCTTCAATGAAGGCCATCCTCACAGCTGAGGCCTCCCAAGATAGTGGCCTTGAACTGTGACCCTGCCCTTTGTTGTCCTTCATCTGTCTGCCCAGCTGCACTTCCTCTGACCTCATCATTTGGAGAGGTCAGTGCTCCTTTTCCACTTTTGACCTCAGGGTATCAGAGGTCATGACTAAGCACATGTCTCAGGGAAGAGGGCTTTGTAGTAGAAGGGAGGAAAAGACATTTACAGCCCAAGTACAAAATCTGTGTCCAGGAGTCCAGGAGTGAACAGCCGGCCCTGCCGCTGTCTGTGACGGGCGCTTAGTTTTTTTTAGATTCAGAGTTTTTCATGCTGAATCACTGCAGTGCTTGCTGGGAGTCTAGAGAGTTTGAAATACTACAGTACCGAGCTGGACTGCTTTGTTATCAGGAAACCGTAATGCTAACACTATGCCAACACTCATTACCATATTGTAACCTCCTGTGATATCAGTACTGATAAAATATTACAGTAAACATTAACAAACGCTATGTTTTTCTTTTACTCAGGTGATTTTTATAGAGGCCTGGGCAAAAAAAACAATGTATCGTTGCTGTCCAGAGAAAACCAAGTTTCTCGAAAATGATGGCCCTCTTTAGTTTCCATGCAAGTTAGTGGAAAGGTGTTTTTTAATCAGCAGTTTTGGAGTATTTTTATTGGTCCAATCATTGTGATTAAGTATGCCAGTAGTTTTGGAACACTGACCAACTTTATGTTTCATTATAAGAAAGTAAAATTAGCCCAATTTACTGCAACACAGTATATACCCATCCATTATCTTCTGCTTTATCCCGCTAATTGGGGTCACGGGGGTGCTGGAGCCGCCCTCGGGCGAAGGCGGGTTACACCATGGACAGGTCACCAGTCCATCGCATTGCCAACACACACTCACTCACACCTACGGACAATTTAGAGTGAGTGATCAACCTAACATGAATGTGTTTGGACTGTGGGAGGACCCACTCAAGCACAGGGAGAACATACACACTCCACAGAGAACAGCTCAGACCACGAATCAAACCCAGATCAGCTTGCTGTGAGGCGACAGTGCTGACCACTACACCACTGTGCTGACCACAGTATATATAAATACTCAATAAAAATGACTGTATTCACAGTTTTTTATAGTATTTTTTATTGTTTATCTGTTTCAACTGATTAAATGCTTTATGGCATTCATACTTTTGGTACAGTAAAGGTACTAGTAGTACATTTAATGCTGTATGTTATGTTAGAGCAGCTTCACAGCTCTTGGTAAGGAAGGATCCTCTAATCCAGTTTTAAATAGTCCTGGCTTTAATAAATCATATAGTAAATTTAAGCTCTAATATACAGACATACTGTACGTGCACAGAGTCTCTCAGGAAAACCAGCACGGTTGGAATGTTGACTGCTTGGAGTCTTTCTCAATCTCTCTTTCAGTCGGCCTTTTTACGAGCTGTCAGGTTTGATCTCACCGTCCTTCCCTGCACCTTTTAAATCATTAGTTGTTGAGATGGAGCTCTGACAACTCTTTTCCTCAGGGTTCTCTCTCTTTCTCTCTCTCTCTCTCTTTCTCTCTCTCTCTCTCTCTCTCTCTCTCTCATTCTAGCTACACTAGTTAGCAAGTACATACTGTGAGTTGCAAAGTAACTTCAAGTAGACGTATAGACAGCAAGTACTTGGTGAAAATAAGCTTGCATTGCTAATATTAGCCTCTTAGCTCCAGTGCAGAATCGCATAAGCAAGCGATTAAGCTTGTGTCAGGTTACTGCATCCGCATATGATGTCATGTCCAGCAGACAGAGAGGCTGACCCCAGAAAAAAACCTGTTTAGGGTTCTCTTGATGGACCAATCAGTGCTTTAAGGGGCGATCAGAGATGTTCACAAGTCACAAAATTCAAGTCCAAGTTAAGTCTTTAGGCTAGAGTCCATGTCAAGACTTAAGTCAATACAACATATTCAAAATACACACAGCTCTCTCTCTCTCTCTCTCTCTCTCTCTCTATATATATATATATATATATAACTTTTTGTGCAACCATAACAGTGCTTCCTTTTCTTTGTTTAAATTCTATGCATTTTTATACTTAAAGAAAACAACAAATTCTTATAATATATAATATAATATAACTTACTTTACAGTTTAGACTTAAGTAGGGGAGTGAGTAGGCTCAGTAAATGTGTTCTAAATGTTTACATAGCACTGCTATTACATTTTAAGAAGCTTAAATTCGAGAGTGTTTTTTACTGAGTCTGGCTCGATGAGGACGCATGATGAGGTAAAAAAGAAGGAAAATAATTGTATTTATACATTCTTTACACGGTGCCACCCTTCGGTTCTGTCCAAGAACTTTAAACTCCCTGTAACACTACCAGGTGCGGTTCTCTAGCTGAAGACATGCCACCCTCGTTTATTTACGTTTAACGCTTCTCTCTGATTTCCCGCTCGCGATTAGCGGATGTTGTGATATGTCACGAGAAAGGGGGCTGCGTCCCAAATCACTGAAACAAAAGTACGGCAACTGCACACACAACAAAAACAACTTTAGAGTACGGTGCCTGGATAACGGACTGACTCTTATTGTTCATGAGTTACTTTGGAAGAGTCCGAGTCGAGCTGAGAGTCTTTAGGGAGGAGTTTCAAGTGAAGTCTGAAGTTTTTTTTCTAGGTGACTTAAGTGCGACTTCGACTCGAGTCGATAGTGCAGACCTGTGAAGGCAACATGGAATAGAACATGAACGAGTTCCATCTGGATTATTTGATTGTGCTGACATTATGAAAAATCAGAGAAAGTTCTTTTCCCCTGAAATACATTGCGGCCGCATCTTGGCCTATTGCACTGTGTGTTCTCACAACTGCCCGTCAGGTCAAGGGTTCAAACAGGGGGTTTGTTTGGGGCTTGTGCCTCCGTCCATTCTTGGTGTCCACTGTCATTGTTTAATTGTCATGTGTTCTGAGATGCTGACATTAATTTATTGCTATATTGATATAGGGAGCGAGAACTTCAATATCAGAATATGGGCTCACAGTGAAATGTTCTTGTTTTAATTGAGTATCTTCTTCCTTAACACAACAATGGACTGACGGGTCTCTAAAGAAAGTTGTTTCTTTCTGGTCATTTTGAGTCGGTCAGCAAGACAGCAACTGCTGATCTTCAGATACTAAACTAACCTAGAATGTTGTTCTCCCTTTTATACTCACTTATTAGTAGAATGTTTTTCAGCTGTGCATCACAATTGAGCAAGAGTGTCCTAACAACCAATCAGTCCAATAACATCCTTAACTTGGATTGGTGGCCGTACCAGGAGATTTAGACAGAGGACTGAGAATTACTGATAATAGGACTATATGTAAAATAAGCCTCTATACAAAAATAGGCTTTAATACAAACATTTATATTCTTTAAAATTCACTTACATTAATTGAAAAATGCACAATGTTGTTTGTGAATTGCATGAAAATTGCACAAAATGAAATTCTAAAGTGATCTTAAACTTTTGAGCGGTAGTGTATATATCAAGAACATCAATTGAGCACCACTGAGAATGAGAAAAGTGGAATATGTAGCGAGTCGCACATGTAATATCTCAACCCACTTTTTGTACAGTCCTTAAACATGTTGGCCCCCCATCTCATTATCATGTTGCCCCCCCATTATATTATTATAATAACCTAAAAACCATCCATTCACACTAGTTTTGTACTCTACACACATGCAGAACACTTTCGGTTTGTGCCTTAAGGTTCTGGAAAAAAGCCCTAGTACATCAGAGCCGAGCGCCTGGATGTGTGTCCGCTCAGCCACCCAGGCTTCTGGTTTTCCAGAATGCGAAGCGTTTGCGTCTGAAGGCCTTCGCATTGCGGTGCCACCACCTCTCGTATGTCACTCGAGCGGCTTCCGCAGCACGCGAGGGTTCATGCGAGTGCGCGTGTGCGTGTGTTTGTAGAAGACGAGCCAGGAGGAATGTATCTCTAAATATAGCCCAGCGTGCCTCGCTGTGGGGGCAGAGTGACATGTTGCCACTGAATAACTGTTAAATTACTGCTATTAAAATACCTCGCTGCCTCCACCATTCACTCTCACTCACTTCCCCTCGCTCTCTCTCTCTCTCTCTTTCCCTTTCTCTCTCTGCCTCTCTCTCTCTTTCCCTCCTTCCTCGTCTTCTTCTGACTCCTCGCATGGCTTATTAGTTCTCTCCCTTTCTTCCTGGCTTTCTATTTTGCCCCATGTGGAAGTAGCTAGATCGTATGCTGGGCGGAGCTTGTGAGCCGAGGCTGGGTATGGGTGGAGCTTGTTGTAAGCGGGGCTGGTGTGGGCGGAGTTGTAGAGACCATGGATGGTTGTGACTTCCTAGCTCAGGAAAATCCCAAGCTCAGATGTTTATAAAATATGTTCAGAGATGCTACAGAAACGATATTCTATAAATCTGTGAACGTGTGCCTGTACATATAAACAGAGACATCATACAAGGAGAAGGAGGTAATTGGTTGAGACATGAATGGGAAAGACCATAACGCTCAACATGGTGACTGCATTGCAGGAAGTTCCACCCCTCTATAAAACCTTCTAGTGAGTACAGCCCCCCTGGTTGTGGAGATATGCACATGTGTAGTGGCCAAACCTTATAAAGCACTTAACTTGTGCATTAGTTGACTCTAACATTACAAACTATTAATTCTTTTAGTTTTTTCTCTTTCCTTTTGAAGACTAGAGATAACTGCCTGAGGGTAGTAGTGGCAAATTAGGCCAATAATAGAAGTATAGATACTAGGATTTAAAAATACTTTAGTAGTAGTTGAAGTACCTGCTGAAGTTTTTTACTCCAGTAAAAGTGTAAAAGTACTGCTTTCAGAACTACTTAAAGTATAAAAGTAATGTAGGGAAAAAATGCCATTAACGACAAATGCTTAGGCCGCACCACAGGGGTCTATAGTACACTAACCCACCTCCCCAAAACATCATTCTTCTAAAAGCCATAATTATTAAAATGTTAATGTTGATGAATTTGGGATGCGCTAGGCTTCCTGTTTAGCCGCATATACGCCCATTAAACATGAATGTATTTTAGTACAATGTAAATATATTAAAGAAGCATATCTGTGCATTACTGAGCATTAACATGTGTTTCATGGAGCAGAAGATATGATGACTAGTTGTCTATAAGTATTGTAATGAAGTCAAACTTCAAAGACATGTTATCAATAATCTTTACTGGAATGTAAATGTGCATGAATGAAAACAAGCTGAAATGAAATAGCAGTAACAAGACTATGTTTAAAATGTAAGGAGTAGAAAGTACAGATAATGGAGTGTAAATGTAAGGAGTAGAAAGTACTGATAGTGGAGTGTAAATGTAAGGAGTATAAAGTACTGATAATGGAGTGTAAATGTAAGGAGTAGAAAGTACTGATAATGGAGTGTAAATGTAAGGAGTAGAAAGTACTGATAATGGAGTGTAAATGTAAGGAGTAGAAAGTACTGATAATGGAGTGTAAATGTAAGGAGTAGAAAGTTCTGATAATGTAGTGTAAATGTAAGGAGTATAAAGTACTGATAATGGAGTGTAAATGTAAGGAGTAGAAAGTACTGATAATGGAGTGTAAATGTAAGGAGTAGAAAGTACAGATAATGGAGTGTAAATGTAAGGAGTAGAAAGTACAGATAATGGAGTGTAAATGTAAGGAGTATAAAGTACTGATAATGGAGTGTAAATGTAAGTAGTAGAAAGTACTGATAATGGAGTGTAAATGTAAGGAGTAGAAAGTACTGATAATGGAGTGTAAATGTAAGGAGTAGAAAGTACTGCTAATGGAGTGTAAATGTAAGGAGTAGAAAGTACTGATAATGGAGTGTAATTGTAAGGAGTAGAAAGTACTGATAATGGAGTGTAAATGTAAGGAGTAGAAAGTACAGATAATGGAGTGTAAATGTAAGGAGTAGAAAGTACTGATAATGGAGTGTAAATGTAAGGAGTAGAAAGTACAGATAATGGAGTGTAAATGTAAGGAGTAGAAAGTTCTGATAATGGAGTGTAAATGTAAGGAGTAGAAAGTACTGATAATGGAGTGTAAATGTAAGGAGTAGAAAGTACTGATAATGGAGTGTAAATGTAAGGAGTAGAAAGTACTGATAATGGAGTGTAAATGTAAGGAGTAGAAAGTACTGATAGTGGAGTGTAAATGTAAGGAGTAGAAAGTTCTGATAATGGAGTGTAAATGTAAGGAGTAGAAAGTACTGATAATGGAGTGTAAATGTAAGGAGTAGAAAGTACTGATAATGGAGTGTAAATGTAAGGAGTAGAAAGTACTGATAATGGAGTGTAAATGTAAGGAGTAGAAAGTACTGATAATGGAGTTTAAATGTAAGGAGTAGAAAGTACAGATAATGGAGTGTAAATGTAAGGAGTAGAAAGTACAGATAATGGAGTGTAAATGTAAGGAGTAGAAAGTACTGATAATGGAGTGTAAATGTAAGCAGTAGAAAGTACTGATAATGGAGTGTAAATGTAAGCAGTAGAAAGTACTGATAATGGAGTGTAAATGTAAGGAGTAGAAAGTACTGATAATGGAGTGTAAATGTAAGGAGTAGAAAGTACTGATAATGGAGTGTAAATGTAAGGAGTAGAAAGTACTGATAATGGAGTGTAAATGTAAGGAGTAGAAAGTACTGATAATGGAGTGTAAATGTAAGGAGTAGAAAGTACTGATAATGGAGTGTAAATGTAAGGAGTAGAAAGTACTGATAATGGAGTGTAAATGTAAGGAGTAAAAAGTAATCTGAAAAATAATTACTCCAGTAAAGTATAAATAACCAAAATTTCTACTTAAGTAAGATAACGAAGTATTTGTACTTCATTACTTGACACCTCTCATTGCATGTGTGTATTTTTTAAATATAAAATTATAATGAATGCCTAATTAAACCCACTTTGTTAGATTTAGTCTAGCTTTACAACTTGCGTGTACCGTGAGTTGCTTGAAACCTACACAAAACTAAATCACATAACGTAAACCAGTCTGCGGTTAATTTGAAAATCAGCCACAACAGCCAATCAGAACGCCAAGAACACACTGTGTGATCACATACAACACAATACTATCAAACTATTGATTTTACCATATTAACAGACACTCTCCACCCGCACTTACTGACCCTCTCAAATATAAACTCGGAAGTGTTACCTATGCAAATGAGCTGCAGTTTGTTTATTTATGAAATACTTTGTGAATTCTGACTGTCATGTTTCTCAGGAATTATAGGTGCCGACAACATGTTGCCACTTTTTGAAATGGTTATTTTGAGCATAAATTATGTTGCAGGCAACGCAGAACCTGCAACTAGTGTTGTGTTACCCTGTAAACCAGCCCAGCAAAGATATAATGTTCTGAAATCTTCCTATCCATTTAATAAGAACCATATTTAACAATGAAACATTTTTGATATGTGTATCAGTCAAAAAAACAAAATAAACCATATACACTGATGTCATTATTGCATCCTATATTTAATATGATAAACACACAGCAACTTCTCTGAACCTGATATAAACAGTGTTGTTTTACATTTGAATTTCGAGTCATTTGCCTTTATAAAAATACTAAGGACTGCAAACCGAACATGCTCATCAGCGTTAGCTGAGAAGCTGCAGAGCCTCTCAGCTTGTAGTGAGGGCCAGGCAGTCACCACGGCCTCCCAACTTCTCCTTGCACTCTGTTTTCCCTTTTAAATCGGTAGTCGGTTTTCATCCCCATGAAAAGTCTGTTGGCGTAGTGTAGCTGTGAGAGAATGGCTAGAAGTAAAGTAGTAGTTTCCCCCTTATTTCCTTCCTTTCCAGCTCCGTAGCCGCAGCGGGTGTGTGATGGTGGGGCCGAATGTCAGGTTCCCTGTAGGCAGGCCCTGGACAGGCTCGCGTCCAGCTGAGGAAGTGCCTGAGCTAACTTGTTTATTTTGCGATGTCACTGTTAATAAAATCTGCACTAAATTACGAAGTAAAGAGGAGATGATATACCCTGGCGCTCCCTTTCTTCCTCTCATTTAAGGAGGAATTAGGAGTAAGAGTTTTGCCGGAGCTTCTTTCAGCATGACTCTGCTGCTTGGCTCGGCGGAGAGCAGCTAGCTATCCAAGTTCAGCAGGGTGCCAGCGGTGCGGAAACAAGATACGAAAGCAGACGCTATTCATTTTCGTTCACCGCACAGATAAAAACGGAATCTATACCAGGTGGACACGGCTTTCTCTCCCTCAGGAACGTTTGTCAGGACCCTTTTCAGCCTCTCGGAGGACGTAAAGATGTCTATTAGCTCTGGTTTTTATATCGAGCCCCGGAGCGTTCGGTTAGAACTTTTACTATCGCCCTTATTATCTCTTTGATCCGGCAGCAGCGCGCCGTTTGAAGGGCGGCCTGCCTTTTAATTGGCCGTGAAAATGCCTGCGCCGGTCAGGCCAGGGCTTGCTTAGGCGAACGGAGAGAGGGGGCCGCGATGAGGGGATGGGGAGAGGAGTGTTGAGGATGACAGGGGCTAGCTGGAGGGGGTAAAAGGGGAGGTGAAGGAAAGATAACTCAATCATACAGGGGCAGAGTTTTTCTGGGGTGGGGTCGGGTAGTTATGGAGAAAGCAAAGCAAAGCCGTCCACAGTTAAAGTAGAGTGAAGAAGTGTAGCGCTTGATTTTAGCGGCACAGTGTAGCTGATTAGTTAGTGTCCACTTCTGTAGACAACATGATGTCATACATGCAGCGTCCGAAAACACCTAAAGGGGTCTTGAGGCTTAAAACTTGAGTTTGAGGCAAGTGTGTGTAGATGGACATGCAGTCTGCGCAGTGCTATTTGGTGGAGGTTGTTTACATTACATGTTACATTAGCCTTGTAGCTGATGAGTTGTATTTGGGGGATATTTTTAATTATTTATTTTATATATATATATATATATATATATATATATATATATATATATATATATATATATATATATATATATATATATATTTTTTTTTTTTTTTTTTTTTTTTTTTTTTTATTGTTGTAACTATCTTTTACTCTGTGCTGAGTAACCTGGACCTTGCAGCTTAGTTGTGTAGATTATGTATTGGCTGCTGGAAACATCTACTGCACTGTTCTAACAAGTTCTACCAAGTTAGTAGCTTTTTTTATAGCTATCTATTCTTTGTTTGTTCTCTGTTTAACTAATTGTGTTGTTTTTTAAGCTACTGGGTGCCTTAATTTCCTTCTTTCATCCATCCATCCATCCATCCATCCATCCCTCCATCCATCCATCCATGTATAATGTCAGTCTTGTGCTGATTTAGCTGGTTACCCCAGCATGGCCATGTTAGTTATAGTTTGTGCTGCATACCAGCATCAAACAGAAAATATGCCCCCATTTCTTTCCTGGTGACCAGCATATTCATTCCCACCGCTGCTGACCAGCATACCAGCATCCCGAGCACGACATATCGCTGCTGTCGGAACAAAACATTTTATCTCCAGAACGATAACTTTACAGGAGAAGAAAAAAAACGTTACTTTAATGTAAGCCAGTGACTGTTTTCCAGGTCATTCTGGGTCATTACTTTTGGTCCACTGCTCATGAAGAGCGTTTTCTTAGAAAGGCTTTTTTTTTTCAATGAAGCCAAAAACTTAAACAGTTTTGATTGGACAGTAGTCGTTTGCTGGTCTGTGCTGGTTTTTCGAGCATAGTTAAAAGTCACACTTCAGTCACAGAAAAAATTTATCCTCACAACATTTTGTGACGTGGTACTTTCTAAAGTAATACTTTAGAAGGTAAACGTTTAGGAGGTAAACGTTTACAGCCTTCATGGTAGATACTTTAAGGCATGCAGTTTTTGTCCTAGCTGCCTAATTCTTCAGGTGACCTGCTATTTATTTTGCACAGTCGCACCATTCTGGTTGCACAGATGTGTTCTGTCTCTCTTTTTATTTTTCTCTATTATTTGAGCCCAGCAGCTGCTAATTACACTGAGTGGGAACTTCCTAATGACAGGATCAAGGACGAGCTTTTATAAACAGTTATGTGTAAATTTGTTCTGGTTTGGCTATTGGTATAACAGGACTGCAGTTCTTGGACTTTAAGAGATATAAAGGAGTTAAAGAGTGAAAAAAACCCAGAGATGTAGTTCATGAGCCAAAATATCATTGTTGTCCAATGAAAAACATATCTCCATTTTTGGCGATTTTGAGTTTTCTACATCGTTTGAACACGCCAGTGGTCTTTTACATTATTTGGAAATTTTACGATGAATGGACCAATAGAAGTGCTCCAAAATAGCTCGGAAAAATTTCTGGTTCCATTGAAATACATTGAAAGTCAAGTATGTTTTTGGTCTCTCTTGTGAAGTTGCATTTATACTTGTTTTTCATTGGACAGCGATGATATGTTTAGTGTCTGACGTTGTTTCTTTAGTTTTGCACTGGAGGTACAAGGCTGATGTAGCTAACAAGTAAGTTTGTAGCTTGGAAATGTTCATTTTTATAGATTACAGTGTGGACTGTAGTGCACAAGAGAGATTACTTGACTAGTCATGAGGAAAGTATGTCACAGTTAAGTTATATAGTATAGTGGGTTACAATACTGCCCTCCATGCTGTAGACTGGGGTTCAGTTCCCCACTTGGGTAACCACCATATGTCATACACAGTTGAGTCACATTATTATGACTACACATTTTGTGGCGGCGGCAGCCTGTAGGTGGCAGCGTTTTGGTCTGGGTACTGTTTTAGTGGCATTCTCTGGACCCACTCATCTGTGAGGAAGACACTCTCCACCAATTTGGGTATGAACTCGTCCTCGCAGATCACGTTCACCATACATGCTGATTGTCTTCTGTGGGGCGGATGGGATCGTCCATCAGTGTCCGACATTGGTTGGAAGAGCATGACCAAGATTGCCAAGTACTACTCTGGACCCTTAATTCCCCAGACGTGAACCCAATTGAGCATCTATGGGGCTGTGTGGATCGTCTTCCCCACGCTCCCTCCAGCAGCTGGGGGCTCAGCATGGCTCAAGATACCTGTGACCACCTGCCAGGACCTTATTGAGTCTCCCAGTCCGTCTAGCTGCTGTCTATGCTGCATACAGTGGTTACTCTGGACGGTCATAATAATGTGACTCAACTGTGTACTAATAATAGTCTTTGGTAAGACTCCTAACACTACCTTCACCTACCTGTGTAGATGTAAACTGTAAGCCAAATGCCATAAATGTAAATGATTAGCGCAGTGCTAATTAGTAGGGGTTAATTACTCGTTTGCTACTTCGTAGCTCCAGTGCAAAGTAAGTACGCGTCTGACACCCAACTTGTCTCGGCTGTTCAAATGCGTTTCGGGTAAAGGGGACGTTGTGTTCGAAGTTCGATTTATTGCTGAACCGTTCGAGTGAGATCCAGTTTTATTAGCTCCTCTGAAAACGCGGTGTGTTACTCATAAAGTGACTAAACACTGTTTTTATAAGTTTGTCAGTTGGAAAATGAGGCGAAAGGTCTCGCGAACGTCCGCTGCGAGAGTGTACACAAGCCGCAGCTGTTTACTAGTTGTTAGTGAATTTGGGCCTAAATAAAAGTATGTGTTTAAATCGTAAAAACCGGGTTCAAAGTGAGAACGGATGGCTGAGGCCCGGCTTGTTTGGATTTCTCTGTAAGGTGTATACACACACGCACACACGGACACATACCAGGACACGTACACACACACACACACACGTACATGCACACACAGCCACATTCAGACGGCAGGAATGATATCATTGGGTTAGCGGCGTTTGATGGGCTCCAGCCACATCAAAGCCTCTGGATTCCTCTTCTTCATTCCAACCCCCCTCATTACACCCTCTCTCACACACTCACACGCCCGACACAAAGTCCCGAATCAGTCGTGAAAAAGGCAAGCCCACAAAGTATATGAAAAAGTATTTCTAAATTTAATAAGGCTAAACGGACTGAGTCACACGTTTGAAACGATACACACATTTTCAGGGCCGATACAATTTTAATACCAGGTCCAGATTCAATCCAACTTTTGGTGTTTATATATAGTTTTACATACAGACAGTTCTATAAGTTCAGGCTTCTTACACATCCTGATTACTTTGTAAGTGAAAATAAAACAACATATTCTCCACAGAGAACATCGATAGATAGATAGATAGATAGATAGATAGATAGATAGATAGATAGATAGATAGACGGCAGATAGATAGATAGACGGCAGATAGATAGATAGATTGACAGATAGACGGCAAATAGATAGATAGATAGATAGATAGATAGACGACAGACTGACTAATAGATAGATAGACGACAGATTGATAGATAGATAGATAGACGATACACTGACGAATAGATAGGTATATAGATAGATAGATAGATAGATAGATAGATAGACGATACACTGACTAATAGATAGGTATATAGATAGATAGATAGATAGACAGACTGACTAATAGATAGGTATATAGATAGATAGATAGATAGACAGACTGACTAATAGATAGGTATATAGATAGATGGGTATATAGATATACTGACTAATAGATAGATAGATAGACAGACTGACTAATAGATAGATAAGTATATAGATAGACGATAGACTGACTAATAGATAGGTATATAGATAGACGATAGACTGACTAATAGATAGGTATATAGATAGATAGGTATATAGATAGATAGATAGACTGACTAATAGATAGGTATATAGATAGATAGGTATATAGATAGATAGATAGACTGACTAATAGATAGGTATATAGATAGATAGATAGATAGACTGACTAATAGATAGGTATATAGATAGATAGGTATATAGATAGATAGATAGACTGACTAATAGATAGGTATATAGATAGATAGACTGACTAATAGATAGGTATATAGATAGATAGGTATATAGATAGATAGATAGACTGACTAATAGATAGGTATATAGATAGATGACAGACTGACTGACTTATAGATAGATAGACGACAGACTGACTGACAAATAGATTGATAGACAGATAGACGACAGACTGACTAATAAATAGGTATATAGATAGCTAGGTAGATAGATAGATAGATAGGTGACAGACTGATAGATAGATAGATAGATAGATAGATATATAGATAGGCGACAGACTGACTGACTAATAGATAGATAGGTATATAGATAGACAACAGACTGACAGATAGATAGATAGATAGATGACAGACTGACTAATAGATAGATAGATAGGAAATCAGACAGATAGATAGAGAGAGAGAGAGAGAGAGACAGAGGGGGAGAGAGAAACTCTGCTCTCTCTCTCTCAGTCTGGGTGTTCAGTAAAGCCCAGTCAGGATGTTAGAGGATGCGGAGCTGAAATCTGTGAGACGGGTCTGAACCACAGGAGTTGCTGCTCTGTTGAGATGTTTGGGCTCAGTTAGTTCACCACAGTCACGTTCTTATTCTTCAGGTTTAGCTGGAGAAGGTACATCTGGCTTATTTTCGACCTCTAGTGGCTGAACAGTGCAATAGCTCATCTTAAAACCGGCCTTTTTCATAAACTCTGTTCCCCCACCAAGCCTCTTTCTGTTTTCCCCCTCAGTGCCCTGCACAGCAGCCTGGAGGCAGGCGTATAAACAAAACGAATTATTATCACATCTTTTAATTTTGTCATTAAAGGAACATTCATAACACTACTGAAATTATTCAGAATGTTCTTATAGTGACTGTTTCGGTAATGACAAAGTTATAGCTCATTTTGAGCAGAACTCAAAAACACTAGAGAGCACATGACTAGCAAACACAACATGAACACATAAAATTATCTGAGTTTGGGACACAGTTTCTTCAAAACAATAAGATGTAACTTCACCATGTGGCCATGAGGGACGGGGATGCAGTCTGCAGCTAAAATAATACTATGTTTAGTAATAATAATACTTTACTCAGTATTATTATATATTTACATACACATAACTGCTTATATATGGTATATGTTTCATATAGTATGTACTTTATTGTATTACAGTGTACATGTTCTTTAATTTAGATGATGCAACAGGTACACATTCCACACATTAAAATAATAATAATAATAAGAAGAAGAAGAACAAGCGTATGTCCTTCTCTCACATTTCCAGTCCAAGCAGCCATTAATTACATGTTATATCACGTTTACCATCATCTACCATCGTTCTTCTGAGAGACTCTTGTTCAGGTTTTCAGAGAGATCTGAAGGAATCTTATTCCACACCTCCAGAGTTCACTCTTAGAAGTAGCATTTTCTGCTCAGAGATTAAAATGTCCCTGCAGGAAAGAATGATTTCAGCATTCAGATGGTTGTCTAGTTGAACATAACCGGAGGAGTCCCTGGTTTTGAGGTGTGGGACAGTTCTGGTCTGAACTGGAGAGCAGTTTTGGTTTCAGCCCTACTCAAACACACCTGGTCCTGCACGAGAGACGCTCATAAGAAACTCTGATTAGGTGGATCAGGTCAGCTTTGGTCTTCACGGTAGATCTTCAGCCGCGGTGCTGGATGAGATTTGGCACGGCTCTCTCTCTGCTCGTCTTGATTTCTCTCTCACTCTATCGTACGTGCTCTCTGGGGTGTTTTCTGTGCCGGCAGCAAGCGGAGGCATGCGGAGCGGCTTTTGAAACAGGCCTCGAGTCTCACACACGCACACGGAGGGGTTTTAGGCCGCTTTACAGGAGATTAAGTCAAACCTTTCCACGAAGTAGACATTTTCCTATATGCCCCCTTGCTTGCCCCCCCCCCCCCTCTCTCTTTATCTCTCTCTGCTCTATTTTCTCTCTCTCACTCTCTCAAGTCTGGGCACCTTCTCGCACAATCCTTCTTTAAACATAGAAAACAGCGCCATTGTCCTGGCAACACGTCCCTGCTCTCCAAACATGCGGTGCCAGTGAGGAGCTTCATTGTGAGCTGTTACTGCAGCAGTATGCAGAAGTTTAAACACCCCCGGCCCCCCGACATGTCCATTGCCTGAGCGAAAATAAGTGAACACATCCTCTGCAGAGACCACACTTAAACAGAGTGCTTTACGATCATTTCAGTGCACAGTCTCCGTTTATTTGTGGAGTTTTAAAGTTATAAAATCTAAATAATTATCAAAAATCAATATCAGTACGTATTTTATTTCACATAACTTTTGCACAGGGCATGTTGCATTGTGGGTAACTGTGTATTAAGAGGAAGCCAATTATGCTTTTTTGTTTTTTCCCATCATATCCAATCTGTCAAAAATGGCAACTTTACAGTAGAAGTCAAAAACTGTCTTCACTTTCAATGGAAGTCAATGGAACCAGAATTTTTTCCAAGCTATTTTCGAGCAATTCTATTGGTCCATTCATCATAATTTTTTTTCCCACATTGTAAACGGCAGCATTTAAGTGATGTATAAAAATAGAAACCGACAAAAATGGAGACACATGTTTTTTAATGGACAGCGACAATATATATATATATATATATATAGTGTGTGTGTGTGTGTGTGTGTGTGTAGCGGGCAACATTTGTGAAAACCCTATTGTTATTGATTTAGGACACTATACACACCACTGATTAGTTTATTGTGTTTGACCAACTTCGGTCAGATGTGTTGTCAGTACCAGCACTGCACTTCACATTACAAATACTACACAGAGTGTTGCCTGTGTCAAATTTAGAAGTGTAACCATTCCGGCTCCCCTTAGTCCTGGCTGTGTGTTGGGCTTCATCTGGAATTTGGGACCAATGTAAATCCATGCTCTGTAGTACCAACGTTCTTCAGTCGGCCCCCTTAAAAGGACTTAACCATGATACCCAGTGCTGGCTCACGAACATGTGACTGTCATTCAGAAGCCGTTTCCGATGAGCATAAAGTGCAGCAGCTTCAGAGGAAGATGTCCGCACTGGGACCCAACCAACATGACATGTTGGTCACTGATGAGTTAGGCAGCTAAAAATATGGACCAGTGTAATTTAGCCGAGTCAGAAATGAGACAGACTCCGTTTTCTTTTTGCACTTCTGTATAATTAAACGGCCGAGATGTAAACAAAGTCATTTCCAGTGGTCTGACTTGAAATGGTTAATTATAGAGAAACCTACCCGGAGGTAGCGCTGATAGGAACCAGGGGTACACAAATAGAGCCGGTTTATTTACCAGCCAGAACCGCCGGTGAGCCTACACACGTGCTTCTGTGTGATGTTAATGATGGTAATAATTTGAGCTCTAAAATTAAAGCTGTTTTTTTGGGGACTGCTTTGCCTCACAATGCCCTGCATGTATGTCACCACCATGAACAGCCTTTACGACCTTATCCCAAAACCGTGTGTCAGACATCAGGCAGCATATTTATGGTCATTTAATATCATAACTTTTTCTGTGAGGCAGCTTTTAGAGGCAGACGTCTGGTTCATATCACCACCACTGTAAACGTCTCTGACTCGGTAGGTTTCTCGGTAGCATTTCAAGTCAAACGACTCTGAATTACTTTATTTATTAGCTCAGCCATTTATTTATGCACGTATGTAGTCTGTAGCCTAGTGGCAGGAGAGGTGAACCAGTTCAGTAACCAGATGGTTGTGGGTTCAAATCCCAGACTGACTAGGTAATTTCGGTCTTAGACGAGGCACTTAAACCTCCATGGCTGAGAGTGGCGCTGTGCTGCTGGTGAAACTGCTACTACCAGAGTATAAACAGTAACATGATGCATTTCCCATGTGGCTTTGATAAGAAATAGAACAAGCTTTGAAGGAAATGGTGGAAGATCTTTAGGTAGTGCTTTAGTGACTTATCAGAGTCAGTGGAAAATAATTCATACTAAAATTAGACCATTTGAACCGAGATGTATAAATTTATCTCATCCCAATATCTAGTGCTATCCAGCAAAATCGAACACCGCTCTGGGAGTAGAAGGAACGTTGGAGATTTGGTTCCTCCTAACTGAACATCTTTCCATCTGCGTAGATGATGAGGTGATGAGTGAGAAAGCGAGGGAAAACAAAAACAAAGCCAGACGGTTCTGCGGCTTTGCTGTTTGGCTGACAGGCTTGTTATGATTTAGTTGGTTTTTTTTTTTTTAATTTAACTGCAGACTGGCCATCGTGTCACCATAACACACAGGTCTGCTATTACAGCTCGGAAAACTGAAGGTGAACTGTAGGCAGCTAGCGGTGCAGCCAGCGGTGCAGCCAGCGGTGCAGCCAGCGGTGCAGCCAGCGGTGCAGCCAGCAATGAAAATAGTGCTTTAAAATAGACCTTCTTATAATGAACTAACACATACAAACCCCTAGAAATCAAAGTCATCAGCAAGAACAACAAAAGCAGGATGTAATGAAATATTTCTATGAAAAATTTCTCACTTGCAGCTCAAGAGTCAAAACATCTGAACATCTAATTGAAACCTAATTTGTGTTTTCAAGCGGAAGTGGAGATTTTTGGTTATAGTTAGGATCTGACAGCAAATTATTGTTTTGTGGAGAGGAATATAATTTGAGGACCTTACATTATGTATCAAAAATATCCAGTACTGCACGTACACATGGACGTTATTAAGCAAGTTTCATACATTTTAAAACAACAGTATTTAAAAGTAAATTATATCAATTTAACACACGTAAAGCCACACAAACATTGGCAGGATGATCGCATTGGCTGCTGAATATAGAATAGAGCAGAGCTTTTTTTAGTCTAGATTGTTTATTTAGGGTGTTTAAAGGCAGCCCTGTACTCTGGTGTTGGTGTTGGTGTTGGTGTTGTTGTTGTTGTTGTATAAAACTGGGTTTCATGGCTCCCAAAAAAAAAGGAAGGGGAAAAAAAAAAAAAATATATATATATATATATATATATATATATATATATATATATATATATAAAGGTGCACCTCTGTTGATAACACGTTAGAATATTCTGTTTGCCGCCATCCATCCTCTTCAAACCTGAGCACATCATTAGTATACTTACGTAGATCATCTACTGATACAGTGGGCCAAAAATGTGAAAATGAAACAGTTTCTGTTTAACATGGAAAACAATAAACAAAATATATTAAATAAACAGTAACTTTCTGTAGGGGATGTATTTACAGTCAACAAAACATGCCACCTAACCGGAGGTGCCCAAATATTAGCATATGAAGTAGACTGTTGCTCTCCAAAGGAAAGCTTCAAAACTGTACGTTCACCAGCAAAACCTTTCTTGACTGTCAGGACTGTGTAAATGAATGTAAATAAGTTTTATTTCAAGTGTTTTTGGAACCTTTCTCTTGGTCTGGTCCTCATTTTTACTGGCTTTTAATTTTGAGTGCCCAAATAAGTTCCATCAACAACTGGACAAAGTAGTGATTCCACTTGATAACAAGTGCAGTAACGAGAATATTGTTGCTGTCCAATGAAAATTAAGTATCTCTATTTTTTGTTATTTTTATTTTTCTACATGATTTGAACCCTACAGTCATATTTTACACTGTGTCAGAAATTCATGATGATTGGACCAATAAAATTGCTCCAAAACTGATTTAAACAAAATGACTTTCCATTAACTTACATTGTAAGTAGAGTGTTTTAGTCCTCTGCTCTACTTCTTCTACTTTGGACAGCGATGGTATATTGCCAGTCAAACCATATAGTATGTTTCCAGAAATTTCCCAGCTGTTCTATCTGAGGACCTGTGCTTGTAATATCTACCCAGTTTTTCTTCTGTAATGTAGTTGCTGGTTCCAGCTTGCTAGCTATGACCTGTTAGTCCAGCCATTGCATCTTTTCAAACTGCTGCTAATGTGTTTGGGCCTCTCGACACACTTAAAGGAGAAGGTTAATTCCAATTCTGTTACATCACACTGGCTAGCACTGTGCTGAGCGATGGTGGGGATATAAAAGGCTGGTTTACCTGCCCAGAGAGAGCAAAGCCAATTATGGCCCCCTGGACCCCAACCACTATTGGCTCTGGCCCCAGTGATCAATCCGATCAGAGACTCAGTAAAATGTCAGAAGAGTCAGTAAAAATGTTGTGGTTGTGATTAAAACTTAAATAGGACTTCATGTGCTGTAAGAATCTGTTCAGTGGGTTGATGTTTGTGGTCGAAGTTCATAGTAAACAGGGTCATCGTACGTGAAGCATCACTGAAAAAAGCACATGAGCTGCTCTTTGGACGGCTGTGCAAACACTGTCCTTGAACTCAGAACTAGAATCACCAAATTTTGCCCAGTGTGTGTTACACATATAAGGAGTTAGTCTTGGTACGTCACACATCATGCATGATATGTAACATACTAAATAAACCAGGGACAAGTAGAAATCCATCCATCCATTATCTGCCACCTAATCCCGATTGGCTGGAGCCAATCCCAGCGTCATCGGGGGAAGGCGGGGTACTCACACCTACAGGCAATTTACCTACAGGCAAATTAGACTGACCGATCAACCTATCATGCATGTGTTTGGACTGTGGGAGGAAACCAGAGTACCTGGAGGAAACCCACTCAAGCACAGGGAGAACATACACACTCCACACAGAACCACCCGGACCGGGAATCCAACCCAGATCATCTTACTGTGAGGCGACAGTGCTAACCTCTACATCACCGTGCCACCATATGTATATATGGATATTCTATACATTTGGAATTTGGAACTATTTGTAGAAGTTTGGCTTCCACAGTTAACCCATCTGTGCAGTCAAACACCACATACACACACACTAGTGAACACACATACACACTATGGTGTAGTGAGCACACTTGCCCGGAGTGGTGGGCAGCCGTATCCACAGCACTCAGGGGGCAGTTGGAGGTCAGGTGTTTTGCTCAAGGGCACTTCCGTCGTGTCCTATCAGTAAACCGGCGACCTTCCGGTCACAAAGTTGGCTCCCTACCCCCACGACTGCCCCATATGCTGGTCTGAGGAAATATATATCATAAAAACTATTACTTACAGAACAAACACAAACACACAGCTTCTCACTGCGGCAGCCTTTCGTTTCATCATCTTTGATGTATGTCCAGTTTATTTGGTCCAACTTTATATACGTCTAAGAACAACTGTGTAGTTATACTGAACAGCACATGTAGCTACTACTGATGTAGACCCTGCTATAGATGAATTACAGCAGTCCAGCTTATGTAATTTCACATTTGTATCAATTTCTCTTTGTGTGGCGGCACTGACACACCAACAGCAGTTGCTCACGGCCCAGTACACAAGTTCTATGTCATTAAATAAATGTGTTGCATTATATGACTCCCAAACCTGGAACCTGCTGTTCCAGCCTAATTACAGATGCAGATACACTTGTGTTATCGCAGATGAGTTATTACATGAGAGAGAACGTGCTGTTACAGTTATCAAGACACACTTATGTAATTGCCTTTGGCAAAAACCAGACTGATACACACGTGTAATTACTTAAGCTGTGCTGCTGTAATCCATCGGTAACCGTGGTTACATTACTAGTATCACTAGCTGTCCTAAGGAAAACGAGTATGTCTATTTTTGTTGATTTTTATTTTTCAGAATCATCTGAACGTGACTGCTGCCTTTCACTTTGGGTAAAAATTGCATGATGACTGGACCAATAGAAATGCTCCAAAAAAGTTTGAAAAGAATCCTGGTTCCATTAACTTACATTGAAAGTAAAGACCTCTCCTGTTTTGTCCTCTCCTGACAAGTTTCCGGTGTGTGTATGTATATATATATATATATATATATATATATATATATATATTTTTTTTTTTTTTTTTTTTTTTTTAATGGACAGCGACAAGAATTTGTTCTACTGTATCTACACAGTTATTAAAAACACTTCATATTAAGCAGGACTGTTTATTTGTCAGGGGTCCCGCATGTTTTTTTTTTTATATATATATATATATATATATATATTTGTGGAGGGCTGAGTGACCTTGGCATGGCCCCATCAAGATAATTTCTTACACACGCCAAATGAAAAGTCCTCTAAAAAGTTTTTTTTTATATTTTAAGGACACAAGAGTTTTCAGTTAGAAGAACATTTTGAATACTTTGATCGCTGCTCTGCTTTACGACGTGTTTTGAATTTGTGGCGACTTCAGCTCGCCGTGAATGCTGCACTTGTGTTTGTGCTCACGTTTACGAGTGCACGAGTGTTTTCAGTTGAGCAGAACTGAGTATGTACTGTATGTGTGTGTGTGTGTGTGCGCGCGCGTGAGTGAGTGAGAGGGAAGGGAGGTCTGGCCTGATCTCAGCGCTCGCTGCCTTTATCGGCCCTGTCGCCAACGGCAACACTTTGATGTCTGTTTAAGCGCCGATAGCCTATCAGATGACTGTGGCCTTTTTCTGTCGCTCTGCACTTTGCATTTCAAATCTGTGTCAGAGTGGAGAGAGAGAGAGAGAGGGTGAGTGTGAGAGAGAGAGAGGGAGAGAGAGCACAAACAGGTGCAGAGTGAGAGAGTGAGAGAAGTAAAGAAAAGAAAAAAGAAAGGAGTGGACGGAGAATTGGATAATTACAAAGATTTTAGTGCGGAGGAGGCCAAATTATGGGCCTTTAAGAGTGTGTGTCCTTTTTCAACTTTCTCTCACACACGCACACACTTAATCAGATCCTTTCTCTCTGTGTCTGTGTGCGCGTACCAGGTTTAAGCCACACTGTGGGGACCCAAACCTGGTCATAGACTTGCGTTGTGGGGATCTTTTGTTCATAAGCTGGTCTCCACAATGTAAACTATCTAATTTTGAGGTCAGCGTGAGGTTAAGGTTCAGGTTGGGGTTCAGCTTGTACTAGTTCTGCGTATAGTTTCAGTGAGCCTACAGGAAATGAATGGAATTCTATGTAATGACCCCACAATTCACAGAAACAAACATTGTGTGTGTGTGAAAGGCATTTACCTGCCTTGACACACCTGCACCCCCTCCTCCTATTCCCCCACATCAAACACTGCCTTTAATCTCTGCCCTCCGCGGCCACGCCCCTTCCTGCTGCAGGCTTCCAATCAGCTGCTAGCAGGCTAGAAGTACACACACACGCACAAACACACACACACACATTTGCTTTTACACTTTGCACACAGTATTAAGTGCATGGGCCTTGAATCTGCACTCACTATCCATTTGATCAGGTTCTCTGGTCATGTAGGCTCACAGCTCGTAGTCTGTGGTCTGTTTCAAGCAAATATATATCAGTTGTTTGAAAATGAGCTGTCTGCTCTTCACCTCAGATATTTTTTCACCCATCCAAAGTTCAGTCTTAGAAGCTGGTTCTGCTCCACATGATGCAAGTAATCCCAAACACATTCAGTAATATGGAGGTCTGGACTCTGGGGTGGTCAGTTAATTGATCTGAGAACATCTTCCTATTTTCTTTTCTCAGTAAGAGACTTTGGCAGATGTGCAGCCTCTCAGACCCATAGCGTTGAGTTGGAAGGATGGACGTGTATTTTTCAGATCTGAAACATAGTGGAGCTTGATTCTGAAAGAAGAAAGATGTTTATCTGATGTGGAGCAGTGTTGGTGATCTAGTAGGTCTTGAAGGAGGAAACGTTTCCTTTCCTCATAGAGGAGAATTATCTTCTACTAATCTCGTCAGAAATATCTTTTGAAAACGTCATCACTTGGATTTAATAGTGTTTTTTTGACTCAAAGTTAAATCTGTGTATATAAATACAGCAGGCTCCAAAAGTCAATTCAAACAAAAAGTATTATCTTTGAAATGTAAATGAGTTGTTGAATTTCTTGAATTACAGATTCAAAATTTTCTCTCTCTCTCTTTGTGTGTGTGTGTGTGTGTGTGTGTGTGTGTGTGTGTTTGTGTGTGTGTGTGTGTGTGTATATATATATATATACATATATATATATATATATATATATATATATATATATATATATATATACATATACATATATATATATTCACTACCGCTCAAAAGTTTAGGATCACTTTAGAATTTTATTTCATGCAATTCACAAACAATATTGTTAATTTCTCAATTAATGTAAGTGTATCAGATGATTTTTAAAGAATAAAAATGTTTGTATTAAAGTCTATTTTTGTATAGAGGCTTATTTTACATATAGTCCTATTATCAGTAATTCTCAGTCCTCTGTCTAAATCTCCTGGTACAGCCACCAATCCAAGTTAAGGATGTTATTGGACTAATTGGTTGTTAGGACACTCTTGCTCAATTGTGATGCACAGCTAAAAACATTCTACTAATAAGTGAGTATAAAAAGGTGAACAACATTCTAGGTTAGTTTAGTATCTGAAGATCAGCAGTTGATGGCTTGCTGACCGACTCACAATGACCAGAAAGAAACAACTTTCTTTAGAGACCCGTCAGTCTATTGTTGTGTTAAGGAAGAAGATACTCCATTGAAAACAAGAATAATTTACTGTGATCCCAAACTTTTGAGCAGTAGTGTGCGCATATATATGCACACACATGCTTGCATAAAAAGACACTTGAGCACTCAGCAATTAGTTTGTTCTGTTGAACGTATGAATGATTCCTAAGGCCAAATGAACTCATACTACGCTTAACAAGTTTGGCCAACTTGACAAGCCTGTTTCTTCAGCCTGCAATACACTGAGCAGAAGCAGCTCGCGGCACCGGCCTTAAAGAAGAGCTTCCTGCTGTTCACATACACATTTTGTCCTCCTCCATTACCGTCCACACTCACTAACACCATATGATCTCTTCTCCTGCTTCTGATGTACCCTGTAAAAAGGATATTGTGGACTTAATGATAAGTTGTGTAAATAAACTTCTTATTCTTACCATCAGAAGGTTAACCAACATTTTTAGAGCCGAGTCATGCTGTAAACCCGCAAATAATAATTATTATTAAATAACAATAGATCACTCTCTCTCGTCCTCAGCGGACTCGTCCTTTACCAGGTTTTAATTTCTTCTGCTCTTACTTGGTTAAAACACTGTTTTATTTTTTACTGTGTGTGTGTGTGTGTTGTTTGGAGAAGAGAGCTGTGTTTATTTGGGATGTGTGCGTGAGAGCAGTGCTCTGTGTTCTGTAGAGAATGCTGTGGTGTATTAATACTCATTTTGTGTGGATGTGAATAGTACATGAATGCCTGTGTGTGTGTGAGTGTGTGTAG
This sequence comes from Megaleporinus macrocephalus, assembly GCA_021613375.1. NCBI lineage: Eukaryota > Metazoa > Chordata > Actinopteri > Characiformes > Anostomidae > Megaleporinus > Megaleporinus macrocephalus. The sequence goes on along the minus strand of CM038726.1, from coordinate 27,358,353 downwards.
TCATGCTCTCTGAGCTAACAGGGAAATGACAGGCTTGTAGGATTGTTTCCGGCTTCTGGAGGGGCCTAGAGTCCCTGCAGCCCTGCAGCCTGTTATTACCACTTTAACATAGCGTCCCACCCAGACAAGACCACTCTCAGACTTCTGTCTGGCCCAGCAGTCACTGCCCGCAGACTACAAATGAGAAATCACTGATTTTTTAGGCCCCACGATCCTCTCCTGAATTGATTCATCAACGTCCAACATGCCCTAATCACTTTTACATGCACTCGTTTATTTAACAGCCCTGTACATAGCAGTAAATCACAAATTAGTTTTTATCTGCTTTTAAATTGTGCACAACACAAACAATAAACATCAAATAAACAAACATTACTCACTGCTGCCCTCTAAAGGTCATGTTAAATAAACATTACTCACTGCCACCCTCTGAAGTTTGCGTCAAATAAACAAACATTACTCACTGCCACCTTCTAATGGTCACATCAAATAAACAAACATTACTCACTGCTGCCCTCTAATGGTCACATCAAATAAACAAACATTACTCACTACTGCCCTCTAATGGTCACATCAAATAAACAAACATTACTCACTGCTGCCCTCTAATGGTCACATCAAATAAACAAACATTACTCACTGCTGCCCTCTAAAGATCACATCAAATAAACAAACATTACTCACTGCCACCCTCTAATGGTCACATCAAATAAACAAACATTACTCACTACTGCCCTCTAATGGTCACATCAAATAAACAAACATTACTCACTACTGCCCTCTAATGGTCACATCAAATAAACAAACATTACTCACTACTGCCCTCTAATGGTCACATCAAATAAACAAACATTACTCACTGCTGCCCTCTAAAGATCACATCAAATAAACAAACATTACTCACTGCCCCCCTCTAATGGTCACATCAAATAAACAAACATTACTCACTGCCACCCTATAATGGTCACATCAAATAAACAAACATTACTCACTGCCACCCTCTAATGGTCACATCAAATAAACAAACATTACTCACTGCCACCCTCTAATGGTCACATCAAATAAACATTACTCACTGCCACCCTCTAAAGGTCCCATCAAATAAACAAACATTACTCACTGCTGCCCTCTAATGGTCACATCAAATAAACAAACATTGCTCACTGCTGCCCTCTAAAGGTCATGTTAAATAAACATTACTCACTGCCACCCTCTGAAGTTTGCGTCAAATAAACAAACATTACTCACTGCCACCTTCTAATGGTCACATCAAATAAACAAACATTACTCACTGCTGCCCTCTAATGGTCACATCAAATAAACAAACATTACTCACTGCTGCCCTCTAATGGTCACATCAAATAAACAAACATTACTCACTGCCCCCCTCTAATGATCACATCAAATAAACAAACATTACTCACTGCCACCTTCTAATGGTCACATCAAATAAACAAACATTACTCACTACTGCCCTCTAATGGTCACATCAAATAAACAAACATTACTCACAGCTGCCCTCTAATGATCACATCAAATAAACAAACATTACTCACTGCCACCTTCTAATGGTCACATCAAATAAACAAACATTACTCACTGCTGCCCTCTAATGGTCACATCAAATAAACAAACATTACTCACAGCTGCCCTCTAATGGTCACATCAAATAAACAAACATTACTCACTGCCACCCTCTAATGGTCACATCAAATAAACAAACATTACTCACTGCCACCTTCTAATGGTCACATCAAATAAACAAACATTACTCACTGCTGTCCTCTAATGGTCACATCAAATAAACAAACATTACTCACTGCCACCCTCTAATGGTCACATCAAATAAACAAACATTACTCACTGCTGCCCTCTAATGGTCACATCAAATAAACAAACATTACTCACTGCCACCCTCTAATGGTCACATCAAATAAACAAACATAAGTCACCACCGCCCTCTAAAGTTTGCATTAAATAATGAATAAAAAATACTCTCCACTGCTCTCTATGAGACTCCTCGACATTTAAACGGATAGAAGACGGGTTTTGAAGCTGACCATAGAGAATGTAAACAGGTTCTAGTAGTTAGGTATGTAACTGACTGTCTAATGGAAATTGAAAGTGTATCAGACTCTAGACATGTAAGGGTTAACCTGAGCAGCCCGTAGTGTCATTCAGACAGAATTATGTGTGAAAGTGTTTCTGCTTGTAAATCAACAGAGTGTTTGTGCGTGCTACTGTTCTACTGTGATCTGTGATCGCCCGCGCCCTCGGGGCACCCGCGGCGGTTTGAGGAGAGTGTTAGGTGTGGGCGTGTGTGTGTGTTGCCACCGTTTGAGCCAGGTGCTGGGTGTTACAGAAGGCCGGAGGGGACGTGTAGGCAGACGCTGCCTCTCCAGCCTCTTCTCCTGTTCCAGCGGCTCCCCGTCCCAAAACACGGTTACAAAATCGCCACTTCCGTAACACTGCCGGCCCGCGTCTGACCCGCCGAGACAACAACAGCTACCTCTTTTCCCCCAGGATTCAAACTGTGCTTACAGGCTGGCATGGCCTGCGGAGTGTCGCATTGATAGATGAGTCCAGGCGTTGCATGTGAGGTGAACAGCATGAAACAGTTTTTCAGTTTTTATAAAATTCAGTGGTTGAGATGTAAGAAGTTCAGAGTTGTTTGTTGCGAAACAGTCCACCGTGTGGAACCTTGCAGATCTTCTTTAAACTGGCAATGATGGTTATCATGATTGACTAACACTATTACAAAAAAATACTAAAAATAAAAATCAAAACAATGAGTAAAAATGTTGTAATTGCTGCCTGAGAGTCATAGAAGTTGAATGATTGCGTTTAACCAGAATTCCAATTTTTCCAAAAGTTTGCATAACTCTGTTGTTTCGGATCATTCAGTCATTCCAAGTGGTTTCTTCTTAAAGATACTTCCTAAAAGTGGTGGTGATAGGAACCAGCTATCTACAACACAGATCTGTAATAATGGGAAATCAGAGGAAATTATATTTTCTTTCAGATCTATTTGTCTAACAACGCCCTGTATGTTCCCCTCCAGCATAAATGGATTCAAATGAATTGGTCAACATAGATGTTTCATGCAATAACTTTCTATGAGGAAGATTTTAGAGCCATTCAACTCTTCAGACGTCTGGTTCCCATCACCACCACTACGGTGAACAATTCTGACTCTCTATGATGGAGCCTTTCCGAAGCTTTAAACTCAGTCTACTTTAATACTTCCTTAATACCTGCCATCAGAGTATTAATCATGATCAAAAAGATAAATAAATACAACACTAGTACTGCATCCTCAAAGCTCGCTGAAACTAAAACTCAATCCAGATTCAACTAATAAAAGTTTTAAAACTAAAATAAGTCAGATAGGAATCAAACATCGCTTCATCTACAACACAAATACAGACCGGCATGTGTGTTGTAAGGAATGCTGATAGTAATACAATATTTTATTAAGTTGTGCCTCAGAGCAGAGGTCACTAATAGACGGGCCGCGGTCCAGGTCCTGACCCAGACCCTAACTGATCATTTATTGAGAAGGATTTAATTCTGAGAGTGTTTATTTTAAGTGGGGGAACTTTGCAGGCTTTGCGGGCCAATCACGTGCGTTGTAAGATCACCAAGGGCGCTCCTCAGCCAATCAGATCTGTGCATATTTGTGAGTGCGGAGAACACACAGACGAGGTACAAAGCGAGAAGAAGCAGTCAGAGAATAAAGCGAGTCGGAAAGAATAAAATGCAGCCAGGAATGGACTGAGATACATATGTTTATATAACTCCACATGGAGTTAAGAAGAGGGCTTCACGTTTTATTTACTTTTTCTATAAAATAAGCACTTTTAAAAAACATTCCGTTTTTTTAATGTAGCCCTTGTGAGTAAAAAGCATTTATTTGTAGTTTTATAAATAATTCATTCAGTTCAGCATTTAATCAGTAAATATACTGAAATATACTGAACGGTATGTGTGATGTGTTTGTATGTGTTTCAGTAGCTGATGGTATAAGGTGCTGAAACTAGACTACTTCAGTAACCAGGATACACCACTGAATCATAACACCAGTTAGAAATGATGCCTGAGGACATCTCCTCTAACTGGACCTTACTGAACTCTTATTAAATACCCCCCTGCCTTAGAGCGTCTCACATGTCCCGCTCCAGTAAAATGCACCCATCACTCGGAGCTAGCCAGCCAATGGAGCGTCTGTTAGTGGATGTAACGGAATTGCAGTCAGTGCTCTTCTCCAAGTGTGTTGAGCTGTATGGTGATGTTAGTGGCAGGTGTCTCAGAGGAAGCACATAGCCTTTACCCTCCCAGCTTGGTGGGGTCCTGTGATGGGGGTTCTCACTAGTAAAAGAACTGGACTTGACTGAACTGGGGGTAAAACTGTTAAAATAGTGGCAAACTTTAATAAAATACATTTCTTTGTGAACTGTTTCACTATGTTACTACATCTCCACCAGTAATGCATTGCCAAGTGCACCTAGCCCAAAACATTTATGTAACATTTATCGTTTCTGTGAGGTATTTTTTTTAGTGGTGTTAAACTGACTGAACTGTTCCTCTACAATGAAACGTTTCATATCAAACCAATTTAAAGGACTTTGTATCTGAACTATTAGGTTATGTGGAGGTTTTACAAAATTGTTGCAATTCCCTTCATTAAAAAGTAGGCTTACATGGTTTGCTGGCACTGTTTGACATTGTGTTATCTATAAAATTCACAATAGTGTAGGTTGTAGAAATGTGTTGATTAAGCTAACTATCAAAAATGGTAACTTAATTATTAGGGGTGTAAGAAAATATCGAAAATATTGAATATCGGGATATTATGTTTGGTGATACTGTATCGATTCTCAAAAACACAGTATCGATACACAGATTCCTGGCAGACAGTAAATCATTGTGTGTTGTGTTAAAACCTCTGACCACTAGATGGCAGTGTTGTAATCCATTTTCAGCCTGTTCAAACCTGTTCATACAGTGGTGTGTTTTAATAGTAGGATTTGAGAAATCGCGATAAATCACTTTTTGATACGTATTGTATCGCCAGGTTCTTGCTAATACACAGCCCTATTAGTTATATTAGTTATTCTAAATGATTAAGTTTGACATTTTGTTCTATCGAATGTTGTTAAAACTTTTGTCTGGAAGTTCTTACTTCCTTACAGCATTAACCAAAAATAAGGACTTTTATTATGACATAATTTTACTAAAGAGGGTATTGTGGAACCACAAATTTAAAAAAACAACTAAAGAAATAAACATTAATTAGAATGGTCCAGTTCACCATGTCAGGTTGTATGATCTGACATCAGGAGAGTTATGAAAACATATAATTATTATAAAAGTTTGTTATTCTGAATAAATGGGATGAAGGTTTCTGAAGTCTGATCTGTTGCCTGTTGTTATGGATAGTTTTCATTGTTATGCTTGTGTGTTGGCTGTATTAGCGCCATGCTGACTCTGTGGAGCTGAAAGGAAGCAATTCAGGATGTGTCTAGGCTAACCCTCGAACTGCCACAGCAAATCAAGCCACCCGCTTAAAGAACAAACGACTGTTGTTCACATGCCCTGCCTGCTACATGTAATTCAGTCAGGGTTTGGTGTTGCAGCCGCACAGTCATCCCACACTCGGCTGCGTTTCATCATCTTTTAATGCTATATTGTCACCGTTGTGCAACGCTACTGCAATTTTTATAATAATAGAGGCGGGCCCAAACAAATCTCCAAGTATTAGAGTGGTTTCTGTGGTGAGGATGAAACCATCACATTTGTTTTGCTTGGAGTCAGACCCATGTCTAAATTAATAGCGTCAGGGCCACATGAAGGCGATGGTGTGGATTATTATTTGAATTGATCTGGAAATGGTTTCTGCGGTCGCGCCAGTAGGATGTCAGACGCTGCTGTGGTCGGGATTCTCAAAAGTTGCCCTTGCTGTGCCTGTATGTGTGTGTGTGTGTGTGTGTGTGTGTGTACGCCCTCCGGTTTGCTTGTTTGGTGGGGATGAAATGCTTCCATAATGAGAGGACAATAAATATATTCTGACTTTGTGGCTGTGTTTTGCTGGTGTGCTGCAAATTCAGCTTTTTATATGAATAACAAAAAGGTCCACAGTTAAAACCTGCAGTCAGTTGGAGGCAGGTGTGCTGATGGCTGCAGAAGGGAAGGCCTGTCTAATATGCTAATGGGTGAACTTATTGAGATATACTGAGGTCAGTGCCAACTAGACAATAAAAAACCTTTTTGACGTCAAGGCACCGCATCAAATTCCAGCTCCGCGCTAGTGAAACTCAGTTCCCTGCAACTCCAAGCAGTTCAGCAAATTTACATGCAACACATTCAGTTACTCCACCAGATAGCCAAATGAGCAGCTCCTGCTTTCTGTTGCACTGGACCGCTCTCACTATAAAGAGCTGGAATTTACATATTTGGAGCATTTTTATCATCTGTGTGAATGCACCTGTCATTGTCGTTTTTATGTATATGTGGGTCACTGACATAATGTGCATGCTTTTTTCTCTATTTTTAAAAATGAATATCAAAATACGACATAGTAAAAATAGTCTTTATACAGTTCTTTGTAGTTTTTCCTCTGAAAGTCTTAAATGTCAGGTGGTGCAACCATCTAACCAAATATGTTGATTAAGTAAAACATCAAAAACAGTCATGTAGTTCTAAATAAAATAGTTTGACATGATTTTATGTTTAAAAACCTTGTTGTTAAATTAAGGTTTAAGAATTAGGGTTCTTACTTAAATGTCGAGTTGCACAACCAAAGATCAATTATACGCATAGTTTTGTTTAAGAGGGGGTTGTATTATAAAGACGACCCCAAGTGAAAACAATTTTAGTTTAAATGGTTCAGTTTACAATGCAGGTGGTACGTCCTGACATCAGTAGAACCATGAAAATGTGTAATTAATATAATAATACTTATAATAAAAATAATAAAATTAACTATAAACTTAAGTTCATGGACCGAGGTATCTATGGGTGTCTGAGTAGAAACTAAAAAAGTCTGAAAAGTCAGGTGGCATTACTAGTATGTTAAATTGTTAAATGGTGCAACCAGACCAGAACAGTTTTAATTTTTAGGAAAGAAAATATATAAATACAAACGCATATGTAGATATAATAAGAAGTATATATACAGAGTACAATATACATATATACAGTGTGTGTATATATATATATATATATATATATATATATATACTACCGGTTAACGCTTTAGTGTGCTACCAGTTTCACCAGACTGGGACGATGTTGTGATCTATTTAAGGCCAAAGCTTTTATTTCGAGTTTTTCTTGTGCATGTTCATACAATTGAGAAGTTCAGGCAGGACATTCTAAGGCGAAGAAAACTTGTTTTTACTGCTATTTTATCTTAACCAGTATTATATATAAACCTCACCATTTGTTTTGGGTATTAAATAAGAATGGCTACATTAACATTGTAGAAATCGTGGCCCCAGTTTCTGTCACCACCATCATAATGAGTCTGTTTCTCTACAATTAACTACTTCACATCAAATCACTCTGAACTACTGTGTTCCTAACCACTGATCTATAAAGAGCTTTTGATAAATGGCTACAATTCCCACTTTTATTTTGTAGTTTATAAAAGTGAACTAAGCAGTTCATGTGGTAATGAGCAATTGAACTGGTCATATTTAACTCAAATCAAAACAATTTCAAGATTTTTACTTAGTTTAAATCTCTAAACCACTTCAAACCCAAACTTTTACAGTGTATACAGAGAGATACTAATGTATGTACTCAACAGATGGTCTTGTTTTCAAGGAATGATCCAAATATGACGGCCCTCTAGCCCACTTCACCCCAACACATTCCAATAAAACGCCACTGCGACTCATAAGTGGAGCGCTGTCCTGTACATTGTCTGTTCGGAGCTGTGAATCGGAGCCTTTCTCTGGGAACAGAAGGCCCTTTACATTAGTCTAGAATGGATGGGGTATTGCAGGGGGGGTTGACAGTTAGTGTATACAGAGAGAGGAAGTGAGTGAGTATGTGCTTGTTAGTCATGGATTAACTCTCTCTCTCTCTCAGCTGTTTGAAGTGTTAAAGGCTCAGATGGGCCAAGGCCCTTAAGGCGGCGTACTCATTAACTGGTGATTAATGCTTTTGCTGAGTGAGCTTTTCACCCACATCTTGTGTGTGTGTGTGTGTGTGTGTGTCTGTATCCACCTGGAAGTGGTTGGGTGTTTGGCTAGGCTGGCTCCAGGCGTGTACGTCTTCACTTTTGTTTTTTTGACTGTTTGTTGGGCGTCCAGTGAATGCAGTTCAGTACAGTAGGGCTCAGCACGTCCACACGTACATTGCCTCACACTTTGCCACAAACATAAGTTCACTCGTGGTGGTGGGAGGTCACGTTGCGTAACTGCACAATAACTGCATTTTAGCCCAGAATGCTGTGTGCCTGCACTGCCATCTAGTGGTATGTGGCAGCATTACAACTGTAAAGATGTGTGTTTCACAGTTGTTGGTAAACTTCACTCAGTTAAAACACAGTGACTCTTAGTTTAAAGTGAAACTCCACCCATTTCTTTCCGGAAACAGCTGCTTAATTAAAATGTTCAGAGGTAAACAAAGTCTTTCAGAGTAGCTCAGTGTGAAATACTCAGAACTGTTCACAGCGGTGATAGTGGGAAGCAGGCGTCTGAGGGGTTTAGTGCCACTGAAAGAAACCTGTTATATGAAGTGGTTGTGAATGTGTTGTCTGGTTTTGGTCATGCTCTATACTTTTATTAATCTATACATGGAGGGCGTTTTAAGGCAACCACAACTGCTATTACAACATTAGTAACATTACATATAAATACTTAAAAAGGACACGTGTTGGTGGTAGACGTTGCAACCCTTGGTTCCCATCACCACCACTGGTTTATTATACCATTTCACATCAGAGCACCCTCTACAGAACACTTTCTACTGAAAGTTTGAAAAATTGGTGGAATTCCCCTTCAAGGAACACCTTCTTCTTTGATGAATAAAGCCACTTCTAAATGGTTTATTCACTGTGCATGAAGCTTTATTCATTATGATCTGGTTTAGTGTATAATTGTAAAAATCTCTCATAATTACTTATTACATTATGTTATACACCTTATTGAATATCAGAGCTTTATCAATGTCTCATTAGTGTCTTATTGGCAAGAATTGCTTCCTATATTTTATAGATACCATGAAGAACCTTCTGGAGTTCATGACTTTATGGGCTGGTATGCTGTGCAGAATGCTGTGCAGTTCAGAACTGGGCTTAGTCCTGGTTTGACCGTAGATCTAACGAGAGTTTAAAACTCACTTAACAAGTTTTCAGTCAGTCAGTTTGCATGACAAACGAAAGACCTATACAGGAAACACTATATACATTGGTACTTACTAGATTTTCCCGCATTTGCTTGGTAGAATTGGTGGACGGTAGCTAAAAATTGCCAGCGTTTATGCATTTGCTCACGAAATGATGTGTATTTTAGAATGTGAGACTCCTGTGGAGCACCTAGTAGCCAGTAATGACTAAAGCTGCACTTTAGAGTTTATAACACATCTTAAAGTAGGCAGAATCTTTGGAAGTTGAAAAGAAATGAACTCCAGAAAACACAAGATGATGCCAGTTCTAAAGTGATAGGATGTGAGTATATGATTGTCAGACTGAATGCAAACTGTGGGATAATTTGATAGCAATAAACGGGAAAAACAGACTGTCCAAGTGAAAATGCCAGCAAACAGTACATGTAAATAAGGCAAAGTCGAAAACCAGAACACTCAATCCAACAAGCCAGAATCCAGAAGCACAAACTGCTCAGAAGTCTAAACACCAGAGACCTCGCAGTGAGAGTCACAAGTGAGGCCTTTATATAGTGAGGCAAGGCAATTAGAAGTCTTGGTAATTAGAACCCTGGTGACACTGAACATGTGAGTGAAGAGGTCCAGACAGATTGCTTCATCCTGCATAACCAGTTGTTGTGCATTAGAAGCTCTGTAGTACGTTATTAGTGTGAAATGAGCTGCATGTTTCTGGTAAATTGTGAATCAAGAAAACCCGTGTGTGTGTGTGTGTGAGAGAGTTTAACACACTCTTGTCTTTGCTGTCTCTCAGGCTCGACTGGCTCTGCAGAGGGGGGCTCAGGCTGTCATTTTTGATATCAGCGATGACGCCAACGCTGCTCATGAGGTGAGTAAGTGTGATCGGGCTTGAGTTTGACTTCCTGTGGCGGGTGAAGAAGAGACTTGCTCTTGTTTGTTTGTGCACTGGGGCTCAAAATCACTGGATTTTTTTGCTCCAAACATGCAATCAGCCAGCTTGTTGTTTTATTTGGGCTGATCTTTGTTGCAGGAGGTAAATAACGTGAGCAGGTGAGTGAGTGTGAGTGCGAATGTGGTTGAATGCTTACCTCCAATGTAGCACTTTGATTCATGTTATTTAAATAGACAACTGATTTTTCATTTACACGTTTAAAATGGGAGTTTAAACAGTCGATTAATGATATTTATGTTGCAGATTTGGTAAACAGAAAGTACGGGAACTAGGCAATTTAACAAAGTTCTTCTTAGGCTACATTCGCAAATGACCATTTGAAAGAATGCTTGCTTATAGTCCATTAAAATGCTTACCAACATAGTTTGACTTGACAATTCTGTCCATGTATGAGTATCCTTCCTTTTTCTGTCCAATTAAATATAAATTAATATATATCTATATACATATTTGTAATTCTATTTTTGCTGAAATGTAATCATTTCACAATTTCAACTGTTGACCCTCAAGTTTGTTCTGGAGTCATAAAACTCAGAAATGTTTGTGAGGGTCAGTGTAAGGTTCATGCTAACCTGCTAGCCCATCTGGAGAGCTACTTTCCTGCAGAGTTTAGTTCCAGCCTGTGAGCGAAAAGATACCCCGCCTCCCTACTTAACTGTCATTCATCTGATCCAGCCAATTAAGGTTGGAAATCTATATGCTGATCTATATTAATAAAGTTCATGGTTAATTTTAAAATGCTAGTCTAGATTAATGAAGTTTATGGTTCTTTTTAAGTTGCTAGTCTAGATTAACGAAGTTTATGGTTAGTTTTAAGTCTTAGTTTAATAATCTTATTAGGAGGCTAGTCTATATTAGGGGTTTTATGCTTATATTAGGCGGCTAGTCTAAATTAATATAGTTAATGGTTCATTTTAAGCTGCTAGTCTCGATTAATTAAGTTTATGGTTAGTTTTAAGTCCTTAGTTTACTAATATTTATGGTTAATATTAGGTGTTTAGTCTTTATTAGTGGGGTTTATGCTCATATTAGGCTGCTAGTCTTAATTAATGAGGTTTATGATTTATTTTGAGATGCTAGTCTTGATTAATGAAATTTTGGTTAATATTAAGGTGCTTGTCTATGCTAGTGAGGTTATGTTCATAATGAGCTGCTAGTCTGTGTTAGTGAGGTTTACGCTTAGATTAAGATTCTAGTCTCAGTTAATGAAGTTCACAGTATTAGGCTGCTAGTCTATACTAGTGTGGTTATGTTCATATTGAACTGTTAATCTATACTAATGAGGTTATGTTTATATTGAGCTGCTAGTATATGTGAGGTTTATGGTTAATATTAAGTGGCTGGTCTAGATTAATAAATGTTATGGCTGAACAGTTAATGAACAGACTGTTTCTAAACAAACTGTGAAGCTGAAAGACCCCGATACCATTTTACTCGGCCACTGTTATATTATATTATATTATACTATTATATTGTTTATTCAGATATCTCTGCTATAGACAATATCACTAAGTCACTTTAAATAGATTTATCTTCTTAGATAATCTGCCTATGCAAAAGTTTCTACATATGTCCTCCTGTATATCCTATGTATATTTTCTATATTCCTTTATATATTTCAGCTATTACTAAATGTATATTTTCTAGCTTATTTTTACTTCATTATTGTCTATTTATTGTATGCTTGCACTGTTTTTACTACTATATATAGTGCTGCCTTGCTGTAGAGTTTATCTGAGCCTCACCAAAAGCATTTCAATGCATGTTATGTCCTGACATGATGTGCAAATGACAAATAAACTTGAAACTTGAACTAATATTAAGCTGCTCATATATAGATTAGTAAGGTTTAAATTAATATTAAGCTGCTAGTCTCAAATAAGGAAGTTTTTGGTTAATATTATGTTGCTAGTGTTGTTAATATTAAGCAGCTAGACTAGATAGTGGTAGGGTTTTTATATTTGGTGTTGATTAATATTGATTAATAACAGTGGTAAATCTTATTATCTGGCCAATGTCAACCTAGACAGTGTGTTTTATTCAGGCTAATCTAAGCAATGTGAATGTGAAGGATGGCAAAAATCCAAATGTACGTACCCAGATGTATCAGTCAGCATGTTGTGTGTCCAAATTCTTGTTCCATATCTCTAACTGGAGCTATGATGCCATTGTTGCTGAAAAACTGTAGAAGTCAATAGTCACCCAAATGTTTTCTATAAATGCATCCTAAATAAATGACATCCAGCTATTAATTAAGGCATACCATGAACCGAAAACATAACCACACTTTCACAAGGAGGGCCGCCGCTTTATTTATTTATTATTCGGACTCCCCGCAGAAGCTGCTGCACATGCCTGTCACGCACATACGTCTATTTTTTAGTTTACGCTTGCGATTTCTGCTGTTTCTGTTTAGAAATGCATATTAAATGAGAATTTTAAACATATATGTTTATAATAGAACATATAGATACAACAGAGATTGCAGATGTAATCCAGATGACAGGTGTACCTGGGGCAGATTTGTCTGGGAGGCCAAACATGGCAGAAAATTTCAAACCACGCCAACACGGCTTAATCAAGCCCTGGATGTGATTGTGAGACGTTTTGGGGACTCGAGATATATTGAATCACTATTGACTTCTAGTGTTTGTTAGCAACGTTAGCCTCGTAGCTCCAGCGCTAAACTACACTAAGCAAAGCAAAGTTAATGAAGCAAAAATTGGGACCGAAAAACAAAAAACATGTCTCTGCTGATTGACTACATGTGAGGTAAGTGGAACTATTCCTTTAATCAGACCATCATAATCAGAACTTGCTGTTTACGTGTTTATGCCTCAGGCTAGCAGTCCTGCACTTGTAAACAGAGTTAGTCAAGTAGGTTGACCAGAGAAAGTAAAACACAGAGGAAAGAATTCAGCCATGACTGAAAATTCCTGTCACATACGAAGTCTTGAGCAAGCCTCTCCTCTCTCTGCACCCACAGCTGCGTGACTCGGGCTCCCTCCCACGGCCAGTGGTGCTGGTTAGGGCAGCAGATGCCGAGGAGCTGATGGGACTGGTCAACAAGAACGAGGAGGCCATGGTGAAGATTGAGATCATGGTGGAGACGCCAAAATGGGTGAGCACGCACAAATACACACACACAGACGCACACTTCCAGTGTTTAGGAGCCAGCAGTGTAATAATCTGCTAACTGTCTGCGTCGTGTTGACGTTTCTCTCTGTAGCCTCACTATGATGTGGGGATCCTGCTGACCGTTGTGGTGGTTGTGTTGGCCATCATTATGATCTTCGCCTTCCGTTCTCGCTGCAGGTCCAACAGAACCTGGGTAAGAAACCACACTTTAGTTTCTCCTTTTATCATAAGCGCACTGATTGACTATGTATACATCTAAAAATGATTTACTGCATCTCATTTATAGTTAACATCACTCCGTATTCATGACTTTCATGATTAATGTTAGGGTTAGAGATAGAGATGCTCATCTTGTTTTAGATGCTCATCTTGTTTAATGGTTAAAATTAAGATGGTAGTCTATATTAATGAAGGTTATGCTTAATGTTAACTCCTAGTCTAGATCAATTACATTTATGGTTAGGGTTAGGGTTAGGGTTAACCCAAATTAATTACATTTATAGTTAAGCTACTACCCCAAATTAATTACATTTATGGTTAAGATACTACCCCAAATTAATTACATTTATAGTTAAGATACTACCCCAAATTAATTACATTTATAGTTAAGCTACTACCCCAAATTAACTAAATTTATAGTTAAGATTCTACCCCAAATTAATTACATTTATAGTTAAGATACTACCCCAAATTAATTACATTTATAGTTAAGCTACTACCCCAAATTAATTACATTTATGGTTAAGCTACTACCCCAAATTAACTACATTTATAGTTAAGATACTACCCCAAATTAACTACATTTATAGTTAAGATTCTACCCCAAATTAATTACATTTATAGTTAAGCTACTACCCCAAATTAATTACATTTATGGTTAAGATACTACCCCAAATTAATTACATTTATAGTTAAGCTACTACCCCAAATTAATTACATTTATAGTTAAGCTACTACCCCAAATTAATTACATTTATGGTTAAGCTACTACCCCAAATTAATTACATTTATAGTTAAGATACTACCCCAAATTAATTACATTTATAGGTAAGATACTACCTTAAATTAATTACATTTATGGTTAAGCTACTACCCCAAATTAATTACATTTATAGTTAAGCTACTACCCCAAATTAATTACATTTATAGGTAAGATACTACCTTAAATTAATTACATTTATGGTTAAGCTACTTCCCCAAATTAATTACATTTATAGTTAAGCTACTACCCCAAATTAATTACATTTATAGGTAAGATACTACCTTAAATTAATTACATTTATGGTTAAGCTACTACCCCAAATTAATTACATTTATAGTTAAGCTACTACCCCAAATTAATTACATTTATAGGTAAGATACTACCTTAAATTAATTACATTTATGGTTAAGCTACTACCCCAAATTAATTACATTTATAGTTAAGCTACTACCCCAAATTAATTACATTTATAGGTAAGATACTACCTTAAATTAATTACATTTATGGTTAAGCTACTTCCCCAAATTAATTACATTTATAGTTAAGCTACTACCCCAAATTAATTACATTTATAGGTAAGATACTACCTTAAATTAATTACATTTATGGTTAAGCTACTACCCCAAATTAATTACATTTATAGTTAAGCTACTACCCCAAATTAATTACATTTATAGGTAAGATACTACCTTAAATTAATTACATTTATGGTTAAGCTACTTCCCCAAATTAATTACATTTATGGTTAAGCTGCTACCACAAATTAATTACATTTATGGTTAAGCTACTACCCCAAATTAATTACATTTATAGTTAAGCTGCTACCACAAATTAATTACATTTATGGTTAAGCTACTACCCCAAATTAATTACATTTATAGTTAAGCTACTACCCCAAATTAATTACATTTATAGTTAAGCTACTACCCCAAATTAACTACATTTATAGTTAAGATTCTACCCCAAATTAATTACATTTATAGTTAGGATACTACCCCAAATTAATTACATTTATAGTTAAGCTACTACCCCAAATTAATTACATTTATGGTTAAGCTACTACCCCAAATTAACTACATTTATAGTTAAGATACTACCCCAAATTAATTACATTTATGGTTAAGCTACTACCCCAAATTAATTACATTTATGGTTAAGATACTACCCCAAATTAATTACATTTATAGTTAAGCTACTACCCCAAATTAATTACATTTATGGTTAAGATACTACCCCAAATTAATTACATTTATAGTTAAGCTACTACCCCAAATTAATTACATTTATGGTTAAGATACTACCCCAAATTAATTACATTCATGGTTAAGATACTACCCCAAATTGATTACATTTATAGTTAAGCTACTACCCCAAATTAATTACATTTATGGTTAAGATACTACCCCAAATTGATTACATTTATAGTTAAGATACTACCCCAAATTAATTACATTTATAGTTAAGATACTACCCCAAATTAATTACATTTATGGTTAAGATACTACCCCAAATTAATTACATTTATAGTTAAGATACTACCCCAAATTAATTACATTTATGGTTAAGCTACTACCCCAAATTAATTACATTTATGGTTAAGATACTACCCCAAATTAATTACATTTATAGTTAAGCTACTACCCCAAATTAATTACATTTATGGTT
Organism: Megaleporinus macrocephalus; assembly: GCA_021613375.1. Classification (NCBI taxonomy): domain Eukaryota; kingdom Metazoa; phylum Chordata; class Actinopteri; order Characiformes; family Anostomidae; genus Megaleporinus; species Megaleporinus macrocephalus. Next base: position 27,342,265 of record CM038726.1, on the reverse strand, counting down.
AAGATACTACCCCAAATTAATTACATTTATAGTTAAGCTACTACCCCAAATTAATTACATTTATGGTTAAGATACTACCCCAAATTAATTACATTTATGGTTAAGATACTACCCCAAATTAATTACATTTATAGTTAAGCTACTACCCCAAATTAATTACATTTATGGTTAAGATACTACCCCAAATTGATTACATTTATAGTTAAGCTACTACCCCAAATTAATTACATTTATGGTTAAGATACTACCCCAAATTAATTACATTTATGTTTAAGATACTACCCCAAATTAATTTGAATGAATGAAGGTTAACTTTAAGGATGAAAGGTTAACTTTAAGGATGCTCATTTAGATTAGCAGCAGGCGACCTAGTTTCTTGTAATGGTTTACACAATCATGACGACAGAAAGTTTCATCTGCTACAGAATGCTTTGGGTTATAATTCACGTTACTTACTTTCACATATTTTCTATAAGAGCTGATCTGGGAATCTACTTTCCAAGTTTCCGTTTACTCGTTAGCTACTCATTAGCCTCATAGCTCCAAAAGAAAACTAAAGAAGAAAACTTTGAACACCAAACGTAGATTGCTAATAAAGGGAAGTACCATGCATTCTTGCTTGAAGAGGTTTTGAAGCTGGTCGGGCATCGCAAAAAATCATGTGCCCTCTTTTCCAGGACTCGGTGCACCAGCAGACCATGCGGGCCATCAGCAGGCTGGAGACACGGACGTACAGCTCTCAGGGCTGCTCAGGTGGCTCTCAGCGCTCCCGCGGGGGTCGGGGCTCCAACAGTAGCTCCAACTCCACCCCTGTCTGTGCCATCTGCCTCGAGGAGTTCCTGGATGGACAGGTAAGGATAGATGGATGAATGTCAGCCAGAGAAACTGTGAAAGAAATACCGTATACAGAGAACACTTGCCTGCAGTGATTGGAACGTCAACATTTAGCTGTTTTTTGCCATCATCTTATATTCATTCATTAGAAATCATGGATTCGGTCAAATAATGCTTTTTCTGTTTCATCTAAGGACCTGAGGATCATCTCATGTGCACATGAGTTCCACAAAGAGTGCGTGGACCCCTGGCTGCTCCAGCATCGGACCTGCCCACTCTGCATGCACAACATTATGGGTAAATAATAAACATATAGACAAGTCAAGTCAAATGGAGTTAATTGTGATTCACACCATCTACACAGTACACACTGAAGTGAAACAATGTTTCTCCAGGACCATGGTGCACACAAGGGTCTTAACACACACTAAACAGTGCAACATGACAATAGTACAACAGTACAAACACAGTAGAACACAGAGCAGCTGTTGTTCAGTCCCAGGGTGGAATGTACAAGCGAATGCATCCAGCTTGAGCCTGATGACAACATCACTGATATGTAAAACCTCAACACAGTGTTGAAGTAGTTGGTTTCATTGACGTTTAGCATCAACATCAGGTTTGTAAAACTGTAATAGCTACCAACATGTTACATATACTGGAAACATACTGGAAAAGTTTTGACTGGGAATGAAATAAACCAGTGGTGGTCAGTAGTGTATGTTGTGAGTTGAAACTTCTGGATGAAGCTGAATCTTTGCACCACTCCTAACGACGTTCTCTTGCTCCAACAGGTACAGAGCTGTCCACTCGTCAGCCGCAGCGAGGTCGCTTGCAGGCGCCTCCAGAGCACAGCCAGGCTTTACTGCATCACCACCCGCTCCATTACCCCCCACCCCACTCTTACCCCCAGCACCCCATTCCCTTCTCTCTGCGGCCCCACTATCCACGTGGCCCATCCGGGCCCTACCCCCAGCTGGGCCACTACAGCGGCTCTCCCCCTCTCCACCCTCGCAGCCTGCGCTGTCTGACCAGCAGGCCTCTGGGCGCTAGCTGCAGTTATCACCTAGCCCCAGAGGGACACCGCGGTCGACCTCACAGGACATCTGGAGCCCACAACTGCCGGGGACACCACTGCTCCGCCCCCCGTCGTTCCTGTCACCACTGCCCTTCCCCCAACCGTGCACCGGGCAACCGGTCATACAACCCCAGTAACCACCACCACCATCATCACCACCACCATGGAGGACATGGTGGTGGTGGCTCACAGGGTCGGCAGGACGATGGCAGCTGCTCGGGTGCAAGTTACCGCACGGAACGCAGCGGCTACTTTCCTGATGGGCCGGCAAGTGACTCCAGCTCGGGCCCGTGCCACGGTTCATCCAGTGACTCGGTGCTCAACTGTACCGACGTCAGCCTGCAGGGCGTCTACGGCAGCCGCTCCACCTTCCGCAGCTCGCTCAGCAGCGAGTACGACCCCTTCATCTACTATGGCCGGGACAGCATGGATGGGCCGATACCTGCCGCCAGGCCTCGCTCACTGGACTCCGGGGTCAACCAGACGGGGGGTGGAGTTGGGTTCAGCCTTGAGGAACCACAGCAGCAGGCTGTGTTCAGCCACGTGCACTACCACAGACACAGACACCACTATTACGATGAGGCTGAGCCAGGACAAGGGCCGGGTCGGGGCTCTGATGAGGAGCAGGGCAGTGCAGGGGCAGCAACAGGTGCCTCGGGTAGCGCTCCCTCAAGTAAGGACTCACCGGGCAGCCAGGACTTGAATGCTTACCCTTGCCACTGTCCCAAAACAGACACTACGGACAAGCTGAGCCCTGGTGGTATGGAGGATCGGGACATAGGATCCTCCTCCCCAGGCCTCTCTGTGTTGGTCTCTAGCTCTGCCCTCCCTTCTCCTGGCCCAGACTGCTGCCACCAGGGCCCGGGACGGCCACACCGCCGGAAAACCATCAGTCGCAGCCTGGAGGCTTCTGCAGGACCTCTCCCCGCTGTGCACTTCCATCAGAGTGTGGACCTTCAGGACGACTGTAGCATTCACATCCACTACGGGCAGGGTGCAGGGGGCTACTGCTGCCCCCCGCCCCCGGACATGGGCGCTGCGCTGCTACCCGTGCCTCTCATCCTGGACTCAGGCAGCCTGGGCGACTGGCCCTGCTGCAGCGGGGCGCACAGGGTGTGGCAGAAGCGGGTGCAGCAGGCCCGCTCTGAGCCCCAACTGCTGGGCCCTAGCACTCCTCTGGACAGTTCCCTGTGCAGGGCCCATCACAACCCCGGGCATGAGCTGCCCACAGACATCTGTCTTTACTGCCAAACTGTACGCAATAATCAGGGTGAGTACATCTGGGTTTAAACATGTCCAGAGTAGGGCATGATATGTTGGCTGCATGTACACCGACTGTCTTATTTTCTAGAAACACATCACAAACCTGACCAATTAAGGGAAATTCCACCAATTTAGCAAAATTTCTGTGTGATGGGATGCAAACAAAGTTTTTCAGACTGGTATGATGTGAAACAGTGCATCGTGGAGAACATTACAGGAGTGGTGATCGGAACGTGATGGGGTCATGACGTGTATAATCAAAAATAAAGCACCTTTATCATATACCTTCAGAGATATAACTTTTATGGTGAATAATTTGCCTGCATGTACCACTCGACCAGGCATATACTTCAAAATGTGTTGTAGGCCGAAGGTGTATAGCAGAATTATTGTAAAAAAAAATCTGGTAGCTTATTTTAGGCAATTCACAAAATAGTTTTCTGGCCTTTTTGTGGCATTAAAGGCGATTTATTATGTTTTTCCAATTTTTTTCTTTATTAGCATGTCCTAACAGCCAATACTACAGGGCATATAGGGGCGGAACCACTCTGCGTTGAGTTGAGTCTCTGAGTTGACCAACCAGAGCAGAGTGGTTGAGCTGACAAGGCTCATCAGGAGGCGGGGCTTAAAACACAGGAGCTCTAACAGAGCATTTCATACAAAGAGGGGTTACAGAATGAGGAAAAATATTGTGGTTTGGGAAAATGACGTGTAAATCTGTCCTCGTAGACCCCAAAATAAAAGTATAACCACTGAACCACTCGTTTAACATTGGAATGCATTGTGGGTATTTCTGTTACAACTGCTGTGAAGAATTCTGACTTGCTCTGGAATGACTTTGCTTACATCTCACAGAAATTTGTCAAAAAGAGTGGAATTTGGCAAAAGTCTAGGCCTGGAGCTTAAAAAAACTTGGACTCATCACCGCTGCCCTCTATAGGTGGAGTGTCAGAAGTTAGAGCACTGGTCAGCAAGCTGATCCTGGAGACCTACCTTCTTGCAGAGCCCGGCTTTAGCCACAGTCTGCTGCGTCTGCTCCAGCTGATGAACCTGTTCAGAAGTGTTCTGTGTTAGTTTTAATGAGGTGTGTTAGTTTTGATGTAACTAAACCCTGCAGGAATGTAGATCTCCAGGAGGACAGTTTGTGACCATTGAACTTCCTTCCTCTACATGCTTCAATAAATGTGTTTGTAGTCTTCAACCAACCAGAGGACAACAGGTTACATCCCTTAAGACTGAAAAGGCTGACAACTGTGGATAATAATTTCAGCCAGCTTAGATAATGGTGATCAAGCCTGGTGCACATAGTACTTCCACTGAATATCAGTGGAGCAGACATGGGCTGGATGTTAGGGAGCCACCATGTGACCGTAAGGTTGTTGGTTCGATTCTATAAACCGACAGGACATGACTTTGAGTGCCCTTGAGCAAGACAGCTTGCCCCTAACTTCTCCGATAGGGCTGCCCACCACTCTGGGCAAGTGTGTGTGTGTTCACTAGTGTTTGTATATGTGTTTCATGCATGGATGGGTTAAATGCGGAGGTCAGATTCTGGTGGGTGTGAGCACAAGCAACAAATTGTTCCAGGTTCAGTGGATTTAACTGCCTTTGTTTTTACACTGTGCCCTTTTTCTAAGCTGTGTGTTTTCTTTCTGCAGGATCAGAGGAAGAGTCTGGTGTTTGAGAACTCTCTCCATCCCCAAAACCTCACGCTGCTACACAAGAGCCGACATGGACAAAACTTATCGGCCTCTCTCCTCACACACTTGTTCACAGTCTTCTGAATAATTCCACATCAACAGTCAAGCTTCATTCTTCCAGCATCCCTCATTTCTCACAGTACTTTCAAATTCTGTAGCTAAAGGATTGATGGATACTCGGATTTGAGGAACCCGTCTGGTCCAGCAATTCCAACCACGGACTGGCAGTCAGAGTTGCAGGTTAAAGGGGAATTCGACCAGTTTTTCAAGATTTCTGCTCGATTCAATCACGTCATGTAAACAGAAGCAATTAGGAACTAAGAGCGGATTGATGTAAAGTGTTTTACTGCAGAGAAACTGAGTAGTGTATGTTTCTTTACTGTGGTGGTGGTAGGAACCAGGTGTCTCATAGCGATTTTATTTACTTTACAGGTTGTTATATATAATGTTGGTGAAGGTAGAATGATAGTAAATCAGAGGAAAATAGCTTTCGGAGGACTAATTTGCTGTAGAAAGTGATTTAAAGCATTTGTCTTAAGCCAAAACCTTCTTAAAACTATGGTAAACCATCGTTTCAAGCAACTAGCAGTAACGTTCTGTGAGGGAGCTTCAGACGCTTGGTTCCTATCACCATTGGATTCGGACTCGAACCATTTAATTATGCAGAAATGTTTAAACATTGCTGGAACTTCCCTTTAATGGTACTATCCAGGTACTTCGTTCTGGGCATCATTTGAACATTGGGTCCAGTGAATACTTGCCACTACAGGTTCTAAGTTTGTTTGTTTTTTTTTTCTCGAAAGGTTAGTTTTTCTGTACTTCTTCAGGTTTAACATGAGTCATTCAGCGAAGTGAGGGATGTTGATGTTGGAAATTCACAAAAGGGTAAAGTGATGTTTTTGTATTTTGATGCTTTTGTTCCCTCATAGAAACCATTCAGAACCTTAATTCAAAGAAACAAGTCCAGGAATTCCTCAGTTACCTCAACGCCTTACCACAAACCCTTTGACATGCGCTTAGCTGAGTACTGCCCTGCTGAGATAGCGATCTTCACAAGTCTCCTTTCAGGGAGGTCATCAGCATTGAGATTGGGGCTTTGCAACCCAGCGTAGCTTTCTGTTCTGGTCGTGACAGTATTTGATGTAGGTGATAAAGTGAAGAAGGAAAACAAAACAAAACAAAAAAAAGAATACCTTTGTTCATTACTGATAAGCCAACACTCTGTACCACCATATGACTTCATATCCTGTGAAGCCGAATTAGAAGCAGCAGTTCTTGTGTCTCGGAAGGCGCTCGGAAATCCACAAGCCTGTTACTCCTGCGATCTTATCTGCGCACCTGCACGGTCGCGGCGGCCATGAAGTCATCTTAATCGATGATGTAATGGGCTGGGTTCAGTGCCTGCCTCTCTCCCTGGCTCTCTCTCTCTCTGTTTCTCTCTCTCTCCAGCCTACCTCAGATAACCAATCAGAAAAGTCCTTTTTGCGAGATGGTACTTCCAAACTAATTCTTGCCAGACCCCCTACTCTGCGTACTTCTGATTACGTGGTAAACCAGAAGAGAGAGACGGGGCGCTTTACATGAATCTGTCCTTAGAAATTAGAAAAAAGGATTAGCTGACTGTCCAGAGGTCATTAAGGTTTTAAGGTCTTGTGTTCGTTAATTCGAGAAAGGCAGCTGTCGTTTGTTTCATGTTTTTTTTTTTTGTTCATGTCGTTTTGTGTCGATTTTGTCCTTTTGGTCGAAAACTAAGCAAACTGACTGAAAACGGTTTAGCGGAGGTGCAAGGATTAAAGAAGCTACTTTCCGCTTTGGTCATGTTTTCCACGTCGCCTGTACAGTGCTCGTCCTGTTGCTCGGGCTGAGGAAGGATTATACTGCCCACTGGTGCATGCTTTCACCTCTGACCCTTTACCTCGCGCATGGTGCTCTCGCACATCCATAAGAACGTGGTCATTTCAGAAACAGTCGCCAGCATACAAGCTTGCCAGATGTGCCTTTCCTAGATTTCTCACCACAAACTGTTAGTTCTCATTATTTCCTCCTTTATCTGTTGCTCATTTTGGAATGATGGTAAAATCGTGTCCACCGAACCTCAAAAAACGTTTATTGGTAGAGCCTGAGAAGCACTAAAGTCAGTGCATTCTTGAATGTCTCAAAGTATTGAAATCAGTACATTCTCACATGACTCAAAATAGTTCAATCAGTTCATTCTTCAACTTAGAAGTACTGAAATGAATGGCATTCTTGAATAGCTCCGGAGGAGCTGAAATCAGTACCTTTTTGAATGACCCAAGAAATACTTCAGTCAATTCATTAATGAACCCCAGAGGTACTGAAATCAGTGCCTTATTAAAAGACCCAAGAAGTATTGAAAGCAGGGCATTCCAGTATGACCAGGGAGGTACTGAAATCACTGCATTCTTGAATAACTTGAAAAAGTACTGAAATCAGTGCATTCTGGAATGACCTGGGAGGTACTGAAATCAGTGCATTCTAGAATCATCCAAAAAGTACTTAATTCAATTTATTCTTGAACCAGAGAAGTGCTAAAATTAGGGCATCTTTGAATGGCCTGAGAAGTACTGACATCCGTGCATTCTTAAACAACCTAAAAAAGTACTGAACTCAGTGCATTCCAGTATGACCAGGGAGGTACTGAAATCAGTGCATCCTTGAACAGCGTGAAAAAGTACTGAAATCAGTGCATTCTGGAATGACCTGGGAAGTACTGAAATCAGTACATTCTAGAATCATCCATTCTTGAACCCGAGAAGGACTGAAATTAGTGCTTCTTTGAATGGCCTGAAAGGTACTGAAATCAGTACCTTATAGAGTTATCAGTGCGTTCTTGAACAACCTGAAAAAGTACTGAAATCTGTGCATTCTGGAATTGCCTGAGGAGTACCTAAATCAGTTCATTCTTGAATGAACCTAGAAGTACTAAAACCATGCATTCATGAATGCCTTGAGAATAATGCAATCAGTGCAGTCTTTAATGACCCAAGAAGAACTGCAATCAGTCAGTTATTGAAGATTGTGATCTAATTTACATAAAATGTGATATAGTAAAAAATACTATATATAGTGTTTAGATTTGGAATGTGTTGATAGTGCATTGCAGTAGCTATCCACAATCATCTGGGTGGATCACCAGTAGATGTCTGTGGTGATCTATATGAACATAACTATGAAACACTGGATAATTACCGCAAAATTAATACTTTGTAGCTTCCATATACAGTGTTTATTAAAAAAATTCTGCAAATTTGTTCTCACTATTTAAACCTCTAAACGTATCTAATGATTCTAATTTTCAGCCCCCTAGTGTCTGTTCTGTACCTGCAAGGTTTTACATGAATTTTACGTGTCTCTTCTCAGTACAGGGTCAATCTGGCCAAACTTTAAATACAGATGTTTCGGAACCTCATGCTACTTCAGCTTCCCCTGTCGTCTCTCTGGCTTTTTAATCACTGTCATATTTTTTGGACAACTTACTACATATTTTAAAAAGTGTCTCTATTAGAAACCATATGAAATTCAATGCAGATGTTACCTTATTATTAATCTCAGTGTAAAAGATTGTGGAACGACTAAACCACTGTTGCTTAACTCCTAACTCCCATTTCAACCGGCAGTGCTAGAGGAGTAACTCAGTTAAACCAAAGTCTTTGTAATTAAATGGAGGTGAAATGATTAAAGGTTTGAGTCACATGACAGATATCTGAGATCGTTCAGTTGTCATTTGCACTCATATGGTCAAATCAATAAGTGCTCTTACCTTGAATTACAATGAATTTGCCTTACAGGACACCTGCTTTGCACTTGTTCGTTGCCTTTAATCTCATGCAAGGTCTCGGCCTATGACATTATTTCATCGCAGGCTTTGTCTTAAAGTAACTCAGCACTTTGGCTTAGAAAAATGACAAAAAAGTGATTTACGAGAGGAACTCGAAGCGAAACAAGCTAAGCATTATGTAGCTACCGGTACCAGAAAACATCATGGAAATCTAAGAAATGTCACTGAACATTAAGGGTGATTTTGTTTCCTTTTTTTTGGTCCTTTGTTTTATTTTCATTGTTTATTTGCTTTTGTTTTTTGATGGCGAATGAGCTGAAACTGCCTTTTAATAGAGCAAATTCCCTCCAGAAACCGAAGGGATATGCCAGTATATTTTCGATATTTTGTGTAAAAAAAAAAAAAAAAAGACAAAAACTTTAATGAGATAAAGTGTTGTATTTTATATATAATAGACATTTTTATATATAATAAAAACATTTCAATATGGTAATGTCACTAATATATTTATTTACTAATATATTTATCCATTGTTTTGTCCAGGTTGGAGAAAATGAAAAAAATGTTTTTTTGGGGGTTTTTTTCCCTGTTTTGGAATTTTATCTTTATGAAACTTACAACTGCCATCATAGATGTATCAGCCTGGCATCATTCCAATTATATACAAATAAATTATTTTTAAATAAAAAGATGGAAGATTTGCTGTTATTGATTTGTGTTCGTTGGTGCGTTTGCCGATGCAGGTTGTATTGGGTTGTACATCCAGATCCATTTTTTGGTAAAGCTGTTTTTTCCCCATTAAACTTGGTTCTAGTCAAAGTTCCTGTGGTATCTAGTGAACTACAGGCACTTACTTTTGTGGTTATATAAAAGAAAAAGTTTTATCGTGGAACAGCTATCAAATAGTTTGTTGGCATGAAGATGGCATCTAACTGTAGCCTACTATCTTCTGCAAATCTCCCACCTTGATCCATGGAGAAAGTTTTGCCTCTCTGACTCATCTTCCTGGTGAATGTGGACAAAATAAACATAAAAACACATTTTTCAGGATGGTTCACTACAGCTCTGGTGGTTTCAAACGTTGCCCATTTGATATGGGCATGTTTTAGGCATATACTTTTGTCTCGGAACATGCTTCAATTACAGTTGACCTTTTTTACCCATCATTATACGTAGTTAAGAGAATAGAATGAACAGAGAAAGGCAACACTTAACATCTGTACTTCTAAGGTTGCTGCATTTATATCTAGGCTTGACACACTGTCTACATTTGGGATCTGTTTTAATATATATTTATATATAAATATTTTCAATTAGTGTGCAGTAACTATTAATAAGGTTATTAAGGCAACACAAGTATTGCATTAATGACACTGACACTGTGGTTGTGCCCAATAGGTTAGTCATTACCTGTGTGCTAAAGAAGCTGCCAGACTTCTAGAATCTCTGCTAAACCAGTTTTGTTTTTTTATACCTGACCTAACTATGCAAAACAGCACATCTTTCCAATTAACCAGTCCTATTAATAAGGCCATGTGCCAACTGGAGAACTTTTAGCATTTCCTTCAAGTTCCCCGACCTTCAACAAACGCTATATATCTATGCTAAAGAAAGCAAAAGAACATCTGAAGATTTACCATTTAAGATCACCTGCACTCAAAAGACAATTCTTACCTGGGTAACTCCTTGGATGGCTTGTTATTATAAAGATTATGAATCTAGCACTGATTTGACATTTTTCCACTGAAAATGAAGTTTGTAGCACGCTCATGGTTTAATATACTAAAATATGCTAATATGAGGATTGCATGATGACCAGAATTAGTCAAAGAGCACTATAATGTAACATAACGTTGAGATGTATTTAGCTACAATGCAATTCTTAGTGAGAACAAATGACAATGTCAAATTAATATTATACTAATATGCTGTCAAATATATGTGTACATCTGTTGTAGCAGCAGCTTGCAGTAGCATGTTAGCTTTATAACAGCTGTCCTTGTTAACAGGCTAATGTTAGCTTTGCAAGCAGAGACAAAAATAGCTTCTCAACACGTTTCAGCTCCTTAAAGCTTCTCTGACTCAACGGTTGAAAATTAATACTCAAATCTGAGGCAGTGATTCGTTTTTGTGTGTAGTTATGCTAATTCTGTTTCATTCTCTCATCCTGCTAGCTGCTGAGATTAGCATTAGGACTAAAACAGACTCATAAACCACAACACAGTTTCATTATCCACAAATTTAAAGGATAAAGACTTGATTTAGACCAAGAGAGGTCAAGTGATTGCTATTAGAGTGTCAAAAAGGTGTTCTGTGGTGTGTTCAGCTAGCTTGCTAAACTAGCACTAGCATAATCAGGTTGTACTTTGCTTTTTTAGATCTGTTTAACATTTAATGGCTATTTAATGTAGATTGTTTAAGGTTTCAATTAACTTATGACTTATGGGGTGCTTTAAATAAAGTAGGAAAGAACAGTTTTTTCCAATAGCAGTGGCTTTATTAACATTACCTTACAGTCAGTCTGGTTTTAACTTCTCACATTACCTGTAGAAATGTTGAGTGAGGTTTACTTGTGTGACTAGATCATTTCATCTGAGGTAAATGGTGTTTATGGAAGCACTGTTGTTGAGCTGTTTGTGGGCATACGTCATGACCTGAACCTTATATATGGTCCTGTACGCTACCCACTTAAATTTGTGTAAATTTGTCAGTAGAAAGCCTTCGGATTGCCGTCTGAAGTGAGGGCGGTGAGGTTGCCCCTGGCATCCTGGTCTTTTTCAATGGCCTCGAACAGAGATTTGAAGTTACCGGCTCCAAAACCCTGAAACACATTTAAAAGAGGATATGATTAAAAGGTCCAGTATGTGTCCAAACACCATCATTGTGGTCGTCCCTTCAGGGATAAATCTTCAGTGTCTTTAGTTAGGCAACACCAGTGTGTTATATTTTGTGGGTTATATTTTAAAGTTGCTTTAACTCCTTACACACTGTCTTCACTCCAGCCAGGCCTGTTTTCACTAAAACTCATTTCAGGTAAACAACTGGACTTTAAAGTGGGAACTCCAGCCAAAGGAAAAATCTAAGCATCAATACATCTGGTCTAAATCTGCCTACTGGCCTACTAGAGCAGTCTCTAGAGTTAGATGTTTACAGTTCAGATGCTAGAAGAACACCCTTCTGATGATGTATCTTGAAGGTAAGAGAAACTTCAGAAAAACTATAACTGCTCTAACCCAGCAAACACAATGTTGCTACAATGTTGTCATAAGTTTGTGTTGTCTGAACAAGGTTGTCACAACATTGTCACAACGTGATCACTAAATAACATTGTTTTAACATTGTATTATTTTTACCTGTTGGTAACTTTACCAAGTTCTGTGGAGGTCTGCGCAGATATAATGGAATGTATGAAGGATTCTAGGAGGTTGTGACCATATACTGGCAATGTTGCCGCCAAGTTATCACAACGTTGTCAGATAACATTGTCACAATAAGCTGAGGATTGACATTTTAATGTTGTAGGCACTAAAACAGTGTCACAGCGTTGTCACAACATAACAGCAGGGTAGGGATTTGTAAGGACAGGTTGTTAAATTTGAGATTTGATTTGGTAAAGCAGAAGGAGCCGGCTAGTTAACATTAAGTTCGATTGTGCAGATACACTGAAGATGAAACTGATAAATTACAAAACTGTCGGTGAAATTTACTAGTGTTCATTTTACAGTTAATTTACAGCCCTGTGTGCCACCTTTTCACGCGTACAGTAACAACCTTTAAAATATATATATATTAAAAAATACAATTCTCAATAAAATAGGCTAATTTATTACATATACATATTTTATTTGAAAAAAACTTAAGGACCTACAGCTCTAGTGATGTATATATGGCTGCTGTCGGAACAAAACCTTGTATCCCCATTTTTGTCCATTTTCAGTTTTGAACATAATTTGAAAATACTAGCTGCCCCTTACATTATGTGTAAATTTTAAATAAATAGACCAAAACAAACGACCCAGTGGTTCTATTGACTTGCATTGAAAGTAAAGCATGTCTTCTCCAAGGTTATCATTTTGGAGACGCAAGGTTTTGTTATGACAGCAACCATATTTTATCATTATTCACTGCTGAATTTTTCATGCTAAAATGTTTAAAATGTAAACAAAGCCACCAAAATATATATAATGGCAAGATATATAGTTCCCCAAAGCAAACATTCTTTTCAGATTCATCATCAACATTTCAGAACGACGTGTAGATTCACAGTTTGCTGGTTTTGGATAGTTCCTAAAATACATTGCTGTTGTAGAAGTTTCTCAAGTTTTTTGGTTCCCGTCACCACCAAAATAACGAGTCAGTAAGTTTCTTTACAATGAACGATCCTAAATGGTTTTGTTTACATCTCAATAATTGAACACGGCAGACATTTGAACTTATCGGATGACGTGGGATTTTTTAATGTAATCACTGGTGCTATGATAACATTTGATTAATGAAAGCAAATAAAACTGACTAGGCTTTTAGGGCTGTTTTGGAAACCTGCTTTCTCCTCTTCAAAGGAAGTGAAATGAATGTTTTGAGTGTCAAAGTGTAAAGCAGAGAACCCTTTTTAAGTATCAGTGCCTCTTTGGTGTGGTCGGGCAGAAATGTCCTGTCTTTGGGCATTTCCTCCACTTCATAGGACTGAAAATGCCCCTAGTTAATCACTGGGCCTGTCCAAACAGGCAGCCAACTATCTTAAGGGGCCCAGTTCCAGTCCTGAAAACAGTGTGTTCGGCATAGTTTTGAGTTCTCACTGCTGTACCACTCATTCAAAATCATTGAGCACTTATGAAACTAGTACAACAGAATTTGACTTTGGAGTTACTTAATATAAACTATTTAAAGAGGACACTTGCACATTAAGGTCATTGGTGTGTCTTTGGGGTGCATTACTTGTATATCAATGAAGTGTAACAGGTTTTAGTTTTTTTGTTTTTTGTTTTTTGTTTTTTGTTTTTTTGTACTAACTCACCTCTAACCGACACTGTTTAAGGCTGTTTTAAATATTAAAACTGTTGCTACAAAACTTAGAACAAATGCAGGTAAAACAAGTAACACTGACGTGAAATTAATAAAATACTTCTTAAGAGTTGTGATCGCAGTTAGTGGAATGAGTCTCCAGTTTAACTGTGGACAGTAAGCAGAATGTTAGTGTTAGTAGTCTACAGCCACAAATGTCCATGATAGTTTATTACCTAAAGTTAAGGCTCAATGTATTTTTTCTAATATGTGATTTTTTTTCATGCAAACATTTCATTCTAAAAAGGCATATAAGCTAATGGTACAGCAGAGGTGACCTCAGCTTCTAAATCTAAATCCGGTGAGATTATGTTTTGTACAGCACACCATGCTGTGAGAATGGGTCTCAATAATGGACGATCTCTGTGATCACAAGAAATCTGATATATGATCATTTATGATCTTCTAAATTTAATTCTCAGGTTTCTCACCATAGTCATAGTGGGAGCATGGCTGAACGCTTTTGACCCAGCACTGTTCGGTTTAGATCGCTTGCATTGAAAACTGTCAAATTCTGTCAGTCAACCAGTCAAACTCACAGAACCAATCAAAACATCCCTTTCAGCTGGAAGATGCTTTTATGCTCTCTGTTTTCGGGGGGGTGGGACATGGGTCGAAAGCTATTGGCTGATGGCACCTGGTTTCGTGACTGACTGCTCACTATGACTCTAAACTATATCCACTTTATAGACGGTCCCTTGCCGTCTTCAGCGTTGCTGTGGCAATTGCGGCTATTTTAATAGAAACCTCTGGGAGAAATGGAAAGATCTGGAACTGTAAGGAAATGTAGAGATTGTAGTTTGTTCTCTGGTTCACCACCACTTACAAAATGTCATGGTAGTTTGTGAGCGGCGAAACGCAAATATCCACCAAATATATCAGTCTAACTTATTGAGCAGCAGAAACGTGCTCAAGTGAATACGTGCTCAAACAAAGTGATAAGACTGTTAAATCATTATTTTAAGTGAGATAAACCAAAGTTTTAATTTATCTTTCCTGTCGGTTCTTCTTTGTCCACCATGTCAGTTGTAGTTTGAGAGGCTGTTCGTAATGAGCGGTCAGTCACGAAACAAGGCGCTATCAGCCAATAGCGTTCGGCCCCAAAACTTTCAAAACCGCCCCTGTACCGCCCCCTGTAAAAACTTGGGCTGCAGGTGTGTGTGGCATTTCATTCCAATGTAAAAGTAAAGTCATATTGAGGAATGACAGTAGGACCACTTGACTAGTGATGGAACTGCTGCAGCTCACTGGTCAAGTCAAATATTTTACTACAGCACAAAAATGAACACAGTTGTTTCCACAATGTGTGAAATGTGCTAAATTGTCAGTGTTGTTATTTCCTGCTGGTACCGAGACTTGGCTATCTGCACTGAACCCTGTGAAACACACCAGGTTACACACCAGGTTAAAACATGAGCCCTGCACACACTCAAAACTGGGGTCATTACAATTTATGTTCGGGCTTCATGTCATTCACCTGCAGCTCTTAAACGCTATTTTACTGGCGCGTACACGTCCTTACTTGCCAGTAGCAGCCTGTGAACAGACAGAGCTCTTCTGTGTAGAATCATGTACTGTTTTCACTCCCAAAACTGAACTACAAAGCGACAAAAAAAACAAAGGCGTCCCACCCAGTAATTTTCTGATTAGGCCCTATTGTACTGGGTCTCGTGCAGGTAAATTGCTGTGTCAACTTCACAGAGATTTTTGTCTGTGGTTTGCATTCATGCTTAACCCCATCCAGCTTACTTACTTCTACTTTCTCAGGTATAAGTGCATGTCGGAAAGGAGCTTCACCACTAGCACTGTTTCTGAATAAGTTTGTTGGTTTATATTATATTACACTATATTATATTCATTCACGCTCATCGAAACTACTCAACTGCTTGGTTTACTTGGGGTGCTGAAGGCAGGAAACAGGCCTCTTGTGCATTATATTATATTATATTATATTATATTATATTATATTATATTATAATTA
This sequence comes from Megaleporinus macrocephalus, assembly GCA_021613375.1. Taxonomy (NCBI): domain Eukaryota; kingdom Metazoa; phylum Chordata; class Actinopteri; order Characiformes; family Anostomidae; genus Megaleporinus; species Megaleporinus macrocephalus. Next base: position 27,326,549 of record CM038726.1, on the reverse strand, counting down.
TATTATATTATATTATATTATATTATATTATATTATATTATATTATATTATATTATATTATATTATATTACATGCAGAAAAGCATGGTGGTGCAGTGGGTAGCGCTACTGCCTCACAGCAGGAGAAGGGTTCAATTCCTCAGCCGGGCAGCCAAGCCCTTAATATGATGCTAAATTGCTCCCTAAGTGTGAAACTGGCAGCCTGTCTAGGGTGTTGCCTGACTTCCATCCAATGAGGGCTGGGATTGGCTCCCCATGATCCAGAAAAATAAGCGGTTTAGAAGATGGATGGATGTTGTATGTTACATTTGTAAGCAAAGGTTATGGGCACCTTGGTCAAATTATGTTTTTTTTTTTTGTAAATTAACAGAAAGTTTGCTGGAAAATATTAATGAATGGTGTATGTAGAGAAAGTGTTTATACCTCAAATATCATGACCACAGATGTCCACACTTTGGTATATCACTGTTATGTTTAATTTATCCCCACTAGTTTTTAGAAATAGCTGTTTCATGTCATTTACACGTGTTTTATTGTTACAGTTGTTGCTACATCTCTACTCACAAAGTGGTTGTTCCTCTGGATGACCTCTAGGAAGAGAGTGGGTCTGTCCTGCACAGGCTTGGTGAAGATCTGCAGCAGGTAGCCCTTATCATCGAAGTCTACTAAGATTTTTAAGTCCTGTGCAGGGATGACAGAGGAAAAGGGGAAAAGAGGAGCAAGACAATCAGCAGACTGGCCGTAATCCAATCAGTGAGCACAAATAGCTTAATGGTGAAAACCATCATCTGGGAGAGCTGCACCGCACTGTGTTGTAATCAGCCATCATTCACAGTTACGCTGACAGCGCATTGACCCTTAAGGCCTGGACACAGTTGCCTGATTTCGCTTCAACACGTCGATTCGTTTGTTGGTTCTCCATCATGTATCTAGGCCCTGACTGCTGTCTGCTAAGACTTACCTGCAGGGTCTTCAGGTCCTCCTTCACTTTGATCTTGGCTGTCTTGAGTTTCTCACGCAGGCTGTCATAGTAGGTATCTGGAGCCGACAAAAACTCCAACCCCCGGGCTTTGAGGTTCACTATCTGATTGAGAGTGGAAATAGAGATGCAGGCTTTTTATAATGACTATAACATATAGCAATTTTACTTGCCCGTACATACCATATGTCTCAAGCTTATTGGACACCTGCTCATGCAACACTTACTAATAGGGAGCTGCAATAACTGGCTCTACCACTAGATGTTGGAATATTGCTGTGAAGATTTGATTGCATTCAGCCACAAGAGCAGCAACGAGGACTAGGGTCATTTTGTTACTGTGCCTACTGGACTGGTATATGTAAATTATCTCTGCTCTGATTGGCAGACCTAAATTGCCCTGCATGATGCCTTTTTCAAAAGTTAGCCAGACTTCAGAGTGAACGTCATGTTGTGAAGACTCTTTAGGTCAGTCTCAAAATCTAGTGAGGGTCTACATATGCAGCATTTTATGTCATAGTATGCGCTCCCGACATGTAGGTTGTCCCAATTCTTAGGTACCTTAAACATGCTGTCCACCAAGGCACCTTATTTTGGGCTGATTTAAAGGAAGCACCGAATGCTTCCTCAGCCGCTAAGGCAATCCCATGATGCAACGCAGGCAAATCTACGAGCAGTGAAGTGGTTTTAAAATGTGAGTTATTTTGATTCTCTCTGGTGTTTTAATGTGTTTCTGGTCATATAATCACACAAAACTGTATTTTATTATCAACTTTGCAACGAGCTAGTGGATTTTTAAGCCTCTGGCTATTGTTTTGGATGCCAGGCGGTAGCCTAGCAACCAGCTAAACCACCTGTGGTGTGCTGCAGTGGGCGGGAACAAGCCGTGACGCAGTCTCTCTCTGACTAGAGCGTCTCAGTAATCTGTTTTATGAGGAGTGATGTCAGACAGAACGCTGCTACTTAAACACCTGCCTATCTAGACAGCCTACTTAGACACTCACTAGGTTTTGAGACACACCCATTGACTACAGGAAATCAGCTTTCCATCAAATGGCTCCTTTTAAAATAATCAATGAAGGGTCCTTTACAGGAACTCACAGCTTGTATGATGTTCTGAGTATTTAGGGCAATATGCTGCACTCCAGCTCCTCCATTGTAGTCCACAAATTCCTACATATAGTGAAAAAAAAGAAAGACGTCAGGTGAAATAGTCTGTTAACGAGCATTCGCTTTAGAATTTTAACTCGAATTTGCCACATGTGTTTGTACACAGCGGAATTTGACCTCCACATTTAACCCATCCATGCAGTGAAACACCCACATATACACACACTAGTGAACACCACTAGGGGGCAGTGAGCACACGTGCCCGGAGCGGTGGGCAGCCCTATCCATGGCACCCGGGGAGCAGTTGGGGTTAGTTGCCTTGCTCAAGGGCACCTCAGTCGTGGCCTGGGGGATCCCAGGGGTCACAAGACCGGATTCCTTTCCTTCAGGCCATGACTGCCCAAGTCGTGGACAAGTACTGTCCACATCACATCACTCGCCAATGAAAAATAGGTATCTCCAAAATGGTAACTTCACAGGAGAGGACTTTCAGTGTAAGTTAATGGAACCAGAGTTTTGTCCAAGCAATTTTGGAGTGTTTCTGTTTGTTCATTCATCATGAAATTTTCACACAATGTAAACAGCAGCTATCGTGTTCAAATAATGATCGACAAAAACATGGAGAACCATGTTTTTCCTTGTACAGCGAGGATATGTTCGTTAGCTGCTTGTAAATGATCATCTGAATCCAGTGTTCTTGAGGGAAGGCAGGTCTTAAATTGAATTGGGAGGGAGAGAAGATGAGATGAACATATTGTGTTGATGTACAGTGTAAGTATTGATGTTATAGACCTGGATCTGTGACTTCTTTTTTCCAGGTGCTGGTTCATTGATGGGCATCTTGATGGTCTCCTCATAGTTGGTGACCACAATGGACCTGAGAGCACTGTACTGCGTGTGGATCTGTTTATCATCTATGGACCAGAAACGGTGGAACAACAGGCACTTCTGGTACCTGAGAGAGAGAGAGAGAGAGAGAGAGAGAGAGAGGCAAAAGACGTTCGCCCATTCATCATGCTATAGTGAAGGATAATTACAGAAAGATACTCGAGGGCCTGTTGACTGATTTCTATGAAATAAACTCTAATGGGAACTTTGCCTTCACTTTGAACTTAACGTGCTCTCTCCTGCCAGGAAACTCAGAAGATCAAGGGATTTTTCTAGGAATGACCATTATTGATCGCTTGTTCTGGGGTCGGGCCAGCACTACGTGGGCCGCGTGCGTTCTCTCACCAGTCTGATATCGGCACCATTTCATTATCGGGCTGGTTTCCCACAATGTGGTCGATGAATCTCAGGCAGGCTGGAGGCCTGCAAGCAACAGAATAAAGTATAGGAGGAGAAATCAGTAGAATCAGTACACCAGCGCATCACCATGTTTCTTATATGAGAAAGCCTTGAGGGGGAATTCCACCAATTTATCAAAATCTCTGCATAATGCATTGAGCATCATTCAGAGAAGTCAGTCAGAGTTGCCACTTGTGAAATGGTGCATTAACCCAGGGATGCTGGAAGTGGGCAGAAACCTGAACAACAGTGACGGTGACAGGAACCAGGAGTTGGTTCAGGAGGGACCAAGAGACCTACATAAACCTACATGCGTTTTCTTTCCACCATAAATGGATTTTATTAAGTATGTTTGAGGCCAACATCTCTAAAACTGAGGGTGCTTCTGTAATCGCCTACCTGTCTACTACTCAGTAGGCGAGCATGGCTAGTATGTCCGAATTCTCAGTAGGCATCCAGTAGTAGCCGGATGACCTACTGAATCCGCAGCCATTTTTATGTAGGCGAACACAGCACACTGCAATATCCCATGATTCACCTGGAGCCACGGATGAATTCAAAGAGGAGGAAAAAAACAGTGTAAAGCTGAACGTCGGCTGTGTGTACGCAGCTACGGCTAGTGAACTGCCGCTACAGAAGTTAGCACTACTGCTGAGATAAACAATGATTACATTCCTCCCGTTTCATCTTCTCTGAGCTACAGCTCGACACTGTCTGAGTACATATTCAGACAAAAACGCAGATCAGTGTCACAAACAGTATCTAAATCTGTCAGTAAATAGAGCTTTTAAATGAATAGCAGGACTTTTACGGTGGTGGTCTGACGTCTTGTGTCACAGGACGCTGGCAATATGGCGGATGAAGTGCGTCCGAGCTTGTGTGGCTACTAAAACTCACCTACTGAAATTAACTACTAGTCTGCCGCTCGAGCAGTACGTACTGACTCTAATCCAGTACCTACTGACTAGTAGGCGATTTCAGACACGCCTAGAGTGTCTGAGGCATCAGTAAGCACAGTCATAACTGCTTTCTGTATTAACTTCCTGTGATGTAGAGACATTAAACACTTCAGACGTCTGGTTCCCATCATCACCACTGTGAACTATTTTAATTACATTTTCTCAGCACTCTGAATTGACTTTATTTACCTTAAATGTTGAATTATGCGCAATTACGATTGAAGAATTGGTGGAATTAGACATGACAGGCTTGTTTCACAACCTTTCAATCAGTAGAAACTAATTAGATTCACTCTGGAGTTCAGTTATGCTGACATACTCACAGTTTTGGAAGCAGTGGGTCTTTGAAGAGAGGTTCCTTATAGCCTGGCAGAAACACGCCTTTGTATGGGCCCATGTATTCAATGAGTGTGTGGGTTGTATCTCCGTACTGAGAGAACAAATCAAGGTCAGCGGATTTATTGTGATTAGACTTGTGTTTTACATTTGGTGGGGACCTAATACGCTCAAGATTATAGAAATTACAGAAAATGTTTTTCCTCATACTTCCTGATGGTAAGGTTCAGGTTGGTTTAGCTGCAGCACAGCAGCATTTATCTGAATTGTTATAGGAGATAATGAAAATGCTCCATAAAGGTTTCTCACCGTTTGAACCACGGCATATTTCACTTTGCCATCCTTGTCTTGTTCCACCCACGGCTCTTTGACTATCACTGCTCCCCTCTCTTTGGCTTTCTGTTGACATACACGAGGAAAGACCACTGAAACGAGTACTCTCCAGCCTCCATGACACATTGTAAAAAGGCAGAAGCAAATTTCAAAAGACTACAAGTGGACATACTTGATACAAGATGCTTAAAAATTCTTAACTGAAACGTTAGATGGCCAAAAGTACGTGGACAATTTACCAGCACACATTGGACATCCCACTCCAAAACCCATGGTCTGCACGCTTTACACCACCATGGCCAACGCTTGGCATTGCGCAGAGTGATTTTCGGATTGTGTGCACCTTGTGTTAAAGTGCATCCAGAGGCGATTTGGAAGCCCATAGTGAGTATTGCAATGAAGGATAGGCGGGCACTGTGAGTTTACGTTTTCTACCTTACTTGTGGTGGAAGTGTTGCTGCTTCGAGATGCCTCCATAACACAATAATAAAGCACTTACAGTTGGCTGAGGCAGGTCTAGCATGGCAGGATATTTTAAAAAAACAATAGAGATCACAATGAATCTTTGCCCTTGCCTGCTGAGTATTTTTAGTGTTTGCAATTTTTACAGCATTTGCATCTTCTTCGATTTATTTAACGTACATTTGCATATTAAATATGACACAACAGGGTTTATGTATGTAGGTACTGATAAAACACACAGAAATAAATATATTATGTTAATTTTCACATGATTCTTCAAACATACTGCTACACATACAGGAAATATTAGAGATGCCCAGCTTGGCATCAGAGCCAAAGTAGCAAAGAGTGCACACCCGTATTCACATATCAAACTTCTGCATTTTAAACTGGTAGTCATTATCACCTGATTTGATGATCAATCCAACTGGTTTGCTTTAAACATACAATAAAACACTAATATAAAAACATACATTTAGCATCAAACATTATGAACATCCTATATACTAAAATAGTGTTTTTTAGTCAATTTTAATTTTATTATAGCTTACACTGTTGGGGCTGCATTTTCTACAAAAAACTACAAATATCACATCCAATTCAATACCAGTCTTTTCTGCCTGTCTTTAGTTTTAAACAAACACAATGTAAAACAATGTTTTTATTGGAATGTTAGATCAAATGCCATGAATTGGCAATGCTACTGTACAATGAAACCTTTGGGCACCAGTTAATGTTAGGGTTGACACTACTGCACTGCAAGTAATGCTGTAATACTGCCACCAAGTGTTAGGATGCCAAACTGTAACAGTTACGTTCACTATATAACAGAGTCACTGAGCCACCTCTATGTATTGAGCTCCTCGCACACAATAGAAACTGCCTACAGTGTCTCTGAGGTGACATGATGATTACTTTTTAATAAGGGGTGGCTACTAAGGTACTAAGGCCACAAATTACAATACAGAGGCCCCAAATTACTACAGCAAGTCCACAATTTACTATATTAAGCATATGATTCACCAGACTGAGACCACATAGTACTTTATTGAGGGTACAAGTTATATGTTTATATAGTTTAGGTGCTTTGTAGTGATCAGTCTTTTCCTTACCTTGACCAGAAAGTCACAGTCTTCTACTTGGAAGGCAATGTCTTTAACGCCATCCCCATGTTTCATGAGATGCTCCCCCATCTCTGTGTGGAGAGAGAAAGGGAGGTCAGGACATACTGGCTTCTGGGCTAATACAGATTATATGAATGAGCAGGATTAAGGGTTGGGAAGAATACCTTCATTTCCAGGATTTAGAGCAGATTCAAAGAGAAATACAATCTGGAGAAAAGATTAAACCAATAGTTAGAAGTATGTGTATCATATTGGTGGATACAGGCAGAAATGTATGGCCATACTTTAAGACTTTTCCCAATAACGTTTAGGTTAAAGAAGTTGGAATGTTTGGATACACTACTGTGTAAAAGTTTTAGGCACCGAAGCTGATTGTTTAAAAGCTTCTATCTTAGCAGTAAGTATATCTTCATCAGTAAGAGCACCAGATATCATCAGAACATATGTAAATAAATATAAATACAATATAAAGTAATCCAAAAGTTAGGCAAAGTAATCAAATGAAAATAATTTAAGACCAGAAATTAGTCTGTAATGTATTTAATATTCAGAATAACCCACAGGAAACAGGTCTGGTTCATATGGAACGTATTGTTTATACAGTCATTTACAGAAGCCTGTAGAGGACATTTATTTTAATTTATTTTAATTTATTTTAACTTTTAATCAACAAAACATGTCCAGGGTGTTCACACGTCTGTAAAATAACAGTAGTTTTAATATGTAGCTCATTTGCATCATCTGTAATGCACAAGATCCTATAGATAAAAAGCCTCTGTACGTTTGTGTGAGTGCGACAGTCCGTACACACACCTTATCCTGCTTGATGACGTGGCACACCACCTCCCTGCTGCCGGTCTCCAGGCCTTTGTAGGCAAAAGGCTCGAAGCCAAGCTTGTCGCAGTAGAAGGCTGCCGCCTACAGGAGAGCAAAGACAAAGAAGGTGCTTCACAAAAACCCAATTCTGTGGTCAGCTATAGTATTTCATTATGTTCATGTACAGTACTGTATACTGAGAGACCACCCTACATTTATTGATCACAACACAGAACAGAACACATTACACTGCAAGTCAGCAACTACATATGTTTTAGTACTTAGTCACCACTGCTTGGCTTTTCTACAGCTTCCATTGCTTTCAGTAGACTTCTGTAGGGATATTTTTCCCCACCTCCAAAGTTCAGTCTTAGAAGTTGGTTGCATTTTCAAGTAATCCCAATCATATTCAATGACGATAAGGTCTGGACTGGTCAGTTCATTGAAGCTTGATTTTCTCTCTCTACTCTTTCTCTCTCAAAGTTGAAAGCTGCAAGTGCTGTTTATTTTGGGGGTCTATCCTATTCCAATTTTCCAATTTTTCACTCTTGTTTTGGAATATCCTGCTATTTTTCACCTAGTTCATCCTTATGTAAGTGCATTACTATTGCTTATAACAAATCTCCTCAAAGGTATCTCTAAATAACTTGTACTTTCAGGGCTGTTTTGATTAGAAATGATAGCAATTAAAAGGTGTCTCCTACTTTTGCACAGTGCTCTGAAATTTACAATACTGTCCATGTTTCATTACTGTACAAATGGTGTAGTAATACACCACCGTATCAAAAGGTAACCAGATACTACTGCTAATTAATACATTTAGATACTTTATGGCACATTCATCGCTGACGCAGACATTGCAGAAAAGCTTGACCAATAGAAAATGATGCTCTGGACACTATAGTCACCATGCACATTGCCAAGTGTCTGCTAGAGGGGTGTGAACTCCCCACTAGCTTTGCCTGCAGAGCAGTGCAATTAATTCTCTGGAGCTGTGGAGCTCCATCCAGTACAGTTGGCATGAGTTGAAGTGATCCAACTAATCATCCAACAACAGTGCTTAAGAATACTAACGCTCTGGAGGCCCAATGCAAACAAATCCTCACTGCAATGTTCCAACATCTAGTGTACAGCTCTCCCAGGAGACTAGGAGCTGTTAGGAGAGAACAAACTCCCTATTAATATCCATGATTTTGGACAAAGCGTTTGATGGGCAGGTGTCTTGAATGAAAGTCGTGGCCGGCAGCCAGATGTAGTGTTGCAGTAGTGGTGGGTTCAGGAGTACCTCACAACCGCATGCAGGTTGGAACTAGCAGTCACGTAACCAGAGAAATACAATGATCGCTCTGTGCCAGGAATGTTGCAGCGGCCTAATCAACAACCATTCATTTGATCAGATCGCCCTGCTTAACAGTGACATCATGTTTGGCGGATGAATGAACGCATGAATGAAACAAAACGGATAAAGAAATTAATGAATTGGTTGGATTGTTTACTTTCTCTCTGCCTGACAGAAAGCCTCTTTAGTTTCTAGTAGAAAAGAAAAACCAAGCTCCAATGAACGAGCCGGTCTTTTCCACCCCAGTGGTCAGTGCACGCAGGGCTTGATTACTGTGTAAATACATGCGAGAGCTACTTATCTTCCTGGCAATCAGTCTTGCATCACTATTACATATGAACTCAACCTTGCCCTGATTACTGTGAAGTCATGTTTACAAAAGACATTACAGAGCATTTAGGTTCTATTGATATTCCTAGTGTAAATATATACCAATGAAAAAAGCATAATTCACATTTAGACTCGGCTTATCTTTCAATGCCCTCAAACTGAGGTCAAAGTGGACCGCTGGTCTGTTGCACACGGCCAAGAGCTACATATTGAAGTCATTTCAACCCTCCAATCTGTAGGTGTATAAATTGATTTACTTATTATTTATTATTACAGTAGTTACTAATAACAATGTAATTACACCAAAAAATTATATTTACATGATGATGATTAAAAATGGACATACAAATAATGAAACAACTGCACAATAGGAGGAAAAAAGATCCTGGGCTTATGCTACCTTAATCAAATATGTTTTTAACCTAAACTTGCATTACTATTATTCTCAGGAATGCTAAGCGTACCTGGCTGAAGGCAAGCAAAGGTGTTTGAATGAGCCTTACCAGCAGTGGGGCCTACATTGCAAGTATTGTAGTCATTTTAGCATTGATCTATAGTAGAAATGAATATTATTTCCATTATTATAGAAACATTTTGTTTTAATGGCTCATACTGGAGGCTAATCTTAATAGTCTAACAGTCGCAGTTCACCACTGGTAATAAGACATGAGACATGCTTGAGCTACAGCATTAAATAGCTTTGCAACTTAAGGGGTTAAAATCACATGATTAAATATTTATATGAATATATACATATTTATATTTATATGAATTTCACAGCAAAGACAAGCCTACATCAGTGTCTGCCCATTGACTTCCATTATAACTGAGTTTTGAATCTACGTGTTTTCTGCTCTTGCACCAAATACATGGAAATGCCTTAAATAGACGGTATACTACAGGCAGGACGGATAGAGACTGGCTTAAAAAAAAAGTTGGGTAATCCTTTAATGCATGCTTTCTAAGACTTACCTGTTTTGCATTGCCCACCCAGAACTTCAGATGGTGGAAACTCACAAATTTGCCTCTCTCTGGCTGAAAAGCAAAAGAAGCACAATCTCAGAAAATGTTAATATTTTATGCTATAATATTTTAATAAATATTTATTCTTCTGAGCAAACAGTGATGGAATTTAACTGAACTGAAAACAGTGACTGTGCAAAAACCATTCAAAAGAATCTCCACACTGGTAACTTTACATTTATATATAGACAGTGACACATTTCTCCAACAGTGCTATAATGTGTATCAACTACCAAGTTCCACTGTACAAGTCAATTGCTGTACAAATATGCTTATTTTAGAAAACAATGAAGGTTTTACCTTTTCCCCTTTGTCAGTGTAGCTTGTCTGCAGACAGAACCATGACAATGTATATTAATATTGGATGTTTAAAGCAATATATTAACAAAAGAATCAACATTTTCACCTTTTCATTCTTATTATCTAGAATCTGCTGGTGTCTGAGCCACGTTGTATAATGACAATATCAACTAATCTAATCTAATTGACTTACGGAAACCAGTTTCATAACTTCATGAGCAAATTTGCATTCATCATCATATGTGAAATGCTCTGTATATCATCGCTATCCAATGAAAAACTAGTATATACAAAATTGCAACTGTACAGAAGAGACCAAAAACATACTTTTCTTTCAATGTGAGTCAACGGAACCAGAATTATTCCCAACTTTCATTTGGAGCATTTTTATTGGTCCATTCATCATAAAATTAAACGGCTGTTCACATCTTTAAATGATGTAGAAATCTGAAAATCAACTAAATTTAAGATGGTTTTTTTTTATTATTGGACAGCGACGATTTGCAGATGTATATGCGACTCACCATTGTGCTGTTCTAGATGGGCGCTGCTCACCAGGACGGATGGTCAAAAGCGAACGCCACACGTGCTCATCTACAGATAAGTACTGGCCTGGGATCCTGTGGTGATTGGTCTTCAGGTCAACACCCCTTCATCCTCCTCCCTCCTCAGAGGCAGCCCACTGACCTGGGACTAGTTATCGCCGCTTAACACAGAATATAAGCTATTCTAACAAAACTGTTCTCAGAGCAGAGTCAGTGGGACTCCACTGCTGTCAGCTTTCCAAGTCTGTATTGATCGATTGTCTTCCCTCGGCTGTTTAACTATCGAACAGCAGCGTCTGAGCTGGTGCTTATGCACACCGCTTTGTGCATCCAAGGCCAAATTGAAGGTGAGAGGTTAAAAAGGAGAATATTATCTGCTACCACACCAATAGAACAGGAATGTAAAGTGATAGTTGGGCTAATCCCCCACCAAAATAATGGTTAATCAGAAAAATAATCAAATAAATGTATGAAGAATTGAAAGGTCCAAGTTTCCAGGTGGCTACCACTGTGTTAAGCAAGGCAGTGCACTCTCATACAGCATCAGAAACCACAGAAGCGGCATTATTTGACACTACCTAACAGGCTGTTTTTCATTTAATATGTTGTAGTGAATTCACATTTTGCACACTTGTTTTTGTACAATTTTGTTTTCTCACTAAAATACCCAGCAAGCATGCATCACACTACCAGATCATACAGCTGTTCAAAGCGCAAAACACAGGGAGACTTGGGGGTCCAGAAGCTCTAATTAACCTCCTGGACCCTCTAAAAAGTCTAAAATTCAAAATTGTGTAGGGTCCCTGAAAAACTAAGTATTACATTCCAGTGGTTTTTAGATGCTTTACTCACAATTAACAAGTTTCTTACTTTCTTGACTAACTAGAGCTGCAACACTGGTTTGCCTCAAGGTGGCGCTGTAGCAAACTGGTTCCTCCAGTTGGCCTAGTAGCTGTAACTATTCATGGGCTAAATCTTAAGAACTTTCCTGATTTTTCTAAGAGATCCCAATAGTTTGGTCAATTGTTGCTCATTTCTCAAAAGATGAGATGTGTAATAGATAGATATATAGATAGATAGATAGATAGATAGATAGAGAGATAGAGAGATAGATAGATAGATAGATAGATAGATAGATAGATAGATTCAAGGCATCCAGCTACTTCATAAGTGCACCATGGTAATTCAAGACAGGACAATAAAGATAAAAACATAGAACAAAAAATAAGAAATAAATATAATAAAGATAACATAAAATAAAGAACATCAAATAAATAGAATATACAATATACAACATAGAAATAAATAGAAGTCTTACAGTGTATGTGTAAGAGTGATGACAGTAGAGCAGTTAACCAGTGTGAACAGTGTAGACCACTTCGGTAGTGCAAATATGCAGTTATGCAGTCAGAAAAGAGAACTAGAAAAATTTTTAAACCAAACATTTTGTTGCCAATTAATTAAAAAAGGTGAGTAAAAGGTTAGTCAGCACTAGGACAACATAGGACCCCCTAAATACTGAGGAATATTTTCCTCACTGCAACCTTTGAACTCGCAATTGGATTTTCAGCTTCCTAGCTGACTAAATAAATGAATAAATAAATAAATAAAGTACGTCTGCCATCAAATAATCTGACTGAAAACCATTGTAGTCCTTCAAAAACTCTTCAGAATACAGTATCCAGAAGGGGGTTTCCCAGTCTTTAAATGGGAAAATCTCATGGAGACTATTGTGGCAGCACTGTAGGAGACAAGTAGGCAAAATCACATCAGATGCAGGTTGCTAATGGTTACATCTTATATTCTGCCAATAGTGTTATCTTGGAAGTAGGATTCTGAGTTTGTATTCCCAACTTCCAATCTACATGCATTTCAGTCCTTCATTCTGTTCAGATTCCTGTAGCCAGATTCCAGTCGTGTTTCTATAGTAGAGGAGTTAACTAAGCATCATAAGAGGGCTTACATTAATGTTAGGTTGTCATAACACATAACAGTAAACACCAAGTGGTGAAAGCTGAACTGAAAATCATTGCAAAGGGAACATGTGGCCCAATTTTTAGCTGGTTGACCCAGTTTTCAAACCCAACATATGCTGGTTTGGATGGTGACCAGCCATGCTGATCTTTACAGTTTTTTCCAGCATTGTTGTTTATGTTTCTGGCTGGGAATTCTGTCTCAAGTGACGGTTCTTCTGCACGTTTCTGAGTCAGTGGCCATATTTCTTTTGAGTTTTGAGTTTGCTGCCCTTACTAAAACCAGTATATGTTGTGTTTTGATGCTGATATGCTGGTCAACTAGCAACACTGTGCTGGGTGACCAGCTAAATCAACACTAGACCAGCACAAACCAGCATAGGCCAGCCCGACCTGCCTGGAATTGCGTGCTGGCCTTTGCTGTTTTTTAGCAGGTTTGTTAGCCGCTCCATGCACAGCAAACGAAACAAGCTTGTCTTGATGCTAAACCTTGTGGGGGTTTATTGCATAAATTAGATTTTCTTTTTGATTTATCTCTTTATGAGAAACTAGAGTCCGTTAGAGTCATCATAAAATCCTTTACAGAACTCTGGACTCAACATTTAACCATGCTACAGACAGTACCCTACTTGGGCAACAGAGGGAGCTACACTACCAGCACCTGTGCAGCTGCTGCAGTTAAAAGAAGGTTAAGGGAAGGATGTTTTACTGAAAGCTTCTCTTTCTAATGGAAGACAATAACAGTCATAGAAAGTAGCATGTAGCAGTGCCCAGACATCAGATTAATGCCCTGTCCTCGTCAAGCTGACTGCAAGTGCATTAGCTTGCAACAGGAGTTTGGTGCTCTTTGGTGCTAGCTGTAGATCTGGTTCTAGATCTTTGTTCTCTGACCTACCTCCTGGAGAGCTACCTTCCTGCAGAGTTTAGTAACCAATAAGCTGCCCCACCTCTTTACATCTGATCCAGCCAATCAAACTGGTTGCAAACTGTGGTTGGAACTAAGCTCTGCATGGTAGAACTCCAGGACTACGGTTGGAGGCTATAGATCAATAGATCTTAAGGTGCCCCTTCCTAGTCTGTTTGCTTTGAAGGTGTTTTTGAAAGGAAGTCTTCCACCTAATCCAGGTTCAGTTAAGCACACCAAACTTGGTGTGGCTGGATCTCCAGAAAGAGAAACAAGTTGAACAAGAGGATAAGCTGAGAGCAGAGTCAACAGAGCACTGCTAAAATCCTGCTAGCTAGTATCAGAATTATCCACATGAGATTCAGATATAGTTACTGTTGTAAACTACTGTGAAACAGCTGCACTACATGCTTGTATTTGGTAACATGACACAGTAATTTGGTTATTAGCGTAGAACAATATGTTTGACTTAATGATTCTTCATGAGTTTTATGCTCCTGATGATTGTCCTGCAGCTTTTCTGAAATCCACCCATTTCTCAAGACCAGGTGTTCCTGGAGGCCTGAAGAATGTAATCAGATGTGTTAAAATAGGACAAGGAAATATTTAAAACTGATCAGTGAGCAACAATTTACAGAATCAAAAAGTGACCAGTTTTGGAGACGTTGGGCCGTCTGTAGTACGTCTGTGGAAAGCCTTTTCTAGAACTGGTTGTGTTGTCAAATGAGATTTAATATATTGGCCTATGTTGGTAAATGATGATGTGAATGCAATAAAAACACACTGGTCACTATATATGACCAATATTACCAAACATTTTCCTACATAGAATAAACTAGAACAAGAGTACATCAGCGCCACCTAATGGAATATTCCAGAAAAAGAACTCACTGGAAAAAACAGGCGTCAACAAACATGCTTTGCTTAATTGAGATGTCATAATTTTTGGAATATTTCCGAAAATTCAAAGTAATTACATCATGAAGATGGTTTGGTGTGAAACGTACAAGATATTTGCCAACTAAGAAATTTACAGTTGCAGTGATAGGAACCAGACGTCTGAAGCTCTTTATGACTCTAAAAGTGAAGAAATTAAATAAAATGGTATAATGAATAAGATTAACCATGTCAGTATCTGAAGTCTTTAAGACATTGGTTAATGCGATTTTTGATCTGTAATATATGTTTAAAGCCCATTCTCAGCAAAGAG
This sequence comes from Megaleporinus macrocephalus, assembly GCA_021613375.1. Taxonomy (NCBI): domain Eukaryota; kingdom Metazoa; phylum Chordata; class Actinopteri; order Characiformes; family Anostomidae; genus Megaleporinus; species Megaleporinus macrocephalus. Next base: position 27,311,520 of record CM038726.1, on the reverse strand, counting down.
ATGCAAAGATAGGAGGTTCAAGACAAAATAGTCACCAAAGAAAGTATTTATTTCCCATTTTACTGCTACATCACATACAAAAACACAGGCATGTGTAGATTAGTGGGTTTTGGATGGTAAATGAAATGGCTGCATTTGCTCTGTAGACACCTTTACCTCAGTTTCCATCAGCACCACTGTAAAGACATCTATGAATAACTTCACATCAAACCATTGTGAATGACGTACAGAATCATGAAAAAAAAACACTGCTTGGTATTTTTCCATGTTGGCTGGCTGCTCTAGCGTTGGTTGGCTGCAAACGCATTCACTATGGTAGCGCTGATGCTGATTTAAATGGCAGCGAAATTTCTCTTTTGTAAATGCTGACACACAAAGCTGGCTATTTGGCATGATGTATGATGTCCTAAGGACACACAGACATCTACGATGGACAGTCTGGCTGAGAGTACTGTTCTCTAGGCTGAACTATGGTTCAGGTCAGACCAGTGCAAAACCATTCATGGAACTGTGTGTATGTGGAAGTATGGATAGCCAATCAGAACGGAACTGGTAAAATCTAGACAGTGTGGCCGGGTTAACTAAAGATACTGAAGACTCCCTGTCTATTGGCCAACTGTGTGAATTTACTATAGCGCCACCCTGAGGCAGACTAGTGCTGCATCTCTAGCTGGTTAAGAACATTAAAGACAGAAGATCACTGTATGTGACTGAAGCAGCTAAACAATGGTGTTTGCCTGAATTTGTATTTAAGCGTCTATTGTTTCCTAATTATCATATCACATCACTAAGAATTTAGATTTTAAAACATTCAGGGGGTCTCCCATCTGTGTTTTGTATCATGTCTATAGAGAAGAACAATGCAACCAGGTGACTAACAAATACAGACGTGACGTAAAGTGTTTTTGTGCTCTTTTTTAAACTCTTTGCTGTGGCTGTTTTGGGTGTTGCACAGTGCGTCTTTGAGGTTTTTTAGATGGCCTAAAGGGGAATTCCACTACTGTTTTAAAGAAATCTGGGTGACCAGGGTGGGTTGACTTGAAATGCATATTTTTAGAGAAACCTAAAGTTGGAATTGTTTATGGTGGTTGTGACAGGAACCAGATGTCTGAACAGTTTGATGCCTCTAAAGTTGAACATGATGGCTGAGACATTGTTCTACATTAGTTTTGAGACTTTTTGGACCAAATTCTTTTTTGTAAACTTTATTAACACTGCATATTAGAAATAGAATTGTGAATATGATGATATTGCAAACATGCCTTCGGTCTTCTGTCCACAAAAAATGGTTAAAGGTCTTAAAACTTGCTGTATGTTTGGATGAAGAGGTGCAAAGTTATGAGTTTATATGAACTGACCAGGGCTGGTCAATCTGTGGCCCTGTGGGCAAAACCAGCCCACTAACATTTTGTCTTGTGGGCCAAAAGACACATACTCTGACAAGGTAAGGAGTTTACACAGCTGACTCCATTTGTGAAGAATAAGTGAAGGATTTGTCTTGTGCTTTTAGGGCTTTTTAGGACTCTGACTAACAACTCAGACTGCATTACACTTGCTCAAAGTGCTTGTGTTAGAGTTAGAAGTGAGAAGTGAGGGCGGATGCAGGTCATCACATGTTGGTGATCTCAGTTACTTAATAGACACTTCTGCTCCTCAGACGGTAATATGAGAAATTTTGGTTTGTGGGGATTTCTTCAGAAATTCTTTGGAATGCTCTCTGATGCGTCTGAACTTGTATCTTTTGAATGCTGGAGAGTAAGTTCGACCTTTTACATTCTAAAAATAAAGGTGCACAAAGCGCATATTTGGAGTGATACTTGAGAAGAACCGCTTCTGGTTATTTACAGAACCTTTCAGTGGATGTCTCCATAACAAATGGATGGTTCTAGTAGGATGGACCTTTAGCAAGAAAAAATATTTTGGTTTCTTAAAGAACCTTTCAATGTTTGATTCTTTAGCAAGAAAAAATTATTTTGGCTTCTTAGAGAATCTTTCAGCAGTTGGTCCTTTAACAAATGGATGATTCTCGTGAGATGGTCCTTTAGAAAGAAGAACCTCTTTTGGCTGCTTAAAGAACCTTTCATTGGTTGTTCCTTTAACAAGAAGAACCTTTTTTGACTTCTTCAAGAATCTTTCAATGGTTGGTCCTTTAGCAAGAAGAACCTCTTTTGGCTTATTTAAGAACCTGTATATGGTTGGTCCTTTAGCAAGAACAACCTCTTTTGGCTTCTTCAAGAACCTGTATATGGTTGGTCCTTTAGCAAGAAGAACATCTTTTGGCTTATTTAAGAGCCTTTATATGGTTGGTCCTTTAGCAAGAACAACCTCTTTTGGCTTCTTCAAGAACCTTTCAATGGTTGGTCCTTTAGCAAGAAGAACCTCCTTTGGCTTCTTTAAAAACCTTTATATGGTTGGTCCTTTAGCAAGAAGAACCTTATTTGGCTTCTTCAAGAACCTTTCAATGTTTGGTCCTTTAGCAAGAAGAACCTCTTTTGGCTTCTTTAAAACCCTTTATATGGTTGGTCCTTTAGCAAGAAGAACCTTATTTGGCTTCTTCAATATGCTTTTAATGGTTGGTCCTTTAGCAAAACAACCTCTTTTGGCTTCTTCAAGAACCTTTCAATGGTTGGTCCTTTAACAAGAAGAACCTCTTTTGGCTTCTTCAAGAACCTTTCAATGATTGGTCCTTTAGAAAGAAGAACCTCTTTTGGCTGCTTAAAGAACCTTTCATTGTTTGGTCCTTTAGAAAGAAGAACCTCTTTTGGCTGCTTAAAGAACCTTTCATTGTTTGGTCCTTTAGCAAGAAGAACCTCTTTTGGCTTCTTCAAGAACCTTTCAATGGTTGGTCCTTCAGCGAATGGATAGTTCTATTGAGAAGGTCCTTTTACAAGCAGTACCTCCTTTGGTTTCTTTTTTTCTTGAATCGTTGTTGTAAGATGTGCAAGGCTGAAGAACAATGACAATATTTAAGGAACCTGTAAATAATGTAGAAGGTGTAGGAGAAACATTCACATTATGTTAAGAATTTTACACTTTTTATGGGTTCTTCTTACCCACAACCCTCTTCTATGGCGCCACTCAATGAACCTTTGGTAGCACCCTTTTAAAGAGTGTACTCTGTCAAGACCAAAAACTATTGAGTTCTACTTCCAAACCGTTCAGTGCTGTGCAAAAGTCCGAGACCACCCTTTATTTATTTCATTTCCAGTCAGAGCATTTTGTAATAGATGATTTATTTTTTAAAGAAACAAGCTACTTGGTGTTTGGGGATCACTTACATTTGGAATTATGAGAAGCAGAAAATAAACTTCTGAGACTAAACTGACACTGAAGGTGTGGATGCCCTGCAGAAAAACTTAAGGAACATAAGCTTAGATACATACATAAATACATATAATTATATATAATTTATTTTTTTAGATGTTGCTTCTGTGTCATTTACTGCTTTTATTTAGAGCAAAATATGATGGGATTAGCATAATGGTTAAATCTGCTTTTCCTCGACTGCTTAATGATTAAAAATAGAAACAAAGGTAGAAACAAAGGGATATTTCACCCACATAGAACAACTGAAAGTACACCAGTAATGTAGCGTCCCTGTGGCTCCGTGCCATTTGTGCTACCACCAGTGGCTCTCCATAAGGGTATCTGAGGTGAGACTGTTAGGCTGCGTTTAAGGCCAAAGAGCAAAAATAGCACCGACCTGAACTGCATAGCTGCACGCACACACACGTTCAACAGTCCAGGTCAAGTTAAAAGACACATGTGACACTCCCACCAACCTTAAAGGCTGTTATGATTCTGGTATCTTTAGCATGTGAAGTTTGCCTTCAGACCTGACCCACTGGTCACAAAAACAACTTATGACATGCCTTTGCAGGCCAAACAGCATGCAAGTGCACGTGGGCCGTAGCCTACAGTAACCTGTACATGTGGAGCCCACGCCCAGTAAGAACACACACCCACCACGTAATGACCTCTCCTCTTGAGAGCACTTGTGTTTGTCTGCTGTTAATAAAAGTCCTGGCTGAAGAGCTGCAGTCGCAGGAGTGTCTAATTAAAAGGGCTGTTGCTGTAATAAAACGAGGCTCTCGAGAGATCGGATATTCAGATTTGTAGTTGATCCTTGGCCCCGATGAAGAGCGATCCTCTGCTATCAGATCATCTGCAGTCGCTTTGGTTTGCAGAGCTTCGGCATGCTTTCATGTAACTCATTAAAGACCTCCTCTTCTGTTTTTCCAGCTGTGTGCTTTCGGTGGTATGTTAGCACTAAGCTAACGGCAATTCACATTAAGCTAAATCAGCACTCAGTAGTAGTAATGACAACCAATCAGCACCCAGTAGTGGTAACGGTAACCAATTCACAAGCAGTAATGCTATCAAATTAGCATTGAAAAGCAGTAATGATAACACATTAGCATTCAGTAGCAGTCATGATAACAAATTAGCATTTAGTAGCAGTCATGCTAACCAATCTGCATTAAATAGCAGTAATGCTAAACAGTTTGCACTCAGTAGTAGTAATGCCAACCAATCAGCACCCAGTAGTGATAACGGTAACCAATTAGCAAAATTTATAATGATAACAAATTAGCATTTAAAAGCAATTCAGTAGCAATTAGCATTCAGTAGCAGTTATGCTAACCAATCGGCATTAAGTAGAAGTAATGCTAACCAATCAGCATTAAGTAGAAGTAATGCTAACCAATCAGCATTAAGTAGAAGTAATGCTAACCAATCGGAATTAAATAGCAGTAATGCTAAACAGTTTGCACTCAGTAGCAGTAATGCCAACCAATAAGCACTCAGTAGCAGTAATGCCAACCAATAAGCACTCAGTAGCAGTAATGCTAACTAAGCAATCTGTAGCGGGAAAGCCAATCAATCCAGTAGTAGTAAAGGTAACCAGTTATTATTCAGTAGTCGTCATGCTAACCAATGAACATTCAGTAGCAGTAATGGTACTAGCCAGGCTGGTAAGCTTTGTTTGCTTTTTAGTGAAATACATTTCCCTGCTTTCCAGGAAGGTGCTGGAAGAGAGCTTGGCAAGTTACTGAGCACCTAAACAGCCTTTACAGATAAAAGTATTTCTAACAACATTGTGTTCCCCTGCTATATTTTTGCAAACAGTTTGTGTTGTTTTGTTGTTTTTTTCCATTGTATTTGCACAAGCATGCAAAATAATTGTGAAGGAACAAACTTTAGCAAACTTTAAAAAAAGTTTAGTGCTTGCATAATCAATAGTGTAATAAATAATATAAATAAATAGCATAAATACCCCAGAACCTCAGTAAACCACAAAGAACATTCCCATCTTAACTTCTCTAGCAGTGGTTTTACACTGAATAAGAATCGAGTAATCACTTCTCACTTCCTCTTTTAAAGACAGACTTCAGTGAAGATAGATTGTTGGTAATCCCACTGTTTAGTCTTCCTCTTTCAATGACAAAGACTGTGATTTAACCCTTTGATGCACAAGCTAAGCCTTCTAACACACAGCACAGGTCAAACTCGAGCTGTATTCATTTCCTATGTTACTGTATGTATTGTATCTCTTTGGTAAATCTATTAAATCAGTTTATTTCGTTATTTAATGTTCCAACTGTTCATTAAAAATCTGTTTTTTTACATTAAATCATTTCCAGTCATTAAATCATTTGAATTCTTATTTATCTACTTCATGGACAAAAACTGTTCTTGTAAATATGTTCCTGACTGAAAATGTTTACAGATCTCAGTAGTTCCTATCAAATTTCATAGTGAATACATAAGGGTTTATTCTGACCCATGTAGTGTTAGAAGTGCAGCAATACAAAAATGATTTTTATTGAAAAAGTAAAATTGTCTTGGTGAGGCAAGAAATGGTGAAGAGGAATATTACACTAAGGGAAAGGTACAATAAGATATGATAAATAGAATAAACAATAAGAATAATAAAGAGCCAGGAATTGAGAAATTTACGGAAGCTTGAACGATGAAATTGATTTATTGCAAAGAACCTAAAATCTCAGCCGGGTCACTTTTGTCCAAGGTTGTGCATCAAAGGGTTAAACTACTAAAAGCTGTAGTTGTCTAGGTTGAAAATGATGTAAAGTTGGTGCTTTAAGTGCGTTTGCAGCCTTAAAAGCTCGTAGCAGAACTTTTGATTAGTCCATTTAAAAGAAACTCGTGTGGAATAAATACACGATTTCCATTCAGCGTTGTTCTCACTCCTGGAGTGAAGTGTTATTTCTCCGCGCCTTTAAGATCCTCGCGTCTCCACGTGATCCACTAGTGCCGCGCTGTGATTTTCTATTGGTCCGTCTCCTGTCAGTCAACGGCAGTCCACGCCCTCTCTCCCCGTTTCGCTGGCCGCGATTGGCTGGCGTGTGGGCGTGTTCGCGCCTTTCTGTCCCTTCGCTTCCAGCTGGCGCGGAGGCTCGAGTGCATGACGTTATAGGAGCAAACGCCTCGGCTCGCTATTGGTCGAGCGGGCGGCTGAAGGTCGCTCCGGATTGGTCGACGCCTGGGCCGTCGGCGAGCGAACACGGAAGTCGTGGCGTCTCCTGAGTCACGGTTGCTATCAGCTGGTTTCTTTCTTTCTGAGTGAGTACCACGATTAAAATCTGTGTTTTGTGCTGCGTTATGCTGCGCCGTTTGTACGCGTGGTTCGTGGCAGGCTTTCCGTGTCTCTCCGCTTCGGGACGCGCCGTTGAAGCTTGCCGTTTCGGGTTTTTTTGTGGGCTTTCCCGGCGAGTGTGTGTGTGTGTGTGTGTGTGTGTGTGTGTGTGTGTGTGTGTGTGTGTGTGTGTGTGTATGCATGTTGCTCCCATGTTATCAAACACAGCTGCAGTCAGGCGGTTAGTTTACTTAGTGAGTTTCACATGAACCGTTTCGTCATCTCTCTTTTACTGACCTGCTGCTGCTGCTGCTGCTGCCGCTGTGACCACAAATACAACACAGTCCAGTTACATAACCCTACACGCCCAGTGGGCTATTTCACAAAAGCTAGAGGGGGCGAGTCGGGGGCGGTGTTTCACTAAGAAGGATTTAAGTTAGCCAGATAACTTAAGCTAAACCCTCCGGTCAACGGGAGGAGAGATGGGGGCCATTGGGAAGTACATACTTCTTAACTAAGTTAAAACATCTTATCTAGAAACACAGCTTTATATGATCTCTCAGTGAAGCTGTCCGACCAAAATGAGGGGGAAAAATGTAATCTGTTGTAAACATGCGCCCCAACATCCTCAAGTGGGACCCCAGTAGTCTCTAAAGCGAGAGTAAGCCCCTCTGATGATGTATCTTCTTGAAGGTGGGAGGAACTTTTGGAAAGACTACAGGTCGTTTGGTGCAGACACTGTGTTATAGCTAATGCTCGGGGGCTGAATATCAATGTATATATATATATATATATGTATATATGTATATATGTATATATGAGCAATTCATGCTGGGTATTGTAATCAGCACTCAGTAGTAGTAGTAAAGCCAACCCATCAGTATCAATAATGATTATCAATCAGCATGCAGTAGCAGTATGCCAACCAATCAGCAGTCAGTAGTACAGTAGTAGTGAGGCCAACCAACTAGCACTCAGTATCAGCAATTATAACCAATCAGCACGTAATAGCACTAACGCCAACTAATCAGCACTCTGTAGCAGAAAAGGCAACCAAAGACACTTTAAGATGTGGGACCCCAGTAGTCTCTAAAGTGAGAGTATACCCTTCTGATGATGTATCTTGAAGGTGGGAGGAACTTTTGGAAAGACTACAGGTTGTTTGGTGCAATGTTATAGCTAATGTCACTGCTCTGGAGCTGAATATCACTGTATTTCATGTGTGTGTGTATGGTGTGTATGTGTGTGTGTATATATGTGCAATGCATGCTGGGTAGTGTAGTGAGAGATTGTTTTTGGACCAAAAAAAAGAATACAAAAACTGATAAGCCTGAGAAATGTAGTTGTTCAGCTTCAATGCCAAACAGTATTTTTAGGCCGCTTTAAACCAGAAGTCACATCGACACAATTTCTGCTTCCTCTATTTCACAGTCTTGGTGTCCAAAATGTCCTTATTTAGTTTTGCACTGGAGCCACAACGCTAATGTAGCTCAAGTTTAATGGACTTCACCAAAACTCCTTTTGGGCTGAGCTAAACCGCTGTTACATTAGCCTTGCAGCTTCACTGCAGAACTGTTTGTCTCTGTTTGTGCTAAAAGGAACCATCATTTCTGTGGCCAGCAACTGCTGAAATAACTTCTATTGGATCCTACTTGTTTTTTGGGGGGGCTTTGTCTGGGTTTTCCTGTATCATGTGAGAAGAAGCAGCTGCTCTATTTGTTGTGCTGCTCATGATCAGACATGATATGCTCGCCTGTTGTGCTCTGCCAATCAGAAATGAGCAAATATTTCAATCCCCTTTATGTAGTTATGTAAGATTTCTGGATCCGGTGCTGTTTTACTGCGCAATCTAATTGGTGCCGACTGCCGAAGACGCAAGCTCAACAGCTCCCAAATCCTGCCTTGTGTTTCCGTCATTAAATCTCATTGGGTCCACCAATTTTCACTAGTAGTGAAGAGGCTGTTTACGAAGCTGGCCGGCAAACAGAGCCCAAGGGGGGATTTCACAAAGCTCACAAAAGCTCTTTCTTTAAGCTTAGTTCCATCTAAGTTTTCTGTTTGTTGTCTGTGAATTACTTTGGCCAATACATTGGCTATTTAGCCTGCCAGTAGCGTTGTCTGTTGCAACTGTCAATCAAGTAGGCCAATTTAAACATGCTGCATCTTTAAGATGAACAAAAGCAGTTGACAGTTTTCTTTTAATGTATAACATTAGTTTATGTTCTATAAGAGTCTTGTTTAAACCTTACATCCATACTTAATTTTATGTTTTATGTTTATGTCCTCCAGCACAGCATATTGCAGAAAATTAAGATCAGGTGGGCGGCATAAGAATATTTTTTTTTATTACAATTTCGTACTTGGCCACCCAGTTTTTATTGAACCCAAGTGTAGATTTTTGTAAGACAGAGAGAAGCACTCGTTAGATTTCTAACTGCTTGTGCTGAAATGAAATAAGGTCTCCCTGTTGCTGCGTGTATAATGTAATTGGATCTGTTCCGTCACTGCAGCTCTTAACGATGCTCTTAAACTCTTATTGCGATAACAATAAAAATATGATACATCATACAAAACCTGTTGCTTTTTACTGGTATTATTCAATTAGTCTTTGCATACATACACTGTATGATTCCTTTCCCTTAGAATCAAACGCTGGTGTGTCTAAACCTGGGTTTGGAAGGAAAGTCGGTAAGTGCTGCAGTAGAACAAGTTAACTGCGGCTGCATTTGTTGGGTTTTGCGAAGCTGAAGCTTGGTTAGGAAAACTGTGTCTGATGTATGTCAGGCGGGTAACTTGTGAGGACGTCCAGAAGGAAGAAAGCTAGAGGCCTTTCCGATTGGACAGGCAGTCCCATTAGGCTTATGTAGTCCAGCAAGATGAGAAATAACCCCCCCAGTTGAGGGAAGGTTTGGTTGCGTTTGATCGTTTGACCTTTTAATCTCAGTTTCAGTTTCAGTGAATTCCACCTGCTGCCTAGAAATCAAGGCGGTTTGCAGGTTGTTTTGTAAAGTGTTTTGATCACGAGTGTTATGAGAGGAAAAACAACCTGTGGTTTCTGCATCACCTGAAGAAAGCGAAACCAGATCCTGTGACTGCATGGGGGAAATCTTCTGGCTTGTTGTGTTTACCATATTAGGTTACCACTCATTGTGTGGGCTACTGTGTGTCACATGTTCTATGAGAAGTTCAGATGAGATTGTGTTCACTAAAGCCTCTGATGAGCCGCTACTGGTTTTCGTTTTCAGTAGTGTTTTTAGTTTGGTCACAGTTCAGTGTGCAATGTTGTATAACAGGGTGATGCACCTTTTCCTTTAAAAAAAATATAAACAACTAAACTGGTCTACAGCAAAAAACATGCATCTCACCATACCTATAACTCCTACAGGACAAGGTGGAACAAGTGTGCCCATAATTTTGAGGCGAATCAAGCAAATGCCTGGTGCTGACCGGCCTCCAGTGCCAACCTCCACTCTATAAGTTCCACCGTTTACTCTGTCGGGGCAGCTAAACCTGCTGAGCACCACTGCCTAATTGATGGGCCATGGTCATGTTACAGGTCAGGCAACACTTAAAATAGCCTCATGACTTGCACTTGAACTGGACTGAATCTAGGCCATCACAGCCTATGTTTGTGCGTCTCCATAGTAATAACATAGTGATAGTTTTGGCATCGGCGCAATCGGCTCCTAAGTGAGCAGCTATTTAGCCCCTGTTCAAAAGGGTAAGCCCTTGTTATGCAACGAAGTTAAGAATCTAAGTGGTTTATGAAATACAACACTGTGCCCACGCGATACGTTGGCTTCCTGTCCGTAATCTTAAAATAGTGCAATGGTTTTGGTGAAAATAGGGCTATATGTTCCATACTTACGTATATAGATGAGAATGTTGAGTCTGTGCAGTCTTCCTAACCCAGTCCTTGAGGTCCCTGAGCTAGTTTATTTTCTTCCAGCTCTATTACACTTAAGCCGGGGCTGATTTCCCAGACATGGATTAAGCCTGGTCTTGGGCTAAATTGCAGTGCCAATGCTAAATCACCATTGAATTTATTTATTTATTTTTTTTAGTACAGGCTTTGGCTTAATATGGGTCTGGGAAAGTGACCACAAGGGTCATAGAATGCTGATTACCTGGCTTTAGAAATGGTTTAGAAATTGTTTGGCAGGAATTTTTCCAACTGGACATTCCTCACTTTAGGCTCAAGTTATCCAGCTAACCCACTTTCTGAAATATGAAGCAGGCTCTCCCAATTGACCCTCTGCTCAAGTGAAGTTGGTATATATCTTTGTCTGGTCTAAAATCAGGTGTTTTGTTGTAAATTTATCGGACACCAACAAGAGCGTGCTCCAAACGCAAATGTCATGCTTTAATCTAGCTGAGTTCCTTTTGGTTGCAAGGTAGCCGACACTCAAGAATATGGAAGGCAAGCGTTCACGAGAAGCCGCAGTGTGTTGGCGTTAGCATAGCCGCAGGCCAGTAAATGTCATAAACTGGCTGCTGTGTCTCCAAAAACTGCCAGCGTAAGCAGTGGGTACTGTTTGACAGTTCGAGAGCCAGTTATGTGTCGTTTTCCGTATTAGGTTGCATGGAAGGCGTTGTTCCTCCAACAGTGAAACAGACCCTAGTTTGGCTCTTGGAGCGCAATCCGACACTAAAAAAAATCCAAACACTCTCAACGCTCACATTTCCCACGCTTTCCTGGTGGAATCTCAGAGCTGTGAGCAGATTTCCCAGATTTTCTAGTGATTTGAGCACAGATCTCTGTAGTCAGCAGTGCGGGAGGAAAGCAGTGGCTCTGCTGGCCTGTTTATGGGAACATAGGTTCGTTTGTGCATCCATTGCTTCTGCTGCTGTGGATTTGGACCGAGTGATTGTTTTAGAAGGAATGAGTGACACGTTGAAACAGGCAGGCTAAGTCTGAGGAAATGGAATGCTTGGCAGGTTTCCTTGGAAGAGAAGGAACATGCATATCTCCCTCTATATCTCTCTTTCTCACTCTGTCCGTCTCTTCACATAAAAAACACCTCTATGGCAGCATTTCTTCTGAACAGACTTAGCAGTGCTTTAGCCAGCATGTATGCATGTGACAGTGGGCAGTTTCTAGGTTCTATGTCTTGGTAAAAGAAAACCTTTTTTGATGGCTTTAGAGAAATGGTATGATCACAGTATTTTATTATTATATTATATATTCACACATGCATACACCTGAGAGAATGTGTTTGCATAATCATTTCCAAACCTCTCCTGCTGTTTGTCAGTTCTATCATTCAGTACCAGCTTTGGCTAATCAGTGATTCCAGAAGTTATCGATGTTGACATTCATATATATATATATATATATATATATACCGCTCAAAAGTTTAGGATCACTTTAGAATTTCATTTCATGCAATTTTCATGCAATTTTCATGCAATTTTCATGCAATTTTCATGCAATTTTCATGCAATTTTCATGCAATTCACAAACAATACTGTTAATTTCACAATTAATTAAAGTGTGTCAGATGATTTTTAAAGAATATAAATGTTTGTATTAAAGTCTATTTTTGTATAGAGGCTTATTTTACATATAGTCCTATTATCAGTAATTCTCAGTCCTCTGTCTAAATCTCCTGGTACGACCGCCAATCCAAGTTAAGGATGTTATTGGGTTAACTGGTTGTAAGGACACTCTTGCTCAATTGTGATGCACAGCTGAAAAACATTCTACTAATAAGTGAGTATAAAAGGGAGAACAACATTCTAGGTTAGTTTAGTATCTGAAGCATCAGCAGTTGTTGGCTTGCTGACCGACTTAAAATGAAACAACTTTCTTTAGAGACCCGTCAGTCCATTGTTGTGTTAAGGAAGAAGATACTCCATTGAAAACAAGAACATTTCACTGTGATCCCAAACTTTTGAGCAGTAGTGTATATATATATATATATATATATATATATATATATATATATATATATATATATATATATATATATATATATATATATATATATATATGTATATGTATGTATGTATGTAGTGTGTATTGGGTTTAAGTGTGCTAAAAGCTGCTTCTTCCTCCATGTTTCTCTCTGATGTCCGCCCCCTCAATAACAGGCTGGACTAACGTTGCCTCAGAGTGTGACTGACCACATGGCAGAAAATGAAGGACGGCTGAAACGTGTCCTGACTCAGCTATTCAGCTAAAGGATCGCTGTGATCGCTGCTCGAGCTGTTTAAAGTGTGTTTATTTGCATGCTATGAATGTTATGCCAAAAGAGGAACCTTAAGAATTTCAGCCAATTTCCTGACCACTACATACATAAACGAGCGCATGCACAGTCAAGTCACATGCACTTCCTCTGCAAACACTACTACACTTAAGCCTACACAGCCTAATAACATCGAAATGTTTCAGTAGAAATAGTTTTACGACTGTTAACCTTGAAAAAAACTGAAACACTTCCGCGACTGTATACTACGCTCTGGTGCAGCTGTTTGGACTGCCGCTGCCTCTTCCTGCATATCTGCAGCACGATACGGGTGAGTCGCATCAGCCCTAATGGCTGCAAAACGTTTTATTGGTTTTATCTTGCGTTTTTATCCTGCCTTGAACTTTGATACCAGTCCTGTGCTATGCAGCCAAGCTGGTAAACAGTTGCAGTATGGCTGCTTTAGGCTGGGAAGCCTTAACACCACTTTCTTCATTAGCATGCTTTCAGAGGAAACCAGAAATGAAACTCGGAATTTCTTATTGCAAGGAAGTGAAAGTGACCCCATCACCATGTTTGCTGTTATGCTGTCAGTCTCTGCGGAACTTCAGGTTCTAAAGGGCGTGTGGGCATTAAAAACCACCGCTTTGTGATCAAACATGTGGAAGTAGTTTCTATTTTGGAGTTTGCTGGTAAAAAGAAAACCTTTCTGCACTAACCACAGATGTTCTACATTCATCTATGAGCCAGTGGTCTATTAAAAGATGGCCGTGCCAAAAGGTTGGACCTTGAATTGGCCACATGGCTTGATTGGCTGATAAGTTTTATCGCTTGATTTCTTTGCCAGCCGAATCGTTTAATGTGTAATCTTGGGCGCTACATATTATAACTGGTGTAAAGTGGCTTAATATCAAGCTAATGGTTAATCAGTGACAGAACTTTAACAGCGTGTGGGTTTCTAAATTCTTGCCCTGTGTTATTAAACCAGTGGAAGACACCAGCACTCGTAACAGTAAGGTAAGAGTTTTGTATTATCAAATTGGCAATTAAAAAAAAATTAAACTGGAATTGAACATTTTATGATGACAGGGCCAAGAAAAATAGTCAATATTTACTTTGACATTAAAAGATAAGGTTGATTTTCTACTCAAATCCAGTTATGAGCACAAATATATAAATGAAGTTCCAAGTTTGGAAAGAGAATATCGGAAACATAGCCGTAAAGGCAGATATTGTTTAGATTGGACTAATACTTTTAGACTGATATTGGCTGTTCATTGTTCTCCTGAAGAACATTGGTTTAGGCTTGTGAGTCGTGGAGACCCACAGTACTACGCATTTTTAGTGCTTTCCCTTCCTCAGTACGCCCACTTTAGGTCAATAACGAGCAGCTAATGAGCTAATTAGGTGTGTTGTCTCTGCAACCAGGCTGTAGGGCTGTCACAATTATTGTGCAATCACCTAATCGCAATTACTTAAAGCTACTATACGTTTTCAGATTTGCTAGAGCTCTGCAGCAAGCAGAATGTTGAGTGGATATGTTGGGTGTGCTGAGCATATAAACTGAAATAAGAAAAAAGACCTGTTCAGAGGGCAGTGCTGAGTAATGTTGGTGTATTTGCTGTGTGGCTACAGTAGTGTAGTTTATCACTTTGACTGCACGAGTATTAGCTGTTAATTAAACATAGCCAGCAAGCTTACCTGTTAATTTGCCCACTTCTAACTTGTACTTCAATAGTTGCATGCAATAGACATTTAAATTGTTAATAGCAGTTATTTAAATGATGTTTATCAGCTAAAATTTTATGATGGTGACAGGCCGAGTTGAGACACACTGCCAAAACATGCACCCCCTGCCCTTTTAACTGTATTTCTAAAACTCTTTGAGTAAATGGATGGTTGTAGTTGGTTAGTATAGTATAACGGGTTATACCGCCTTCCCTTTATGCTGTAGACTGGGGTACAGTTTCCCCCACTGTACACTGTACCACTATATAGGAGTCCTTGGGCAAGACTACTAACACTACCTTCACCTACCTGTGTACATGCAACCTGTACATGGCTCTGGATAAGAGCGTCCGCCAAATAGCTGTAAATGTTCTACTTCTCTGGCGCCTCTCTCAGTAGATTTAGTTCCAGATGTTATGTTAGTTGAATGTTGTAAGTTACAAAATATCAGACAACCTCCCACAGTTTCCATATCGGTGCATCCCTGGCCATTTGCATACACTTACTTTTACTGCTTATCAAGTGTTGCTCTTTATGTTCATGAGGACGTGCCAATTTCTAATGCAAGCTAACTTAGAATTGGCCATAGACTTCAATGTATTCATCAAATTTTTTTTTTTGCTTATTTTATTTAGATTTAACACTTTTAAACACTAATGCAAATAACAACGACGAAAGGAAATCATACATTGTACATTTATGGTGGGAGGGGAGGAAAGAGGGGGGGAGAGGAAGAAGAAAGAAAAAAAAAACAACAACAAAAATAAAAACACATAAATTCATCATCAACTCTGTTCCTAAAGTCCACTATTCTGCATCAGTCATTTGTCATCTAAGGGGCAACGCAGCTGCACCCACCCTCTCAAAATGCACCTTTCCCAGCAGGATGACGGCAAGGTGTGTGTAGAACCTGCTCAGAGAGGAGGACTTTGTCTGCAGATTCTGAATGAAGACTAACTGGAGGCCCGGGTGGACGCTGCTTGGTGTTGAGTAATCCTCGTAGCTGCTGCAGTGGGTAAAGGCAGAGGGGAGGGTGAACTAAGCTTAAGCAAGAATGTGCACTTTAGCAGAGCGGGGTGGGCGTCTACTGTCACTACAATACAGGGCGCAGTCAGCTGAGGACATGCGTGCACCAACCTGCTTCTCACTGTACAGGGTGTGACTGAGGGAATGTAAACCATGCCCTGCAGAGAGAGAGGGAGAGAGAGAGGGAGAGGGAGGGTGTACTGCCAGAGTAAACTATAATAAGCTAGTATATCCTGATGTTTAGTATAGGTATGTGCAGGGGAGAGTGGTACCAGTCATCCTCAGCATAAATATTGTTGCAGAACACTCGTGTTTGATTAATGAACCTGCTTACTTGGTGTAATTCAGTTCTAAGGCTGTCATGATTTCTGAACTTGATCATCACATATTGTTATTTGCATGATGGTTTTAAAACAAATATAGAAAAAAGCTTCTCTGAATTAGTCTCTGTATCGTCTGTCTTCATCTAATCAGCTAAGGCTGTTTTAATATCCTCAGTTTGCTTAACTTAACAAGCACTAGAAGTCAATAGTCAACCAAATCTTTTTAGTAAATACATCCCTAAAATCCATGCACTGAATAATCAGGGGGTCCCAAGCTGGCTGGCTCTTGCTAAATTGTTGGTTTACTTCTTTGGGAAGCGTCCTATTTTTGTTTGGTAGTGCGGTCTTAACTGGGGTCTCGCACGCCTCCTGGTTTGTTGTTGTTTAAGAGTAATCGTTTGGATTTCTGCAAGTCTCCAGGAGAACTGGGTGGGTTTTCAAATTTACATATCTTCGCTGTCCAATGAAAACCATGTGCTTTTGTCAATTTCTATTTTTCTACATCAGTTAAATGGAGCAGCTGCCGTTTACATTGCGGGACAGTTTTATGGTGAATGGACCAATTGAAATGCTCCAAAAATAGCTTGGAAAAAATTCTGGTTTCATTGACTTCTATTGAAAGTGAAGTTTTTGGCCTCTCCTGTAAAGCTGCCATTTTGGAGGTACCCATTTTCCACTAGAGAGCAACTTCATGTTACTGCATATTGTAAAGTTTTTCACAGGTGTAGTTACAGTTGCTGTTGTTTTGTTGAAGGACCAACTGGGTGAACCAATCTGCTACAGCAGCACCCTGAGGCAGACCAGTGCTGCAGCTCTAATTAAATAAGAATACCAAAGTCAGAAGCTCCTCTGCTAAACAATGACCGTTCCCTGAATATGTTTGAGCTTATATTTTACCCTTACACGACATCCCTCACCCCTAACATGTCATACCTCCAAGTTCAGGTGGCACCTAAAAATTTTTTGAGACATCCCAAGATGTTATGTTATGTAAAATGTTTAAGGCCTCACTGGGTTTCAAACTCTACCTCAAAGGTATTTAGGTTCCTACCTCAGCCCTCTCAAACCCCATCCTGGTCTTTATCATGGCCATGCAGATGTGCTGACGTGTTGATGTGGTGAAGGGTAGAGGTATCGACTGATATGGGTTTTTCTATAGCCGATGTTTAGAAGTAATGGTCAGCTGATGGCCGATATGTGCTGCCAATTTTTAGAGACGATGTCTAGAAGTTTTCTGCTTTATTTGCTGCTGAGATGTCACACCAATAACAGGTGGATGAGAGAGAGAGAGAGAGAGAGGCTCTGTTCTTTTTACTCTTTCCTTAGTGCTCGAATGCTGGAAGCTGAGTAATATCTGGGAGACTCTGGCTGCTCCGGTGAGACTCGCTGTGTAACAGTAATATATAATAATATATATCGGCTGACTGATATATCAATCGATCTCTAGTGAAGAGAGCATGCCTTTATGTGAACTGACACAAACACCTGAAGTAGAGCTGGACAGCAGGCTAAGAGAGGTTCCAGGGAGGTTTTTACAGAAAAGATATGTGTGACTATTGACAGCTAGTGATTTTTAGAAGGTTTTAGCTCGAGTTTGATGCTAGAGAAATAAAATTTTGTACTCCAAACATGTATGGACTGATCGTCTACATCTCCGTTCTACGAAAAAACATGTACGTTAGACCTCCGGCCGATCCGTTCCTTTGAAGTTAGCAACCTTTTGTTTAGTTGTCCAGAAACTTTGCTGCTTCTGTCAGAAATAGGAACCCTTAGTGCAGATATGATTAGAGATTGGAGGAGTAGAGGAGGGGGGGAACAGAAATAAACAGAGAACAGGCTTTTAGGGGAGGGAGATGGAGTGAGCCTGTGTGTGTCAGAGAGAGAGAGAGAAAGAGAGCGCGAGAGAGAGTGAGTGAGCGAGCAACAGTGTCACCATCAGAGTTATGGTGGGAGTGGACAGGGGAGTGAGTGAGGGAGGAGGAGTGAGTTTGCTAGCACTTCAGAAGCAGAGTTACTAAACCCTGTAAACCAAGAGTGGAAAACTTGCTCAGACTTTCCTTCTGAAAGCTCTTCCCTCGGCCTTTAGGCGCGCTGCCCCTCCGCTGCTCTTCGCTCAGGTAAGAAAGTGCTCGGGCAGTTGCACCAGGCGTTCAAGCTGTGGGCTGATTTTCTTGTTGGTAAATGCTGAAATCGATTTTCTGACATGGCAGACGTTTGCAGTGTGGTTGAAGGGGGTGTGTCGTTCAGGGAAGTGTGAGGGTGTGTGTGTGTGCGCTTGCTGTTGTGAGCTCTGGTGCAGAAGCAAAGCAGATAACACCTAAGCTGCAATCTAGATTGCCTACACAGTATATTATAGCTTGTTAAGCTGAGGAGAAACACACAGGCTGGTCATTTAACTGCCTGTCATTGCTGTACTGTATTATACTCATTGTGTTCACCAGGTTAGCTTCCTAAGTAACTGGCAAAGGGCTGCAATTAATGCATTCTTCTGAAGAGCATGCTCACAGCAATTACACATCATTTATATTTGGAAACAGCAGCGTTCAAGTGAGTGCTCTAATTAATGGCTGGGTTTGCTGGACATGCTATGAGTGCACTGCGTTTTCTAGTTTATATTCTAGCGAAGATGGAGTGTCTGGATCAGTGGGTATCAGTATATCTGGCTGATAGTTGTTAGATAGAGGACTGCAGAGTAGATTCAAACTGTTTTGCTGTCATATTTAACAAAACTTAGTGGAGGAAACTGAAAAACAGGCTGTGCTTGAAGGTTGACGTTAAAGATGAAGCTGATCAGACCCTCTGTGTACTCACATGATGTGATGATGGTAGCTGTGTGTGTTTCTTCCTGTGGGTTCGCAGAGTAGTTTCAGCAGGAAGGACAATGTTTAGATGCTCATCTTGAGCAAAGTGCTTGAATTAAAAACAGGTAAATATGTTTTACAGCACGTTTGCGTGCCACCAATCAAATTACATGTTTTGTTGAAGTGAAAATAAGTGAACACATCTTTTACACACAATTACTGTTTATTAGGGGTGTAAGTTATTAAAAATATTAAATATCGGGATATTGTGTTTAGTGATACTGTATCGATTCTCAAAAACACCGTATCGATACACAGATTCCTGGCAGACAGTGAATCATTGTGTGTTTAAACCTCTGACCACTAGAGGGCAGTGTTGTAATCCATTTTCAGCTCCACTCCAACATTAACAAGCAGCACAAGGGCGCAATGCTATTGTAAGCATTGATAAACCTGTTCATATAGTGGTGTGTTTTAATAGTAGGATTTTAAAAAATCACAATATATCACTTTGCTTGCAGTATCCCTGTATATCACGATAAATATTGAATCGTGAGCGCTGTATCACGATATGTATTGTATCACCAGGTTCTTGCCAATACACAGCCCTACTGTTTATGTGCAGAATTGAATAGAAGATAAAATTACACTTTTATGGCACTTTTTTCCTAAAAATGTTAAACAAATAAATACATATGCACTAAAAGTGATATATTTGCATGTGTTACCTGTGTGTTACATTCTTTTTTTACTCAACCAAACAAAAATAGGTCAGGCTGGACTGGACGATATGATAATATTTATCATTATTGCGATAACTTATGTCACAGTATGCTTATCTGGGTATGGTTTTCATGTTATTAGTGCTTTAAATCACTTCCCAACCATATGCTTGATAATAGAGTCCAGCTAGTTATGTGCCACTGGATTGAATCCAAGTTGAACATAGATTATAGTATTCATAGTTTATTGATGATAATATTTTAATATGGTACTTATGTCTTTTTTAAAGGTATCAAAATATATATTGTGGCATATGTATCATAACAAGTCCCCCTTAGACCAGAAGTCTGCAAATATTGCAAATGCAGTTAAAGACACTAATCACTGCCTAAAATAACATAAAACAATAATATTTTCCATGTCTTGTAAAATACAGGGCTGATTTTAACCAGTTGTATATTACAAGGCTGATTTTTTTTTTTACTAGTGGAGTAAGTTTCTGTTGGAATTTGGGTGATCACATGGTTTTGTTTTTCTTTTGCAAAAGGTTTGACAGGGCAAATTTCAATTAAAATGGGAAAATGCCAATATTTTGAACAGTTCTGACTAATTCAGTATTTGAGGTGTAAAGGGGGGCATTCAGCATGGTTCAATGTAAAGTGGTTTATTGTAGAAAGACTTACAGGCTCTGATTTCCTTACAGTGGTGGTGATGGGAACCAATGATTGTGATGTCTACAACATAAATATAGCATTTTTTTTTATATTTACTTTTCAAAAACCAGCAGTAAGCCTACACACATCATTTAAGATTTTAAAGGATATATTGATATTAATATAGTCATACATCTTTAGTTGGAACTATTATTGCCTTCACCTTAAATGGATTCAAATAAATGGATTGAAATCAATTGTGAACTAAAACTTTATCACAAAGCTATTGTAAAACAAACAAGGTGTCAGGCAGCGTATCCATAACCATCACATAAGTCATAATCCACAACCATTTCTTTAAACGCGTCAGATGTTTGGTTCCTATCAACACCACCGTGAACAGTTCAGACTCAGAGTGGAACATTTTACAGCAAACCACTCTGACTTTGTTTACATCTCAACCTTTTAACTATATAGAAATTGTTCCCCTTTATGGCTGTCATAATAGTAAAAAATGCAAATATGCATGTTTGTTTGTGAAGATGCTGCTTTTGCATTAAAATAGAACAGCAGGTTTCAGTAGGGGATTGGGGATTGTCAGCATCTCACAAAGATTCTCAGGGATGCATGTTTCTGGAGTGGAATCTCATTTAGTTAATTAAAGTAAATAATCTCTATAGATAGCGCCCACCTGATAGCAGGTATCAGTACCGAATTCAGATAAAAAGTACTGAAACCGACCTGAAATGTGTGATGTCATGATGACATATATCTTTTTGTGGGTAAGTAGAGTTCGAGTCCGCTCAACCAAAGTGTTTTAATTAAAATGGGTAATTCTAATTGTTTTAAGGTAATAGCGTCAGTATCTGCTGATACTAATCTTGAAACTTTGAGTATTGATATCAGGAAAAAACAATCATGCTAGCGTGCCAGCCTGTGGTGGGTGCCTCCTAGAGCCATATGTAGAAGTTCGGATGCTCTTGGTCAAACAACATGTGTTAGGTGAATCAACCTCTCCAATCTCTCCAATCCTCTACAAGGAACATACTTCAGCACATGTTAATGCACAGTTACTGGTTATCTGCTGAATGTAACATACTGGGGAGAGAATATTAAACACAATGTGGCCATGCAAATGTTTTATATTCAAATGTTGCCCATCATTAACATAAATAAAATGGAGAAAAAAAAAATATATATAATGATTTAAGTCTGTTCCCCATAGAGGATGTGTCAACTTCTTTTTGCTAAGGAAATAAAACCTGGGGAATTCAGACTTCTGCCTCTGTGGGTTGATCCCTCAACTTTGTGGCCATGTTTATGAGTCCACTGTGGATGTGAGGCTGTGGTTTTTTGCTAAACCCATGAGCCCAGAGTATTTGGTTATGTGACCATTATTCCTGTACGGTCGCAAAACCTGACCTCAACCACTGCTGCGGTTTGACGCTCCACTGGAACTACTGTGGTACCGCAGAGCTCTGCACTGTGGTGCTCGTCCCGTATACCAATCCCGGGCCCGGCGGGGCTGCAGAATTCCACTCATGTTCTTGAGTTTTCTTTGGCATTGTTTTAAAGGCCACCGCCTCCGCATAAAGTTCACAGTCCACATTTTCCTTCGAGATGGAAAGGCACAGCAACAACTGCTGATCCTTTCAAATCAAGTGCTTCAGTGAGAAGATGATGAATAGCAAGTTATTCCACTTGTGAACCTTGCTGTGAAGATAAAGGTGATTATACTACTACAGCTGAATAGTGGCCTTACGTTTTAAAGCAAGTGGGCCCAAGCGTTTTGTCTTGGGTGGGAGGGCTGAGGTGTTATGTCTGTGGTGGGCCGAGGACTGGAAACACAAAACAGCCATGCTTTCACCCATCATTAGTACATGTGGAAAAGTTTGGAGCATGTTTTCAAAATGTGTTCTGATGTTTAATTCTTTTAATACTGTGAACACTTCCTAAGATGTGAAGCAGAAGTAGGACGCTGAGAAGGGAAGAAATGACGAGGGGTTTGTGTATAGTTAGTTTTGGATTGGTATGATATTAGTGTTCATTCGGTGGTCCACAGTAACATAATTAAATGTGAGAAGATGTTCAGAAGCAGATGGGACTGGAGCCAATCCCAGCATCATTGGGTGAAGGCACTGTTTTAGTGAATGACTCCACTGAAGTTTGCTGAGTGTGTGTTTAGACTCTTTAGCTGATCTAGGTCTGTCTTGGACAGCATGTTCCCGAAGCTCTTCATACTCCTCATACTCTGTTCATACTCCTCACACTCTTTTCATACTCCTCTTACTCTCTTCATACTCCTCACACTCTCTTCATACTCCTCATACTCTCTTCATACTCCTCACACTCTCTTCATACTCCTCATACTCTCTTCATACTCCTCATACTCTCTTCATACTCCTCACACTCTCTTCATGCTCCTTATACTCTCTTCATACTCCTCACACTCTCTTCATGCTCCTTATACTCTCTTCATACTCCTCTTACTCTCTTCATACTCCTCATACTCTCTTCATACTCCACTTACTCTCTTCATACTCCTCACACTCTCTTCATACTCCTCATACTCTCTTCATACCCCTCATACTCTCTTCATACTCCTCACACTCTCTTCATACTCTTCATACTCTCTTCATACTCCTCACACTCTCTTCATACTCCTCATACTCTCTTCATACTCCTCATACTCTCTTCATACTCTTCATACTCTCTTCATACTCCTCACACTCTCTTCATACTCCTCACACTCTCTTCATACTCCTCACACTCTCTTCATACTCCTCACACTCTCTTCATACTCCTCACACTCTCTTCATACTCCTCATACTCTCTTCATACTCCTCACACTCTCTTCATACTCCTCACACTCTCTTCATACTCCTCATACTCTCTTCATACTCCTCATACTCTCTTCATACTCCTCATACTCTCTTCATACTCCTCATACTCTGTGTGGTGGTTTGTTGGGAGATGATGAACAGGTTAGCTGTGTAGATCTTTAACGGCTGCTTTTTCTTACAAAGTCTGTAAACTGTTGTCTTCTGAGTAACGTCAGTCTTTTCAGATCCAGACCAGCTCCACACGAGTGAAGATGATCCTCGTCTAGGAGTTAAATCTAAGGTGGTAGACTGCGAGGCTGGTGGTGTCTGAGTTTCTTGTCCTGGTACAGTGTGTTCACTCAGTTTCAGCTTTAGGTGTGGTGTTTAGGCAGCTATGCTAGCTTTAGCTTATGCTAGCACACAGTATGTTGTTTTTTGTCCCAGTCACTAGCCTACTCGATAACGTCAGCTCGCACATCTTTAACCTGGCAAGTCAGATATTATCGTAGACGATATATATCACACACCCCTAGAAGCAAATATAAGTCACTAAAGATTGATTAAAGATTAGGATTACTGTTTAGCAAACATGGAAATGAACTAATCGGGTCATTTTAGCACCATTTTAATTTTAGCTTTACTTTAAGAGTCAAAAAAAAAAGAGAATTACTGATCTAGCGATTTATGACAGTAATGAAAGAATGTTAAAACTGAATAGGTTTGTTAATATTTGTATTCATATTGGGCATAAATTCATTCTAGTGAGAACGTCATTCTTGCATGCTCTATGTGTTTCGGTACACTTGGGTATCACAGTATTATGTCTGTGATACTATATCACATACATAACAGTATTGATTTTAAATTATTAGTTTACATTTAAAATTGGTGGTTATTGATTTATTGATTTATTTATTTATTTTTTTTTTCATTTCATTCATATTTGTTCATGATTTTTGTACTAGTGAAAACGTCATACTTGCAAACTGAATGTCTGTTATGGATGTAAGAAAACACCCGGTACCATTGATACACTTGAGTATTGCAAAGTTATGTTTGTGATACTGTATCAATAATCAAAAACACAGTATTGATTTTTAATTAATAGTTTATATGTAAAATTTCATTTCATTGATTTGTTCAGAAATTCATACTGGTGAGAACATCATACCAGCAAACTGAATGTCTGAACTGAACTGAATTTTGTTTATTTGAATCCTTAATGATAGATTGATACATACGTGGCATTGTGAGGGCAAAATAGTACCCAAAGAAAACTTTTTTTTTTTTAAGATGTGCTACCATTTTCCCTTCATCAGCTTTTCAAAATGAAGCTTAGAAGATGTGTAGGTTCACTTGTGGTACTGGATTAGTAAATAAAATGTGTTTGTGTTATATGTGCACACATAGCAAGCCCCGGTTCTCATCAGAGTCTGTGTGTACGTCTCAAGGACCGAATTATTCAGATTTTTTTTAATATGGGTGGAATTCCCCTTCAAGCTTTTGCAGCCAGTCTAACTCGCGCGACATAATGAACTTACTCGTTTACAAACCACGTGCTAACCACGCCCCCTCTTTCTCACAAGTGCTCTGAAGTGCGATAAGTCGGAGACCCCTCGACTCCTAGTCTATGAATAATCGCTCTGGGGGGTCTGGCGGGGGGCTCTATTGTAGTCACGAAGATCCTCATTGTCAGTGGAGTCTCGCTGAGTGGAAGAAAAGGCGCTTCCTCGCGCTTCGCCGCGAACTGTACAAATCCGTCACGTACGACACGCCCGCGCGCTCTCGGACTGCACGGCTTCAGCGCGTTCACGTGTCCAGCATCCACACACACTCACACGCCCAGCGCTGTGAACGGACTCGGGGAAGCGGCGACTGCGTGTATGTGGAGCAGCAGGTAGCTTTACTCGCTGGAGGTTCGAGTCCGGTCTGCTAGAGGTTTAAGTTTTCGCGCCTGTTAGAAAGCTTCTTTCTCGAAACTCGCCGTTCCACCTTAACCGGTGTAGCGTTTCCACTGCGGCGCTGTTTAAGGTGGAACGGAGACTTTCGATTAAAACTGTACTTTAAGTGTTTTTGCAGACTAAGTCGACCATTTCTGTTATTTAAAAGGACGTCGCGGTGTAAAAACAAGATAATATGAAAGTAAAAGTGTGAAAGACGTGTAGTTACAAGGAAATTACTTCATGTAAGCTGTTGGACACGTTGTGACTGGGAGAGGAAATCTTTGTGTACATGGGTGCTAGTTGGCAACAGCAGACTTTAGGGGGAGATAACTTATTTTAATGAATTAAAATAAGTTTGTCTGTTTCTTTAAGGCTGTTTTGGAGCTGTGAGCTCCAAAAAGTATTTCATGCAGGTTACGTGTGTTTGTGGAAGAGGGAAGCAGCCAGGAGTGGGTGTCGGTAAATCCAAGGAACAGGTTCTGTGTAATGTTTTGCTAATGCTTTGGTCAACTTGGTTTAGAGCTGTAGCGGTATGAGTTTCACGTTGTGATATCACGGTTATTTTACGATTCTTATTATTTCAGCATGTGTCTGTTGTATTGCTGGATAAGGTGGAGCTTGTTACCTTTTCTTATTTAGGTAATGATTTTATGAATTAATCTGCTAAATATTAATAGATTGGTAAATGGATGTGGAGGAATTAGGGGTGTAAGAAAATATCAGGATATTATGTTTAGTGATACTGTATCGATTCTCACAGCAGCGATACACAGATTTCTGGCAGACAGTTTATCATTGTGTGTTGTTTTTGAACCTCTGACCACTAGAGGTAATCCATTTTCAGCTCCACTCCAACATTAACAAGCAGCACAAGGGCGCAATGCTATGGTAAGCTTTGGCAAACCTGTTCATATAGTGGTGTGTTTTAAATAGTAGGATTTAAAAAATCGCAATATATCACTTTGCTTGTATTATCGCAGTATATCACGATATATTGAATCGTGACCGCTGTATCACGATACACATTGTATCACAGCCCTAAGAGTTGCAAGGCACGTGTGCCAATTTTACCATCATTATTTAAAGGGGTTTGATGTGAGATGCTTCAGTTTAGAGAAACATGCAGAGAGTCAGGGTTGTTCATAGTTCAGGGTCGTTCAGGAGTTCATACTCCTCTAAAAGCGCCTTAACCAAAAATTTATTTAATTAAATGGTTATAAATATGCTGCCGGATACCATTACTTTATCACTGCTGTCCAAAGAAAAACAATTGTCTACAAACTGGCAATGAAAGACATCGAAAACAGTCTTGGCTCTGAGACTGTTTCAGTTCACTTCCACTTTCCATAAACGCTTGAGAGGCTGCTGCTACTTGTACAGTTTCTACAGCTTTTACCATCCAGACTTCAAACAGATGTTCTCTCAGCTTTTATTCTGAACTTAATAATCTGTAAATACTGTTCGACCAGAGGAGGATGGGTCTCTTCTTGTGAGTCTTGGTTCCTCCCAAGGTTTCTTCCTCCAGTCTTGAGGGAGTTTTTTACCTTGCCACTGTTGCCTCTGGCTTGCTCACTGGGGGATACGTGTAACTATGTTTTCAAACTCCTGTAAAGCTGCTTTGTGGCAACACCATCAGAAGGAGCGCTATACAATAAATAGCTTGAATCAAATCTTGACTTTCATTGTAAGTCAATGGAACCATATTTTTCTTCAGGCTATTTTGGAGTATTTCTACTGGTCCATTCATTATAAAGCTTTTACACAGTGACTGCTATAAAAATTGATGAAATAGAGATGCTTGTTTTTCTTTGGATGGAAACGATATATATATATATATATATTACACACACACACACACAACCCAGAAGACCAGTGTAAGGGCACCAGTAGTTGTGGCTAGTGATAAAATGGCTGTGTTTGTGTTAACATCGCAACTCCTTGTTCCTATAACCACCACTGTAAGTGTGTTAGTTTCATTATAATGAATCACTCACATCTAAGCTGAATCACTCTGTTTACACCTTTGATGCGAGTCTCCTCAGCAGGGTTAACTATAAACCAATCGGAGCTCTTAATGATTTTCCTTATGGACTAGCCTGCTGATTATTTTCTCCATTGTGAAATTCTGAAAATAGTGAGAAAGGCTGTCACAAGTGCTGTTATTAAAATTTCCTGTGCTGTCCATGTCTTCACACTCCTATATCAGCCCTCTGAGCCAGGAGAGCGTGTCTATGTGTTTCTTTATAGGGTCAGATGTGTGTGTTTGTAAGTAAGAGGGTCATCAGGTGGACACGTTTAGCTGGGAGCCAGGATGTGAGAAACTATTTTAGTAACGTATTTTCTTATCAATGTTTGCACTGACAGGCAGTCAGAGAGAGGAGGAGACACGCGGTGTAAGGTTTGGACTCCGCTTAGCTTCACACTTTCACTCCAACTCAGATAGCAGAGAGCTTTGGTGATGAGAAATGAACAGATGACACATGGAGTAGATGCTGACCAGTGACTGAAACATTCATTGATGGTATGTCAGCCAGCAGTGTTGGGGAATAACAGAATACACGTAGAATACAAAAACCTAACTAACTGTATTCCGACTAGGGCTGCACCTTAGGATTAATTTCTTAACCGATTAATATGTGTGTGTAAAATTGTTATTTTATTATGGATTTGTAACCAATGGATGTGTGTATATATAAGATAATTCTTTATTAGTTCCACAGTGGGGAAATTCACAATATTATAATTAATATTAACATATATATATTATGTGCAACTGATGACCCTGGGCTCTGGGGGGCTCAGAAGCACAATGAAACGCATGGCTATCCTAGACTTAATGTTTTAAAGGGTACCTTAAACACACGCTCCAACTAGACTTTTAGAGGCACAACTAATATGTAGCCTACATGCCTCACGGATGAGAAATCAGTTTGTGGACTATATATGTGGCAGAGAGCCATTTGAGAAACAGCTATGTGTGTTTTAAAGCTCCCGTGGTATCGAGAACAGATTTAGGTATCTACACTGGACGATTAAGAATTTTTTTTTTTTAAGCTAGAGCTTGCGCTCTGGATAAATCCATGCTTTCAGTAGCTGTGGCCATCTTTGCGACACATCGACACACGTTATGCTAAATTACGTAATTAATTTCGTAGTCTATTACATGGATGCAGTGCCCCATTTCTAATTTGAATACAGTTACATTGGTGAAATTAATGGATTACATGACGTGTTTAATCTATTAAACATGTTTATTTACTCTTAAATTAAATTACAGCAATCGTATTTCCCAGAAGCCCTTGAATAAAACACGCAACCACATGTTTACATGCAGTTTCATTAGTGGCCTGCTCGCTTGAGGTCATGGAGCTGGCACAACACGGCCAGGAGTGAAATGCCTTGTAACATTACTGTGCAGTGCAAGCTCTGTTTGCCAGCTACTAGCTTGCTTTCAGCGTCCAAAGACTCCACTTCCAACCTGATTTTGTATTCTGTAGTGAAATACGTTTTAAAACCCTCCCAGCCCTGCCAGCCAGCCAGTTTATTAACTACTTGACCATAAAAAGCACATATCTCAACTTAACCTGTACATTCATACAGAAACCGAAAGCTGTCCGAAGCCCTGTAGTGGTGGTGGGCCAGGAAAAATACTCAGCCCCCGGCCAAGGCACTGCAAACACACAGCCCCTCTGTACAACGCCAGTGTGTGTGTTCTTATGTTACTCTAAAGGTTAAAACACTCTCACTCAAGTGGGCAGTGGAGGATAAATCAGAGAGGCATCTACCGTTGTTCCATCAGCCACTGTAGCTAAACAAGGAGAGTAGAGGAGAGCGAACTGAGCTACCTGTTCTGCTGGAATGAAAAAGCGATGATCTATCTTTTTATGTAAGCCAGACATTTTTTGCATGAGGCTCAACTGTTCTGCGGCTGCAGCCGGGAAGGCAAACTGGCGATACGGCCTGGCTGTCGTTATATGCAGCTTGTGCTTATGTCATGCTTTGAATTGTGTCGTGACGCATTTTTTAAAACGAAACCGTGTCTGTTAGGGCTGTGTATTGGCAAGAACCTGGCAATACAATACATATCGTGATACAGCAGTCATGATTCGATATATCGCGATATATTGCGATACTGCAAGCAGAGTGATATACTGTGATTTATTTTTTTTTGTTTGTTTTTATTTTTTTTTTTAAATCCTACTATTAAAACACACTACTTTATGAACAGGTTTGCCAATGCTTACAATAGCATTGCACCCTTGTGCTGCTTGTTAATGTTGGAGTGGAGCTGAAAATGGGTTACAACACTGCCATCTCGTGGTCAGAGGCATAAACACAACACACAGTGATTCACTTTCTGCCAGGAATATGTGTATCGATACTGTGTTTTTGAGAATCAATACAGTATCACGAAACAAAATATCTCGATATCTCAATATTTTCGATATTTTCTTACACCCCTAGTGTCTGTGTAGCTGTGCGTCCTTGTGTGAAGTGCGTTCCAGCCTTTCTTACAGAAATATAAGAAGAGTGAAGGGAAGAGCATGGTCTGGTTGGGTTTATCGTGGCTCAGCATGAACTTTCTTTTATACTGCATAGCAGAGTGTTGCTCCTGTGCCCTTTACTTAGGGCAGTAATGAGTGCATGGTTTTTATTGCTGGTAATAAGCAAATGTACACAGTATGACATGATCTTTACATCACAGTTTACAGTGAAACCTACTCTACTGCTGCAACCCTATAGTGAGGCCTGTCTGAGCCCTAAAGCTCTAACAGGAGCTGGAGGAGATGTTAACATATTGCTTTTATGTTTTAGTCCAGTATTAACTGTATTTGTAACAGTAGATTTGATTGATAGAAAGTGTTATAACGTATGTGCATTGTGCATTACATCTCTAGGACTTGACTGTGAACTGCGATGCGTTTGCTAGCGCGGTAGATTGTTTTGGTGTCATTTTGAGCAGCAGATCAGAGCAGGCTCCTGTTTGTAAGCAGGAAATGGCTGTAAGCATGCGTTCATTAAAGAGACTGTTAAGACTTGTATATCTTAAAGTGGACTTGGCCAGTACTATTAGAATGTCACACATAAACAATGGGAATGGTTTGTTTTATATTATAAACAGGAGAAAACATGAAAAAAATGTTCCACTATTGGGCCACCGTTGTCGCCGTTGTTTGTCTGTCGGTTTCTTTCACTACAGTATCTAACACACATTTTCCAAAGACATAACACAACTTGGGAGTACTGCACGGATCCTGTGTACTAGCCGCTGATGTAGAGATTAATAAATACATCTATGGTGCTAGATATTATAAGTGATATAGTACTGACCTAACCTTTTGTTTTCTTTTTTAATCTATCCTGAAATAGTCTTGCAGAATGTATTGCTAGTACTTAAAGTAGGGCATACCATGTAGAGACTACCATAGCACTTCTGTGCAAGGCATGTGGCCATGTTTACTACAAAATGTACTGATAGTTACATTTGTCTGGTATAAATTTAATACAATAATGTATTGTGTATTGGCAAGAACCTGGTGATACAATACATACTGTAATACAACAGTCACGATTCAATATATTGCAAGCAAAGTGATCTATTGCGATTTTTCAAATCTTACTATTAAAACACACCACTATGAACAGTTTTGCCAATGCTTACAATAACATTGCACCCTTGTGCTGCTTGTTAATTTTGGAGTGGAGCTGAAAATGGATTAAAACACAGCCATCTAGCGGTTAGAGGTTTAAACACAATGCACAATGATTCACTGTCTGCCAGGAATCTGTGTATTGATACTGTGTTTTTGAGAATCGATACGGTATCACAAAAAATAATATCAATATTAATAATATCAACAAATATAATCCCAATATTTGATATTTTCTTACAGCCCTTTAAATATTATACACACACGCACACATTAAATTACAATGGAACAGAAAGGAAAACTTGCAAGCCTTCTTATTGTGTTCTGTTCTCAGCAAGTGCCTCTTGAGGTCAGGGCTCATGTGGAGATTTCAGTTTCCCTTTCTTGTAAATCAGAGCTCATCCACTTAGAGCGATTAAGGAGCGTATAGCTCAAAATCAAGGTCAGCTCGGCGGGTTGGGACAGTGTAAAGCAGTGCGTGTTGCCGTGTGCGTGTCTGCACAGATGTTGGCAGTCTCACGCATACACACACGCTTACACTGAGGCTGTAAATAGCTTAGAGAGTAAGGTTAATTAGACCGCCAGACCTTCTTACTCAGGTGTGTCTGGGCCGTTGTAGGCTGGCGTTACACAGTGAACCTTTCGTGCAATTGGTTGCATGTTAAGAGTCGCCTGAAACATGATTTACGTGCCACTTGACAGTTACATCAGCCAATTAGAAAATAATAGAAAGTTGTTTCTTGCTATGGTCATCATTTTTTGTGTGTCTGTCATGTATCTGTCTGTCGAGGCGTCTTGGAGATATGTTTAAGTTCTTATCTGCTGCGTGTCTGAAAGGGAATGTTTGAGTCGCTGTTATGATTATGTCTTAATAATTTTGTCCAAGAAGCAGTGCAGGTTCTTTGAGGATCGTGTGACAATCTCCTCTTCTGTAGTAGTGTTCGTTCTTTGGGTCCCAAAATAATCTGGACTCTCTGGAACAATTAGAGGGAAAAGAGAAAATGAAACCAGCTCCATAGTTCATGCTAACAGTGGGCTAAAGAAGAAGAAGAAATGGTGGCACAAGCAGCTGTTTGAACAGCTGTTAGCATTAGCTGTAAGACTGTGTATTGGCAAGAACCTGGCGATGCAATAAGTATCGTGATACGGTGGTCTTGATTCAATATATCGTCATATACTGTGATACTACAAGCAAAGTGATATATTGCGATTTTTCAAAGCTTCCTATTAAAACACACCCCTTACAATAGCATTGCGCCCTTGTGCTGCTTGTTAATGTTGGAGTGGAGCTGAAAATGGATTACAACTCTGCCATCTAGTGGTCAGAGGTTTCAACACAACACACAATGATTCACTGTCTGCCAGGAATCTATGTATCGATCTGTGTATGTTTTTAAGAATCGATACAGTATCACGAAACAAAATATCCCGATATTCGATATTTCAATAATTTCTTACAGCCCTAGTTAGCTGGCGAGAAATGTTAGGTTTGAGAAACTCCTGTTTGTTTTAATGACTACCCACTTTGAGACATTTGGGTGGGTCTCGTTTCCAGCTGCCTAATAAATAATCTTCTGTACTTATTTTCTTGTCCGTTGATTCAGTGATTTGATTGGCTGTTTAATAACCTTTTTACAAAGTTGAAATACTTAAGACTGTTGTGTTGCAGGAAATTTTACATTTTGCAAGTCAGCTATTTCACAAGCTATATCTACGTTGCGTAATGCTAGTCTCACTATAGTTTGCATGAAATAAATGAGTTAAGGACCAACGTTTGTTGTAACTTCCAGTAAATAAGCTTTTACTGATGTGCTCGTTTAATTTTCACTGGACACAGACCTAATATTACAGGCCATCGACTGACCGAGAGAGTTTCAGTCCCAACACAAACAGCTTTCCTAAACTGTGTGCAAATGTGAGATGGTGTGTTATCAGCATGTTTGAAACTAATTCTGCCTTCCTCACATTTTCTAAAGACTTCCACGTGTCCCACTGGAAACTTCAGAGTGAACCCCGACTGTTAAGACCATCCATCCATTATCTGCCACTTGATCCCGCTAGTCGGGGTCACGGGGGGGCTGGAGACAATCCCAGGGTCATCGGGCGAAGGCGGGGTACACCATGGACAGTTTGCCAGTCCATCGCATGACTGTTAAGACCTACAGGCCCCAAACCGTGTACATGGCTAATACCATTTAAATATGTTCTATAACTCAAGCAAAATACTTTATTTATTATTAAACATGGACATAATCCTTTTACTAGTATTTACTACTATTTTTGTTGTTGCATCAAATTGTTGCCCTCTCTCTCTCGTCCCCCGAGCGGGAAACGGAGCTAAATATCGCCTTGAACTGTTAATATTGCATCCAGATATTTCAGCTTTAGCTACAGTGTGAAATTATTTTAGAGAGAAACTCTTTACATTGTCTTATTTTCTGTTGGAATGGTCCTAGTGCAGCCATATAATACATGTGGGCTACATGTTTATGTATCTATTATGTTATACATAACATTCCTGGTGGGTTAATATATGATATTTTGGACGAATTGTAGATATACGCTTTTTATAGGCAAACCAGTCCTACTGGTTAGTGTCCCCTTTAACTTTTCCCCCCTTTTTACCAGCAGATAAAATGCTGTACATTCCCAAGAAAGCAGACGCAGCTTAAAGAACCCTCAACATGTGTTTCCAGATCTGGTGGAACTGTCACTCCCAGGACTGTGAAGCACCATGTCAACATGTCTATAGGAGCCACAACTCGGCTCCTTGTTTACTGATGGCTTTATACTTCTTATGGTCATGGATTGACGTGGTGGAGGTTTACCTAAACAATCTCAGTGGGAAGAGATGAAACCCTTCCTCTTAGGCTTTGCTTCGTTTCCTGCTCGAACGACTGGCTTTTTGTTAAACTTGGTTTGCGTTCCTTCAGGCCTCAATCACAAGGACATTATTGTCCTCTCTAAAACAAGCATGTCTTTTCAGTTAAAACAGTGCTTTGATGAATGGCAGACAACAGCGCATGATACTGCATGAAAAGTTGGCCCTTGTTTTCCGTTAGGAGTTTTAAGGGAGCCAGTGGGAAACGGTCAGGGGCGGGCCTTCAGTCATTTAGATAAAACGATTAGATTTGGAGAAATATAACGGAGAAACTACTCGCTGCTGCTATCTCATGTCCTGATACTGTTGGACAGCGGCTGGTTTGAACTTCTCCCCTGTTTATTTAGCTTCAGCAGCTGCCAACAGTGACAAGCTTTCTTATTTCGACAAAGTAGAAATGCACGTCAATGCGTTTTATAGTTATTTGTTCACTTTTTCTTCACTGCGTAACTCGTCCCACAGTTTTCAAAATATCAACACCGTTCCAACTCCAGTTTGTCCGGTCTGATTGTGTAATTTGGGCTTGTATACAGCTTTTTGATGGGATGCGCAGATTCCAGAAAACAACAGATTTTTTGGATTTCTTCCTATGGAGAACAAATAAAACAGAAAGGTGCACAACAATCCACTTTACCTCTACTCAACAGACACCGTTTCACATAGACTGACTCAGGGCAGACCCTTAACCACGACTGTAGTGGTGGTTTGACCCACACTCGTTCATTTGTGTGTTCATTTTATTAATTAATTAGTTTATGTTTTCAATCCTTCTTTTTTCCCATAGAGTCCTATTCATTTTCAGTTACACCCACTGTGCCTGTACTCACTCAGGGCAGATCCCCAAGCACTATTCCACAGACATACTGACCCACACTCGTCTATTTGTTGTTTATTCATCCCTCATTCCTCCCATAGGTTCCTATTCATTTTTGGCCAAACCCAAACATTATGGTTTCGTTCAACTTGCAGCCACCAAACTGCATGAACTCACTCAGGGCAGGTCCCAAACCTCAAATCCACAGACATACTAACCCGCACTCCTCTACTTGTCGTTTGTGCGCAACCATCCTGCATTTCATTTAGGAAATGCACTTTTCTGGTTAATTTTTTAGAGATATAAAAATATATCCTGGGCTGCTCAAAAAAATTAATTGGAGACTTTTATGTGTATATGTTGGTGTTGGTTGATTTATATAAGTTTTCTTTTGTGTACTCTCTGGCCAAGTTCTGTACATATAGCTTATATAAGCACTCATTGTCTGTTTGATTCGCTCTGCATATAGGTGCAGTAGTAGAGATGCACGATGATGATATCGGAATAGCATGGGTATCAACAAGTATTGACTTGTTGGGGTATTTAAGTTTGTTCCCTGTAGCAGATGTGTTCAATTACTTTTACTTCAAAAATGAACACAGTAGATCACCTGACCAAGGGTGTTTAATCGTACGCCTGTATGTTTCACTAATATTGATACGGACAGATTTCACTCCAGTGTCTGCATTCTGAGAATGTTTACGTATCAGCGACACAGAATGATTGGATATTGGCATTGATCCTCAATTATCTGTGCATTCCTGCTTTGTAGTTACTGGTTGAGCTCCCCACAGGACCTGAGCAGGTATTATTTGAGTGCTGGATCATTCTCAGCACAGCAGTCGCACTGACATGATAGTGTCTGTTGTGTTGGACTCTATTAGACACTGTGGACTCCTTGTAGATATAAAGTTTAAGGTGATCTCCCATCTGTTGCTGCACAGTTTGTGTTTACCATCCTATCACCTTCTGACCACAGGTTGCTTTAGTCCGATATTCTGGTTTGATAAACTGTTGTCAGTCCAGCAGTGATGCGGAGTGGTTTATTTATTTATTTATTTTTTTCATTCTTCAAACTCCAACACACACATCACATCAACCACATCCACCACGCCAGTGTGACTGCAGTGCTGAGCATCATCCACTACCCTAATAATATCCGCTCTGTGGTGGTCGTGTGGGGGCCTGATAATTTAAAAACAGGGTAAAGGGGAGCTCGCAAATGATGCAGAGAAACCCATGGCCAATGTTTCTGAACGCACAGCAGGCCCAGAGCTGCACTGTGTTTCTGATGGACTTTTCTGGTGCTTTCTGTTTTAGCAGGAGCTGTAGCAAAGCCACAGCAGGAGCGTGGGAGAGAGGAGGAGAGGGAGGAGGAGTGCGGAAGGAGCCGGAGCCGAGATCCAATGAACACAACATCCGCCGATAACATGGTAGGAGTGTCGTGAACGTGTGTTTGTTGCTTGACAATAGTTTCTAAAGAATAAAGAATGTTATAATTCTCCATCGTAATACTTAGATATTAGGCAGAAGGAGGTTATTGCAGAAATAAGTTTTGATAAGAGTTGTGATTTGATGTATCGGTCTTCACATCCAGCTATTACCCTCTATGGCACTTGCTGAGGTTCTCCTTGTTTATATAGATTTTGGAGTCCAAAAAAGAAATACTCAGTTGTCATTTTAGCATTTTGCTTGTGATGAGAAAGAGAAGAGATTATTCAGACAAGGTGGCGTACAGTTCTTAACTGTAACCCACAGTCGTGGGGGCAGTCGTGGCCTGAAGGTTAGGGATCCGGTCTTGTGACCAGAATATCGCCGGTTCGATCCCCGGGACCAGCAAGTCATGACTGTAGTGCCCTTGAGCAAGGCACCTAACCCCAACTGCTCCCCGGGCGCCGTGGATAAGGGCTGTGTGCAAACACATGTGGCTAATCGTAGTTCTATGTTCTACGTTAAACAAATGAAGAACAAAGTTTGGTACCTCTGGGCTCTAGTGTTAGCTAACTAGTTAATGTTTGGACCCACTGACCAAAGCCAGACTGGCCCTTGGCGGATCCCCTTGTTATCGGCTACGACTTTTATACAGTGTTTCTTGCTATGAGGCCTGTTTTGGTCAGGCGTGTTGGTCAGACAAGGACTGACGGAGGTGGCTAGCTGTATAGCTAGGGCAGAGCTAAGGTTACCTACCTAAGATAGAGTTAAGATTAGCTATCTTCGCTTTTGCTGGACAGCACATAAAAAAACAGCCAACAGTCGGTCCAGGAGGTCCAGGAGGTGTATGTTCATAGCAGCTGACATGGTGAGGTACAATTTTTAAATTAATGAAAAACAAAGTTTGGTGCCAGTGTGCTGTAATGGTAGCTAGCTAGTTAATGTTTGCTCCCACTGACCAACACCAGACGGGCCTTCTGCGGATCTTCGTGTTCTCAGCTAAGACTTGTTGTAGGGTGTTTCTTGCTATGAGGCAGAGCTAAGGCTGCCTAGTTAAAGTGGAGTTAAGACTAGCTATCTTTGCTTTACTTGGGCAGCACATGAAACTACCAACAACCGGTACAAGAAGTGTGTTCATTGCAACAAAACACCATATAACCTACAGCTGAGATCATGGAGATCTGCACAGGCCAGTTTGGCTTGGGCCAGTGAGTGCTAATGTTAGCTAGCTTAGCTAGTTAAAGTGTTTTTCTTTATTGGTTTGTAACTAACCTTATCAGCTGCAGGCATTACATTTTTATTTATTTATTTATTTATACCATACTAATGTTTAAACAGATGAAGCAGTGTTGCTGCCTTCCACACAGAATGACTGCTATTGTGGTTATAGTTAATAAAAAGCAAAAGATATAGCCGAAGATATAACCTATTATTGGTATTTATAGCCTAATAACGGTAATAATAGTCTAGAATTACAGTCAAGGAAAGCACAGGTGATTTATATCGTGTGTTGATGTTTTTTATTTTATAATCTTATCTGGTTTAAGCAGGCTGTGGTGTTACTATATAACCTGCTGTGCTAAAATACTTATTAAAAGAAGGAGTAGCCTGCGCTCACTGATAATTTGTGAGGATGGGCCAGTCAGGCTAGTGGAGGCCTGGTTTTAGGCTGGACAGCCTCCTGAGTGAGGAATCCTTTCTCTATGTCTGTGATTAATGTTTAAACTAGGAGTGGTCAAGAGTCTAACTTAATGATGCTCTTTAAATATCATATTTTCTCTTCTTATCTGAGTCACGGTAGTTTTTATCTAGGCTGTTGGGGCTAATCAAGCTATTAGCAATATTAGTTTCCGTGATAAAAACGTGATGAGAGTTCTCGCTCTCAGAGTTGTGGGTCCAATGTATTAATGGCTGCTGTCACAACAAACCCATATCACCATTATTAGAAGTAAACGTTTGTTTCTTTTTGTAGCCTTTATAGGAGAGATTGGTCTGGAAATGCAGTTTCTCAGCCTTTCAGTGCAGAAAAATGTGTCCTTGATAGATATTACCGTTGTATTATTTAAAAGTTTAGCACAGTCCTGCTTTGTAAATTTGTATATTAGTATATAAGTTATGCACTATTTAATCATATGGTATCACTTCCCATATTAACATCATCATTATAACAGCCAGCAGCTTTATTGTATTTGATGTTCTTGTCATGCAGCTCTGCCTGTGTACTGTTCTATGTTTGCAGGTTCTATTTTAGCTGGTTTATGTCACTGGCATGTAGTATGTAGTGATATATATATTTATCTTTGCTTTCTGCATTAGCCATGGTACATTCCAGAAGTGAGTGAAGGTGATTTATGCTGGGTAGTGTGGCAGTGAGGTGTTACGTGTTGAGTTCATATCTGGATGCTGCACCAGGGAAGTGATTTTCACCTGCTGTTACACTTTGAAACACCTCACCTGACCCAGCTTTTTATAGTTCCTCTACTTCGTAGCATAGAAGGCTTGAAACGGGTTGAACCAGTCGGACAGACGCCTAGTCGGATACGTGCTTTGATTTAGATCTCGGCTTCACAACACTGCGCCTTACGTATCCCGATTCCTCTCGTTCCTCTTTAAATACACACTTGCTCAGTAAAACACAATTTTCTAAATGGTTCCTGACTTGGATGTACGGTTGTAGTAACTCATTGAAAGTGGCCCTATCTTCCTGGTTCCTAGCTTTTTCTATATGTGTAAATTGCCTTAGTTCTGATTGGGTGAAAAGCAGGCGGAGTTGAAACACAAACAGCATGAATGGACAGGGCTAACCTGCACACTTGAAGTGTTTTGTGACATCACAAAAACAGTGAATTTAAAAGAAGACTATTTTTTTAACACATGGTTAACAGCTTAGTTTGGGGGGGGTACTCATCATTTTGAAACTGCATATCATCAATTTTAATTTTTCTCCATCATTTGAACACGACAGTCACCATTGACATTGTCTACAATTGCCATGATAAGTGGACCAATGGAAATGCTTTAAAATCATTTGGAAAAACCTCTGGTTCCATTGACTTACATTGAAAGTAAAGGCTTTTTTTGGCCCCTCCTGTGAAGTTCCTATTTTGGAGATGCTTGTTTCCATTGGACAGCTACGATTATATAAAATACTACATCAAACTCTCTTACTATATTAAAAAATATTTTTTTTTATTTTATGGGCCTGTTATATAGACGGTTCTTCAAGCTTTTGTACAAAGATTAATTAAACGATTCTCCTAAGATGAGAGAGCTGAGCTATAAGAGAGGAGTGGTGAAAAGAGCCATCCATCGGCTGTTGTCTTCTTAAGCTGGCCTTTCTCAGTATGCTCCCTATATTTGTTTTATTTGTATACCATACAAAGCCATGTTTCTTAGACTGGAGTCAAAGTCTGTCCTTATAGGCTTCTATCTCTACACTCTGTTCTTCTAAGGCGGCTCCTAACAGAGGCCTACGTGCATGGTGTGCTGGCTGTGGCGGCAGCAGTGTATTCTGGCGCCATGCCTGTTGTAGCAATACCCCGAGGGCACGAGCGCCCGTCGAGGCCCTTACTGTCATTGTGCAGAGATTACTGTGGGGGGGCTGGGGGTGGGGGGGCTCCAATATAGTGAATTTCCTGTTCATTTACTCTGCATTTCCTTGCCTATATTGCATGTAGGTTTTTTTCCATAGGTTTCTGACCCAGGCTTTCATTATGTCCAGAGGAA
Source organism: Megaleporinus macrocephalus (assembly GCA_021613375.1). Taxonomy (NCBI): domain Eukaryota; kingdom Metazoa; phylum Chordata; class Actinopteri; order Characiformes; family Anostomidae; genus Megaleporinus; species Megaleporinus macrocephalus. The sequence continues at coordinate 27,272,212 of CM038726.1, read as the reverse complement.
CAGCTTGACCTGACCTTGTGTACATAGTCCCGTTGCAGGGAAGGCTCGTCTCTTCTCTCTTTTTAGCCAGAGCAGAAATGCTCGTAAAATCGCCCCGAGGCAGCGAGCAGATGTTAGGAAGCCTTTGAAGCACGTCTGCGTACGGCGAGAGGAAAAGAGGCAATCCTCCTCAACACATCCGCTCTTAAACGCTCACGGATGCTGCTGTTCTGGCATGCGGTGCATCCACTACACGCTCACTCCAGTGAATTAAAGGAAGTTTACAGTTTCAGGTTTCCCGGTGTTGCTAGCGCTGTTCCCTGCTCTGTGTCCTGCTGTCTGCAAGTGAAACCATATGAGGATCCTGCAAGTGCTGTGGTGTTTCGTTTGCCAAGTCTGACTCAAGTGGAGTTTGAGCTAATGAAGGATTCGCAGGTGAAGTGGTGCTCTAGTGCCTTTCCTGTAACTGATCCAGTATCAGCTGTGAGATTTGACTTTCGGGTGTATTAGAGGGGAAAAAAAACAAACTGCAGCTGCGTCACATGATTTGTATAGATTTTGTAGAGAATGCAGTGCCCTCTTGTGGTTGTAGGGACAAGAAGGCAAGTGTTAGTCAGAGATGTGTAGCTTTTCTGTTAGGAGCCTGTGCTGTAGGTTAAGAAATGGGTTTAAAGCAGGTTTCATACCTATGACTTTTCTGCTTTGAATATCTTAGATATATATTTTCACTACATGCAGATGTTTTATCTTTGGAGCAGGTGACCCTTAAATATTAGTACATATTTTTCTACTTGCAAGATATGTTTATAGTTATATGGTTGCCATATATCCTAGTCAAATGGCATGTCAGTAAAAATACATTAATGCATCCTCACAGGGGATACATGTAAATATTGTCAATAGTAGTGCTTGGTTTCTATTTATCTTCTCCGTTTGACACATTGCAAAAAGTGTGCTGCAACATTTTATGTTATATTAATTTTTTCCAATATGCCAAATTCAACAAATAAACAATAAAAGTGCATTAAAATGGGAAGAAGTGTGTTCTCTGTGGAGGTTGTGCAACAATATAGATTTTTTTTCTTTTTTTTGGAAATTGGAAAGAATGAAGTAGGTTAAAACAATGAATACAATTCATAATGTTTCACTAAAGCAAGGAAATGACTAGTTATGCTCTGTTTGTAATCAAACATGCAGTAGCAAAATGTATTATGTACTGGTGGTGAATGCAGTACACTCAGAAAAGCATATTTTATGTAATATAATTTGTCATATTGCACGGCACTAGATGTGTTCATTTCTTTCTACTTATAGGTTGAAATGTTTGTTGATTTTCTATTATATAGCATGTGGTGGGGCAGCCATCGGAGCGTTGGCCCTATCTTTATATCAGTGGCCTGAAGTCCTCTCTCTGGGTGGTCTTGCCTCTGCTAAACGTTTTTGCATGGGCCTGGTGATGGAGATTCAGATCTCTGTGTACTATTCTGAATGCTAATGTTTTAGCTGTAAGGGCCCTCGTGAACTGGACTTCTCACTCACTCATGTTTAGCAGGTGGAAGACTCTCCATGAGGCCGTGCTACTACCTATTGTGCTACTACTCAAATAGCTTTAGGTGCTTCATACGAGCAGTGCTTTATATCAGTGTTATAGTATAGTATTTAAATAATTACACTTTTTGATGTATGCCATTTTATGTTGTGAAGCTATTGAAAAGCTATGTTGTCTGTGGACTGTGTAGTCTTGAATGTTGTGCTTCTTGTGTGTGTATGTATGTGTGTGTGGCCTAAAAAAAAAAGAAACACTTTTCAGTCCATCGTGTATTAGCTATAAACACTCGACCTGACTAGAGTTCCTCAGTACCAGTTCAACAGGTTTACGTCATCGTGTTGCTTTTTCGGACACCGTGTCCTGTCCTCAAGATGTCCCTTTTTTAAAGTCTAAGCCTTTCCAAGGATGTGTAACAGAAACGGCAAGCAGCCATGACTGGCTGGCCGCGTTCCCCCTCTGGTTATGAGGTCATGTTTCGTGTAGAATGCCGAGTGTGTCCCAGCGGCGATCATTAAACACTTAGCGTGCTCAATAAACAAAGCGGCGTCTGTGCCCAGGCCTCCTGCGTCCGCCTCTGCACTTGTTGCTTAAGGCAAGCGCTAACTGCTGCCAGGCTGTACCTCTGACACGGTTCGGAGCAATGAGGTTCAAAATAAAGTCAGTGCCAGCTTACAGTACAGGGTCTGTGGTGGCTACTACTTTGCTTTTTCTTGAGCAGGGTTTGCAAATTAGGCTCGGTTTTGGGTTTTGGGTAGTTGGGGTAGGTATTGGAACAGTCCACTCACAACGTAAGGGTGAACAGTAGAGTTTTTGTCATAGGAGATGTTTTCATGAAGTAGAAACACGTATTCTGATGTTTTGTAGTACCTAATTTTTATAAATTAAATTAATAAAACATAATTTGAAAAATCAAGCATGTGTTATGATGCACCTTGATTACGCTGTATGTCTTACATTCACTTGTTCAGTGAGAAGTCTTTCTCATCAGTACCATCCTAGTGATCCCAGTAGTTTTTATCATTGGGGTAAGATCTTTATCAACAGAAGATAAGAGTATGAATTTCAGCAGCTGAATCACAACACCGCCAAGTTGGCATTTATATAACACAATCTCCACTTATAGAATTTACCTTAAACTCTTGGTTAGGACTGGGGCGACGTGTCAAAGTAATCGATTACGAAATGACCTCGACTGCGTGTCATTTGTGCTTCTAAAGGTCCAGTCAGAGCGTAGACTTCTAGTCTTTAACCATTTATACATCATGTGTGTTTAAGGTACCCTTTAATACATTAAGTCTAGAATAGCCATGCGTTTTCCCAAATGACTACACACACAGACTCACATTAGAGTAATCTAAAAATTTATTGTTAGAATAATCAACTAATTGAGAAAAGAATCGTTAGATTAATTGATTAAGAAATGAATGTTTGGTGCAACCCTACTCTTTTGTGAACGTTCAGAAACTGAAGTGCAGGCCAACATACCCCTGACCCCAGAAGCCTTTCTTGGTCAAACGCGGCCCCCCCTTTTTTAACTACCTGGTTTTTATGGGTCCGGAAGTCCACAAGGAACCAAAGGCATGGTGCCCGCTCTATCTTCTGGTCTGGTTGGCACACTGAATGGCACTCGGAGGCTTCGTTGGGCACGACCACATTGCTCAGCAGTTGTAATTTGCGTTCAACAGCAGGACAATGTGATCAGCGAGGCACTGTGAAATGAGCACAGCCCTCGCTTCCTGCCCAGACTCGACCCCGCTGCTTACCTCTGGTGTAGGACGTGGACGCCGGCCATGAGAATCCTTAGCGCTGGGAAGTAATTAGCACTTGAATGTTACTTAAAGGGGCACTTCAACAAAAAATAGTATTTACGCGATTGGTTAATAAGTCGGCATGTGTTTGGTGTGGGGTTTTGTTTTCAGTGGTATATGGAGGTTTTAATTTGAGAACTATAAGTTGAGTGTTTCATCATTTCTGTGATGGAAAGTCTTTCAGAGTGGTTTAATGTAAAGTGGCTTTTCTGTGCCATTTTGTAACCCAGTGGCCTACATCCCTCTCTCCACCATGAATGAATGAAACTAATGCATTTAAACCCAAACTTATTATCAAAGTTTTTATAAATATTACCGCAGACATTGCACAACATATCGTCGCTGTCCAATGAAAAACAAGCATCTCCAAAATTGCAATTTTACAGGAGAGGCCCAAAACAGTCTTTACTTTTAATGGAAGTCAATGGAACCGGAAGTTTTTCCAAGCTATTTTGATTGTGAATTGCAGCTGATCCATTCAAATGGAGTGAAACAATGAAAATCAAAAATGGAGATTTTTATTTATTTATTTATTTATTTTTTGGACAGCAACGATATTCTCAAACATTTAATGTAATAACTAGTTTTTGGATTACTTTAGATGTCTGGTTACTCAAAGTACCAGTGTGAACAGTTCAGGTCGGGCATGTTTCTCAATAATAGAGTATTTCACAGTTTCTCATTGATGTTTTGTTTATTATGAATTGAATTATGCAAGAACTTGTGGAATTCTTCTTTCATGAGATCTCGAGTTGACTTGATCATATGCTTCAGTGTGTGAAGTACTGCTATCTATGAAAGTTGACAAAGCTGCAGCACATTGTTAAAGCTAGTAGTAGCTACCATATTTTATAATGTTTATTTCTGTATTAATAGGAAACAGTTTTTCATGCAGGTGTGAATTAGGGGTGTGCCATATCGTATCGCACACTATAATATCGCCAACATTCTTGAAGATCATGAACGATATTATACCCTGAAATATAATGCCATATCACCCATCCCTAATTATCACATCAGGTACTACTTTTTACTGTTTTTAGCAAAAGAAAAATTCACCCTTTTCTCATTTGCTATTATATATCTACTAGAGACAGAGTTTATCTGTCCAGTATCATTCACTTTACTTCAGTTCTGGATATATGGAGATATTTGGAGTGCATTATTTAGTATCGTGACATTCTGGATCATTAACTTCTGTTACAATCTGATGAAAATTCTAATATTTTTAATATAATATATACTTTTAATATAAAATTTAATTTTCATTTTGTTGCAGTAGTGTATTCTTAAAATATTTTTTTAATTCAATGTTTTGTCATATCGCCAAGAGTATCGTTATCACAAAAATACCATGAAATATCATGATATTATTGTAGGGTCATATCGCCCACCCCTAGTGTGTATGTGGCTCAGTGTATCTGCGTATGTGGGCTATAGCACATTTCAGAACATTGAGTTTTCCTGACGGCCTCATGGTTTGTTTTTACACACAACAGGTGGAGATTTCACCGTGTTCCTGAATTCTGGGAAATCGCTCTCAAATGCTGTTTAATGCAAAATCTGTGACGCCGACCTCACGCATGTTCATGCCTTGTGCCCGTACACGTGTACGAGGGTGTCCGCAATCAGGTCTTCTAGACTAACGCACACGCACACAATCCCCACCCACACGCAATCATCGTAATCTCTTCCCATAGAGCTTCGTTTAATCCTCGTCATCTCCGCGCCGCTCTGGCTTTGTCCGGCTCTGAAACAAAGGGGGCCGTATTGAGTTCTCTTTCTCTCAGGGTGGGCCGAGCTCTGCTCATTAACGTCCCATGTCCGGAAGAGAAGACAATGAGCTCCTCAGACCCACAGCTGCTTGGGAGCAGAGCGAGACTGAGTGGCGTGGAGGTAAACATGAAACATGTGACCCCCTCACCTGATTTCACCAGCACCTGCTGTGGGATGCATGATGTGGGAGAGAAGAGTGAAAGTAATCAGCTGTGGGAGATGTTTAAACATCTGTAGCCCCGGTAACCTCAGCATGCTTGCTCAGTTAAAGCATTAGTTCAGCACGTAATCAACTCTACACAGTTTCACCGTCACATAGCCAAGAAATGATGGACCTCTTGAGTTTGCTTCTGTAGTTTTGTGCTCAAGTTACAACCCAGCATGGAGCAGACTGAATACCCGCAGTGTTTCCAGTCAGAATGGCCATTTTCAGTGAACAAGGATTTGATATCAGATCTCCTAAATGTTAACTTTACAGGAGAAGACTTTACATGATAAATGATAACTTTACAGGAGATGACGTTACATGATAAATTATAACTGTAGAGGAGAAGACTTTACATGATAAATGATAACTTTACAGGAGATGACGTTACGTGATAAATGATAACTTTACAGGTGAAGACTTTACATGATAAATGATAACTTTACAGGAGATGACTTTACGTGATAAATGATAACTTTACAGGAGAAGACTTTACGTGATAAATGATAACTTTACAGGAGACGACGTTACATGATAAACAATAACTTTACAGAAGACGACGTTACATGATAAACGATAACTTTACAGGAGAAGACTTTACATGATAAACGATAACTTTACAAAAGACTTTACATGATAAACGATAACTTTACAGGTGATGACGTCACATGATAAATGATAACTTTACAGGAGACGACGTCACATGATAAATGATAACTTTACAGGAGACGACGTTACATGATAAACGATAACTTTACAGGAGACGACGTCACATGATAAATGATAACTTTACAGGAGACGACGTTGCATGATAAACGATAACTTTACAGGAGAAGACTTTACATGATAAATGATAACTTTACTGGAGAAGACTTTACACGATAAATGATAACTTTACAGGACATACATACTTTCCAGTCAAGTTTCATTTCTTTTAATCTGTTTATCATTACATTTACGAGGCCCAAATTTATTTTTAATTGACTACAGAACATGGCACAGAGGTTCAAAAATGCATGTCTTTATGTCCACTGTCTGTATTACTGCTTGCATTTGTTTTGGGAGACATATTTTTTCAGATTAAAAAAAAAATGAGCAAGAAGGTTTCAGTCTTATCAGTCACATGTTCTACTTTTCACATTTACAAATGATCCCAATGACGTTGTGGACCGGTGTGTTGTTTTGGCTGGAAAATGAAAGTAAATAAATCTGCAGTAGGGGTGTGCCATATCGTATCGTACACAATAATATCACCAACATTTTTGAATATGGTGAACGATATTATACCCTGAAATATCCACATCACCCAATTATCACATCAGGTACTACTTTTACTGTTTTTAGCAAAAGAACAATTCACACTTTTCTCATTTCCCATTATATATCTACTAGAGACAGATTTGATCTGTTCAGTATTATTCACTTTACTTCAGTCCTGGATATATGGAGATATTTGGAGTGTATTATTTAGAATTGTGATATTCTGGATCATTGACTTGTGTTACAATCTGATGAAAATCATTGTATTTTTTAATATCTCAGTTAGGGGTGTGCCATATTATATCGTATGCAATAATAAAATGTAAATTTCATTTTGTTGCAGTAGTGTATTCTTGAAATATATTTTTTTTAATTCAATGTTTTGTCATATCGCCAAGAGTATCGTTATCGCAAAAATACCATGAAATATCGTGATATTATTGTAGGGCCATATCGCCCACCCCTAATCTGCAGTGCGTTATTAAAACTAGTAGTAGCTACCATATTTTAATAATTCTTATTTTTTATTAATAGAGACAGACTTTCAGATTTTCAAAAAAAATAGCCAGAATTTGACTTTATTGGCCAAGTGTGTTCACGCATACAAGGAATTTGTTTTTGGTTACAGTAGATCACAGTGCACGATAACTCACATTACAGAATTAACCAACACACCCAACCTATACACGCACAGACACACCTGAACGTGTACAGAGTTGTATATTTAATGTAAAGTGCTGAGTGCAGCAGTGAAGGACAGTACAGACTGAATTAAATAGATATAAATATGAAGAACAGAAGAGTCACTGGTTAAGACGGTGGTACAGAGTGTTCCGAGACTCTATCAGATAAATAAAGTGCAGTACAGAGAAAGAAGAGTGACAGAACATGTATTTAGTAGTAATGTTCAGCTGTTCATTAGTCTTATCAGTCGGTTGCATATTCTACTTCCGGTCTGTTGTTTAGGCGGGAAATTGAATGCCGTAAAGGTGGAATCTGGCTTCCACATACTTCCTGTCATCACATACTTACAACAGACCATATGCCTTTGCTGGATAATCTGAAATAGTCTTACTCGTGTGCTTTCTGACCTAAATTTGAATGCTGTAGGCATGGAGTTGACACGGTGCTATGTTTTATTTTCTTTCTAGCTATATTAGACTTATAGCTGCAGCACAACACTAAGAAAAAGAAAATGTCAAGTACAATACTTGTTTAGTGGACTGTTTGTAGGAAGAAGTGTATTTAATATTGTCTAAGCTGTTTAAAGCAGCTGTTTTTCTTGTCTCCGAAAGCATTGATGTGGTAAAGCCTAGAGTTGTATGGTTTGGGTGGAGCTTGCACTTGGATTCGTGCAGAGCACAAAGGCGATGTTTTTCCTTCGTGTCCCGGCCTGAATGTGGGTCATAATACATGTATGAGTAACCTGCGGCTGAGTTTGATGTTGGTAATTATTGTTACTACTCACCACAGCTTTTGCCAGGAATAGCAGCCTGTCTGGTGTGTGTTTTCCCCTTGAATAGGCTTCACCTTCACATGGTCGTTCTTTGTCACCACATGCCAGCGTTAGCGTTGAGAGACATTCTGTATGTAGGTTACTCATGTTTCGGTTTGTGTTGAGAGAATAGTGCGATTAAGACAGTGTGTCTGCTGTGCCTTAATATACGATTACTTAAGAGTTGGAAAAAATTTAAGTAGGGAGCTTCAGAGGTTAAACACTCAACGTTGTTATCTCCGGTTTCACAAACACTACGATCAGAAGTCGTTTGTATTTGGAGAGGGAGCAGAATTGTTCATAGTCCTGTAAAGTTTGAGTTTAGTGCTCTAAATGTATCTGGCTCCCCGGATCTCTACCGCAAGTGAACATCTTGGTAAGACCGCCTAGGGTGCGCCCAAGCGGGATACAGTCTCCAGTTTTCTGAAGGCTAGCAATATGATTCGGGGCTTGTTTGGAAAAGGCACATCACACTTTTTAAAGTTGCATTTTGCAAAACATTTCATTTCATCAGTGATAAATTGACTCATAGGCTTTTTAGTTTAAAATATATATTGACCTCTTTGGGAATTGGAGTGTAAATCAATGTGAATCTGCAGCTTTACATCAGATCAATAAATCAAAATGACTGGACAGTGACTAAGAAACACGATCAGTGATTGGTTATTGAGACTGGTTCATTAAAATAGAGGGAGATACGTACGTGTGCGAGAGACGTACGTGAACAATATCTTGTTTCAGAGTCTCGGTTTGGTACATTGGTCCAGGGCTAAAGCCTTGTGCTGGGGAGCACCAAGTCTTTGTGGGATGAATTGGGGGTGTCCTTCTTTCCCAATATAGCTGAGAGGCTGGAAGATGTATCAGGAGTGACTCAAGAGTGGTCAGGGTGAGGTCACACTCCTCACTCACACTTATTCATTCTCACTCTCATTGTTGAAAGTGATATATATTTTCTGCACAAAATAGTACACGAAGAAAATATATAGAGAACCTTTAAACTGTGTAAAAAACAGTGTAACTGTGTAAAAAACACTAATACTTCTGGGATATTTTTCTGAAGTCACTTTTTCAGTAAGCTTCTTTTGTAAATTGTTTATCTGAACTCACCCAGACAGTGTAGTATGTAATTAGCAATCTGATAAAGAATAAACAATCTTAAATGTTGCAAATTGAATATTGTTGAATAAATTAAATCAAACATTGTTTTAGACTTGTGCATCATTACATCGCTACTCATTGTTAACGTTTACTGTTCCTGTTGGGTTTTTTTTCTTTTCTCTCTTTTCCTAAAGCTGCTTTCTTGTACGTCCAGTCAGTCAGTAATTCCATCTGTGCCCTCTGTCACGCTATACATTGGTTTTCCTGGACACTCGTCTTCGTACGTCACTGCCAGAGGGGATGTCCCCACTTCATTAGAATAAGCAGTTGCCGTTAATGGGGTTAACATGCTACTCACGTTTTTCACTGGATTGAGGATTCCCCACCCTCATCACCTTCCCTACACTCCCATATGGTTATGGTTAGTGCTGTGCAGGTCTTTAATTTATTTACTGTCCAGTCAAAATGGACATTAGGTCTAAGTGTGTCTGTGATTTTCTGTTGAATCTACCGTCGCTGTCTAAAAACAGTCTTTACTTTACTAATTAATTTAAAAAACTAATTCATTTCTATTGCAGTTGATTTTGGAGTGTTTCTATTGGTCCATTCATCGTGAAATTGTAAACAATGAAAATGGACAAAAAATGTATAAATGTTTTTGTTTTGACAATATGTTTTATGCTTTTTTTCCTGATTGCAGATGGCAAAGCCTAAATAAATGCTGTTCTCAGATGTTAGCACAGCATTATTATTATTATTATTATTATTATTATTATTATTATTATTAGCAGTAATTAGTAGTAGTATAATAAGAAAACAACTTTATTTATTAAAATATGACATAAATGGCAGCTATATAGCAGCTTTATGGCATGATCATTTTATATATAACTTGTGCATGTATATATGTGTATATATATATATATATATATATATATATATATATATATATATATATATATATATATATATATATATATATATATATATACATACATACATGCACAAGTTATATATAAAATGAGTGGAGATATGAAAATGTAATGGTGAAAATGATTTTCTTAGATGTAATTGGACTGCATAGATTAGATAAAGATAGATTTAAAAAAAGACATACACATGTGTGGGTGATCTTAAGCACGTGTGTATGTGTGTGTGCGTACGTAGCCATCATATGAGCACCAGCACGTTCAGCACGTCACGATCGACCCAATGCGGTATCTGAGTGGGGGTTGTGGGGTGAGATGGATAAGTCGTGTTCTCTTGCAGAAGGAACTGTGGGTACTGTGCCTCACTGAGAGAGAGAGGGAGAGAGGGAGAGAGGGAGAGAGGGAGAGAGAGAGAGAGAGAGAGAGAGAGAGAGAGAGAGAGAGAGAGAGAGAGAGAGAGAGAGAGAGAGAGAGAGAGAGAGAGAGGTGTGCATGCTAGGAGGCTGCAGAGAATGAGGGAGAGAGGTTAAAGAGGAGGGAGGGGGAGCTTCTAGAGATTGCTGTGTCATTGGTGCACTCGGCATGCTCTCGCTATCTCTCCCTTTCCCTTCCCTTTCCCGAGCTCTCTCGACCATCGTGACTGTTCGCTGATGCATTGCGCCTCCTCCCCCTGCCGCTCAGCCATGCAGCTCAGAAGAGAGCGCATCTCTCCGCTGTAGGAGATGCCGGGCGTGTGCGCGTGCGAGAGAGAGAGAGAGAGGGAGAGAGAGAGAGAGACGGGGGGGTTACAATAATAAATATCGTTGCTTATTAAATGATGACCGTTGAACATGGAGCAGAGATGAGCGTGGTCATTTGGGTCAGTGTGTTGGTCGCGCGGCGTCTCCGGCTCGAGCTGCAGTGCTCTGCAGAGGCTGTTGCTGAGGTGGCAGGCTTGTGCGGATGAGATCTCGGTGAAGGGTGAACGAGAGGGAGGGAGGGAGAGAGAGAGAGAGAGGATGCACGTGAGAAAAGGATGGGATGCAATTGTAGGTGGAGCTTAGCATCAGGCAATACCCTGTGTACCCCCCCCCCCTCTCTCTCTCGTTTTCTCTCTCTCTCTCTCTCTCTCTCTCTCTCTCTCTCTCTCTCTCTCTCTCTCTCTCTCTCTCTCTCTCTCTCTCTCTCTCTCTCTCTCTAATCCAGCCAAGCCGCTCCACCTGCCGGCGTTCCCTCTCTCCTCTATCAGACAGGACTCTCGCCTCGTCTTCTCTCTCTTTCTCCCGAGCAACAGGGTCACCCTGCCACCGGACTACACCAGCGCGTGCCCTCCTTACCGCTTCTCTTTGTAAGACCTTGACCACCTTCGTGACCCCCACGGCGCGTACGGAGGAGGAGGAGGGGGGCTGGGGCGTGTCTGCTGCGCGCACGCACGCGCGTGCTTAAGATTGTGTATGTGCTGGAGAGGAGAAGCGAGGCGCTAGAGCAGCCGGAGCGTGCGCCGAGGGAAGGATGGTTTTGCCGGCGATCGTGCAGCTCCTTCGAGTTTGTGTCTCCTGGGCAACCGAGCCCTGCCCCCTCTCGCCATGAGCCTGGCCGTCCGCGTCTCCTGCTCCATGCTCAACTGCTTCGTAAGTGTGCATGTACTCCGAGCGATGAGATCGCAGCAGCTGCAGTTCGAGTGCGCGCCCGTCTTGCGAGAGAGAGTCGCAGATGCTCTGCTGGGTTAGAGTGAGTGCTGAGAAGTGAGCGGTGCTTAAAGGGGACAGAACGCCACGTGAGCGTGCCCCTCCAACGGGAATAAGAGAGAACATCCAGCCCCGAGAGTGAGAGTGAGAGAGAGATGATGTGCCGTCCTGCTTCTTTTTGTTTTTATTATCTTCGTACTTGCATAGAATGAGATGAATAGAGGTTTGAGCTTGGCAGCTGGCGTTAGCAGACAGGTACCTGTACATAACCTATAGAGTTATGTAACCTTTAATCAAGCTATGTAAACAAATATAGTGGCAGGTGCTGAGTATGTACCGCGGGGGGAACAGTATGGGCGGGAGGGGTGTTATTATATTACAGTTCACACAAATATAACATGCTAATAGTAACATATAACATATCTAATAGTACCATGTTGAGAATTAGGTGCCAAGGTCTGGATACAGTATCATTTCATATGACATACTGAACTAAATCCAATTAACTAAGACTAGTTCTGCTCTCTGTAGAGAAACATGGAGTTCAGTGGTCTCAGAGTACCGATGATATCCACACTATATCCTAAGCAATCTATTAAGCTAATAAAATATATCATGATTATAATGAAATATAAGGTAGCCTTATATTCCTATTTATTTTTTTACCTACTCATTTGTTCCTTATTTCTTAATTGAAAAGCATCTGTTCATCACATGATCACATTGTTTTGTTTTTGTGAAGCAGCTCCAACTCCTACCTCTCAGTTCTCCATCCACTTTCCCTCGTAGCGCTTACTGTGCACTTTCCGCTCATCACTCTGTCGGCTCTGTCAGAAGAAGAGAAGGCTGTTGACGCTAGTAACCAGAGGAGAGCCGTAACCTGTTTTCATGAACGACAGCCTGAAGGTCTGGGGGTAACCTCTTGACCTCTCAGCACCCCCCCACCACGCCCCCTGGCTCCAAGAGTCCCGCTTTGATTGGTCTCTTGGCTCAGGGGTGTTTGACAGGGCTAGGATGAATGTCACTCTCTCATTGCTATGCGGAGAAGGACTCCGATCTGATTGAAGTGGAGATGAAAGTGAAAGCGCGGTCTCAGAGAGAGTGTGTTGTTTCATTGTACTTTCTATTTTTTTTTTTTTATAACTTTGTTCTTGTGGTTTCATCCATTCTTTCTAGAAGGTTCTAAGTCTTGGCAATGGAAGGAGGGTTGAGTGAGACGTGTGGTGGTGTTGGAGTATCTGATCTTCCGTGTTTAGGCTGTAGTGAGATGCAGACTGCAGCGCTTTCCATGACGATGCACAGTATTTTTAAACTAATCTGATTTGCGAACTTGGACGAAACCAGCTCGCGATTGATGGCTGAAATGTGCTCAAGTGAGGAACGAAGAAGAATTAGTGATCAGAGTTCACATGTGTTTTAAAGAGGGACTCCTACATGATAACATAAACACAGTCATTTGGAGTGAAATGCCTAGTTTTAGAGGAATGCCTCTACATTGATGAAACATTGTTTGTGTACTTAAAGCTGTTCGCTTAAAACACGTTTTTTAAATCAGTTTAAGGTGGTGAGACGTTTAAAGGGCTCAAAATAGTCCTGAAAGAAAATGTGTTTTTAAAGATTTACAGATTACTGTTGTTCTATCGTGATCAGCTCTACTTTTCCATCCTTTTTCAGTACCTTTCAGCTGAAAATGCTCTGCTACACTGAAAATGAGGGTCAACCTCGATGTATTTCCAAGTAAAAATAGAGTTATTTGATAGATTGATGTGTGAAGACCCAAAAAACTAAGTTCACTGCTTGTTTTGGATAAAAAAAAAATAATAAAATGTCTATATTTGCATTGTAAGTGCTACAACTCCTGTTTTCATTCACCATCACTGTATCAAATCAAGCTCAGCATGTTTCTCTATGTATATATCAAACCCCTCTGAATGACATGCATCATATGTCATTGCATAGTCGTGTGAGATGGAGCATTGCCACCATAAGTGCTGTCTTGATTACACTAGACTGTGTCTGGACCTGGTGACTAACCTTCAGACAGGATCTCCGTTGCTGGAGTATTTGCATGTTTGCTTCCTCCTGCTGTGTCAGAGTTTGGAATTTGTGGTCCATCATGGAACCGGAATGGAGTTATGGAGATGAGGTTCACGGGCACCAGGTTCGCTTTCAGCCTCTGAGTGCCCAAGATAAATGCCTGTTCCTTTTTTTAGGGCTTTAAATAAGGGGAGTTGGATCCAGAGGGAGCGCTAAAGGGCTCTGATTGAATGGAAAAAGCTTTTTCCATCTCTCTGATGCCATTATACCATCCCTGTGTCTCATTCTCTTAAACCAATCAGGCCAGTAACAGGAGCTCTGTGTATATGGCTTTCTCACCAGGTGTCTACTTTCTTTTTTTTTCCCTCCATCTATGACTGTGAACTACCTGTGTGTGTGTGTGTGGTGGCTCATATGAGTTGGCACGTAGCCCATTGCCACTTGGTGGGTGAGGAGCTCTAAACCCAGCCTGCTGAGGGAGGATCGTGACTGACGGCGACTCAGCTTTGCACTGACTTTGCGGCAGTGTTGGTGGATGTGATACAGATAGTTGTGAATAGATACAGATACTGTCTCTGAGGTCCTCCTTAATGTTGGTCAGGCAGCTTCCCTCGCCAGGAGCTACAAGGCCAAAGTACTACAGCTGCTTTACAACAGTTATCAACTACAAAATTACATTTTTATAGGTTACAGTAGGGTAGGCATGTCAAAACCTACATGAGTAGGTCCACTGGAGATCAGTTAATTTGGTGTGTATGATGACTTACACATGCTGGTTGTGTAGTGCTGGTTTATGAGGGTTTAAGCATTCATTACTTTGTAGGTGCATTTAATGCCGGACATGGTCTTGCAATGGGAAACACGTCTGTGGACGTCTTGCTCAGGTTCTGATTATGTTTGGTTGTAGATAAAGCCGTCGCGCAACATTCAATACATAACGTTAGTAGCAACTCCATGCATTATACGTTTTATTTAAAAAAAAATCGAACACCTGCTCACAGTATGCAACGTCTGTGACTAATAATATGGTTGCTATTATTGTGTATGTGTGTGAACTCTGCATATCTCTTTATGTGGGTGTGTCAGTGTTGCTCAACAGCTTAACAGCCTGGCATTCTCCTCTCCGACTGTAACGAGATCAGTAAGTGTATTTAAACTGTACACTGGGTCAGCGTGGCTTTGAAACAGCAGTGATTTATTCAGTTTCAGGCCCATGGAACTAAAACCAGCTTACCTGTACTGGCCTATAAGGGCTAACATGATTACTCACAATGGTCAGACTGTAGGACTGGCTCATGGGGTCAGATGTAAACTGGGTATAACATCTGGAGACAATCATGAGAAATGTTAAGATGGATGGTTGAAGACTTATTTGGGTGGGAACACACTGAGTCCAGTAACTAATGATGCCAGAGCTCAAAGTAGAGGATGAAGGTGTTTTTGTCAACATTGTGCCTGTTGTTGGTTGGAGAGCACATGAGAACTCAGTTAACCACTCGAGGTGCCAGTGTTTGATTACTAAAGTAACTATTTGGGTGTTTAACTGATTGATTCCATGAAGACAAATGTATAGTTTATATATCGCTGTATAGTGTATATATATTGCTGTCCAGTGAAATCATGCATCTCCATTTTGGACGATTTCTATTTTTATACATCATTTAAAATGCAGCAGCTGCTGGTGACGTTGTGATGAAATTTCGTGATGAATGGACCAATAGAAGTGCTCCAAAATAGCTTGCATTGAAAGTGAAGACTGTTTTTGGCCTCTCCTGTAAAGCTACCTGTTTTTCATTGGACAGCGACGATATGTATAGTATAACATCTCACTGTGGGTGTATTGCCAAGGATGGCAGGGACGTGACTGTAAGAGCAGAGATGAACTACTTCAACTCTGTCTGTTTTTAGGTAGGTTGAGCAATAGTGAAAATAGTTTATCAGACAGATATAACATGGCTCATTTTCTACCTGTAACAAAACAATGAGTCCTCATCAGCCTCATGCTCTGTTCCCCTTCGGCCGTGTGGTGCGACACTGGGGCTGTTAACTAAAAAGTAAGCCTACAGTCCTGCGTTTGTTTCAACCTAAATCTCGTTCTTTTTCTTCTTTCATGCGTTTAACTGGTTATCAATCCATTAACGCTTAGCAATTAGAGGTGTAAGAAAAGATCTAAATATTGGATATTGGGATATTATGTCTGATACTTGATACTGTATCAATTCTCAAAAACACAGTATCCATACCCAGATTTCTGGCAGACAGTGAATCATTGTGTGTTGTGTTTAAACCTCTGACCACTAGATGGCAGGATTGTAATCTATATTCAGCTTCACTCCAACATTAACAAGCAGCACAAGGGCGCATGCTGTTGTAAGCATTGACAAACCTGTTCATACAGTGGTGTGTTTTAATAGTAGGATTTGAAAAATCACAGTATATCACTTTGCTTACAGTATCGCAATATATTGTTATATATTGAATCGTGACTGCTGTATCACGATGCGCATTGTATTGCCAGTTTCTTGCCAATACACAGGCCTGTTAGCAATACTCACGTATCAAAATTAGTCAGAATTTACAGCTAAACATTCCCCAAATATCTCCAATAAGCATGTAGACGTGTATGGCATGTGAGGTAATGATAACATTTCGCTAACTGCCTCGTTTTGCTCCCAAATTTGGGGGTGCTCTTTTCTGAGGTAGATTCCGATGTAATTTAGACCAACAGTTTGTCTTCAGATGTACTTTCTTATTTCGAGATCACGTCCAGCCCCATGAGACTGGCTAATGGGCAGTATGGGCCATTCACTTAAAACCAGGCACAGCTTTCTCTCTCTGTCTCAGATCGGTGGCTGTTCTTGCCTAAGCAGGGAAGACGAAGTGGAAATCAATCAAAGCCGGTTGGTGTTACTGCATTGACCTTAGTGCGGGACTTTGACGCAAACACTAGGGTGAAAGTGTAGAGTGGTGGACTAGACTGATTGATAGACAGATCAATAAATCAATCCTGGTCAGAGGGAACACCCTGTCTTTAAGTAGGACAGTGAGCAGCAAACTCTACCCCCGGAAAGTTTCTGATCTCGCGTGCTCGTGTGTTCATGCGGTGTATGTTATTTTTCCGCTGTAGTCCCGCCAGGCTCTGAGGCGGACGCGCTCTCGTGCCTCTTCGCTCGTTTTAAATATTCTGCCTCCTGAAATATTGAACGGTGTCTGAAATAAAGAGACGCAGAGAGAGAAGTGGTGGTGGAGGGAGAGAGATGACGACAGCGAGGGAATAAACGTCAGTCAGCCATGGTGGTATGTCCCTTCTCTCTGTCTCACTTTGTCTCTGTCTTTCTGTCTGTCTCTCTCTCTGTTTCTCTGTCTTTCTCTCTCTCTTTCTCTCTGTCTCTCTCTGTCTTTTTGTCTCTGTCTTTTTGTCTCTTTGTCTCTCTTTCTCTCTGTCTGTCTTTCTGTCTCTCTTTTTTCTGTCTCTTTCTGTCTCTGTCTCTTTCTCTCTGTCTCTCTCTTTCTCTGTCTTTCTCTCTCTCTCTCTCTCTCTCACCTCCGCCTGCTTTTAATCACACTTGTTTCTTCTAATGTTGGAAGGCATTTGTGTGAAATGATGAGTGTGTCTCAGAAACCTGAAACGTTTCATTCTAAAATGCTGCATATCCATTTGTAACTATATGATGATTGTTATAACACAAATCTCATACATGTGAGGTTGTTATAATACGCTTGTGTACTATTGCTTTATACAACTGCTCTGCAAAACAAAGCATAAAGGGAAGCAAACAAGCCCCAAACATTCTATCAAATAAGTTTTTTTTGTTTTTTTTTAATATCTGCAAATCCAGTAAAAAGTAGCACCTTTTGTGGGACTGAGGCACGAAACTGTTACCGCAGCAACCACATATAGCTTTCTTGATCTGTGATGTGAAACACTTTTAATACCAAATCAAAGTTTATTTATCGCATACATAGTCATACACAGTACAACTAGCAGTGAAATGCTTTAACGACTGACTGCTCACATGAAACAATAGGATCATATAGAGAATGATAATTAAGAGTATATGAAATTAGGGCTGGGCGATATGAATAAAAAATAATATCTCGATATTTTCAGCTGAATGGCGACATTCGATATATATCTCTCGATATTATTTCTTCCTATATGGTGATACCAAAAAGGCACTTCTGCGTCAAAGCTACTGTCACACAGGCACTTGACTAGGGCTGGGTATTGTTTGAAAATTAGTGTTTTGTGAGGGAGAGAAGGGGGGCTGTGTGAAGTTGAGACAAACTGGGAGAGAGTGAAAGGCGAACTGGTGGATCTACAGGTATAATTGCAACGCAACACAGACTATATCCATATAAACAATATTGTCTCATCTTATATCTGATATAAAAATATATAGATATTCTTCAAAACTCGATATATCGCCCAGCCCTATATGAAATACTAAGAAAAGATAAAGTAAGTAATAAAAAAGATGAAGCATGTAATAGAAAAGATATCAGTGCTTTATTGGGATTAGTATGAATGCAAGTAAAGCCCCCTCTCAGCAGGGTACATCCTGAACGTTCATTTAGTTATACAGGGAGCTGAGAACTATAGACATAGGAAACTGTGCACCAGTGCAGATATCTAATGTTTTTCATGTTCAGATATCAGCATGTACACAGGACAATGTAGAAACTGGCACTAGACCTACATGGATTTGCATTAAGCAGAAATAAAACATTTATTTGTCCATTATAAATTAATAACGTGCAGGCATTCTAGCAGAGTAGTTCAGTATAAGCATAAAAACACACTTTACTGAATACTTTACTTTTAATGTAAGTCAATGTAACCAGACCTCTCTCTCAGTCATATTGGGCCTTTTGTTTTGGTTCATTTATCATGGCATATACTCACATTTGGAAAATAGGTCAGAAACTGTAAAAGCAACAGCAATGGTGATAAAAGGTTCTTGTTCCAGCAAGCTATATGGGGTCGCTGCGGTAACAGTTTTGTGTTATCACAATTAACCTCACATGTATGATTTTTGTATTATTGTAACCATGATATCGTAGCTGTCCTATGAATAGTAACTTTACAGGAGAGGACAAAAACAGTCTTTTTGACTTTTATTATAACTCAATGGAACCCGATTTCTACCCCCAAGTGATTCTGAGGCATTTCTATTGGTCCTTTCTTCAGCTGTAGTGTTCAAATGATGTAGAAAAATGAAAATAGACAAATACAGAGTTTTCCATTAGACAGTGATGATATTATTTAACTAGTATCAGTTAGGATATCAGCACGAAGTGATTATTCAGTAACTGCTGTGGATAATTTGGTAACTACTGTAAAACTAATCTGTAAATCATGACTGAAAGGAATGGAAGTGGGAGTTTCAGAGGTAAAGGTCACGCAGCGGCTGAGGTCAGTAGTTGTTAGAGAGCGTGTTCAGCGTGGCGTTCTCGTGCGTTCTCATGGTAATCTTTGTTAAAACCTGGGTTGTGTCTGTAGGCCTGCTGTATGTGCTGTGGCTGGACGTGTGGCTTGACTGCTAGTGATGTTCTAATCTGGGGGGAGAGTCTCTAATCCAGAGCAAAGCCCTTCATCGGATTAGGTGCGTTTCCCTTTGCCAGCTCCGTGTGGGAATGTCGTTTAAAGAGAAGGGAAGTAACACGCAGGCCGGCTGATGTGCGAGGAACCCGGGAGAAGTGCGAATTCCAATTGAGAAAGGAGAAAAAAAGGGGGGCAGGGAAACAAGGGGCGGTTTCCATAGCAACAGGCGTTCACCGGCCATGCGTGTGTGCGTGCTCGAGTCTGCATGTCTGCTGCTCTAAATACACTCAGCAGTTATTCTTTCTCTTTTGGTCTCTCTGTCTATGTCTCTCTCTCTCTCTCTCTCTGTCTCTCTCTTTTTCTGTTGCTCTCTCTCTCTCTCTTTTTCTGTTGCTCTCTCTCTGTCTCTCTCTCTCACTCTGTCTATCTCTCTCTCTCTGTCTTTCTCTCTTTCTGTCTCTCTCTTTTTCTGTTGCTCTCTCTGTCTCTGTCTCTCTCTCTCTATGTCTCTTTTTTTCTGTTGCTCTCTCTGTCTCTCTCTCTCACTCTGTCTATCTCTCTTTTTCTGTTGCTCTCTCTCTGTCTCTCTCTCCCTTTGTCTATCTCTCTCTTTTTCTGTTGCTCTCTCTGTCTCTCTCTCTCTCTGTCTATCTCTCTCTTTTTCTGTTGCTCTCTCTCTCTCTCTCTGTCTCTCTCTCTTTTTCTGTTGCTCTCTCTCTGTCTCTCTCTCTCTGTCTCTCTCTTTTTCTGTTGCTCTCTCTCTCTCTCTCTGTCTATCTCTCTTTTTCTGTTGCTCTCTCTCTGTCTCTCTCACTCTATCTCTCTCTTTTTCTGTTGCTCTCTCTCTCTGTCTCTCTCTCTCACTCTATCTCTCTTTTTCTGTTGCTCTCTCTCTCTGTCTCTCTCTCTCACTCTGTCTATCTCTCTCTTTTTCTGTTGCTCTCTCTCTGTCTTTCTCTCTCACTCTATCTCTCTTTTTCTGTTGCTCTCTCTTTGTCTTTCTCTCTCACTCTATCTCTCTCTTTCTGTTGCTGTCTCTCTCTCACTCTGTCTCTCTCTCTCTTGGTCTCTCTGTCTCTGTCAGTCTCTTTCTCTCTCTTTTTCTCTTACTCACTCTCTCTCTCTCTCTCTCTCTCTCTCTCTCGTGTGTGTACTGCAGTAATCTCTGGAAGTGAACGTGCTCTTTGTTCCAGAAGGATTAAAAACGGTCTTTGCCTTTTAGTGAATTAAACCAGGAGCGTGTCTCCTGCCTCCCCCACCCAGCCTGGTCCTGTGCTCATACCGAGCCTCCGAGCAGGTGCACCTAAAAAACAGCTGCACCGGCACCTTCTACACTGCTGCAGAGAGAGAGAGAGAGCGAGAGAGAGAGAGAGAGAGAGAGAAGTAAAAAAATGCAATAATGCATAGCTGCTGCTGCTGAAATGCGTTATGCGAGGAGACTGTGTGCTCTGTGAGTTTATGCTTTCCCCTAAAATAGTACCTACATCAGGACATTAGTCTTCAGGAAGAACGGGGGGAGGAGGGGGAAGGAGGTGGGAGGAAGGAGGGGCATGACGAAGCAGAAAAGAAAAAGCGGAGCATCCGGCACATGGCATCCT
The DNA here is from genome assembly GCA_021613375.1 of Megaleporinus macrocephalus. Lineage (NCBI taxonomy): Eukaryota > Metazoa > Chordata > Actinopteri > Characiformes > Anostomidae > Megaleporinus > Megaleporinus macrocephalus. Next base: position 27,251,266 of record CM038726.1, on the reverse strand, counting down.
CCATCTTTGTGCGGCAGGAACAGACTGTGAGGAGTGCACCCTGGAGAAAGGACAGAGCAGAGAGGGCCAGAGTGAAATTACAGAGGAGAGAAAGTGAAAGAGCGATGAGCTGAGAGGTGCAGACCGCAGGGAGGGGTAGCTGCGTCTCTTTCCTGACACTCCTAGATCTCTTCAGTGACAGAGCTCTCCATGCGTGAGGCGGGCGGAGCTTCGTCTCTCTCGACCGGGACGCTCCGTCTTTGCCAGCCGGCTATAGTAGCTGCTCATATATGTGGTGGTCGTGTGACGTCTAGCTGTTGCCTAACCTCATAGGTGATGTAACAGTAGCCGTTGTTTCAGATGGTTTTATATGTTTAAAACGATTTAATTCTGAATCTGTAATTACATGCCACACAGAGTGATTTAAACATTTTCAGCAAAATAAGCCCCAAAAATGACATCCCACCCATTTCAGTCTAATAAGGACGCCCAGTTACCTAGCGACTGTGGAAGAGGGAGAGGGTATTGATTTGATAGTGCCCTAAAAATAGGCCCCACTGAAACATACTGGGCCCCAGGAAGTATTTGGACATTGGTGTTTTGTCTAAAGAGCTATTACTTGAATTGTGTTAAGCCCTATCCAGACGGGATTAGGTCAACGTTGGGGTAACGTCATTTGTAGCAGTGTTTCTCAGCTATTTACGTCCTGTCCTAATGCGCTATGTCAGTCATTTACACTTACGTTTACATTTACGGCTTTTAGCAGACGCTCTTACAAAAGTGTTTAGTGTTCGGTTAGAGTATGTATCTCTATCTAGTACAAACAGGTTTAAGTCCAAACTACTCTTAAACTCAAACACTGCCATAAACACAGGACGAGTGCTGATACCTAGAAAAAGACAATGCAATACCTAGCAAGACTGGAACACCTACAGAGAAGAGAATAAATACAAGACTACATACAGTACAAGTGCAATACTTAGCCAGTGCTCCTAGAAGATAAAGTGCAATCACAGTTCATACCAATACTTCAGTAGATTAGTGTTTATAAGTGCTTTACAAAGAGATAGGGTTAGGTAAGTTCGTTCCACCATCTGGGTGCCAGGACAGAGAAGCATCTTGTTGCGAGTCTTCCATGAGTCTTGAGTGATGGCGGGTCAAGCCGAGCCGTACTTGAAGCGCGAAGGGCTCGAGGTGCGGTTCGACTTTTGACCATTGCCATAAGGTCAGGAGGAGCTGGTCCATTCTTGGCTTTGTAGGCATCAGAACTTTAAACTGAATGCGAGCAGCTACAGGAAGCCAGTGAAGGGAGCGCATTAGTGAAGTGTACCTGAGTACCTGAACATGAGTGTACCTGGGAAGATTGAAGACGAGCCTTGCTGCTGCATTCTGGATCAGTTGTAAGGGCCTGATGGTCTGCAGAGGAGAAGACCAGCCAGGAGCGAGTTGCAGTAGTCGAGCTTTGAAATGACAAGAGACTGGACGAGCACCTGGGAGGCCTCCTGAGAGAGGAACGGTCGGATGCCTCTGATGTTGTGGAGAATGTATCTGCATGACAGAGTCAGATTCGTAATATGGGCTGAGAATGATAACTGGTCATCCAGAATTACACCAAGGTTTCTTGCATCTTAAGACAATCAAAGAGTTCTCGAATGAGATGGCAAGATCCTGCTGAGGACCTGTAGTTCCAGGGATGAACATCATAACGAGTTACTTCTGTCCTCTGTCTCAAATCTGAGCAGTATGTTCAGTCCCGCCTCGCGTTCACGACACAGAACGCTAAAAACGTCAGAACGGTTTTTGATTTGATGCCGCAGTGTTGAGCGTTGGCTGAGAGTTCCCAATCTAATAATAGTGCTAATGACACGGCGCATTCACTTAAGACAGCGAGATGGATGGGTAGAGTAAACAGAACAGCTAAATTAAATGTTTTGACGTGTTTTCTGCTCTTTATTGAAGTGACTGCAGTGCAGAGTCGAGTAGCCACTCCCATCTCTATCATTTATATGGATTTATATAGGGTCCTGTGCCAATCTATTATGAACATGTGGTGAATTGCTGTTGACCCACCTCCCCATGGAAGATGACTCCTGTCAGAATAATGATTAAGAAAACAAAATTGGGTCACACTAAATTTGTATGGTCCACTATAAATGATCTACAGATACTTAAATTACTTTCTGGTACTCAGTAGAATCTGTCACAGTCTACTTCAAGGTCAGTTGCATGTAGTGGATATTTCAGTGAATGCTAGTTAAAGATACACTGAACAACAAGTATAGTGGACCATCCAAATAAAGTGTTCCCACCTACTTGTTCACTCATTTAAATGCTTTGATCCATTCAAGCAGCACACCAGAGTGATTGGTTGAGAGGCCCACAGCATACAGTGCAGCATTCAGTGATGGGTTTTACTGCAATATGAGTATTTTGAATAGTCATCAAAGGATGCAAATACTAAGATCATGATGGTGTGATGGTGATAAACAAACTGTGCAGCCCTGCTAAGGGTCTATGTGTGGGCCCACACTTTGCCCACACAGCATCCGATCTTAACATTCTGTTTACTCCTCTTGTCCTACGGGTCTAAAATGACCCGCCCTACCAAAACCCCAAAATAAAGCAGCTTAATTGAATTGTAAATCCAAAATTGATTTTGCATGATGAAACAACCTGTTGATTATCAATTCAACTCAATTCATTTATCATCATGTATTTTTTGTTACACAATACAAAAAGACAATCAGCAATGAACAGTACTACACTTTTTTTTTTTTACCACAAACCAACAGTTTTCATTTATTCAGTAAAGGTTTATTATGCTCTTATAAATGTAAAGTAACTACTTCTGAATTAATTATATTGAATTATATATTATTATATTATATAAAATTTTCAGGAAGTGAAATAATTCTCTCCTAACACAATAAAACAAGATGTTGCTTGATTTTGTGAACAATTTTCAACATCAACTCTATTTAGCACATGTAGGAGGTGAAATAGGAGGTGAAAAAATTGTCACACCCCCTGGTTCTTCTCTGGTGCTCCCTATGTACACTTGCATATTCCATGCAAATGCAAGTTCCAGTTTCTTTGTGTGTGTGTTAGAGAGTTTACGTGTGGCCTTTGAAGTTTTTTCTGGTGTTTAAATGCTTTTATAATTCACGGGTCAAAAATGACCCATAAGACAATCTTTGTACTCTAGTGGTGTACAGCACACATGGAAACATAAACAAAAACAAAGTATCAAGTTGGAAAAAGATAGTTTAAGGTATTTTTTTCTACAGCTGAACATGGTAGCGGGTCACATTTGACCCTCAAGAAAACACAAGGGTTAATAGTACTTGTTCAGTCATCGCTATAAATTGCGTTTAAGCTATTAAGCTAAGTTACCCACACAGTGTCCTGTTCCACAAGTATTTCTGCTCTTACGTATGTTTTTTCTTCTCCTATATTCAGATGAAACACTGCTTTCCTTTATAATGTCGTCTGTGGGCGAGCCTCCAGATCTTTTACACTAATTGAGATTTGCAGTCATTTTCTTCATGTCCGTGTCATGACTGTCGCTCAGTTTTTTGCTTGTGTGTGTGAGATTCGGTTCTTTCTCCTCCGTATGCGTGACCGAGAGCATAGCTTTCACTGAATTGCGCATCTAGTACTTGTTTGAAGTGAAGAACCGTTCCTCGTTACAGCTTCTCCTGGAGCTCGAGTCGCACATGCATACATAAAAATTGAGGATCTTAAAATAAATCTTTCATGACTGTTAAGCCTGATTTAGACGTGGCTGCGTAGTGAGAGATTCTGGACCAGCTCCTAAGTAGGCCTGGAAGATAAAGCAGTAACACTAAATTGAAACAGTTTTTGATATGCTCTGTTCTGTGTGTCAGTTTTGTGTTGACAGCAAAGTTAATAACTGTGAACAACTGTTACTTTGGAAAACAGTTTCCCAAAACTTTGGGAAAGAAGTTGTCTAGCCATTCACTTACAACAGCACAGACCAGCAGGGCAGGAGGTAGCTAGCTAGGTAGTGTTGACTGAAAATAGTTAAAGGATCTTAGGCTTGCTAATACTTACTCATTCGGTGATAATAGCTTTGCATATTACTCCACATTACACTGTGTATCCTTCAGTGTTTAAACTACCATACACGGCACTGATACCACTTTTTTTTTCCACTGCCAATGTTAAAACCTTGATTTTTAGTTTAAACATTAAAAATATTCCAACTAAAATTATCAACAGAATGTGAAGAAATAACCATCAGAACGCTGCAACAGAGGTTTCTGTCTATGCTAACCAGCTAGCCCCAGCCCATCCTGTCTGTAAAACCACTTAGTGCCTCAAGAGGCGATAGTGAGTCAACGTAATGATGAGTTTGCTGTCAGTCCAACATATGAGGATGAGGAAGTAGCGCTGCTTAGACAGTCTGTCGTATTGAAGAGATTATATAACTAGCAGCAAAACACAAGTTAACATTAGTGCTTTCCACTGCTAGAAATGCTCTTGGTGAGTAAAGGGCTGAAGTTGTTTGATAGTGAACTCGCACTGTTTCTTCTAGACTGGTACGTAAGTAGCTGTTAATTCTGGCATTGATGAGAGATGGGACACAACTTTGTGGTTTGAATTAGACAGGCTGTGTTATCATACACCTCCTTTCTTCAATATCTGCTGAGCTCTACTGAATAACTGGTACTCTGTCTTATGTTAGAATTGTTACCGTATCAGCTAATTAGTTGTGAATTATTAGTAAGTATTAATATAAACTAATTAGAAAAATCTAGTGTTTTGGACACATCGCTCAGGCTTATTCTTTTAAAAAATGCTGAACGCAGCACTACTCACCTGATCATCGTCCGCGTCAGAGCCTGGACAGAGATGAGGAAAGATGGATGTGTGGGAGGGAATGAAGGAGGATGGAAAAAGAGTGATGGATTGGATATTGGATGGAGTGATGGCCTGAAGATCCATTCTGGACCTCTGAGAGGCTGGTATTAAATCTCATGCTTGCCCTCCTTCTCTCTCTCTCTCTCTTGCAATCCCTAACTCTATAATGTATTGCTCCTGTCTGGAACATCTAGGCAAAAGAATCTTCTAGAATACCAAATGAGACATGCGGCTGGAAGGAGGGGGTTCAGGTTTGCAGGTGTTTTAGCATCCTCCTCTTTGCTCTCCTAACTTCCTCCTTTAAAATCTTCACAATACTCCCACCCATACACACAGTATACTATAGTGTGATATTTTATTATTAGTATATTTATTATCAGTAAGTATGTTTTTGTCTGAGTGGCTGTCTAGACCAGTTATAAACAGCCTGTAAGCAACAGCGACTGATGGTTAAATATTAGAAGGCGAGAGGGAGTGTTATTGCAAATAACATTATGGATGTGTTTCAGTTGTAGACACAAGCTGAAGGCGAATGCAGTAGATCATCAAGACCATGATGTTTTTCACGATACCGCACAGCCTCAAGTGTTCTATTGCTTTTGTATGACCATAAAAAAAGCAAGCATTATTTCTGCCACCATCCTTTTACCTCACATATATAGCTTTAAAGCTTCACTTGGCTTCTTCAGCATTTGCCAGATTTACCTGAATGTTGTTTCCTTCAGCTTGTAAAGCATTCACAGTCCAAACCTAGGCAGGGTTAAAATCTGACATAGGCCTGCTGTCATACTACTCTTCAGAATCTGAAGCTACAAGGCTTACATTATCTTACAGAAGTTGTATCTATTTTTGGTTTTTGTATAATAAACAGAAAACCTAACCATCAGAAAAATAGATATCCGAAAAAACTATCAGCCAATCAGATTGTGTTCCACAATTGTCAAACACAGTAAAGCAGCATCTTGTTACTATGCAGTTTGTACAGATGTAAAATATCTGAATGAATGATGTGACAGCAGCGTACAGGTAAAGTGTATTTGAAACCATTTCTATCTTACCTTTGATAGCTCAATGCTTTTTACTACTTTAATTTGATTTTAGGTTTTCATAGTCACCACATCATCACAGATGATGACACCATGTTTTTAGCTTTGGTTTGGTACAAATTAACATGATATACTCTATCAGGTGAGGGTCTCTCCCACAGAATCCACTGGTTCCTCTTTTGATCGGCGCTGGGACTTCAAACACTGCCATGCTTGTAACAAACTGAGGGTACAAGGAAAATGACAAACACACTTGCTAAGATTGAGGCGCTGAGTAAATAAGGCGGAGCCTGGCGGAGAGTGTAATTAATTGACTGTCCAGAAAGCCTTGATTTGTGTTTTGTTTCTAATGAAGTTAATTTTGTTCCTCTGGGCCGCTGTATATCTGACAAAGCATGTCTTACAGTTACCAACCCAGAATATAATAGATGCCTGCTCTTTTCTTTTTTCTCCATGTAGACTAGGAGGTCCTCATCAGTCACAAGCTGACACCTCTGACATCTTTTTTTGTCCAATTAAGCCTACAGGTTTTTCTTCAAATTATTATTATTATTATTATTATTATTATTATTCTGCATGTATAAACACTCAAAAAGCTTTCTGAATTTTCTGCTCATTGCAGTTGTCAACTTAACCATTACAAACTAAAAAAAATGGATTGCAAATTATAGGCAGTGACAACTTTTTCTCTTGTCTGTTAGTCATACAGCTGTAGACTCATTGTATATTGAGTTTTGTGCAGCCAGTGTTTAAAATAGTACTTTCTGGCCTTCGCTGAGTAAAATATCCGATACTGAGGCTGTAGTTTATGGCAGACTGAGAGGCTCACTGAACAGCGACTGTGAAGTAATTGGTCCTGATTCATGGCCTCTGGTCTCAGAATACTTGCTTGCTATTACCCAGGATCTGGTGCTGCACTCCAGCCTGTCTTGGTCTGCTTATAATACAGATAAGCTTATTGCAAGATGAGAGTCTTTATAATTCCGACCTGCTTTCATCTTAAAAGTCTCTTGAGCAAAGTGCTTTCGTGGTATAAACATGCAGACGTATCTACAAGCCCTCTGCAGAGTCATGTCCAATATAGATGCAGTTCGGTGGCTTAAAATAGTGTTGCTTTCTACTCTAATGGTGATCGAAAGTGAACTGCTTGGACAGGCCCTCCCACGATGATCCATTTGCTTGGAAGCCTTTGAGATTCTGCCACCTCTTGCACTGTGGCTTTATGCCAAGTGTAAATGAAAAGGCTGGAATTCCATTCATCAACCTAATGGAGCCTTTGGAAGGAGGCAGACTGTTTATCAATGAGAGAGAAAGAACGAGAGTAGAAGAGATGAATTAAAGTTCAAAAACTGAAGTTTGAAGGAAGAGCAAAAGAAAGATGTCCATTAAAAGACTTTAAAAGAAGCTCCTTACTGAAGAGCCTGACCTGTTCTGTGTTCCTCAGTGCCAGCTTGCCAGCTTTCCTGACTGTGGCAACTAATGGAGGCAATTTAGCGCTTCAATGAATTCATAGCTATGGATCGTGGATGGTATTAGTGCAGCCTGAGAGAGTGGAACCTGGGTAATTTAGCATATCTGCTTGTTTTAGCTTCCTTGTCTACTGATGTTGGCCATAGTGTGGGCTATAGGGCGTCACCCAGTAATAGGGTGTCACCCAGCGTTCTGCACTACTCTCTACCTCTTTGCAGTCTTCTGTCTTACTTCTCTGTAACCGAGCCAAGCTAAAGCAGATTTATAGTATAGAATTAGCACACAGACTGGCCCTAATGTAGTAGCTAATAACATTAGCGGCAGACGCTAGCTGAGAGTGCTCATTGATGCTCTTGCGTGGCACTTTTAGGAAGGTTGAGTGAAGCAGAACTGATGAGTTGAACTATATATATATATATATATATATATATATATATATATATATATATATATATATATATATATATATATATATATATATATATATATATATATATATTATTAATGAAAATAATTGATTGTAATTAAAAAATTAATAATGCAGCATGCTTTGAAAACCCTCGTTTGGAAAGTTGTGACTGCAAACACATGCATTCATACCGGTTTCTTCTCTTTAGAGTATGCACACAAAAGCTGCCTTTTATGCTAATAGTGCCCCCTGTTGAAGAAACTCCCCCACTGACACATATGAGCACGTAATTGGTGGTGTTGGAAATAGTATGCTGTGTACTCTATACTCCATATACTGAAGTATACTCCAGTACATACTGAGTATTTTGGTAGTATACTGTACAGTCTCTAGTATACAATAACCTTCCCTGTGGTACATGACTTTCTAGCCAACATCTGACACTTAGCCAATCAGATCATCTCAAGACCCAACCCATTTACTCTCCAATCCAGCTCCAGCTTAGAATCCATAGCTGACTACTTTTCAACACATATGTGTTTACGCTTATGGTCAAGAGATGCGCCTGTGTGACTATATACACCCCAATCTTCTACCGATCTTCTACCGTTCTTCTAATCCACAAACAAACGTACAAATATGTCAGCTTTGGATTGGTCAGTGAACCTGTGTTTCCCAAAACACAGTCATTGCATTCAGAAATATGAGTATTTTCAAGTGTAGCCACTGAGTAACGTCCACGTGCTTCATGTTGATCATCTGTTGTGAATAATTTTGGCAAAACAAGTAGTTGTGAGTTTTAGGACCGTTGTTGCCATTACTATCTAAATTGTGATTGTTTTATAAAAATTAAGAAATGGCACTCTTTTGGTTGGTAAGACCAGAGCGTGCTTATTATTTACAGTGCAACAGCCTGTCAGTCATTTGTTGCAGTGATATCACAGGACTTGGATGTTTGGTTGCTTCTGATTAGTTGGAATTGTGGAAAAAACAAACACATACATCACTAGCTCCGTGTTGGGAGTTTAGATTTCCCTTCTTAAGACTGAGTTTGGTTGATAATAGACTATTAGACTGTAACAGAATTTGCAGCTTGTGATTTGAGAATTGCATTTCAAGTTTTGATTTCAGTAGAGAAAAGACTGCTCTTTCAGCCCCTGTTACGAGTTGCTCTGGAATTCAGTTGCAGAGGCCCGAGGGAAACCATGAAGCATTTCCCGGATTTTACAACTCCGTGGCACGGATTATCAGGTCAATAAACTCAGGAAAACGCTGAGAATTTTCTTTGGTATGTTGGGAAACCCCAGCAGTAGCAGTGTACTGATGCCCCACAGTAGTTGGTTGTTTTAACAGTGGAAGCGATTAAAGCATGTCATGCTGTCCTCTCTAGTTCAGTCAGATCTTTCCCAAAAAATCTCCTAATGACTCATTTGATGTTTATCTAGAAAATGTGATCACAGCTTGTCTCAGGATGGCTTCCTCTTCTCTTCCCTTCACGCGCTGACTAATTTTCCTGATCCTTTAGTCTGTCACTTAGTGCTTATTCGGAAAGCGGACTCCGGGGCAGGCTTGTTGTGTCTTGGCTTTACTGGAATGTACAGATGGAATCTACATACCAGAGCCAAGAGGGAACTGCCAATCTACTGGCCCATCCCCCCCTTCCTCTCTTCTCTTCTCGTCTGCTGTTCCTCCTGTTATTTGCCCATGGCAAAAAAAAAGCTATGGGGATTGAAACTGGAGCGTGTTATAAAATAAATTGTCACATTTGATGTTCTGAGGGTAGAATACATAATGGAAGTGTCGTAGCATAGCCCGGCTCAGTTTTGAGGCCTTCTGTCATAATCATTACATTTTCGCTGACGATTAATTGCCATATAAGTGACGGTGATTAACAGTCAGTCTTCTATTGTTCTTCGTATGCAGCTATTAAAACACGAGCCTAAAGTCCCAGCTGAAGACCGACACAACTCAAGCTCTAATAAGCAGACAACAGCTGCTGCCCTCTAAAGGAGTTATAGCAAGTTTTCTTTTTCTTTGTTTTTCTAAGACCCATGATGTGTCTCAATAATTGCTTTCTGCTTTGTATCTATATGAAAATTCACAAGTGTTGTTTATTTCAGCCTAGACGTACCCAGTTTCCGCCCAGTTTGGATATTTTCTGTCATTTTGTTGATAATGATATACAATATTTTGCATTATTTATTATTTAAAATGTGTTTAAAAGTCTTATTTTACTGGCGTGCACTTCGTAAAGGATATTCATCTCTGTCCGTCCATCTATCCATCCATCCATAATCTTTCGCTTTATCCCACTAGTCAGGGTCAATCCAAGCGTTATTGGGCGAAGACACTGTTTTAGTGAATGACTCAGCTGAACTTTGCTGAGTGTGTGTTTAAACAGACTCCTTAGTTGGTTTAGGTCTGTCTTGGACATCGCACTCCTCATACTCTCTTCATACTCCTCATACTCTCTTCATACTCCTCATACTCTCTTCATACCCCTCATACTCTCTTCATACCCCTCATACTCTCTTCATACCCCTCATACTCTCTTCATACTCCTCATACTCTGTTTATACTCCTTATACTCTGTTTATACTCCTCATACTCTCTTCATACTCTCTTTATACTCCTCACACTCTCTTTATACTCCTCACACTCTCTTCATACCCCTCATACTCTCTTCATATTCCTCATACTCTGTTTATACTCCTTATACTCTGTTTATACTCCTCATACTCTCTTCATACTCTCTTCATACTCCTCACACTCTCTTCATACTCCTCATACTCTCTTCATACTCCTCATACTCTCTTCATACTCTTTTCATATTCCTCATACTCTTCATATTCCTCATACTCTCTTCATACTCCTCATACTGTGTTCATACTCCTCATACTCTCTTCATACTCTTTTCATACTCCTCATACTCTCTTCATACTCTTTTCATACTCCTCATACTCTTCATATTCCTCATACTCTCTTCATACTCCTCATACTGTGTTCATACTCCTCATACTCCTCATACTCTCTTCATACTCTCTTCATACTCCTCATACTCTCTTCATACTCCTCATACTCTCTTCATACTCCTCATACTCTCTTCATACTCCTCATACTCTCCTCATACTCTCTTCATACTCCTCATACTCTCTTCATACTCCTCACACTCTGTGTGGTGGTGTGTTGGGAGATGATGGAACAGGTTAGCTGTGTAGATCTTTATTGGCTGTTTTCTTACAAAGTCTGTAAACTGTTGTCTTCTGAGTAACGTCAGTCTTTTCAGATCCAGACCAGCTCCACACCAGTGAAGATGATCCTCGTCTAGGAGTTAAATCTAAGGTGGTAGACTGCGAGGCTGGTGGTGTCTGAGTTTCTTCTTCTGGTACAGTGTGTTCACTCAGTTTCAGCTTTAGGTGTGCTGTTTAGGCAGCTATGCTAGCTTTAGCCTATTCTAGCACACAGTATGGGCATTTGATGGTTGTTGTTTTCCACAGTCAGCAGCGTACTCGATAACGTCAGCTTGCACATCGTTAATATGGCAGTTCACATATCGTAGAGGAGATATACCGCACACCCTTAACGCTCAGGTTCAGTAATTGCAATCAGCTCAGATAATTAAGCTCTAATGACTGTGTAGTAGTTGTGAGAGGCCTAATTCTGACTGACTTAACAGCTGAACTAAAAAGATGCTCTTGGGTTATTCGCTTGTTGCTAATGTTAAACCATGAGAGTAAAGGATCATGGGAATTTCCTCTCTCTTGCCTAGGACTTGAATCACTTGTATGATTTAATCAAGCTCGCCCAGTGTTTCATATTTCTCTGACTGATGCCTGTGAGGTATGCCCCTGGTATCACTGTGAGCCGAAGACAGAATTAATGTTATATGCTCAGGTTCTAGATATTTTTCACTAGAGTTTCACTGATTCATGCTTTGTTAAAAAAGAGGAGGAAATCTGCCCCAACACTGTCAACGTGCACCGTTTGCACTTGTTTGGTATACAAAGTTTGCTTCTTTACTATTGCACTGTCTCCTCACAGTAAGATGATCTGAGTTGAATTCCCAGTCTGGGCTGTTCTGTGTGGAGTGTGTATGTTCTCCCCGTGCTTGAGTGGTTTCCTCCAGGTACTCCGGTTTCCTCCCACAGTCCAAACACATGAATGTTAGGTTGATCACTCACTCTAAACTGCCCATAGGTGTGCATGCTTGTGTGTTGGCCATGCGATGGACTGGCCTATTCATGGTGTACCCCGCCTTCGCCTCATGACGCTGGGATTGGCTCCAGCCCTCCCCTTGACCCTGGCTAGCAGGATAAAGCAGAAGATGGATGGATGAATAGATGGATATTACAGTGATGTCTTGATTCTATAAAGATAAGGAGTGGCTGAAAATGTCTTTCTACATTATAAAAAAAGCGCTTAATGCAAAATCTGTGCTTTGTAGTGTCTCAATCCACAAAATAATGTTGGTCACAAGCTGCCAGTGTAGCCACAATAAGCCTACAGTGCTGTACAGTACACGGCCGTTACGCTTGTATTTGACTGCTCGTTTAAATATGAAAAAAATCAGGAAATAATTTTGCTGTTTGAAGGTTTTACCAGGCTGAACCCACTTTATTGACCCACTTTTTTGACACATTTATAAGCCTTGCTGGCCTCCCATTAGTCCAAGTCAAGTCAAGTTTATTTGTATAGCGCTTTTTACAACAATGTTGTCACAAAGCAGCTTAACAGGAATTTTAAAGCATGAAGAACATGAAATCACACACTTTATCCCTTGTGAGAAAGCCAGAGGCAACAGTGGCAACAACAACTCCCTCAACTGGAGGAAGAAACCTTGGGAGGAACCAGACTCACAAGGGGAGACCCATCCTCCTCTGGTCAAACAGTACGTAAAGTTTATAAACTAAAGCTGAGTCTGAAGGTAAAAGCTTTAGAAGCTGTACAGGTGCTACATCAGGTGGGTGATACTGTGATGCAGTCAAGGTGGAGCCATTAGCGTCACCGCACAATAAAAAAACACATTTCTAGCCAAACATCTTGGAACTAATAACTCAATAACTCATTTTCCAAATATACATTTCCTTAAACCAGCTCCAAAATCAGGGCACAGTTCAGGCTGCTGTTCAGTCTTTTGCTGTTCACTTTGTGGCTCGTCTTGACCCCATTCCTCCTTTTCTCCTGACTGGCCTGTCACTCTCATATCCTCCTTTTAGAATGTCATGCTGACAGGTGCTGGCGTTCCCCTGTCACACTGTTTGCATGTGCCACCGACACACACGCCAAATAGCTGTCTGCTTTGGCAGCAGTGTCTCAGCATGGCAGGAAAACCCCCTGGGAAATAGATTTAGGGGTCGTATCGCTCTGTTTGTGTTCGCAAATAAAGATTTCGGGGGCCAGGGCTGTGATTTCACTTCACAAGCAGGATTATGTGACAGGGCTTAGCTCGCACATATGACGACCGGAATACTGTGACACGCTGACATGTTATCACTGCCACGAGTAAACTTCTCTGTTAACCTTCCTGGAGAAGGAAAAGCTCTGTTTAAAGTTAAGGGCAAGTTAATGGAGCGGGAAGCTTATCGTCCAAGCCTGTAGGTATTTCAAATAGAGCTGTTTGGAGTAGAGTTTTGATACTGCAGTTAATGTTTAGTGGACTTTCTATATAAAAAGTAAGTTCTATACAAAGTCATGTGCACAGAACATTTAATTAGCTGCCTTTAATAAGAAACAACACACAAAATGTGACTTTATATTATTTTTAATAGGTTTATAACACATTAGCCCAGAGGTGGATGAGATTTCTGATGAGTTAATTCTCTAAAAACTTTGACCTCAGTTATTCATATTTAACATTTCACACACTGAGCTGCACTAAATCCAGTTAAACAAGACTAATTATGCTCTCTTTGTAATCAGACATGCAGTTGGTAAGTTTGAGAGTACTAATGATATTCACTATATTGGCATATTGGGATAAATTACATTACAGTAATGTGATCAATATAAATATTGTCATAATGTCAGATAATTTCTTTATTATTTTTTTATTGGTTTGTTTATTTGTTGGTATATTTATTTTTCTAGCAAGACAGCCAGCCCATGCACCTTTGCTCACTTGACGCTTATGGATCTTTGGTAGCCTTTGATTCATTTACAGGTAGCTCGCTAGTTCACAAGTGTCATTGGATTAAGTTCAACTCTAAAACGTGACAGGTTGTTGGAATAATGTAGAATAGAATTGAAATTACAGCTCTTGCAGTTTTAAAATTCCCTCTTCAGATGAAAAGATTTGTGGAGCTCTACCTCTGGTTGGTGCTAGAATGCCTTAAGAGGGGATTAATAAGGTAATGTTTGTTTATTTGAGCTTGAGCTGTTCCTGTTGTAAGTTAGGAGCTAATCAGCTGTATAGCTAACATTTGTATGTTTGTACATTTGCTTGCAGTTAATGGTCAACTAAAAGAGTGTGATCATGACAGGCTGACCCATCCCTGTAGCTCAGTCAGCGTGGGTGAAGGCTTCAGCTGTACTGTCTGCTGTTTATAATATGAGCTTGCAGCCTTGGTTTTAAATTTTTTGTTGTTCAGTTACTCGCTATTCTGTTATATGTACATGAACACTGGTTAATTGTTTAACTCCCTGAACAACACAAGCATCCTCCAAGTAACGCTGGCCTCTTTAGTGTCCATGTCTAGTGACCTGCTGTGATGAAAGGCCAGCATTGATTTGCACTCACAGCTAGTGCGGCTGCCAGCTCTGTATTGATCCAGCCCATTCCTCTGAACCCGACAGGTAACGTCTGTCCCGCTGTACCAGGAGCTCTGTTGATCCATTTCTCTGAGCTCAGCAGGTAGTGTCTGGCACATCGGGCCGCGCTGTGAGCTCCCTGTTGCCATGCCGTCTCCTTGCTGTCGGGACACTGGCACTGATGGATGCTGGGAGTTCAGAGCCTGCCTTAGGGAGCGAGGGAGAGGAGGAGAGGACACTGATTAGAAGAAAGCGAGAGTAGCTCGGTGTATAAGACTTAACGGAGTTTGGACGCTGAGACAGGAGGGGTGTTGGAAATGGCAGGGGTCGGTTTTGTTGGGGGGGATCATACTGTCTTAAATATAAGGGTGACCACAGGGCTTGCTGGAGCAGTGCCATAGCAGGAACACTTTTGGTTCCCCAGAGACCTGGATGGTTCTTTAAAAAATAAAACAAAACAAAAAAACTAAATTGAAACCACTCAGTTGAGAATGTTTTGATGTGTTATTAAGAAATCCAACCAGCAAAAAGCAATAGAATAGAATACATACGTTATTAATCCCAGAGGAATTTCAAGATCTTCACATTTAACCCATACACACACACTAGTGAACAGACACACTAGGGGTGTGTCTCAAAACCTAGTGAGCTGCCTGCATAGACAGCATTTTACATCATAGCATGCGCGCTCCCGACATGTAGGCTGTCCCAATTCTTAAACATGCTGTCTACTGAGACACCTTATTTTGACCTGATTTTAAGGAAGCATCCGACGCCGTGACGCAGTCTCTCTCTGGCTAGAGCGTCTCGGTAATCTGTTTTATGAGGAGAGATGTCAGACAGAACGCTGCTACTTAAACAGCTGCTTACCTAGACAGTGTCTACCTAGACAGCTCACTAGGTTGTGAGCACACTTGCCTGGGACGGCAGGCAGCCCTACCACAGCCTAGGAGGTGCCTGGTTCAAGAGCACTTCAGTCATGTCCTGTCGGTTCATGGGATCAAACCAGCAACCTTTCAGTAGCAAGGCAGTGTTCCAATCCATTTTCAGCTCCACTCCAACATTAACAAGCAGCACAAGCATGCATTGCTATTGTAAGTATTGGTAAACCTGTTCATATAGTGGTGTGTTTTAATAGTAGGAATTGAGAAATCACAGTATATCACTTTGCTTGCAGTATTTCAGTATATTGCGATATATTGAATCGTGACCGCTGCATCACGATATGTATTGTATCGCCAGGTTCTTGCCAATACACAACCCTAGTTTTTAACAATGTTGGTGTTTCTAACAATAGCAGACACCTTTTTAATACTGTAGAACAAGTTTGTCCTTAAAGAAACGCATGCAAAGAACTACTTCAGCACGTTATTGTTTTGTGTAATCCTCAGCTTTGCTAAAAAATCTTTTGAAGAGTAGCCCTTTTTTAAAGGCATATATTAAAAGATTGGTAAGTTTCATGTCGCACCTATTCGTGCTAATGCCCCCTCAAGGGTTTTTTTCCCCTCTCAGTCTTAAGGATTATGGTTCATATAGACACATCTGGCTGAATGCTGTCAATCATAGATGAAGGTGTAATTGGAGAAAAGTACATTTAGAATAGAGAATATTTAATGTTCTCTGTATTTTTCAGTGATATAGGGCTTTTTTCAGAAGCAGTATTATTAATATGTACATCATAGAATAGTTTTTTACCCCACTTCTTTAAAATTGGGATTGATGTTAACACATGATGACTATTGCATTTTAAACCGTGCCTTCATTCCCCAGTCCATACAGTCACATTGATTGTTCTTGTGATGCTGTAAAAACATATTACCACATATCGCCTATTCTGTCTAAAGAAGTTTAGCCCTGAAGTTACAAGTGTTTTAGTCTGGACTCCTTTTTGTAATGCGATGCAGCATCCAGACCATTGCGTATATCAGTCTCAGTGTCACTGTAATAGAAAACAGTCTGTTTTAAAGAGAGGTCAGAAAATGGTCCTGGTAAAATGAATGATGGCTGTTTTGGATACAGAAACGTACCCAAATGCCATGTACAAGACGGGCATAGCATATGGGTGCTGTAATAAGAGGGAGGAACACTGTTTTTTCATTACGAGAATGCTGAGTCACTGTTTGTCCTCGTTTATAATGAAAGAGTGACCAGGCCAACTAAAAACTAGGCTTAGCCTGGCCACTAAATCCCCAAGTCTAGAATTCGGTAATCATGTTCGGAACTAATGATATTGCAAAATCAGTATGATGTGCTTGCTCCATGACCCTGTTTGCTGTGTAGCTGATGCTTAATGAAATGACGAGATAGACTGGGACAATGACTCCAGAGCTCTAGGGATGGAGTCTAATTAGAGCTATAGCAGCAGAGGTTAGGAGAGGCCTTTGGAAGGTCATCCTCAACCTACTTTTTCTTCTCCCTTCTGTTTGACCCCCCCCTCTCTCCTGCCATCTGGATGTCTGTATCTGTCTGTAGCCCTCACATCTGTTGTGTTTTCCAAAAAAAGGTTTCATGACTCAACCAGGGTTAGACTTAAAACTGACCATTCGGGCCGCTTAGTTAATGAATTCAAATATTTGTGTATAGCTTGGTGGATAGCATGTACCGTTAACCCCCCAAAAAAAGTTTGGAAGAAAGCATTTTAAATTATATGCAAGTTGAAAAAAAAATGTTTTTCATTAATAAAAATATTGCTGTCACACTTTTTTATATTTTCCAACAAAATACAGTTGATGTTGTTGGTTGATGCTGATTGACTCTAGAACAGTGGTTGTATTCATGATCAGATTTAAACTAGTTTGGTGGTTGAAAGAGCAAAAGAAAGCCAAAAGCAAGTCAAATGGCCACGGGCTCCACAATTTTAGTGATTTAATGGTGAGATCATCGCTGTCCAATGAAAAACAAGTATCCCCGAAATGCCAACTTCTACAGAAGTTCTACTTCTACTTCCAATGTATATTGATGGGACCAGAATTTTGTTCAAGCTATTTCAGAGCATTTCTGTTGGTCCATTCATCATAAAACTTGTAAACACAATATAAACGGCCACTGTCGTGTTCAGATGATATAGAAAAATAAAAATCAATGGAGATTATTTTTTTTTCCTTTGGGCCGTGACTATATGTGCAACCAACATTAGGCAACATTTGATTGCTGCTTTTAGTAATAGCAGCTATTGTATGTTATCTAGAACATTGTTTTTTCCAAAAAGAAACACATGCAAAGGGTTCTCCAGCATGATGAAGGACCAGTTAACCATGCAGTGAACCACTTCAGTAATCCTTGACTTTACTACAGTCTTTTTTGAAGAATGCCCCTTTTTTGAAGGCATATGTTTTGAGAGTGGTGAGTTTAATGTCACCCATATCCATGCTAATGTCCCCTGCAGGGTTTTTACAGTAAATATAGATGCATCTGACTGAACGCTGGCAGTTATAGATATTGCTGCCCTATCTGTCTCTTTCCTTCTGCTCTCCTGTTTAATAAAGCAAACAGCAGGGAAGCATATGACCCTACCAGTCCAAGGTTTGCAAGCCTAGCTTGAGACGTAATGATATTGCAGTGCAGGCCTGGATACGTTTGGTGACCTCCATCTGACCGCAGCATAGGCTGCTCAGGTTTTTTGCACACGGTTCGACTGTTCATGTAAGCTGCTGTTATGATGGCTTAATAAAATATGTAACATTCTTGAAACTTCTCTGCGTGCAAGCTTTTGCCCTGTTTGTTCCTCGTAGGTTGTGTGTGTGTGTGTGTGTGTGTGTCTTTGCTCCCAGGACACCCTGTGCTTGGCAGTTGCATCATTGCTTCTGCATATTAACATTTAAACCACCTCCCGGTGTCCTGTCAGACTTTTGACCTTCTGGGCTGGCACACCTAACCGCGAGGTGGACTAGGATCAGGCAAATTTTCCGGTCGCCTCTCCCCTGGGAGTCCTGATTGATGTCGGGTGTTTATGTCTGATAGACGCACCTGGTCATTAAATAGTGGCGGAGATTAGTCGAAATATTGAGAGAGTAGGTCAGACTGGTATCTGGGTTTTCTATTTGTCTTATATTGAGTTTGCTTGGCTGATGGGTCCTACCACTTGCATGTCAACAAATTGTTGATGTTAATGTAGCAAAGAGGATGTGAGTAAGAGTCTCAACTAGAGATGGGCCGATCAGCGTTTTTGAGGCCAGTTCCGATAGCCGATACCGATCGAGGGCGGGGCTATATGCCATGGCACGCTACATGCAATTATTAGTGCAAGCAAGTCATGAAACATGGTTATCTAGAACTATAAACTCAAACACTTTAGCTGTGGTTTTTTCAGCTCTCTGGCTGTTGCTGCTGCTGTTCTGTTAGTACCGGTCAGATCTGGTCTGTATGGTGTTCTGGGTTGTTTGTTTTGTGCTAGCTGTGCGTGCTAGCTCTGCTGTTTGCTGATACTCACTGTATTCAGCCGCATGATGTACTCTTAAGTGTCGTGTCAGATTAACCGTGTTAAATGTCTTGATTCCACAAGCTCAAAACCTGCCAGCCTGATGAAATGTTTTCACAGTGACCATTTTCGCGAGGCCCACCGCTTTAGTCAGTCTGTTGAAAATGAAAGGGTATGTATTTCCACCTAGCGGTATAGATTGAAATTGCAGGGACCTGGCTGGAGGGGGTTTATGGAGGGCTCCTCTTTCTGGATGAAACACTAGCTGGAAATACAGAAATTAAGCTCAATTTTTTAACGCCATCGATCGGCTCTCGGGATCGCCTAAATTGGGGAAACATCGGACGATCACTGATCACATATTTTGAATAAACATCTGACAACAAACATCTGCAATACATTTAGGGCAGTGTTTTGTTTTTGCACCATATTTGTGTCATACATGTAGCGTTAAGGTTTGGCAGTTTCACTGTCCTGAAGCGTATAGCCTTTTTCAAACGGCGCTGTCCTTTTGTCAGGTCAGGTTCTGTTCAGTGCAAATGTCGTGACATTTTACCAGAGTTGCTTTTTCCAATTAGCATGAACTCTTGCAGAACTAAGCACTGGTACTTGGATTTTCTTTTAAGTTCCTTTTTGTACTTTTCTGAGGGACGTGCAGGCAGCAGTGATGTCCGTCCGTGCCTTGCTCTTGTTCAAGCTATTTCAGAGCATTTCTGTTGGTCCATTCATCATAAAACTTGTAAACACAATATAAACGGCCACTGTCGTGTTCAGATGATATAGAAAAATAAAAATCAATGTAGATTATTTTTTTTCCTTTGGACCGTGACTATATGTGCAACCAACATTAGGCAACATTTGATTGCTGCTTTTAGTAATAGCAGCTATTGTATGTTGTCTAGAACAATTTTTTTTCCAAAAAGAAACACATGCAAAGGGTTCTCCAGCATGATGAAGGACCAGTTAACCATGCAGTGAACCACTTCAGTAATCCTTGACTTTACTACAGTCGTTTTTGAAGTTTTACAGTTTTTTTTACAGTTAGTTTTACAGTGGCCGTAGATATTGTTATTGTAACTTTCCTGACCTCGATATTGATGAACAATGAGAATTATCTGACGGGGGTTGTGCTTCCGAGGAGCAGTGTGTCTATGTGTTTGGACCTCTCAAACAGGCGACACATGCTGCAGGTTGAGTGTTTAACGTGCATCGTATTTCCGTTGCTGCCCAGTGCCGAGAGTAATGGAGTGCCTCAGGGCTCAGTATTTGGTCCATTAATGTTTTCTCTTAGTATCAGATCTTTGAACAAGAACACCACTTTGAAAGCGATCTTGTTGCTAGTGCATTTGTATCTCTGCCATCCAGGACAGGGTTCACTGGTGATTTGAACAGAGCCTTTGTTTTGTAGGAATGTCACTTTACCCTCCTGTCTCTTTCTCTTCTGCACCCTTCTCCGATGCCAAGGGGAGGTCTTTCACCTCATCCTGTGATGAAGTGGACAATTGCTCAAGGTCCTTCTCGGTCAATGTTTAATCCGCTACGTGATGGCTGTGACCACGTCGCCTTGTGATGGCAGATTACCGCCTGGCTTAAAATGCAGTCCTGCAATTGACAATGCACCTCACATAAACGCACTGGAATCTGTATTGGCATAGTCAAGGTTTCTGTGGGTGGCGTACGTGTATATCCACATAACATTACCCTCGAAGGTTTGAGGGGCATTGCTCAACAACCCCATTTATCCTTTCCTGTTGGTCATGTGTACTTATTACATCTGATTTAAGTACAAATTACTTTTTTCCTTTACGTCTTTGGGTCTTTAATGTTGAATTGTTGCAGACAGTGAGTTTGCACTAAGATGTTATGGTGCCTCTGTTTTTGTATGTGTGAGGAAGAAGCATTCAGAAAGGGTTTAAATAATTCAGTACAACATGAACAGTGAGAGACTTGTGCGCATGGACTCCTAGACATAAAACCACAGTAGAGCGTACACTATGATTGTGCCCGGTTTCTTGATGCATGACTGTTAATACAGTGTGCTACTGTGTTGCAGGGTGAGGAAGGGCCTCCCAGTCTGGAGTATATCCAGGCCAAGGACCTGTTCCCACAGAAAGAGCTGGTCAAAGAAGAGGAGAGTCTGCAGGTGAGTTCATCTTGTTCTCTTCGGTTGGGTAACCCCAGCAATACAAGCACCATTTTCCCAAGATACCTTTTAGTGCTTATCTCAGGTGGATATTTTGCAGCAACTCACATGGTTTGTTGCTGTGAATGGCTTCCTGAGGGTGGTGTTCATCAGGACGGCATGTTCCATTCTTGGTGGAAATAGGTATAGACACGTTGTATCCATGTCAAACCCAGAACGATCCTGGCATGGACTTCACTGATCTGTGTGTGCTGTATATTTAACTATGTACCAGGTTTTTTCCAATCAGTGTTGAAGATTGGAAGCTCAGTAAAAGTCATGGTTAATAGAGCTGCATGGAATAACACACCACTAGCATTACAGTTATATTGCCACACACTGCATTTATGATAAGGGTTCACTGGTAATGTCATATGTAGGGCTGTGTATTGGCAATAACGTGGCGATACAATACGTATCGTGATACAGCAGTCACAATTCAGTATATTGCGACAAGTGATATATTATGATTTTTCAAATCCTACTATTAAAGCACACCACTATGAACAGGGTTGTCAATGCTTACAATAACATTGCACCCTTGTGCTGCTTGTTAATGTTGGAGTGGAGCTAAAAAAATGTATTAAAACACTGCCATCTAGTGGTCAGAGGTTTAAACATAACACTCAATGATTCACTGTCTGCCATGAATCTGTGTATCAATACTGTGTCTTTGAGAATCGATACAGTATCACAAAACATAAAATCCTGATAATCAATATTCAATATTTTCTTACAACCCCAGTCCGTTTATGTAAAAAAACCAAAGTAAAAAAATCACACAAAACAAACCCACTGTTAGTGCCTAATTACTTGTTGACACTAGTACCTTGAGCTGGTTAGTTACTAGGGGTGTAAGAAAATATCGAATATCTGGTTACTATGTTTCATGATACTGTATCGGTTCTCAAAAACACAGTATCGATACGCAGCTTCCTGGCAGACCTCTGACCACTAGAGGGCAGTGATGTAATCCATTTTCAGCTCCACTCCAACATTAACAAGCAGCACAAGTGTGCAATGCTATTGTAAGAATTGGCATATAGTGGTGTGTTTTAATAGTAGGATTAGAAAAATCTCAATATATTACTTTGCTTGCAGTATTGCAGTATATTGCGATATATTGAATCGCTGTATCACGATACGTATTGTATCGCCAGGTTCTTGCCAACACACAGCCCTATTAGTTACATGTTGGAAGACAGAGAGCGTGTTATGGAGGGAGCGAATGGTTCAGTTATGTTAAGAAGTAGAGTGAATTTGATTGGTCAGAATTCTTCCTCAGGTATGAGTTTTATTACAGCTGTTTTTGTCATAAGTCACAAAAAGCTCAGAGAACATAAAGTACATGCTGTTATGTTTCACACTAAATATCCAGAGTAGCTGAAGTACGTCGTCTTTGTGGGCCTAAAGGAATTTCTGGCCTTGTCTACGCAACACGACGTAGACCAGCTGGTGCTGACAGTGTGAACGACTGTAGTAGTTTCCAAATTCTAGCAGTGTCTCACAGTTTGAGGCATGACTGTATAGGATGCACATATGAGACAAATGACTATCGAAAGCTGGCTTCTTACTCACTCTTCCTGTTCTACTTTAAATGGTGCAACAGTTGCATCCTGGCACCTCATTTCATATTTTTAATATCGGAACAAAACATGCTGAAACTTCTGGAGTTGTAGGCATGAATCAGCATTCAGTACTGGTTTTGCCAGCCTGCAGGAATAGTCCTGACTGCAGAAGCAGTATTGACAGGTTTGTCTATTTACTGTTCAGCTGTGCTTTTGCTGTTTTGCTTGATAATATGCTTTCAGGTTTCCTTTGGTTGTTAAAAGAAATGTTTATTAAAAATAACAGGACACCCCAGTTTAATAAGACACTGTTAACCCTTTGATGCCCAAGCCCTAAGCCAACCCCTTCTAATGCACAGCATGGGTCAAACTTGACCTGTATTCATTTCCTGTGTTATTTTATGTATTGCTGAGTATCTCTTTGGTATATCTACTGAAATCTGTTTATTTCATTATTTAATGTTTAGTCTTTATTAAAAGTCTTGTTCTGGATTCTCTTAAATCGTTATTTTTAATTCTTATATATTTTCTTTATGAACAAAAAAAGCTTTTGTTAATACGTTCCTGTAAATGTTTACAGTTCCTATCAAATTCCATAGAGAACACATACGGGTTCATTCTGACTCATGTTGTGTGATAAAAATATTTTTTATTAAAAAAGTAAAAATAAAACTGAAAAATAAGCATTTGTGATGATCAAAAACAAGTAAATTGAGGAATTCATGGAAGCTTAAATGATGAAATAAAGTTACTGCAAAGATCTAGACAATAAATTCTTAGTCTGGCAACTCAGGTTGTGTATCAAAGGGTTAAACTACACAGACTTCTTGTGTTATTTTTCATTAAAACAGAAACAAAATGATGATTAATGCATAAATAAATGGAGTAGTTATTGGAAGCGATGAATTAAATGTATAGCTGCAGCTCTGACGCTTATACACTTGTACTGTGCATCAAATGCTTTCACTGATTAATAACTATAATAACAATGTAAAGATTGTCCTGCATTTATCTGCATTGTCCAACGTTCATGAACACTGATTGTTCAGGAAAGCCACAAAAACAGAAATGTGTGATGCTAAATTGTGAGTACACAGTAAAAACACTATATATTATTGATTAGTAGACTTTCTACTGCAGCCATCAGTAAAGGTCAATATCACAATAAATATTAAACACTGTATTGTGTAGGTGAATAAGAACAAATGAAACAATACAAAGAATTGGAACGTAAAACTTTTCCTCCACCCAGAGCTAAAACCTCAGGTCATGAATATCTGCACACACCTGTACGTTACCTGCGGAATGTCCGGTCTGCCTCCAGACAATCTTTAGACCGTTTTCTATCAGCTGCCAGCCCACACTAGCGAAGGCTTATACAGCTCAGCCGATTACACGGCCTGGATTAGCGAGCCAGACAGAGAAAGCAAGAGATGGAGTTGTTGGAGAATGGAGGTAAATACAAAAATAGTCAAGGGTCAAAACAGAAAGTCGGGTCAGAAGCTGTGTTGGAAGAGAAACGAGGTGAGGTCCTGACCAAGCGTAAGTAAAAGAGCAAAGAAGACAGATCATTAGGAAGAGAAGTGTGAGCTTGTCTTTGGACTTGGACCAAGACGTGATCTCATGGCTTAGCAGGGGAGCTGCAGAGCTTTGCATTCCAGAGCAGCACTGTGGAGCACGCAGACCACTCTCAGCTCACACCTCCTGACAAGGCCTGACTGGGCAGTGTTAAATTACTTCTTCTGGTCACTGATCCCAAGGCGTACACACATATGATCCCATGCAGGTGGAGGGGCGCCCCAGACCAAAATACTAAGTGAAAGTGCTCTACAGAAAGTTACTGTTACTGTTTATTCACTCAGCAGAATATTATATATTAATATTATATACTAAAACACACAATCAGACTGAACGTTTAGCCATTTTAGGTCCTATTTGTTTTCCAAATACTTTAAATTTAATTTATGTTTGTCTTGTTTTCCTAATACGACAGTTTGAACTTTTGCATTCGGCACACTACTGTGTTTATTTATTTATTTATGTATTATTTATTTTTTAGACCTGTTGGTAGTTGGGTCTTGTTTGTACATGTTGCGTATAGTACCATCATGCAGAGTTATTTTTTTAAAAATGCAGTAAATTCAGCATACGGTCCAAATTTTATACACATTAATATTCAAGAAGTGGAATTATGATTGAGGAGTTGTTTTTTATTCTCTAAAGAATTAATGTGTGACTGAATGCTCTCCAGCTGTTACTGGGCCAAAGGTACTTGGATAGAAGTGTATAAAAATAGTATTGATACGCCCTTAAAACATGAATATTCTTTAGCCTGTCTGTAAGAAAGCCTGACTAGTCATGGTTATGTCCACAGATATCCAGAAGAGGGCGATCTCACAAGTTTCCTCATTGATTAAAACAACAGATATGAGCTTGAGTTTCATGGTTTTGTTTTTAACTTTGCCTATTCATATTTCAGTACGACAGCAAAATAATACCTAAATTGGTGAAAATAACATCATATCCAAGCAGGACGTATTTTAGTTAATAATTGGAATGGAAATGGAAACACTACCAGTATCGAGGGTTGATATGGCAAAAACATCATGCAAGGGTGGACGATACAGCAAATTTGTATATAATCACAATTCATAATGTATTTATTTGTGTATCTTTAAGTTGGAACAGACACAAATAATTGATGTCACATTACAAGAAAAGTATTGTCTCAAAAAACAAGATACAAAATAGTTTCAAGTCTGATAAAATATATGATATTTCAAGATACTTTAATTACACATGATATTGTGCTGTGTTTAGTGTACTCTGGTCTGTAAACTCAATGATTTTCATCCAATATTTATGTACCTTATAGCTCTAAATCCTGTTAAATGTTAAAAGTTTGGGAGAAGGACCACGCCCAACTCCTCCCCTCTACCATTACACACTCTATATAAACCACTCCTCTGCGCTCACCTTCTCGTGCCAAAAATTCACACCCTTTTCCTCACTATTTGCTTGGCTAAATGGGGGGTCCGGCTTCAATCCCAGCAGCTAAAGCCACCCAGAACTCCAGTCCCAAGTTTCTCTGAATTCCCCTCCCTTGCCTTGCCTTGCCTTAAGTGGTCCGAACTCACAAATTATAATAAGAAGAACTCAAGCTGCTCTGTGTCGTAATATACACAATATATTGCGCTGTGATATTGTGATAGCTATGGCACGTTTTAAAAAGGCCACAGTTCCAGTTCTGTTTGCAGTAGAATGAGCTAAAGGGAAAATCAGGCAGTTGGTAAAAAGATGATAATAGGCTGACATCCAGCTACTTGTTACTTAAATGTAGGCTGTTATTATACTCTAGTTGTTGTTTACATGTTCTGTGTAATTGGTCTAAATCCGTCTTTGTTTTGTGAAGCATCCAGTAGTTTAGTGTTCCTGAAATACCTATTATTCTTGTGAGATAGTCAGTAGAGCATATCATGACCTAATTCGCGATGCTCACGCTTTTGCTATTTATGATACTCATATACATCATTTTGCCCACATCAGTGGCATTGCTTTGGCTTTGTTTTTGTCAGTAGCATTCCAGAGAAAGAGTGATGACACTCTGAATGCACCCGTAGTATTTTAGCCGGGAGATGAGCTTTCCTCCTACTGAACCACACATTGAAGAGGTGTCAGTGTAAGTGATATGACTGCACTTGTTGAAACAGTGTTCTACTTCGTC